>OX637344.1:4888176-6088176 GCA_951799405.1 Agapetus fuscipes
ATTTTAGCGATCACAATGTTTATACCGCGTGTTATCTGTCAACTGGCAGCCGTTATTATTCGCAGTAGTACTGACTTTCTAGGACCATTTTTATATTAGCTTGAGTTTTTTGTACACATGGAAATGCAACTGTGAAGTTCTTTGTTCTCTTTCTCACTAATGACCATTTTTGTAAGTAAGTTGAACAGATGTATAATGTATATTTTCGTTAAAATAATTTCTAGTCCACAAATATCATTAGACCGGTCCGTAGTTCAGTGGTAACACTTCGGGCTCTGAATGGGAAGGTTGTGGGTTCGATTCCCGGCGGAGCATAAAAAATATACCGTTTATATTTTCAAATTTGCTCTTCGCTGGGTTGAAAAATTCATAAAACCTTTACCAATGACCGGTCACCAAATGTACATCCAGCCTTACAGCAACTGGGTCTTGCTTGAGAATTGGCGCTTTGTAGCGACGACGATCAAGCTCGTAAAAAGGTCGATAGCTCAATTGGTAGAATGCTTACATTCTATGCCGAGAGCAAGGGTTCGATCTCAAAGGTGTACTCAGCCTTCACAAGAATGAGAACCAGCCCCCCTGGAAGCTGGGAAACCCTCACTTTAACTGAAAGTGGTTGGTGTGAGGCCGGCCCCCTAACTGTAAAAATAAATAGGTCCCGAAGCGCCACATGCGACCCCATCGGGGATAACGCAGGCAAGAAGTTACACTATATGTGTAGCTTAGTTGTGTTTAATAGTATGGAATCCATCGAACAATAATTTGATATTATACACTTTGTTCACTTTGCCAATGTCACCCCTGTTTCAGGGAATGTCGGCAAGAGTTGCAGGGCTTATGTTCATTTGAGGTTTATATATTTTATTTGTAAGTACACAATCAGCATTTGCAAGCGCGAACTACACGTGTTTGTTTGTGGGCATACATATTGCATAATATATCCTTGCAACTTAGATTATAGATAGATTATAGATAGATACAATAGTTAGAGCTTGGAGCCGAGTCTATTATTCAGTACGAGGATAAAAACTTGCGTGAATCTCACCTCGATTACGTAAATGAAAAATGTATTGAGTATTCAACGGCACTCCTATAGAGTGATTTAGTTTTCATCACTTTGTTCAATTGAAGTACGTTTTTTTACTCGGGGTACAAGAGTGCAAAAATCTTAAAATAAATTGTGAATCAAAAGAAAGAAGTTTTCGCGGCGAGACGTTACAAAATACACTAAAAGACACCACGCCTTTCAGGTGGGACGAAAAGAAATAAGAAAAGGAATGCTTTGACGATGGAGAGGTGCAGAAGAGAAGATAAATGAAGATGCGATGTCGGAGAGAGACAGGTGAATCAACGCGCTTCATTAGGTCCATGGACTCACTAAGCAAAAAGAAATACTATCCACAGGGTTTCTTTCACATTATTAATTACGTTCCAAGCTGTTCTTTTTTCAGAATTTCCTTTACTGGATGGAGGGTTCATTTATTTGCGTATTTGTTTATTTTTTTAAGGAATCCTGAGCGGGAAACTCACCAGATTTCAAAGAAAATCTACAAGTCTATCTAATCTAATCTAAGCTGCAAAGATATGTAACATTTACTTAGGGGACTTACTTATTGCACCAAACTCCAAACAGACGAAAATCAAAATTAAGTGTGATTTCTCCCTTTCAAATCAAACAATTGATTGCATATACGTAAGTCAGCTGATGTGAATCATATTTCCTGTTCAAATTCCATCACATTTTTACCAACTTTCTAAAATATTTAACCGAGGTCCTTACCAGAACTAAGCAATCAAATTTGGTGTTTCAATCAAATATTGATTGGAGGTTGGTGCAACAGACCCTAAGGATTCACATTATTTGCCTTTTCACAAGCAGACACGTGTATAAGTTCACGCTTAGACATGCCGCCTGTGGACTTTCAATATAAAAATCCAAATCTCAAATGAACATACACCCTGCAGCTCTTGCCGACCTTTCCTGAAACAGGGGTGACATTGGAAAAGTGAACCATTTTCTACAGCATAGGTGGTCAGCCGCATACCAAAGTCTATTGCTTTATTGTTGTGGTGTGAGTGTTGGTGAGGAGGTGTTTTATATCATGATATCCTGATCCTTTGTGATGGGCGCTAACTTTGCAGTGCTGTGTTGTGTGTTGTGTTGCCATTGCCTTCTTATAACTAACGGTTATAACTTCAAATGGATAGGATAAGTGTGTGGAACCTATTTGTTTTCACATGTAAGAGGGCAAAACATACGCCAAACATTTCATTCAATGGGTTTCACCCTACTTCACCGACAGCAAATTTGAAATATTTTTATAAGCTCCGCTGGGAATAGAACCTACGTCTTTCTGATTACGAATCGTAGTGTCTTAAACCACTAAGTGACTGGTCTGTAGTCTAGTGGTTAAAAAAACGGACTCGTTAAAATAAGGTCACGAGTTCGATTTCCGAGGGAGCAGGAAAAAATATCATTTGGTTATCAAAATTTGTTCTTCGCTGGCTTACAAGGGGATTTTGTGGATTGTTGGATCTGTGGACTAGAAATTATTTTAACGAAAATAGACATTATAGATCTGTTTCAACTTACTTATGAAATGGCCCTTAGTAAGAAAGAGAACAAAGATCTTCACTGTGTCATTTAGTTGTAAACAAAAAAAATGGTTGAAACTAAGAAACATTTCCGAAATGTTGACAGCATTGATATTCATTTCTGTGCGAATAAGTGCGAGTAAGTACGCGTTATAAGTATTATGTTCGGTCATTTGTAATTTTTTAAACGTAAAAAGCATACTTGCAAGACATTATGGCATGTGTAATTATTGGGTGTCGAAAAAAATAATGGAAAAAGCAAGGAAAGACAGGATTTCACATAATTTTTTAATTGTTGTTTTTGACAGGACTGGGTGCAACTGTGCTCCAAAGTGTGTATCAATGCCGTAAGCTATTTTCTACTCTTCTATATTATAACTCAATGGTTTCCACCATAAAATGATGGTCTTGTAACATGAGGATTTGACACTATTTACATTGTATGGACCAGAAACATCGATCTGGGTTAGATGGGCGGGGCGGCACATTCAGATGAGGAGGGAGTAGGGGGAGGCCAAAGGGTGGAGGGGGTATTTGCACTCAAAATGCACTCACACAAAGGGTGCATTTTAGGATGCCTGCATTTTCCGAAACTCCATAAAAAAATGCAAAATTTTATGCACCTATCTTGATAAGTATAATAAAAAAAACACGGACATAAAAAAGATACAAGGAGGGTTTTGGTCACTTAATTTTTTCGCTTCTTACTTTTGATTTTAAGATGAAATATAAACTTAAAAAAAAATGAAAATAAGCACTGTTTAATTATACTTATTTGTAGATAATAGGTAGAATGAAACAGTGTTTATATTTATTAAAAAAAATAAATTACATGGAGTTCTAGAAAGTTTCCGTTGAAACATTTCATGAATTGAAATATAAATCGACGGTTAAAAGGAAGTAGGGCATAAGCGACGTACACTAAATTGTTCGAGAGAGCAGTTAAAAGTTTGAGATTGCAGAAAAAATGGCATAACTTTTTTACTTTTCATCATATCGTTAAAATCAAAACAGCTCTAAAATAAAAAAGGCATTTATTGGCATTCCCATTAATGTGGCTTTGCGATGTTTTACGATTTTTTTTATGTCACAAGCGTCTTTAGGACAAAAAAGGCCAAAATCTTGCCGGTTACACCAAAATTATACTTCGAAAACGCAGTTGTTTGCTTGGACATAAACAACACAAAAATCATCATAGAGCTATGGGAGTTAGCTCATAAGAAAGAGCCAAAAATTTCAAGTAGGATAGCAATCATTACTCATTTTTGACAAAAATTACGCTTATGCCGTATTGCCTTTTAACAGTTGATATCCGGTAGCAGGAAAACCTTAACTTTATCCTTGTTCGCTTTCCATGCCTCAAGGCTAGGATGTTATAAGTGATTTCACGTTTCGGTGTTTACTTTAAGCCCAAAATCAAAATACCGGTAGAGTTTACACAGACTTCACAAGAAATGGCCATATTCTCCGTAACAGACAAAGCACTTTAAGTTATTAGCGTAAGCCTGCCCCTTAGCATTAAAAATAAATAGGTTCCAGTTGCCGGACGTAACTCTTTTAGAGACGACTCGGCAAAAAGTTGCAGTCTACAAGTGTATATACAGTTGCTTTTTCGTAAACGAGTTTGTTTTAAATCCACAATAACTATTTTTAGAAGAAAGTCTTTCAATAGACTAGAGGAAAGCAATTCACCAACCTACTTATCCACGTCAGAAACAGGTCTTAACATTGCCAATTGATGATTCTCCTTTTTCAGACTCCTCTCTTTAAGTCCGGTCGATAGCTCAGTAGGTAGAGTGCTTGCATTCCATGCCGAGAGCTTGGATTCGAATCCCAGGGTGTCAAAAATGATTTCCCATTTCAGTGTTTATTTCAAACCAAAAAAAAATACCGGAAAGGTTTACTCAGCCTTCACAAGAAATGAGGACCAGCTCCTCGGGAGCGGGGAAACCCCCACTTCAATTAAGTGGTTGGTGTGAGGTCGGCCCCCTTACTCGTAAAAAAAATCGGTCCCGAACCGCCACATGCGACCACTGAGCGAAAACGCACGCAAGAAGTTACACTATATGTGTAGCTTAGTTGCATTTTTTTTTGCGTAGAAGGGTAGAATCTGATGAATAGAATTTTGTATGATTATAAAATCAACGTAGAAGAATAAATCCGAAAACTAAAAAAAACGTTCATCGTTCTTTTAGATCTTTTTTATGGTTTCATTAACTCCTGTAATAAAAGAGGGATATAGGGCATTACCCTCACTTTTTCTCAGTCTACTTCATTCAGAAAGGCAATTTAAGATCTCTTCACTGACCTGGTCTTTTATCTGCGGAGATAAAATCTTACATTTCTTCGACCACCTTCTCTATAAGCGTCAATATCAATCTCGTTAACCCTCGGATGTTGAGCAATGTTTACACAGATGTTTTTTTTTTCCTTTGCGTGTTTTCCTACAAGCACAGCACAATTGGAACAACACAAAAAAAATATTTTTTAGGTTATTTGCGAGTCGTATAAGAAATATATCGATACTTTAAACGTTAAACTGAAAAAGTGAAATATTAGGCTAACATGGGTTTTTCAGATAAATGCACCTTTTTTTTCCTATTTTAAACGAGAGAAAACTGTAATAAAAATATCCTGTAGGTTAGAAGGTTATCATGATCACTTCCTTATTATGAGTTCACTTACTATAGAAGTTACCACCAATAAAATTCTTTATCTACGATTTCTCAAATCAGTGAATCAGCAAATGTAATCTAAGTAGCAAAGATAAATTAATATTTAAGATTCATAAATAATTTCACTCACCACACACAAGAGTTTAGTCTCTTTTTGGTGAGGCAAAGCGTAAAAACTATGAATCTACCATGCATTAAAATTAAGAAATGAAATGTCTCAAAAATTGGATATGAAATAAAAAAAGTAAAAAAATACATGCCCATAAGCAGACACGCTTACATAATACATATGCTGAATGCATGTAAACAAAATAAAAGCTCATATTTCAAATGAACATAAACCTTGCAATAAACCCGCAACAAGGGTGGCATCGGCAAAGTGAACCAATGGTCAGCCCCACATCAACCTACATAGCAGTCAACGAACACAAATAATGAATCATATTTTATTATCTAAAAAAAAAAACAAAAAATGAAAAGAAAACCATAAAATAAAACCTAAAAAGTAAATAAACATTTCAAATTTGTCAACTTTAAATTGGAAGGATATGAAAATTTGAAATTTTGTAAAATTCGTTAACTTTGAAATGTTGTTGTTAATGTTTATCGATTCTTAAAAAACGTTTAAACCTCCCTCACGTCCAGTACCCTTAGTACGAGTTGCAACACTTGAGTAATGTAAAGTTTACGGCAATTATTTAAGAGTGATTTTCCCCAAAATCTACCGTTTTTGTTTGTTTTAGCTTGATTTTCTTCATCACTGTAACTCTTTTGCTAAGACCATAAAGTGTAAGAAACAAAAACGGCAGATTTTGGGAGAAATCACTCTGTAATATTTTTAAGTTTTGCAACTCGCACTAAGGGTTCCGATCACAAAAAAAAATGTTGTAAAAAATCGGGACAGGCCTAATAGTTTATATGTTTTTGGTTGGAGCACGTCTGAATATCGTAGGGTCAAGGCTCTCTACCCACATAATGTGTTTGATGCTAGGCTACAAATTGAAAGTCTGAGGTCTTTTTCATGTCGTAGGATTTTTCTGTGCGAGCTTACTCAACAAGGCTTTTAGCTAGTCGTGCAAGTAGAACGTTATTAATGCTTAATAAACGTGGCTGGCTCTGACAATACATCAATCTATGCATTCAAATCCATCTATATGTAAGTAAAATTTATATACATCTTAATGTATTTTTGTTGTTGTTTAATGTTTGAGTGTCAGTTTCATTTATATTTCTAAATTCAACGAATCTAATCTAATCTAATCTAAGTTGCAAAATGTATGTAACATTAGAGATTCACATTATATGCATTTTCACAAACAGGCAAGTATAACATGCCGCATGTGGTCCTACAATATAAAAACCCGAATCTCAAATGAGCATACACCCTGCAACTTCTTCCGAGCTTCCCTAAAATAGGGGTGACATTGGCAAAGTTAACCATTTTCTACAGCATGGGTGGTCAGCCGCATACCAACCTATAAGTCAAGGAACATGCACAACTAATTACATTTCTAATATCAACCAATTATAACATGTATGGACATCAAAAACTAACAGATTTTTTTTTAAATTAAAAAAACCATAGCCGCCAAAACCACAAATCAACCGCCATTTCTTTCTGTCCTAACACACTTCTTTCATTTCCTCCAGTGTCATAACCTTCTTCATACAGGCTCTCCTTTTATTATGACGCTGGATATTCCATTCATTCGCAATTTCGGAAATTTGGTCCATCCATACCTTTCTCGGTCTTCCTCCACTACGACATCCATCTATTCTTGCAACATATACTTTCTTCGTCAGTCTTTCATCATTCTAGAATGCAAGGCAAAACTAAGAGACGCCAGAAAATATTCCGATTAAAAAGTGTAAAACGAAAGCACCAAATTCTTCTTTAGGGATGCAAAATTTTAAATAAGGTTTGCCACAATAATCACGGTTTTTTTATACAAGTGGCAATGAAACCCAACTAACTTCTCATATTGCACAATGTATTTGTTTTTACATGTAAAGGTGCCAGACTTCAGCTGAAGTGGGAATTCCCAAGCTCCCGAGAGGGCTTGTATTTGTTTCTTGTGAAGGATGAGTAAGCATTGCCGGTATTTTTGTTTTGGGTTTGAAATAAACACCGAAACAGTTTTTTTATGGTTTGTGTATTAACACTGTGAAAATTCATATTGATTGATTAGTTATGTTTTCTTAAAAACAAATTACTAATTAAACACTGTTTCTTTTCACAAAATATATCAATTGATATAATATTGTGTCAAAAGAAACAGTGTTTACTTAATAATTTGTTTTTAAGAAAACATAAATAATCAAAGAAATAATTTCTGACACCCACGGTGAGATTCGAACCCGGGCTCTCGGCATGGAATGCAAGCACTCTACCAACTGAGCTATCGACCGGACAAGTAACATAGTAGACAGTAGGTTTTATGTCTTAGATCTTCCTGTAGCTGTATGTATGCTAATATAGCTGAACTTTTGATGTGATTTGAGCTCCAAGCAGTCAATTCGAGCTGGGATAGAGTCAGAAGAAAGTACCTGCATACAAAATATCTTTTTAAATTCAATTTCAAAAGCACTCTTTTACATACATGAGAACGTAATATGCTTTGAAGAGGAGGTACCAAAAACTCGAACAATCTATCTAAGTACTTTTCTTTACAATAATTATAACTACACCATTTTTTTTTTATTTAACGGACATTACAAAAACCGTTAGAAGAGAACTTACATTATTCTCGACATTCGTTAGCGACGTAGCTAACGTCTTCAGGAGACACTCTCTCTGCACAACGACTGAGGATGGACTGTTTTTTTTAATTGTTTAAAAATTCAAATGGATAAACACGGAGTTTTAATTCCATTATTTATTTATTTTTTTGTGCTCGAACATTTTCGCGTAATGAGGCATCTTCAGGAGCAGAATGGTTAAAAATATTTTTATTAAATCATGATTGTTTTACTATCTTCGCTCGAAGGTATGCCGTGATATGTGACAATTGTACAGAAGAAAAAAACAGTTCATCCTCAGTCGTCGTGCGGGGAGGGTGTCTCCTGAAGACGTTAGCTACGTCGCTAAAGAAACTCGAGAATAATGTAAGTTTTCATAAAACGGTTTGTATGATATCCGATCATTTTTTTTTTTTGCTGTGTACTTATAATAATTGTAAATATGTCAAACGACCGTAATTCCAACCTAAACCTAACAATCTATCTACTTATAATCTAAGTTGCAAAGACAAATTGACAGTTAAGGGTTATATTTCACACACGAAAAGTGAAATTTTTCAGCATGGGGGGTCAGCCTCATACCAACCTATTAGTCAAGGAACACAAAAATTCTGAAAGTGTTCAATCATTGAAATAAACAAAAATGAATAGGTACTATTTGCCACATGCAACCCCATTAGAGAAAATTTGGTAGGAAGTTGCTCTATATGTGTAACTTAGTAGTAGAGTTATTTGAACCTTGCAACTTCTATCGTCTTTCCCTCAAACTGGGGTAGCATCGACAAAAGTGAATCAAGTTTTTACAGCGTGGGATCAGCTTCATACCAAACTATGCATTAGTCAAGAAACAAGGTGTGATTCACACATAAACAGCACACACCAAATGAGCCATCCTAATATTTAATTGTTTCATCTATAATCGAAGTTGCAAAGATATATTAACATTTAAAGCTCATATCAAATGCATGCCCACAAACAAACACGTGTAGTTCGCGCTTACAAATGCTGATTGTGTACTTACAAATAAAATCCAAATCGCAAATGAACATTAACCCTACAAATTTTGCCGACCATCCCTGACACAGGGGTGAACCATTTATTACAGTATGGGTGGTCATCGTCTTTGCATTTCATTATTTCATTAAATCACCAATCTGATCAAGTCATACTCTTCTCGGTCTTTCTTTTTTTCTTTTCCCTTACAGATTTCCATCTAATCTAATCTAAGTTATGCAAAGATATGTTACACTGGAGATTCACATTGCATGCATTCCCACAACCAGACACGTACAAGTTCGCGCTTGCACATGCCTCATGTGAACCTACAACATAAAAACCAAATCTCAAATGGACATACACCCTACAACTCTTGCCGTCCATCCCTGAAACAGGGGTGACATTGGCAAAGTGAACCATTTTTACTCTATCACAAAAAATAAGATTATTCAGTATAAAAAAAATTAACTTCAGAAATTCGACTTTTTTTTTGCGTAGCACACATTTGAATGTGTCTTATAAGAAAATTTATATTATTTCTGCGCATACATATATTTTGAATTATTTATATGAGAGATGTACTTTGCTGCGAGTGTATGCCCACATTTACATATTAACAATATCCCGGCACAATGTTCAGTGCGACATTGCCACAATGCTCCTTCGGTGCTAAATCATAAGGGCCATAATAATACTTCATAGTAGATCAATATTACAGGAAACCGTCGATTTGTATGTATGATGCGTCCCTACGCTCTGAAAGGGGCGCATAGGACACATGTAAAAATGTTTCTTTCTTTTTCTTCTTTTATCTTTTTTTTTAAACCCTTTTGTGTCACTTAAACGACGTTCTGACAGTTCAAGTGGATATGTTTGTACTTAGTAGTTTATTAAGTCACTCGGTAAGTAAATAAACGAAGTCATACCTTTGACTTTAGGTTGAGTTGAGTTGAACGGTCCGTAGTGGCGTAGTCTAGTGGTTAACACTTTTAACTCGTTAGTGGAAGGTTGTTGGTTCGAATCCCGGCGGAGCACATAAATTTACCATTTACATTTTCAACTATGCTCATCGTTGGGTTAAAAAAACCATAAAATATCTTTACCAAAGACCGGTCACCAAAGGTCCATCCAGACTTACAGTAACTGGGTCTTTCTTGAGAATTGACGCTTTGTAGCGGCCACCACCCATACTGTAAAAAATGGTTCCCTTTGCCAATGTCACCCCCGTTTCAGGGAAGGTCGGCAAGAGTTGCAGGGCTTATGTTCATTTAAGATTGGGATTTTATATTGTAGGTCCACATGCGGCGTGTTTTAGCGCGAACTTATGCACGTCTGCTTGTGGGAATGCGTTTAATATGAATCTTAAATGATGTTTATCATTGCAGTTTAGATTAAGGTTTAGATTTTAGTAGCGGCGACCAAGCTTGTAAAAAGTCCGGTGGATAGCCCAGTTGGTAGAATGCTTTCATTCCATGCCGAAAGGAAGTGTTCGATCCCCACCGAGGGTGTCAGAAATGATTTCCCGTTTCGGTGATTATTTCAAACCGAAAATAAATACTGGAAAGGCTTACTTAGCCTTTACATCCTAAGTGATAAGTGTTTTTTAGTAAAATTTTAATGGGATTGTTAGACAAAAAATACACGCATCGCAATTTCACAGGTTCATAAAGAATATGTTAATAAAAGGAATGGACTTCTGACTTTCGAAACATTTACAAAATGCTAAAACCCGCCAGACATGATTTTCCTTAACGATGTTTAGGTCTTTGAATCCAATTTATAAAAAACGTAATCTAAGGAGCTCGGAAAGCTTCGCTTCTAAATTGGAAGAAAGCTGATCCCTTTATCTGTGAAAATAAGTAAGTTTGACTTGCTTTATGACTTTCGGGGCTAACACGGTTCAAAAGTCACACCACATGTGCAGCTAAGCAGCTGTATTGTGCTGGAAGCTGTTATTTTCACGCAAATAATATTTAACAAATTCAATTCTCTTGAAAATTTTGTGTCTATTTTTACTTGACAATTTATTAACTATCTCCGAGAGGACACACCATGAAGGTAGACGTGAAGTTCAGGCTTTTTTATCTTGAAAAAAATGATAATAAAATATGTGCTTAGTTCTACATTTTTCTTTCGTGTACACATTTTTTACAACTGTTAATTTTTGTGTAAGCACCATCTTGTAACGTTATATAAAAGTTAATTTTTAGTTTCTGAAAAATACAGAACTAACTGGATATGAAAAGCGGTTCGTTTTTTTACAAGCGCTTCCATTTTCATAATTTTTTTATAACTGTGTATTTCTTGACTTAGAGGTTGGTTTGAAGCTGACCACCCATACTGTAAAAAATGGTTCACTTTGCCAATATCACCCCTGTTTCAGGGAAGGGCAGCAAACGATGCAGGGTTTATGCTCATTTGAAGTTTAGATTTTAATTTGTAAGTACACATGCAGCATTTGTAAGCGCGAGCTTATACGTGTTTGTTTGTGGACATGCATTTGATATGAGCTTCGAATGTTAATATATCTTTGCAAATTATAATAATAATAATAAGATTTGGATGATTTATTTGGTGAGCGTTGTTTTTGTGTATATCACACCTCAAGAGCCCTTTGCGAGCTTGATCGTCCCTGTGGACAGCCCAATTTAAAAGACCCAGTTGTTGTAAGGCTGGATGGACCTTTAGTGACCGGTCTTTGGTAAAGGTAGATGGATTTTTCACCCAGCGAAGAGCATATTTGAAAATATAAATGGTACATTTTTTGTGCTCCGCCGGGCATCAAACCCACAACCTTCCATTTACGAGTCAGAAGTGTTAACCACTAGACTACGGACCGGTCAGACTTTGATGATTGTTTTTATAGTTAAATGTCAAAACATATTTGCAACTTATATTAAAGTATATAGATACAGCCTCTGGTGTTTCTTAATCTTACAAGTTTCTTCACATCTTACAAGCTTTCAATTTATTGTGTTCCATTGTCCTGATAAAGATTCAGTTTAGTAGAAAAGTTAATCCAAAGCTCTTCACGGTTAACTATTGTAAGTTTGAAAAAGCGGAAAGCTCTCAGCCATTGATTTAAAGATTCTCCAACTAAGTTTCCATCATAAATCTTCCTCAGCTGTAAGCACGACTTATGTTTCACTGGAATTATTACGATTCTTGGACACCGAGCTCAGGCAGGACAAAAGCTCTCCGATTTGAAGAGAAAGTTTTGAGTTTATGGCAAGTGTTGGTAACTTAACACTACAATACAACGTCTTGGAATTTAGTTGATATTGCTGGAACAAAGATTGATCACGATTTGTCATTGTTTTGCGGTCGATTCGAAATTTAACTTTGTTAAAACAATGTTACTAGTTGTAACTTATTGTTAAACTAAAACATTCAACAATTCAAATTGAAATTTGTAATATTTTGTAGTTTTATCCTTAAAAAAAGTTGTTTTGTAATGAGATAGTTCTTTGATTTATAGGTTGGTGTGTGGCTGGCCACCCATGCTGAAGAAAATGGTTCACTTTGCTAATGTTGGCAAGAGTTTCAGGGTATTTGTTAATTTGAGATTTGGGTTTATATGTTGAAGGTTCATATGCGGCATGCGCAAGCGCGACCTTATACATACGTGACTGCTTGTGAAAATGCATATAATGTGAATCCCTCATGTTACATATCTTTGCAACTTAGATAAGATTAGATTAGATTAGTCAATAGTCATGTATAATAATACATAATCCCATAAATAATGTTTTTTTTAAATACTTTAAACTTTCTTTTGTTTCTATGATTAAAAAAAAATCATTTGAAAATTTCTCACAGTTTTCGAGTTTTTTCTTTTCAAACAAACCTCATGTAAATGTGAATTTAAAGGGCATGCTTATATTTTAATAAAAAATTATAATATGGCAGGGCAAGAGCAAACCATTAGCGGGACTCGTCTTTATACTGAGTTACAGAATAAATCCTCATCTCTGTGTCCCACTATGAAACCTTTATTTGTATCCTAAACCATAGCATTTTTTTCAAAAATATAAATAAATTAAAACACTCAATACGAGCGTGGTTTTTTTTTCCATACATTTTTTTTTGTAAAACGCTGAGGTAAAGTTTACATGTACAATTTTATACTTGTAAGCTTGGAAGATGCGGTAATGTTGTCACTTACTTCACGCCTTTCTTTTTCTTTACTCGGCGTCCTACTAACCCAAAGCATAAAATTCTGCGTTGAAACTTAAATAAACAGAAAATGTGTGAAATCTAACACGCTCACTACAAGCGCTGTTTTATTTTCTATATATATTTTTTTGTAGTTTTAGTCTTAATGCTTTAATATTTGCTGTACATGTCTGTACAGAAAGAATAGAGATCTCAGCAAATTCTGAAAGTTTTGTGAGGAAATAAAATATTTTGATTCATTTTGTGGTGAATTTGTTTTTGGCATAGGATCTGGTTTGAATTTTGGCACACGTAGAGTCAATTTTATATTAATTATCTTCCAATGTCAGACGATCTGCATTCAAAATACACACTGCTAAAATATTTTTTGGAGAAATAAAGAAAAATATAGGCAATCGGAAAATGTAGAAGGCTGGAAGATGTTTTGAAGTAGAAAAAATTCAAAGTGTTAAAAAAAATAGTAGGGCACAAAAGTTGTCTTCTAAGATGTTTTTTATTTTGGGGTTTGAAAATAAACACCGAAACGAGAAATCATTTCTGACACCCTCGGTGGGATTCAAACCCGAGCTTTCGGCATGGAATGCAAGCACTCTACCACCTGAGCTATCGACCGGACATAATATGTTTTATATCTTTAATCCAAGTTACAATTACCTATATTTTGAAATAAAAGGTTTATATTAAATGCGTATCCCCAAGCATGCACGTGTAAGTTCGCGCATACGCATACTGCATGTGCACGTACAAAATAAACCAAACCTCACATCTAAAATGCAAATATATACTATTACATTTAAGATTCATATTAAATGCATTCAAATAAGCAGACACGTATGAGTTAACATAAAATTTGCAACTCTTGCCGATTTTCACTGAAACCGGAGTGGCATTGGCAAAAGTGAACCAAGTTTTTTAAGCAGGGGGTCAGTCTCATACCAAACTATTACTCAAGGAAAGTTTTCGGAAAGTGATGAATCAATATATCCGGTTAGAAAATAAAATAACGGCAAAGCTTACTTAGCCTTCACAAGAAATGAGAATCAGCTCTTTTGGAAGCTGGGAAACTCCCACTTCAACTGAAAAATAAAGTAAAATAACTCATTATATTATAATTTAAGCAATCATACAAAACAATTTACTTTAAAAAACAAGAAAAATTCCTCAATTCTCACAAACCTTGAAATAGACATTTCTTTACGCAGAATTTTATGGACTCAATTTAACAGCGATGAAAATTGTTATAGAAGCAAATAATAATAAAACCCCTGGGATGTTTATTCCATAGAATAATTACTATTCAAGCTTTGCAGGTTTGTGTGGCGGAAAAAGCAATAAAAGTGATGTATCGTTTCATATTAGCGCGGGGAATTAAGGAAATTGACTGAGTGCTGTTTGTTTAATGAGCTGCTGAGACATTTTAAGCTTTTATGTACTGTTACTGTACCTGTATCCTGCCGCCATTCCACTTGGGTTGGCCGGAACCTTCTCCACTTTTTTCTGTCGTGGTTTATTTATTTCTTTCATTTCTTCATTAATCCCTTTCCTCATACAAACCCTTCTCTTATTCTCACTCTGCAGGTTCCATTCTTTCGCAATCTCACCTATTTGGTCTATTCATTCCTACTTCGGTCTTTCTCTTTCACATTTTCCTCTGACATTTCCTCTGTGTACTTTATTCTTTAGTCGTGCATCATCCATTATTTCAAGATGACAAAACCATCTCATCGTGCCTTTTTGTACTTTCATTCTTATATTCTCTTTTATACCACACTCGTTCATCACCTAATCATTGCGAAGTCTATATTTCAGTGTCATGCACAATATTCAATTAATATTATTACCTTCCTCAGGTTGTTTACATAATTATTAAAAAAAACACCATGGATTTTTTTCTATTTTCAATAGGGCACTTTTCGGAAGTTTCATACATTTATTCTTGACTTTGCAGGTTGATATGAAGCTGACAATCCATACTGTTACAAAAGGTTCACTTTGAAAATGTCACCCCTGTTTCAGGGAATGTCGGCAAAAATTGAATACGAGCCTGTTTTTGAGCATGCATTTAATATGAATTTAAAATGTTAATTTATCTTTGCGACTTAGATTATAGACACGATATTTTACTCGCACCTTCTTAAGGTCTTATTCACTTTCTTATCGAAATTATAAATCCTCTCAATTTTATGAAGAATTCGCCTTTTATACTAGCGCTGAAGAAGAGTTCAGAGCTCATTACAGCGTGTCTGGATTCTTACATACAAACCAGTATGCGATTAAATTTTCACTATTTTATTTTTACTTACAAAAAAAAATTATTAATTAAGGCTCTACAAATCATCATCATCATAAGGAGTCCTCACGCGCGTTTTTTGAAGAAAAATAATAATACACGCAATCAAAACAACTCAATATTAAATTAAGCTCCCTTCTTAATGTTTCATATCATTGGGTGGATTTTCTCTACAGAAAAAAATGCTGAGAGAGACGCGAAAAGGCGCTATTTATACAAAAATAAATATGGCAAACATTAAATTAAATAAAGCGTTCACACACACACGCAGAGCTTTTCCTACAATATGTTCCCTCGAGTATAAAACATTGCGTGAATACTTAACCATCGCGTAAATATAAAAAAGTACAGAAGATGTAACAGCGCTTCAAGTGAGTGGATTTACTTTGAATACATTTTTCCTGCTTACGCGATGGGTGAGTAATAACGCAGTGTTTTATACTCAGTATACTGAAGGCAAGAGCTTAAACTTGCGCCCGGAGCTTAGGCAACTTTTGTTGAAAATATATTTTTTCACTTTATTTCTGTGTATCACGTCCAATTTACTTTTATGAAGCGTAAAAATGTGTCTTAATTTTGTTTGTCAGTTCATCAAAAATGTATTCTAGTTTCGCACATTAATTTTATTTGAAAGCAGTCAAGAAAAAACACTATCTATCAGTGGCGAAGGGTGTCATACAAGCCGGTTTCCATCGGTTTCCCGTTTAAAATGAGGCAGAAATGATAATAAAGTTTCAATGGGGGAGAAATACGTATTGTTTTTTTGGTTTGAAATGTATATTTTTACTTTGTGCCTATATTTTTTAACAACTTTGCTAGATCATTTTAAAAGGGAAGCCTATGGAAACTGGCTTGTATGGCACCCTTAGCCACTGCTATCTATAATTTCATAGTCAGTAATCTGGGTTGCAAAATTTATGTTAACATTTAACATTCATATTAAGTGCATGCCCACGCTTACAAATGATGCATGTTTAAATACAAATTAAAATCCAAGCCTCAAATGAACATCAACCCTGCAACTCTGAGGTACATAAATGCAACTATCTTGATTCTAAGCTTACAAAACTAAAATGGCTATGGATTGATGCCAACCTTGTTTGAAGTCCATACATCTCATATCTCCCCTTGGCCTCCATCAGCCTTCGCCTCCAACTCCTCCTGTCTACCGCTGCGGCTTTCCAGTCTGTCACCTGCAGGAATTGGTTGGCGTCCTTCCTCACCTCATCCTCCCATCTCAGCCTAGGTCTTGATGCCTACCTAGTGTGTCAGAAATAATGGCCTTTATCAATGTTATTTTAGACGCGAAATCAAAGTACCTGCAAGGTTTACTCATCCTTCATCGGAAATAAAAACATGAACTTTCGGGAGATGGAAAACTATTTTTTCAAGTGAAGTAATTAGTGTGAATTGTAAAAACTACTCACTTATCTATGAAAATAAAATATAACCATCCGCCACATGCAACCAGTTTGGAGTTGACGCTATTAGAAGTTACACTATGTTTGCAGCTTAGTATGCAAACCATTCTTGTATTTTGAAATACTTGTTATAGAAAATAGGACAGAACGATTTTGGTATGTGCTTGTACAGGGGGAACATTGGTTAAGTGAACCAATTTTTTACGATATGGTGGTCAGCCGCATACCAACCTATAAGTAAAGGAATTTGATTTTGAAAAATCCTTAAAGTTCTAATGATTCAAATTCAATGCATACCGGAAACTTACTCAAAACATACTCGTACACAAATATATGTTACAATCTCTTAATTTTTCATTTGAAAGTTTAAACGCTAAAACACATAAATATTGCCTGGTGCATGGACTTAGTTATTGTTATTTTAAATCAAGAGCACTCTCGTAGCAAAAGCCAAGCATAGCTAGTTGTGTTTACGACCATTAGCACTGCACTCATATTTCAGCGGTGCTGGTGACGTCAGGTGGGCGGAGCCTCTACGAGGCGTAGAACTGTGTTTGGCGTAGACGCGATGCAAGCTTTCAAGTAGCAACAAATAAACAGGTAGTAGAAAAGCAAGTAGATTTTATAAAAAAGGTACTCTATTATTTTCTTCAATGTGGAACTGCTGCTGCTGAATTCAGGAAAATAAAATACTATATATTTTTAAAAAGCTCGTAGATGATTTAAAATTTCACAAACGAGTGTTTTTTTTATAAACCAGGATTTTTCCTGCAAGAAAAAGAAGGGAGAGCTTGTGTAAAAAAGTTCATGACTCTGTATGAAATGAAAACAGTATTTAAGGACCGAAATAATGGCGGTTAATCTGTAATGTTGGCGGCTAATGCATTGAATTTTTCAACTCACATGTTGTAAATTTTTATTCAATTATTTTACTTGTATATAGTTTATTTTATGTGGATAAATTTAATCAATAACTTGTGTTCCTTGACTAATAGGTTGGTATGAGACTGACCTCTCATACTATTAAAAATGGTTCACTTTGCCAATGTCACCCCTGTTCCAGCGAAGGTCAGCAAGTCTTGCAGGACTTGTGTTAATTTGAGATTTGGTTTTTATGTGGTAAGTCCACATGCGGCATGTGAACGCGCGAACTTATACGGGTCTGTTTATGGCAATGCTTGTAAAATAAATCTTTAATTATTATTTTTCACGTGAATTCTAATTTGTTCATCTGATTATACCTATCACAGGACTCTAAATGTTACTCAGTCTAGCATATATTCAAACTATTTTTACAACTTACAATTTGCTACTTAAAAGCTTGTTTCGTTTGTATAAACAAAGAGATTCGTTTGACAGTTCGTAGCTTGACTGGACCCTCGTAGAACCTAGCGTGATAATTCTTCCATAATATTCTGACGCTTTGCGTAGCTTATTCGTAGACCCCTTGTAGCATAGGTTAGCATATTTATTTATATCGCTGTAGCATTTCTAAATTGAGGCAATATTTTATATTTTGAAGATTAAAATTTTGTAAGATACCCTTCTAAAGGTAAATATAATTTCATTACTTAATGGTTGTATAACAAGTCGTTTTTTCTGTAATGTTAATAAATAATTTCCTTATTAAAATTTATTAAATAATTAATATGAAACAGTTTTTCAGACTATTAAGTTTCATAAAAGCATCAGCTATAACAAATGTTTCTTCCTTTATCTTATTTTTTTCGAAAAAATGAACTATTTTTAGTTTAAATCTATGAATTAACTAGTGTGAATTCGCGTTTTTCTCTTTAAAAGCTCTTTATTATGTTATTTTCATAGATGTTTGCATTTCTTTAAAACATGTTTAGTTCCGAAAATTGGGGAGCATCCCGCAAGAATTCTTTTAAAAAGAAAACTTATTTAAATTACATTTCCATTATATATTTTTTTAATTTCAAATTCACCATGACGCGTTTTTCATATTTTCCCACAAAACTATCCACGTGCACTTTACACAACCTTCCCAAACCACCATAAATCTCTACAATTTGCAGCTGTCATATTTTGGCAGCTGGCATTATGTTTGCTTTGTTTCCACATCTCTCATAGCCAGGTCAACACTCTCCAGCTACCACAACTGTCTCAATCCCCCAAGTACACAACATCACAAAAAAACCTATGAATACTCAAGCAGCATCTCTAGTGAGTGTTTAGGTTACTATGTTTTTTTTGGATAACGCTGTAGTTGAGCTTAGACGTGATGTTTTATGTATACTTGGGAAGAGGTTTTGCATATTTATGAGGTTGTGTCTTAATGCGACGCACGCGTCACGAGTTCTGACTCACAAGTGGCCGAATAATCGAGACAAACATCGTTACAAACAAACAAACAAGCAAACAGAGGAGTTCTACAATAATTAGATTTTTATTCAAATCTGCATACGTTACATTTTAAAGTGCATTTTTTCCTGGGTATTTTATTCTTCAGGTATGTCCGGTTGATAGTTCAGTTGTAGAATGCTTGCGTTCCATGCCAAGAGCTCTGGTTCGGTCTCCACCAAGAGTGTCAAAAATTATTTGCCGTTTTAGTGTTTATTTCAAACCCAAAATAAAAAACCAACAAGGTTTAATCAGACTTCATTAGAGCAACAGCCCTCCGAGAGCTTTTATTGGTGGGCGTGAGTCCAGTCAATAGCTCGGTTGGTAGAGTGCTTGCATTCCATGCTGAGAGCTCGGGTACGAACTCCACCGAGGGTGTCAGAAATTGTTTCCCGTTTCGGTATTTATTTCAAAACCCAAAATAAAGTACCTGTAAGGTTTACTCAGCTTCCACAAGAAATGAGAACCAGCCCCTCTCGGGAGTTGGGAAATCCTAACTTCAACTGAAGTGGTTGGCATAAGTCCGGCACCTTACCTGTAAAAATAAATAGGTTCCACTCGCCACATGCAAAACCCTACGCACTATATGTGTAGGTAAGTTATCTAATTGCGTAGTTAGGGTGTGAAAATACTTTATAATAAATAATAAATAGGTTCCTTATGTCATATGCAACCTATTCAGCGGTAAGAAATTGCGCTTTATGCGAAGCTATGGTTACGCTTATGTTTCATGAACTTATTTTTTTTTAAATTTAACACGGGCCTTATCTTGTTATAGGGAGTTTATAATTCACATAGTGTTCTCATTAAGCATTACGTGATTTTTCCTACAAGTATATCTTCAAAAAACATATTGCCGTTTTTATTTTCTGGTAAGAATTTCCCAAAAACAGAATGCTACTTCACAAGCACCATTAAAAATATAATCTAGAGTGTAGTGACTTAAAGCTAATCGTTATTTCAGATTATTTACTTTGTCAAATATAATTAACGATTTTAGATGGTTTCTTTTTAGGAAGAATGTTTCGTAACTCGAAAGATTTTTTTTAAAAAAACAAGAAAATCAATGCTGCGTTCAGTGGAAGTGGACAGTTTTTTTGTAGTATTAGAGTAATCCCGCAGGAAATCTGAACTGAACAATATGGTTCAGTGATTGCTTAGACAATGTATATACGTTTCTAACAAACAGGCTGGCACTATAACTAAATAAAATAATGTTTTTTATTGTATAAAAAAAACCTAATTGTTACTTGGTTGATGTTATCAATACTTAAAGATTCCTTGACTTATAGGTTGGTATGAGGCAGACCACCCATACTGTAAAAAGATTTTTCAGATTGCGAATCCCACCCCTGTTTCAGGGAAGGTCGGCAAGAAGAGTTGCAGGGCCTATGTTAATTTAAGATTGGGTTTTTATATTTGTAGTCCACATGCAGCATTTGTAAAAGTGTCTTTACACGGGTCTGTTTGTAGGCATGCATTTTAAATGTAATATATCTTTGCAATTAAGATTTTAAATTATTATGGATAAGTGCCGAAAGTATGCACTATGCCTATGAAGATGACTAGAGATTTGTGGCACAGCATCCGAATTTTCAGGAGTGAGCGTTAAGGATCTAGACACGCAAAATTTAATTCTAGGTTGATCTCTAGCACTAGTATATAAGAATATAAGGCGAGGCTTACTTTGAGAACGTTCAGGTATTGATTAACAGTCATTGTCAAGTGACATAGAAATGTATTGTGTAAATTCTATGTAAAATAAATTTATGACATCATAAATAAAACCAGAAAATATGCTAACGAATGTTTATAATTTCAATCTTAAATTGAATTTTTGCTCAGACATATCGACGGTTAAAAGGCAGTACCTAAGCGACGTTTTGGTCGAAAATGAGTTATGAATGCCATCCTACTTAAAAAAAAATCGCTCTTTCTAATGCGCTAACTCCCATAGCTCTACGATGATTTTTTGTTGTTGTTTATGCCCAAGCAAACAACGGCGTTTTCGAAGGATGATTTTGGTATAACCGACAAGATTTTGCACTTTTTTGGTCCTAAAGGCGCTTGTGACATAAAAAATCGTAAAACCGCATTAACAGGAATACCAATAAATGCCTTTATTTTATTTTTTTATTTTAGAACTGTTTTGATTTTAACGATATGATAAAAAACAAAAAAGTTTTGCCATTTTTCTGCAATCTTAAACATTAAACTGCTTTCCTGAACAATTTAGTTTATGTTGCTTATGCCCTATTGTCTTTTAACCGTCGATATCAAATCCTATAAAAACAAAGACGGTAAATGAGAATTTGTTTCCAAAAATTAGTTAAATATATTGAATAAGGTGTATAGGAATCAAATAAAATGTAATTTATCATTTTCGAAACAAATCTTAGATTACTGTATCTGATTCTAAATGACTCATATTTAATGTTAACGAAATTCATTCATATTTCGTACACCTACTGAAGTAATAAAAAAAGAAAAATAATTATTTTATTTTCACAGTATTTCAAGATAAAGCTTCAGTAACCTTTATAAAATATGAACTTTTTAACCTTTGATAAAGCACGGTTCATTTGCGAGAAAAATACAATGTTTTTATAAATTTTATTTTTACCATTTTTATTTTAAAATTTGCTCTTCGATGGGTTGAAAAAATAATCATAAACCTTTACCAATGACCGGTCACCAAAGGATCCATCCAGACTTACAGCAACTGGGTCTTGCTTGAGAATTGGCGCTTTGTAGCGACGACGACCGAGATCGTAAAAAGATCGATAGCTCAATTGGTAGAATGCTTGCATTCCATGCCGAGGGAAAGGGTTCGATCTCAAGGTTTACTCAGCCTTCACAATAAATGAGAACCAGCCCCCCCGGGAGCTGGGAAACCCCCACTTCAACTGAAAGTGGTTGGTGTGAGGTCGGCCTCCTTACCCGTAAAAATAAATAGGTCCCGAATCGCCATATGCGACCCATTCGGGGTTAACGCAGGCAAGAAGTCATACTATATGTGTAGCTTGGTTGCGTTTTTTTTAGTTGCGTGGTGTGTGCTATAGCTTGAATATATTTTCTTTTTCAGGAGCTACAAGTCGGTCTCGTGGTCCCTTACAAATCCTTCGGCGCCAGAGAGTACGTGAAGGCGGTTACTTCTGCTTTGACTGGTCTCCAGAGAAAGCTCAGTTTCTTGAAGAAGTACGAAGTCAAGGTGCATCACGACATGAAAGAACTGACGCCGAGTCCTATGGGTAAGTCCATTTAATCCCCATTTTATTAAAATTTGAAATGAAATTAATGTTTGGTAAAAAACGCTTAGACGTACGCAAGAAGGCCGGGTTTCAGGCGTAATTACTTACAAATTAAAATCTAAACCTCAAATGAACATAAACCATGCTGCTTCTGCCGACCTCCACTGAAACAGGAGTGACATTGGCAAAGTTTTCCATTTTTTACAGTACGGGTTCCAAGGGATATATTAATATATTGAAGAATATAAATTTAAAAATATATATTAGTAACAATATTACTCACAGTACGGGTTCCAAGGAATATAATAATACGAGTATATTGAAGAATATAAATTTAAAAATATTTATATTAGTAACAATATTTTGGCGTAGTATTTACATATCTATGTATTCTCAAGGTCGATATTTTGGGGTAGCATCTTTGTCGGCTGGAGAGGAGTTTATTACTTTTGACGTTTATTGGTAGTCATTATGTTTTACAGTGTGTAGGTAGGCATTTAGCATTCGGAAACTTTACATAACTCAAGTCGAGTCAAAATGAGTTAACGTCAAATATGCTCACGTTATTACTGAAAATGTAATGTAAGAATATTTCCTTTTAGATTATATAATGTGAAAAATGAATAAGAATGTAACACGCGAGATATATACTATTTCGATGAATTTGTTTAAAAAAGACGTAAAAAAATATGATACTTAAAAAGAATAACGTTTATTTTTGACAAAAATAAGTTCTAGCTGAACATTTTTTTTTGTATCTGCAAGAGTATTAAAAGCAAATCAAGTTGAAATATTTTTTTTGGTGTGCTTAGTTCCTTATATAAAAAAAGTGTTGACCGTAACACCTGCTACCTTACATGGGAAAATAAAAAGGTTCTACTAGCAACATGCATTCTTTTCAGATACAACGCGGTTAGAAGTTGGACAAAATGCATAGTTTAGCTGCGTTATCCAGACCTATCTCAATAAAGTTCACACATTTCAAAATGTCTAAAAGAGTTGTGGTAGGAAGGGCAAAGGCAAAGTAAGATTTTGTTATTGGTTGCTTAACACCCCAGTTACATAAATGCGTGATGTTAATCCGCCGAAAAAAATAAATTTTGAACATCCGTTCCAACTCTATTATCTCAGGCTATCAGTTTAGTATTCCATGTATAAAATATTACGTAAATGCTCTCAATGTCGTAAATAATGTAACAATTCACGGGTTCAATTTAATACAAACTTTGGTTAATTATTTCACACAATTTATAATCAGATTTCATTCACATTTGGCTCGATTAAAAAGTGGCTTTTTTACTGTTCAGCTCGATGGCTCTGATACAAGTAACTCCTCAAAGCATCTCAAACTCTAGCGGGGCTACACCTGTCAATCCAAGATGGCCGCAAGTGAACAGCTGATTAGTCTTCATACAATATTAGCAAAATTCGATAGGTAAGAATAACCGTGGTGATGAGACTTCCAGCCCAGGCATCATTAGTTTGTCAAAGCGTGGGCTCAACGGACGACCAAAATTTCTAAGAAAAGCACTGTCAGTGTAAAAGAGTTAATTTTTGCACATTCGAGACTAAGCTAGAATATTAAAATTAAGAAAATTCGACCGAACGATCACACCATCGAACAAATACAAGTGTAATTATTTAAACACCTTCATACATTTAGAGACACAGACACACATTTGTAATAATTTTAAAAAATCTACAAAAACTTAATGACTAACTAGGGGTGCTGCTGTATTTTCCATACATTTTACTATTTACGAAACTGAGGGAAGTCCACGTAATGTTGTATACTCCGAGTACATAACTCACTAATCGCATTTCCTATTTCCTGAAAAAGGAGAGTTTCACAAAAGATATAGATACTGGTATTCACTGTCGTATTTTACAGACAAAACATTGTTCAGGCTATCTGTTTTTGTTTGAGCCTCTTTGTCGTTAAATGAACCCGAAAAAGTTCAAAGTTTCTTCTCAGGGCTGTATCAGATACTCGAGTACGTTTTCGTGTAACCATTAACTGGGAATAGTTCCTTGTCACACAATTCGTAACGCTTATATTTCTTTGTCCGGCCCATTTATTAAACAATGGTAACTTGAACAAAAGACTACCTACCGATCCGTTTACTCCCGTTAACCCCACGAAGCCGTGTCGTTATTCAACAATCATCATATTTCCGATGTACAGTCCGGCTTTATGGCCGGTAGAGGCTGTGTTGATCAGATTTTTACTCTACGACAACTTGTTGAAAAACAATTGTCGGTGAGGCGGAAGCTGTTCACGGCCTTTGTAGATCTGGAAAAGGCTTTTGACTCAGTAGACAGAGGTATGTTATGGGATGTTTTGAAAGCATACGGAGTGAATGGGGCTCTCCTAGGTGCGGTGCATGCAAACTATGAAAATAGTAAGGCATGTGTCCGTATTGATGGTGAGTATAGTGAGTGGTTTGAAGTTTATAAGGGTGTGAGGCAAGGATGTGTGATGAGTCCATGGCTATTTAACATAGTCATGGACAAGTGTGTCAGAGATGCTCGACTTAATGATTGTGGATTGATGATAGGAGAGAGCAAAGTGAGTGTTCTACTGTATGCAGATGATGCAGTTCTTGTATCTGATTCAGCAATAGAATTGCAAACAATGCTCTCTAGATTGAATGAAGCTTTGAAAGGTAACCATTTGAAGTTGAATGCAAGTAAGACGAAAGTATTGATTTTTGAAAGAGATGATGAAAGTATGAATTATGAATTTAAAATTAATGGAATGATTGTTGATGTCGTAAATGAGTTTGTATACCTGGGAAGTAAGTTTGAAAAAGATGGAAGAATGACCGGTGAATTTGAAAGAAGAATAATGAAAGGCAGGTGCGTACTGGGTGCTACCGCTAGCATCGCCAGGAACCAGAATCTCTCAAAAAATGTTAGATTGGCGGTGCACGGTGGTATACTAGTGCCAACCTTGATGTATGGAAGTGAAGCCTGGACGGTGAGTGAAAGGGAAATTAGTAAAGTCCATACAGTAGAAATGGACTATCTAAGAAGTATGATTGGGAAAAAACGAAGTGACAGAGTGAGGAATGATTTTGTAAGAGAAGAATGTGGTGTAAGGGAAAGTGTAAAAGGGAAGATTAAAAGAAGTATGTTAAGATGGTTCGGGCATATGGAGAGAATGAGTGATGAAAGATTGACGAAGAAAGTATATGTTGCTAAAATAGATGGATGTCGTGGTAAAGGAAGACCGAGAAAAGTATGGATGGATCAAATTTCTGAAATAGCGAATGAATGGGATATCCAGAGTCATAATAAAAGGAGGACTTGCATGAAAAAGGTTATGACTCTGGATGAAATGAAAGAAGTGTGCAAGGACAGGAAGAAGTGACGGCTAATCTGCAATGGTGATTTCTAATGTTGGTGTATTAATTTGCTACATTTTTTGCATAGGAAATTTCTGACTTTTTTTGTATAGATTTCTTTGTAAGGTTTTGTTCTTTTATATATTTAAATGTAATTTTTTATTCATATTCCTTGACTTATAGGTTGGTATGAGGCTGACCACCCATACTGTAAAAAATGGTTCACTTTGCCAATGTTACCCCTGTTTCAGGGAAGGTCGGCAAAAGTTGTGGGGCTTATGTTCATTTGAGGTTTGGATTTTATTTGTAAGTACACATTCAGCATTTGTAAGCGCGAACTACACTTGTTGGTTTATGGGCTTACATCTGAGAGCTTTAAATGAATATATCCTTGCAACTTAGATTATAGATATTATAGATCATACCAAATTGATCTGTGTAGAACTTCCTACATTTTGTGAATATTTTTCTTATTTGTTTATCAGTTACAGGAAAAATAACACAGTTAGGTTGACAGTTGAAAAAAACAGTAATTATTTGAATTATTCATTGAGAAAAAGAAAACAAAGAATAAAGATGATATGCATGCAAAAAAATATGTGAAAAGTAATAGAAATTAAGAACGGTTAAAGTTCACTGAAAATAATGTAATAAATCGTTTAAACATTGCAATTTTTTAATTACATAAATATATCAAAACCAGGATCATGTGTGTATGACAGTATCTTATTTATTTAAATAATTTCAGAAAAAAATCATAAGGGGGAAGGCAATTAATCAGCTTATTGTTGTGTGCTCAGAAACACGCACTTACTAATGTAAAAGTAATCAATTTGTATTTTATCGAATTAAAATAAATCAATAGCATCTGTTGGACCAGGGTCCAAACTAACGTCAATAAAACATGATGCGGCTTGAACTATCAATGATTTTAAAAACGTCAAAACAATTTTTAGGGAAGGTACAAAAGATGACAACGTCTATTGGTTCAGGAAATTTCAGTGAAACAGCCAGTTAAAATTTTTGAGCAACAATTCTTGAAAACGTGCTGTTTTCTTGTTATAAGTCAACATTAAATCCATGAATAAGCCGCTATGTTCAAGCATCCTCTGCGTGCCGTTCCCTTGATGTCGTCCAGCCACCTCAGTTGTGGTCTCCCCAATTCCGGCTTGGCCATTCTGGATCACCACTGAACGATCCTTTTCGGCTACTTGTCATGGTTCAGCCTAGCCAAGTGACTTACCCAGCGCCACCTTAAGCAGGCCACTCGCTGTATAACACCAGTGACACCAATGCGTCAATAGATCTCCTAGTGTAAAACCTGGCTCTGAGGCTAATTCCCAGCATCCTTTTTTCGATGGCTATTTGGCACGTCCACAGTCTGTTGGAAAACAAAATACATATTTTTCAAAAATTCGAGTAGGTGACCGGTCCGTAGCTCAGTGGTAACACTTCGGACTCTGAATGGAAGGTTGTGGGTTCTAATCCCGGCGGAGTACAAAAAAAAAATATTTATATTTTCAAATGTGCTCTTCGCTGAGTTGAAAAGTTCATAAACCTTTACCAATGACCGTTCACCAAAGGTCCATCCAGCCTTACAGCAACTGGGTCTTGCTTGAGAATTGGCGCTTTGTAGCGACGACGATCAAGCTCGTAAAAAAGTCGATAGCTCAATTGGTAGAATGCTTGCATTCCATACTGAGAGCAAGGGATCGATCTCAAGGTTTACGCGCAAGAAATGAGAACCAGCCCCCCCGGGAACTGGGAAACCCCCACTTCAACTGAAAGTGGTTGGTGTGAGGCCGGCCCACTTACCTGTAAAAATAAATAGGTCCCGAATCGCCACATGTGACTCATTTAAGGGTAACGCAGGCAAGAAGTTATACTATATGTGTAGCTTAGTTGCGTTGCGTAAGCATTCTTGAACATCTAAGGGTTAAACGATAGATAAGTATGATTGATACAAATGTGATAGTGGTCATTATTTTGAGTGTAGAAGTTTCTAATCTGACTGAGAAGAACGCTCTTGAAAGGAAATTCATTGTATCGTTTTCAGGATCTTTTGTTCTAGAATTTCCATACCATTTAAATTCATAATTATTGGTTGGAGATACGATATTTATTATTTAATGAAATTAATTGTGCATGTTTTGCAGAAAAAAACATAATGCTAATGCTCTGTTTTTAACTGCTATTCTGCTAGGGGTGGTCAGAACCTTCAACGATTCGTCTGTAATGTGTACCATTCTCCGGTTGATAGCTCAGTTGGTAGAGTAATTGCATTTCATGCCATGAGCTCGGGTTCGAATCCCACCGAGGGTGTTTATTTCAAACTCCAAAATAAAATACCGGCAAGGCTTACTCAGCCTTCACAAGAAATGAGTACCAGCCCCCTCGTGAGCTGGAATCCTCCCACTTCAACTGAAGTGGTTGGCGTAAGGCCGGCCCCCTTGCCTGTAAAAATAAATAGGTTCCACTCGCCACATGCGAAACCCTTCGGGGATAAAAAAAAATTGCACTAAATCATAAAAATTACACTTTCTTCATGTATTCTCTTCTTTTCTTCTTTCAGTTAGTTTTATTCTTTATTTAAAAAAAATAAAGAGCGACAAAATATTCAACGTTAAAAGGGAAATTATCTCTGTGTATTCAAAGCACTTCTTTGGCAAGATCAATACTTCTTTTTTCCATTAGACTTTATTTAAACGCGTGAAATTGTATAACGGAATTATATTATGACGAATACTTGGTGAGGTTTTCATGCATTATCCTGTTGGTACAACATGTTCAAACGCAGACAGTGAGGAGTGTACAGACGCGTTACCATTTAGTTGTCTCACGCATGAAAAATAACTGTTGGTGTTATTCACACACACTAAAAACATGGCTCAGCCGCCACCTAACGTGAATTTTCCATGAAAAAAACAATTATCCGTAAATCATCTACGGAACAAACCTGTTGTGGATAATCTAATCTAATCTTATCTAATCTAAATTGCAAAGATATGTAACATTGGGAATTCACATAACATGCGTTCTCACAAGTAGACACGAACAAGTTTGCGCTTGAGCATGCCGTATGTGAACCTACAACATAAAGACCAAATATCAAATGGACATACACCCGCAACTCCTGCCGACCTTCCCTGAAACAGGGGGGACATTGGCAAAGTGAAAAATTTACTAAAGCATGGGTGGTCAGCCGCATACCAACCTACAAGTCAAGGAAATAACATTTTAGTTATAAACAAATCGAAATACAAAATACAAAATTCTAATTTAAAATTTGCAAAAACTTGGAAATCTTGAAAAACACTAGCCTTAGCCGCTAGCATTACAGATCAACCGTCATTTCTCCTGTTTGATTTTTATTTTACGGAAAGTAAAGAGTTTTTCGCACTGTAAAACACGATGGAAATATAAACGTGGCATTCAAAAAAGCGTGATCCTTTTTTCAGATTTTACAATTTTGAGGCATGCATAATTCAGCATGTGCAAGCGCAAATTTATGCGTGTCTGCTTACAGGAGTGTATGTAATGTTAACCTTAAATTTTACATATCTTTGCAACTAAGATTATAGATCGATTAAAGAAGAAGTTTTAAATAGTCGGTGTTATAGCCGCGGGGATCAAGACAGGTTATTTGGAACCGGATAACGCTGGTTCGAATCCCGCGACGATAACTTCGACCCTGGTTCAACAGATGCCGTTGCATGCACACAAGCTTCTGCTTTCGCATGAAGACAACTGGCCAGGTAAAATAGGTTGGTGGATTGCATTCCTTTCCACAAATCTATTTTTTAAAAATAAAAAAAAAAAAAAATATATATTGTAACGGAATACACTGGTAGATGCTTATTGGTGTGCGTGTGTTTTGAGAGAATGTTCTGGCCAGACGATTGTAATTGTGAGGTGTGTATGTGGGTAGAAGATGAACTCTTCAAGAAATAAATATGTCCAGAATCGTCTATACAAGTGTGGTGGTGGAACTTTCTAGGGACTGCTGGAATGGCCCCTAGATTCTGCTATAAGAAGGGTCACAATCGGCTGGAGCGACCAGTCTTTCAAAGCACTCACACAGTAGAATAGCTAGTTACTAGGGCGACCAATATGGTGTAAAATAACTGTAATCTGTACAAAATAAATAAGTCTGTTAAAATAAATCTGTTAAAATAAGTCTGTTAAAATAAATCTATTGTAGGAAAGTCTGTGTAAGTAAACTGTAAGGCTAACTTGTGTTGAACTTGTGTTTTAATTAAGAACCCTCAGAAGAAACGTAACAATATATTTCTATGACCATTGTGAAATTTTTGGTTGATTATAAAATCAGGTATTGAGATGTGTAATTTCTGACCAATACCTAATGCATTAAAATTGTTTATCCAATGCTCATTGAATCAAACAATTTTCAATCTTCTTGTATCATGTAGCTATGGGAACCACTCATATCTTTCCATAAACAATTTTAATTATTTTTGTAAATTTTAACAATTTTCGCAAATTCAACTTGCAATGACTTATATTCCTTGACTTATAGGTTGGTATGAGGCTGACCACCCATACTGTAAAAAATGGTTCACTTTGCCAATGTTACCCCTGTTTCAGGGAAGGTCGGCAAAAGTTGTGGGGCTTATGTTCATTTGAGGTTTGGATTTTATTTGTAAGTACACATTCAGCATTTGTAAGCGCGAACTACACTTGTTGGTTTGTGGGCTTACATCTGAGAGCTTTAAATGAATATATCCTTGCAACTTAGATTATAGATTATTATAGAATGCACTAACACAAATTCTGCGATTCGAGACTGACTTCCGCAATTTTGAGCTGTCTTTGACAACTAACTTCTGTCAGATACAACTCCTAACTGTCCTAAACAACTTATAGCAGTCTTAGGCAACTTGCAACTGACTGACACAACTTTCAGCCGTCTCAAACAACTCGTAACTTGACTAAACAACTTATTTACTGTTTTATTGGCAACACTGCAGCTCGGATCAACACTGGCACGGTAGACACGCTTCATGCGAAGCCTCCTAAAGATAACAATAATACGTAGCTTTGTTGAGAAAACAAAAACGTTGGTGTGTTTTTGCAAGTTGAGGTTGAAGCTCTCTCACCAATCCGCGAATCCTTCAGGGGGAGTGGGAGGAGGGGAGGGGAGGGGGCGTCCGGGACGAGGCCGTAACCATGACAACCCTCCACCCCAACCATAAAACACTACGCCAATCGTAACGCTCACAAAAAACGTATAGAATTTCAAACAGCACCTCCAGTGAGCGTTTAAGTTAACGTGATGTTTTGGTTTACGGTGTGGTTGAGTTTAAACGACTTGGGATACTGTCCAAATCCTCGCGGATCTGCTTCTCTGTTCTCGCGTAGGGAAAATGAAAGAGACGGAGAGGTATCATCTCTGCGGAGCGATTATTTGGTGAAAATATAGTTATTAGTTGCCATGGTAACGAATGTATAGTAATAAAGTTGTTATTATTTTTACAAGCCTCCGTTGAATTTTGTTTTCAGAAAATCAGGCTGGCTTATTTTCACCACAATTTTCTCGTTCCTTCTTCTCTTCAAATTCTTGTTAACAATATTATCTATTTTAGATAAAACACATTTTTTACGATTTGTAAGCTACATTATGTATTGAGTAATATCTACAGCGAGTAAAATAAGTTAACATTACAGATCACCTTCAAAATTTTGGCAAAGTGGTGATACTAGGTATTTAATTATATATTAGTTATTACTTATTTTAAGTGTCTAATAATTGTTGGAAATGGAAATCTTCCATGCTAAATTTTTCACAATTCAAACACCATTCCTTGACTTATAGGTTGGTATGCGGCTGACCACCCATACTGTGAAAAAAATGGTTCACTTTGCCAATGTCACCCCTGTCTCAGGGAAGGACGCCAATGTCACCCCTGTCTCAGGGAAGGACGGCAAGAGTTGCAGGGCTTATGTTCATTTGAGATGGGTTCTTATAATGTAGGTACACATGCGGCATGTGTTAGCGCGAAATTATACATGTCTGCTTGTGGGGATGCACTTGATATAAATCTTAAATGATATATATCCTTGCAGCTTAGATTAGATTAGATTCTGGTCTGTCAAATTGGTGTATTTTTCAAATTGAAATCGAGTGCAAGATTTTTACGGTCGATAGCTTAGTTGATAGAACGCTGTCGTTCAATGCTGTCCCCAGGGCTCAATCCCCACTCAGGTTGTCAATACGGATTTCTCGTATTGGTTTTCGTTCCAACCACAAAAAAAATACAGACAAGGCTGACTCAACCTTTATAAGTAATGAGAACCAGCCCCTTCAAGAGCTGAAAACCCCTCATTTCAAGTGAATTGGTTTGCGTAAGGCTTGATCTTTTACCTGTAAAATTAAATAGGTTTCACTCGCCACATGCAACTCCTTCGGGGACCATACAGAAAGAAGTTACATCATATATGTAGTTGTGTTACGTTTATAAAGCCTTTTTAAAATTAATTCAGCATTTTCCCCGCTTTTGTTGCAGTTTATTCTTGAAACTCTGAAGGTCCAAAATTTTACTGTTAAGCTCATAACAACTCTTTAAAGCAATAAAATAAAAATTGCTTTGTTTTAATTCACATGAGTTTATTTTTGGACACGACCAGTTTCGGGAGAAGCAGTACCTCCCATCTTCAGGTGTAAATAGAAACTAACACAAAGTAACACAAAGTGTCAGTGTCCAAAAATAAACTCATGTGAATTAAAACAAAGCAATTTTTATTTTATTGTATTAAAATGAACTTTCACGAAGTAACTGCTGAAAATCTAGATAATATAACTCTTAAAAGACTTAAAAAAATATCTTCAAATGAATTAATAGATACTGATGAATACGGATTGTTCTAAATGAAAGAGGCCAACATAATAGGGTAATTTCACTTTTTTATTTATTTCATAAAATGGTAGGCTATATTTTTTAAAAAATGCATTTGCGTTTTTAAAAAAATTATATGTGGCTTAGTTTTTAAATTATAGCTCTTTAAAATTCGCGTATTTTCCATTTCCGCTAAAACAGGTCATTTCTTTATTCGGGCGGATATGACGTCAGATCTTCGGAGTTTAGGTGTCAAATGGTAGTCAGTTTGACAGCGACATTTGTCGTCAAAATGACGACAAACGCCCCTAGCCGTTCACGCTGCATTTTTGGCGGGATTCAAATTCTCCGCATTTTATTTTTCAAAATTATCAATGATATCTTTATTTTTACTACTTAAAAAATATACTATTGTGATCCTTGAAATGTACTCTACACAACCATATTATTTTCAAACGTTTTCCCTACCACTGTAAATATCCTATTGCAATCAATGTGGTTCAGCCGTGCCGTCAGAGGCGCACAAATTTCGTGGACCGAGGTTGCTAAGTTAATTAGCAGATGTGATCAAGTAATTATAAATTATTAATTCGTGTAAAATTAAAATTTCCGGTATTTTAGAGAAACGGCAGTAGGGGACCCCTCAAAATGAAAAATAAACTATACTTCATTTTATTTTTTTTGAGTTTCAGTGAAGCCATAAATTCTGTGATATACATGTTACTAGCCCTTTTTTTAGGGTTAAGATTCCCTGGTACATAGTTTTAATTGTATAAAGTGCCAGTCATTTGTAATGTTATAATTTATTCCGGGTTCATTTTTAACAAAATTGCAGTTGAATTTTTTAAAAGTATTTATTTTCAACAAATCGATTACATATCGTTCAATTTTTAACTTATGTATTGGCGGCTTCACAGTTTACATATGTGTTAATAGATCACTGATCATTCACAGAACCGCCATCCGTGTTTATACTTGACCAAAGCATATTCTCGCATATTCCAGATCATACTCAAATGGATGCTTCCAGAGAGTACTATAAGCTACAATAGTTAAAAATTTGAATCACTTACATCGATACACACATATTTAAAGCAAGTAAATACGCCTAGACAGTAGACACACAATTTTACAAACACATAGACATGAACTTATACGTTCGTAACAATATATTTCATTTCTGCTTACAAACTTTAGGTTGAAGTTTTCCAGTACCTTCCCTGCCTATAGTGCCTACCCGTCAATTTTTCAGTATTTTCACGAGTCAGTAATTCCGCTGAGCATGGCAGAGTTGGGTGTCAAGTATCGTTAACAGGAATCACTTAGACTGTGTGATCTAGATGTGTAATGACACAAGAAACGTGGTTAGAGGGCAGGAGGGGGTCGAAGGAGGGCCCTGATCTCCAAGTATACAATTCTACGTTTCAACTCAATCAAAAATATATACGTAAGCTTAAACAGCAGCTCTAGTGAGTGTTAGAGTTTAGATGCATTTTTGGTTGAGCGCTGTGGTTAGTTTGAATAAAAATTATTGTACTTGGGATTGAGAGTGCCAACCTTACGTTTAAACCATACAAAATAATGTACGGAAACTTCAGCAGCGCCTCTAGTGGATGCTTATGTTGATATTCAGTAAAAAATATTTGAATTTTCTATCACATAAAATATGTTTGAATGCAAGAAATAAAGACAATCCAGCAATGGGTTTTAAAAATATTGCAATAGAATGTAAGTGTATATTTTCCGATTAAAGCTGTTGTTGAGTTTTGTATGGAAATTTTTATACTTGGGGTTGAGTGTGCCAACCTTACATTTAAACTTAATCAAAAATTGTACGGAAACTTAAGCAGCAGATCTAGTGACTGTTTTGGTTTTGGTACATTTTCGGTGAGACGCTTTGGTTGAGTGTGAACGGCAAATGTTGTACTTGGGGAGAAAGTTGCGCGCGCAAGACAGGGGCGGCAGTCCACCCTGAGCGGCGACGCGAGCGGGCACCTTGCCCGTTTGGCACGTGCAACCAGCACGACAAATCACGTGCCCGCAACTCGCACGTGCGACCAAAACACTAATCCTTATCACAACACCGACCTGCGTGAAACTCATCAACACCGATCCGCGAAACGGCGTCTAGAAGTGGCTGTCACGATGACACTGTCAAAACATGTTGCGATTGGTCGCGCCACCCCTAGGTCCACGTGACACGCCCCTTTTGTTCTAAATTCAAATTTGATTCGTTATCAGTTTCAAATTTCGAACACGAAAAAAAACTTAAAAAAAACTTAAACCTTATTTTAGTGCTTGGATCCTAAACCGTTTTATCTAACTAGTTTATCGTTTCTCTGTTCTGCGAGTTGTATACGTACAAAACTTAATCTAATAGTTTTAGTTTACACCATTTAAATAATGAGTTTAACGCTTGTCTATTAATTTACGTAGCTTCTTATTGATTTGAATGGTTCGCCATATTACGTTCCATTTAGTCGGCGGTTGGCTGTGTTGAAATTCACTTTGCTGGAAAATGTTGAACTCTATGTAAATAATAATATTGTGGGACTATCGTTTAGGGTGTGCGCATGCGCGTTCCTTCCCTCCCCCCTCCCCCCTTTTGGTCCATCCCCCTTCTCACCCCCGCCCCTCACAGCTGACTTCTTGCCTCCTGAACCCTCAACGGCACATGCCACTGTGATAAACAGAGACAAAAGAATTTGCGCCAGAATTAAATCCTGTCAACCTTGAGGACTCTCGAAAGCAATTTCAGCATGATATTTAGATATTAAATCCATGAGAATGGCATTGAAATAATTTGAAGTCACACTTGTTAATGTTATCTTAGTTTTGTAGTCATTGAAAATATTGACACATTCCTGGGTATTACATAATACAAATTTTAGATTTGTAGAAGCTTTTTAGAAGTTGTATATATAAAAAAATGTCTTGTGAAAAGCATATTCAGATTGTAGAGTATCAGAAGTCAAATCTATACGTGGATAAACTGCCAGTCTAATGTACAATGGATCAATGATAAAAACAGCTCCAAAAACCTTTTATATTTGAAGGTTCTAATGTCAATTCTTGTGACGAGCCCAGTCGTATTTTTTCCATTTTTATTGATTCCAAAAGGAGTGAAGGAAAATTTTACAATAAATAAAAGTCAATAATGTATTTTTTTTAAAGTGCAACGTTGATTCCCAAAGAAAAACTTAAACAGCAGAAACACACACATTAATTATTTTTTCTACAAATCGTAGATGATGTAAATTTAAGTGTACAAACTTCAAAGCTTTCAGTTTTTCTTACAGGTTTTGCTATAACATCAGTTCATAAAAAATAAAATGTGAAAAATATAACCACCTTAGACTCGTAGATAACATTTAGGTCTTCTTTTCTCATATCTAATCTTCTCAATAAAGTGGACGCAAACATATCTAGTGCAAATAGAAACCCCTAAAAAGAAAAACTGCCGCTCTTTCAAGAAAAATATTAAGAATGAACAAGGGAGAACGAGAAATGAATTTCTATAGATACTTCTAAAAAAAAGAAATTGAAGTCACATTTCTTTAGAGAATGATGAGATTTGTTTGCGTGTTGGTTTTCGAAAAAGCGTGATGCTTCTTCGTGCATTGTTGGCGTGCATTTTGGCGTGCTTCTTCGTGCTAGCAAGCGCGTGGAGTGCGCGTGGATCAGCACGCGCGACCACCACGACGAGCGCGCCTAGCACGTTCAACACGATAAATGGAACCGATGAGCAGACCACGCCGCCGTTGACGATTGGCCTGGTGCTGCCGAAGACCAACTTTGGGATCCGGGAGTACATGAGGGCGATGAAGCAGGGCATCAGCAGCCTGCATCGTGGAAGAGCGGGACAGAGCAGAATGGCCTTGTATTCTCACTACTCCTTCACGGCGGAAAACGTCAAGTTTGTTATGTTTTCGTTGACGCCGAGTCCTACAGGTTCGTAACTCATCTTTTTCCTATTGTATTAAAGACAGATCGACAAGCCTGTAACTGAACGTGTTGAAACTCAAAACTAACGTCGTCATCTTTTAAAACGAAACTCTTGATGGTTAAAATTGCTGAAATTTAAGAAGTACATATTACCGGTCGATGGCTCAGTTGGTATAGTAATTGCATTCCATGTCGTGAACTCGGGTTCGAATCCCACTGAGGGTGTCAGAAATGAAATTGGCTGTTTCGGTCTCAGTAGTAGCATCTCGAATTTAAGGCCTTAAGTCATATGTTAAGATGCTCAGAATCGCTTTGCATTTTTGTTTGTAAATTAAAAATCATCGAGCCCTAAACCCTCACGGCTATACTGCCCTGCTTACCAAAAAGGCAGTATCTGCAAAATGTTTGTCCTGAGATAATCGACTTCAAACTTAAGAATTGTATGGTTTTAAGTACACTTACTGCTAGTCTGTGTGCTTATATCTCAGTAACCATAGGAGATCCTGCTTTTTTACTGAGCGTATTGGATTCAGCGTCGTTTAAAATATGGAAATACATATTATATAACTCAATATCGAAAATAAATCAGTTACTGCCTTTTTTCTTAGCAGGGCAGTATAATCTTTCAGTGATTTCTGAGTCTCTTCTGCTTTGTGTAAACACTTGGAAAAGTGTAGCTTCACGGGAGGGCTTTCTGCCACTCGTATCTCACATAAATTTTGCATGCGAGTCCTGTGACATATCCCCGGATGGGATGGATATACAGGGCGTGGGTCAGTGGAGGGGAGACTGACCCTGAGAGAAGGTGTTGTTTCGGTGTATATTTCAAACTCGAAAATAAAATACCGGCAAAATTTACTCAGCATTTACAATAAATGAGTTCCAACCTCCTCTAAAGCTGGGAAACCACCGCTTCAACTGAAGTGGCTGGCGTAAGGCCAGCTCTCTTATCTGTAAAAATAAATAAAATTGTACCTCATCTTTTACTTATTGTATTGAATACAGATGGGAAAGCTTTAAAGTTAACTTGGTAAAAATTGGAACAAACGTCGCCATCTTGTAAAATGTCACTTTTGATAGTTTAATATGATGTTCAAGGTGATGTTAGCCAAATTGATAAATGAAAGAAGTATCTTATTGAAGAAAAACTAAAATATATCGATAGATTTTAGGAACTCGAAGGCCGCAAAGTTAAAACTGCACCCTCCTCTAGCTGGTATATTCACTAATATCCGTGTACATCTCTACGTTCTGTAACACGATCTTCCATACTTTATAGTATTAAACATGTCGTGAATCTCCCCTCGTTGCGTAAATTGAAAATGTATGTAATATACGACGACACTTCTAGGGAGTGCTTTAGTTTTTATACATAATTTGATCTACGTAATCGAGGTCAGTTGACGCAATGTTTTAAGCTCGGAGTACTATTTTGAATTGTTAGCTAGATAAAATGAAAGAAGTGTGCAAGGACTGATTTTTTTTTAGATGCTCATTGATTTTTTAATTGATGTATTTTGTGTTTTTTAAATAGTATAATGTTAAATTAACTTCTGTTCCTCGACATATACTAGAAACGTTGGTATGAATCTGACCACCCACACTATAAAAATAGTTCACGTTGCCAATATAAGTTGTTTCATGGAAATGTGACAAGAGTTGCAACATATATCGCCACCTTAAAGGTAAAACTAAATAAGTGATGATTCACTGATTTCAGAAATGGTGGATAAAACATTTTATTGGGTGTAGGTAACTTCTCATAGTAAGTGAACTAATTCTAAGAAAGTGCTTATGTAAAACTTCAAAGCTACAGGATTTTCACATTTCTTTAGGGTTGTATCTCGTAGAAATTTGAAAAGGGGTACATTTATCTGAGAAACCTATGTTAGTTTTATATATCACTTATTCAGTTTTACCTTTACCTTCACTTTGCCAATGCCACCCCTGTTACAGAGAAGGACGGCAAGAGTGTATGTCCATTTGAGATTTGGTTTTTATGTTGTAGGTTCACATGAGGCATGTGCAAGCACGAACTTGTACGTGTCTGGTTGTGGGAATTCATGTAATGTGAATCTCCAATGTAATATATCTTGGCAACTTAGATTAGATTAGATTAGATTAGACCTTTAAGGTATCGATATATTCATTTGAAAATCTTTTTTTAATTACTGCATAATGCTTTCCGTTCCACGCATCTACTTGCAGCCATGCATTTATTCTGAATATGAAATTTTGAAATATCTTCGCAACTTAGATAAAACGAGTAGATTATCATAGGTATACTTGAAGAATCGCAAATTTGTGAGGATACTGAAGCAGAAAAGTACACAATATATATTCGATATTCTGCGCTGTTTATTAAAATTCTTGGCTGAAAATAATGCGCTGTGCTTGTACGTAAATCCAATAAGGTTCACTCAGCCTGAACAGGAGCAGAATCCTGTCGTTGTGGAGACAACGGCAATCCCTCTTCATCTCTGTGACACCTTCTGGGACACAATGTGGACGTCCTCAAGCTGACGCAATCAAAGAGCAGGAAGGTGTAGACAAAAAAAATAAAAAAATATACCGCTCAAGGTTTCCAATATATTGTCTTGTGCGTTTCATTTTTCATTGTGAAAGTTGAGATTAAAAAATAGTCTGTGTTGCTATAAATATTCTATGTATGTATTGTTTTAGCTATATAATGTATAATCTAAGTAGCAAAGACATTACACACACAATTATACATCATACGATATCATACGTGTAACATCATGTCATACGTGTAACATCATGTCATACGTGTAACATCATGTCATACGTGTAACATCATGTCATACGTGTAACATCATGTCATACGTGTAACATCATGTCATACGTGTAACATCATGTCATACGTGTAACATCATGTCATACGTGTAACATCATGTCATACGTGTAAGTTCGCGCTCATACTCGTACATGTTGCTTGTGTACTTCTCAAAATGAAAACATCATACCAACGTGTAAGTCGAGGAATACAAATAATAAATAACCTTTAAGTATTTAAAATCTCAAGGCTTTAAATAGAATTTAAAAAAAACAGTACATCTATTACATATAATAAAAAACTAAGAAAGTCTTAGCCAAATTTTTGATCGGATATTACACGAACCGTTACAAGAGAACTTACATTATTCTCGACGTTTTGTTAGCGACGTAGCTAAAGTCTTCAGGAAACACCCTCAAATCTTATTTTTTGAACTGTGTAGTTATAATTATTGTAAATATGTCAAACGACCGTAATTCCAACCTAAACCTAACAAGTCTTAGCCACCAATATTGCAGATCTACCGGGTTTTTTTCTATCCTTGTCCACTTATTTCATTTCATCTTCATTCAAAACCTATTTCATAAAAACTCTCTTTTTATTATGACTCTGGATATCCTACCTTTCATTACCATTCGCTATTTCAGGAATTTTGGTCTAACCATATATTTTCTGTCTTCCTGTTCCGCACAAAAATAGATGGATGTTGCAAACGATCTATTTTTGCCATTTCCTCGAATATTACTGGCGTTGGATGCGATATTATGATTTGACCGTTTATGCTAAAAAATCAACGAACATTTGTCTTTTGAGCGGATCGGATATCGATTGGTGCCTTTTTACCTCGCTAGAGAGGACCACAGATAACAAAAGATCGGTTTGTACCATGAAAGCGAGCCAACAAAGGCATTGTTCAAAATGCTCCTTTGTTGAGGATCAATTGTAGAACTGACCTGTGTTTTTTTTCCCTACAATCGGAAAAAGTTAAAGTACCTACTCCCTTAGGAATCGAAACTTTTTGGAGTCTCGGGGATCGTAAAAGAAGGAAATTTATAAAAAAAAAGTGATGGGAATAAATAGACAACGAGAGGTATGTCGTGATAGGAACAAATGGAGAAGACTTTGCAGAGGTTTCGGCTACTCCGTGTGGAACTAGATAAACCTATTCAATTCGATCACTTTGTCATCTCTGTTTTAGGGAACGGCAACAAGGGTTGCAGGATTTATGTTCATATAAAATTAAGTTATCTTTTGAGCTGTACACATGCAGCATGTGTATGCAAAAAATGCACGTATCTTTTTTCTTGTGGAAGTACTAAAATATGAATCTTGAATGTTTATTTATCTTTGCAACTAACATAAACGATTAAATTGTAAACTGTAGCATACAGAGTGAGAAAATAAGAAGAGCATCTATGAAGAGAGTGATTAATTTCAAGGAAATAAAAGAAGTGTGCAAGGGCAGAACAAAGTGGAGACACATCTCCAGAGGTACTGGCTACCTCTAATTGAATCGTGGTTGGATAAAATAATAAATACAAAATCTTACTATGGTCTTCTGTGTTCACCTTTTTTAAGTAATTTCAAACTCTGTTGACAATTTATTTTCCGCAGCTTTTCAAGCTCCTGTAAAGAATAATTCCGATCATCTCCTTTACCTGAAAGGGTTAAACGAGATTTGTGTAATAAAAATACGACTGTACCGAGCAATTTAAAGTTAAAATCTTTTAAAGGGATGATGATTCGTCTACCTCAAAGCAATTAAATGGTTTTATTAAAGTAGTCAAACTTAGTATTTGCTTAAAAACAAACCTCCCAGAATTTCAAATTTCATAATTTGAAAACTTCTTGCAAACTATGCTATTTATTTTATCTTTCAGTGGTAATAATATAAAAATTAAAGAAAGTTCTTCCTTGATCGTTTTTTTCTACAACTCCTGTCAGCTTTTCCTGAAACACGGTAAATTGAACCATTTTTTCAGTATCAGGTAATCAGGCTCATATCAATCTTATTCTACAAGGGGGGGCCAGAATCTCTTATTTACTCATTTCTATCCAGACATATTTTTTTCTGGACGTTCATATCCATCACTTCTTTCTTTTTCTTTCTCAAGCGCGTAATTAATTATTATTTTGATAAAAACGAGGTAACATCATCGAAAACGTTTGAGAAAATAAAACTTAATTTATGAACAACCAATAATTAAATTCATTAAAAAATAAACTGCGTAATACGAAAAGACAAACCGTTGAACTATTATTTTAATGGTACAGAAAAAACGTGAACTGTTTATTTTTCCAAAACTTGTTACTATCTTTTGTAACAAGCGCTGAAAACCTTTTCACAACCTATTCTTTTTATTTCTATCTTTGAATACTTCTTTTTCAATTTATCCATATCCATTTATGGTTTCAGGCCGTTCTTTTTTTTGTATAGAAATAAAAAACGGATTTTACGAACTGTGTTTAGAGAAAGAAGAGTTTCTCAATATTTATTTCATACTCGAACTAAGCTGTTGGATAAAAATGTATTTTTTCGTGATCGCAGATTGTAGTAAATATTCAGGATTCTTGTTCCTCGATTTTAAAATGGTATGATGCTGATCACCCATATTGTACAAACTTGGTTCACTCTAGAGATAAAAAGAAAAACCACTTTGTGTTCGATTACTGTGAGTATTTTATTTAAAATTAATACCACAACCGGTTTCGCAAACATCCGTTCGCATCATCAGGTGAATAAGTTAATACTAAATGGTGTAGAAACGGAATCAATCTTAGAGGGTGTCATTGTGTGAGGGTATGAGGGAGGGAGGGGGTGCAGGACGGCCATGTGTGGAGCTTGCGTCATCTGGATCGTTTAGGGATTGCTTCCTTGGGAATATGGTCAACATGATGACGCAAGCTCCACACATGGTCGTCCTGCACCCCCTCCCTCCCTCATACCCTCACACAATGACACCCTCTAAGATTGATTCCGTTTCTACACCATTTAGTATTAATTTATCCACCTGATGATGCGAACGGATGTTTGCGAAACCAGTTGTGGTATTAATTAAATAAAATACTCACAGTTATCGAATACAAATTGGTTTTTATTTTTATCTTTTAAGATGAACGATTACAAAGTTAATGCCTCTACAATCAATAAAATTGGTTCACTCTTTTTACAATTATAACAACTACACAGTTAAAGTTTTATCCGGATATTAGACGAACCGTCATCAAAAAATTTACATTATTCTCGACGTTTAGTTAGCAACGTAGCTAACGTCTTCAGGAGACTTTCTCTCTCCAAGATGACTGAGGATGAACTGACGACATGAACGTTAACGAAACGTCGAGAGTAATGTAAGTTCTCTTATATCGGTTCGCCTAATATCCGAATAAACATTTTAACTGTAGAGTTATAATAACTTTAAATATGTCAAACGAACGTAATTTCAACTTACATAAACCTAACTATTTGGTTCACTTTTGTCGATGCTGGAGAGCTGACAGGAATTGCAAGGCTTTAATTCATGTGAGGTTTGGTTCATTTTATATGTACACATGCCACATGTGTAAGCGCGAACTTACATGTGCTTGCTTGTGGACTTGTTTTAAATTTAAGCCTTAAATGTCAATATAACTTTGTAACTTAGATTACAGATTGTGAGTGCATATACTTTTCTAACTGTTTATTTTAAAATGCCACTGACCTCAAAGGGCGGTTTTCTCGGGGCAATAAATATTATCAAAAAAAAACAAAGATAAAATAAAACGTAAAATAAACGTTTCATCGAAGGAAAAAGAGAAATGTGGAGAGGAAAATGTTTTTCATGGCAATCTATGTGGTTTCATGCGCGGGCAATCAACCCCCCAGGGTGGGAAACCATTTATCCAGCTTGACTTTATATTAGACTTACGTACACGGTCCAAATGTCCTTATAAATTATTGTTTTGTACGTATATTCGTACAGACACATAGTCTAGACCAGTGGTTCCCAACTTGGGGAGCGATGAAGCGATAAGGGGGCGATGGACCTTTTGGGGCTTTAGTACCCTGAAACTTATACCTCCCCCTACCCCCTCCCTCATCGACACAATTTTCATTTAGGCACAAGGGGGCGATGGGCTCATCTATTTACGCATAAAAGGGCGATGGGCGAACAAAGATTGGGAAACACTGGTCTAGACCAGCGAATGCTTAACTTTATACAAAATAACGCGTTATACCTAAAGAGAACGCATGGAATAATGCATAATCTAAGCTACTAAAAATTATTAATTCATATTTAATTCAAGTCCGAAAGCAAACACTTGTAACTTCGCGCTTAAAAATCCTGCGTATGTACTCAAATAAACCGAACCTCAAAATAACATAAAGTTTGAAACTCCTGCCACGTTTATTTGAAACATAGGTGATATTGACAAAAGTGAGCCGTTAATTTACAATATGAGGGATGGGAGATTAGCCACATAACATTTTTTTTATACAAAAATAGATTTGTAAAGAGGAATGCAATTCACCAACCTTTTTTTCCTGGCCAGAAAAAGTATTAATATTATCAATAAATAAGTCATTATTTAATATTTTTAATGAAGTATTAATTTATAACTACCCAATCACATTTTTTAAACCAGGGTCAAAGTTATAGTCAATAATACATGATTCAGGCTGGGCTCGAACCGGCCTTTGTGTCAATAACGAAAATTCGAGCGCTAATTCCATATCCTCTTGACCATCCCAGCGCTTTTTTTTAGTTAAGGAACAAAAAATACTAAAATATGGACAACAAGGATAAAATTTGCTTTATTTACATAACTAGAGTAAACCATTTTCTTTAAGTTAAACGTAGATAAAAAAGTTTTGTCAATTTTTGCGAAGTACAAGTGTTTGGCAATCCCTGGCGTAGTCTCTAAAAACAAAGCCAGAAAAATCAACATTCATTAATTCGTATTTTCAAAGGCATATTGAATTAAACATTACGCAGTTTTATCAACATCAGCTGTTTTTAATTTATGAAATATTTCTCTTTGTATTTTTATTCTCCCTTTTTCGTTATACCCGTAGCTTTAGCTTTTTTACGCCGAATATTTCGCAATGGGTGTTTATTCAGTGTAAATAAACAATCTTAGGATAAACAACCCTTTTTTTTAAATGGAAATAAAAAAAATCATTATAATTTTTTAAATTTTAAGTGAATATACCTTACAATGATAAATTGAATTTATTTTGATTATAAAAAGTTTTTGTCATTGATTTTTATTGCAAGTCAGTGCTCCTGATGATGTCTTTTAAGGCGAAAACGTTCGAGCATATGTAACGAGATGAATTTGTTTGTTTGGTGGAATGGAACATTAGATTTGAATTTGAATAAAAAACGAAAACAAAAGAATGCAGAAAGACAGAAAAAAAAGCTTACCTGGCGGGAGAGCCACAAGCATGTGAATTTTGGTTATATGTAATCAATATTGCTGTGGTAAATATAATAATATATACATTGTGATTGTGGATAGATAAATTATTATTTATATATTGTGATTGTGGATAAATAAAAGTGTTTATAAAGTTTTGGTTCATTATCCTCTTTTGTAAGTGATATGATTCCTGGCGCTATGCACTCAAGCAGTCATAATTCTTCAGAGCACGGCCAAACACCACATTGAAGATCTTATAAATAAATAAAGAAAAACCGTCACACATATTGAAACTCTGTGTGTGTGTGTGTGTTTTTTCTACTTGAATAATATCATTATTATCCTAGACCGGTCCGTAGTATAGTAGAAAGACTTCGGACTCGATAATAGAAGGTTGTGTGCTCGGATCTCGAGGGATCACAACAAATAAAACATTTATATTTTCAAATATTCTCTTCGCTGGGTTAAAAATCAATACCTATACCTTTACCAAAGACCGGTCACCAAAGATACATCCAGCCTTACAGCAACTGGGTCTTACTTGAGTATTTACGCTTTCCATAACGACGACCAAACTAGCAGAGGTTTTTTGAGGTGTGATTCATACAAAAACAGCGCTTACCATATAAATCATACTACTATTATGCTACTATTATTATTATCATCAAAAGTACGACTATCCGGTGATGCTATTGGCTTTTTTGATTAACCGCAGCCTCCGCTGCCTGTTCTTTACCCTGCCTACTTCTCTAGTTCAATACTCTTACCACAAGTTTATCTACCACAACTCCATGCAACTTTAATTACAGATTATAAAACAAAACCAATTAAAAATGCTCTGCTCAAGAGTGAAATATAATTTAATACGTAGAAAAATCCATCAAAGCTTCATAAAGTTTACTGGGAGAAATTCAAACTTGCAAATAAACAATGAAACAAAAATAAATTTTAGACTCAAAGAAACAAATCAAAATGAACGAAAATAATGAAAGTACAGCTTTGCTCATCCTTTTTTTTTTTTTTTTTTTTTTTTTTTTTTTTTTTTTTTTTTTTTTTTTTTTTTTTTTTTAAATAGATTTGTGAAGAGGAATGCAATTCACCAACCTATTTTGCCTGGCCAGAAACAGGTATTAATATCATCATTTAATAATTCATTATTGTTTATTATTAATGAATTATTAAATAATAATTACCCAATAACATCTGTTGAACCAGGGTCAAAGTTAAAGTCAAGTGACCCAAGCGGGGATCGAACCAGCGTTGTTCCATTCGAAACACGCTAGAAAGATCAGCCCTCTTAGCTCCCGCGGCTATAACCCCGACATCCTTGAGCTATATTATGTACTCCTGTTTAAGATTTATTAATACTCAGTAAAAAAATGTATGGAAAGCTAAATAATATGTCTAGGGAGAGTTTTGGTTTTCATAGATTTTTCCTTGAGTTGAAACGTGACGTATTTTACTTGGGTACTGATATTGTTTCCTGAAATGCCGGAGATATGGGCAGATTTGTGTTGATCCGCTGCTACAGGATATTGGGGGAAAGCCTACATCCGGGGTAGGAAACCACCCTTTACCAACCTGTTCAGACAAGACGAGTGCTACTGCATCAGTTATATTTTTGAGGGGTTTTCGCGGTGCGTGAAATAAATAAAAAGTGGACGAAAACTGTGGTTTTTTTTTCATTAAAGTTTCTAAAAATTACTGCATCAGTATTATATATGTCGAAATAATTTTTTTTCATAAAAAAATCGGTTTAGTAGTTCACACAGTGAATGTTATTTTTTACAAATAAGACTCTGAAGAAAATCAAAGAAATGTCCAAAGACCAAATGATATGGCGGTTGATTTGCAGTGTTAGTTGCTAGGGTATGTAATTTTAGTTTTAATTATAAATTGTGATTTAGTTTCATTTTAATTTGATTTTAAGTTACTTTATTATTTCACTTTCCAATTTCTTGTGTTCCTTGACTAATTGGCTGACTCCCATGCTGTAAAAACTTATATTGTAATTTTATTTTATTAAAAAAAATATATATATATGTTTGTATATAGGAATGCAATTTATCATCCTATTTTGCCCGGCCAGAAACAATGATTAACATTATCAATATAACATTATGAATGATTATTATTAATTTTATGTACTGAATTATTTATTCATGTTTACCCAAAGACATCTGCTGAATCGGTTCAAACTTGCGCTTGCTTCAATAGCGCGAATTCGATATTGTTATGTTATTACAACAATAATAACATGAATAATAATTAAAAAGACATTGCCGTTGTTGGTGGTGTTGCGGTCATTAGCCGAAGGACTACGAAAGCAGTCGTGGTCTTTCGGCATAACCGAGTTCCACCGAAGCTGCATGCTGCCTGAGCTTGAGTGACATCTAATCTAATCTAATCTAATCTAAGCTGCAAAGATATATATCATTTAAGATTTAAATTAAATGCATTCCCACAAGCAGATATGTATAATTTCACGCTAACACATGCCGCATGTGGACCTACAATATAAAAACCCAATCTCAAATGAACATAAGCCTTGCAACTCTTGCCGTCCTTCCCTGAAATAGGGGTGACATTGGTAAAGTGAACCAATTTTTTATATTATGGGTGGTCAGCCGCATAACAACCTATAAGTCAAGGAACATACATGACAAATTACATTTTTTAAATCAATAAATAACAATATATACATGGACATAAAACCAATTTCACTTACACAAACCCTAGCCGCCAACATCACAGATCAACCGCCATTTCTTTCTATCCTTGCATACTTCTATCATTTCCTCCAGAGTCATAACCTTCTCTAACATTATGCTGAAAACAAAGCTTTTTTGTAATTATTATAACACCCATTCTCTTAAAAATGGCAAATTAACATTGTAGAAAGCGCTCGAGATTTTTGAACTGTACTAGAGATTAATGAATTGTTTTATTTTTTTTATTTGTGCGTTTTTATTACAACAATAAAATCTTTCATATCACTCGCTACTCTCTCCTGAAAAGCTTTTATTGTTTGTACGAACCTTTTCAAATACTGACGGCCCTTTGCGCTGACACCTCCGTACAAACGCAAATCAATACAACACAAATACTTAGCGTTATTTATTTTGAAATGAAAGTTTGAACCTTTTGAAAAGTTTTTATTGATGGCTCTCGCCGCCGGTTATCGGAAATCGATAATATTGTAAACTAGCAGACTGACCATGCTGCGCACGGCTGTCTGCTAGGCCCTTCGGGCAGTGTAAGTCTGGCTTCGCAATAATTTTTCCTCACACCTCCTTCATAGTAATTAAATGCTTTAAGAAGTAATTTGAAAAAAAATTGCGGTAAAAGGGTTATTTAGTTCTTTCATGTTCTGAGTATCTTGTATGAAGCATGAGGTATGAGTCTGACCTCCCATAGGTACCTTAAAAAAATGTTCACTGAACGAATGTTTCTCTGTTTCTGAAAAGGCCGGCAAAAGTTGTAGGGCTTATGGTCAAGAGAGGCTGAAATTTTTATTTGTAATTACACATGCAGCGTTTGTAAGCGCAAACTCAATCATGTCTGCTTGGGGGCATGCATTCAATATGAATTATAAAATGTATGTATGCAACTTAGATTTATATTCTAAAATTAAAAACATCAAATGCCACAATTATATGTTAGCGTGAAAAAACATTTGCCAGTCTGAGCGTGTGAATTATATTTGAATTGATTTGCATTGAATATGAATTATAAAATGTATCTATGCAACTTAGATTAATATTCTAATATTAAAAACATCAAGTGCCACAATTATATGTTAGCGTGAAAAAACATTTGCCAGCTTGTGGGTGTGCATTGTATTTGAATCATCAAATCTCTTTTGTGCAACTTTAGATTATAAATTAAGATAACCGTTGTTTAAGGATTTTTCAAACTCAAATTCCTTGACTTAAGGGTTAGTATGAGGCTCACCACCCATATCGCATAAATGGGTTCACTTAACTAATGTTCCCCCTGTTTCTGAAAAGGTCGGCAAAAGTTGCAGAGCTTATGTGCATGAGAGGCCTTAATTTTAATTTGTAAGTTCACATGCAGCATTTTTAAGCGGGAACTCACTCTTGTCTCCATGGAAGCATGCATTGAATATGAATTATAAAATGTATCTATTCAACTTAGATTTATATTCTAATATGAAAAACATCAAGTGCCACAATTATATGTTAGCGTGAAATGACATTTGCCAGCTTATGGGTGTGCATTTAATTTAAATCATCAAATAAGTTTTTTGGCAACTTTAGATTATAAATTAAGATTAACGTTGTATAAGGATTTTTCAAACTCAAATCCTTGACTGATAGGTTGGTATGCGGCTGACCACCCATACTGTGAAAAATGGTTCACTTTGTTAATGTCACCCCTGTTTCAGGGAAGGATGGCAAGAGTTGCAGGGCTTATGTTCATTTGAGATTGGGTTTTATAATGTAGGTCCACATGCGGCATGTGCCAGCGCGAAATCATACATGTCTGCTTGTGGGAATGCATTGAATATAAATCTTAAATGATATATATCCTTGCAGCTTAGATTAGATTAGAAATTCCTTGACTTATGGGTTAGTATGAGCCTGAATACCCATATCGCAAAAAATGGTTCATTTGAAAAATGTTTCCCCTGTTTTTGAAAAGGGTGGCAAAAGTTGCAGGGCTCATGTTTATTACAGGCCTTAATTTGAATTTGTAAGTTCACATACAGCATTTATAAGCGCGAATCCACTCGTGTCTCCAGGGGGGCATGCATTGAATATGAATTATAAAAGTTATTGTATCTGTGCAACTTAGATTATATATTCTAATATTAAAAAAAAATCAAGCGCCACAACTTTATGTTAGCGTGAAATGACATTTGCCAGTTTGTGGGCGTGCATTCAATTTGAATCATCAAATAACTTTTTTTGCAACTTTAGATTATAAATTAAATTTAACGTTGTTGAAGGATTTTTCAAACTCAAATTCCTTGACTTATATGTTAGTGTGAGCCTGTATATCCATATCGCAAAAAATGGTTCACTTGACAAATGTTTCCCCTGTTTTTGAAAAGGTTGGCAAAAGTTGCAGGGCTTATGTTCATTACAGGCCTTAAATTTAATTTGTTAGTTAACATGCAGCATTTATATTCGCGAACACACTAGTGTCTCCAGGGGGGCATACATTGAATATGAATTATAAAAGTTATTGCATCTGTGCAACTTAGATTATATATTCTAATATTTAAAAAAAATCAAGCGCCACAACTTTATGTAAGCGTGAAATGACATTTGCCAGTTTGTGGGCGTGCATTCAATTTGAATCATCAAATAACTTTTTTTGCAACTTTAGATTATAAATTAAGATTACCGTTGTTTAAGGATTTTTCAAACTCAAATTCCTTGACTTAAGGGTTAGTATGAGGCTTACCACCCATATCGCATAAATGGGTTCACTTAACAAATGTGTCCCCTGTTTCTGAAAAGGTCAGCAAAAGTTGCAGGGCTTATGGTCATGAGAGGCTGAAATTTTTATTTGTAAATACACATGCAGCATTTGTAAGCGCAAACTCACTCGTGTCTCCGTGCAGGAGTGCATTGAATATGAATTATAAATGTTAATGCGTCTATGCAACTTAGATTGTATATTGTAATAATACTTAAAAAAAAAAAAAAATGCCGCAATAAGTATGGTTTCATATAAAAAGTTGACCTAATCGATCGTCATTATTTCTAAAAAATACATGTTATAACTGGTTGAAGTATAATTTTGAAATGAATAAAAAATATAGGTAGGTAGGTACTCAACGGAATTCAACCGAAAAAGAATCGACTTGGCAATGGCAACGATGGCAACTTTGAAGCCTATGTTGAAGTGCTGGCAATTTATTTGAAATTCGAATGTCAAAATGAGTTTTGTTTCTCGCATAGGTTTTACATAAAAAGGTGTTGTGATTGATCATGTTTATTTATTTAAAAAACAACAATTTAAAATCTACTAATGATGAGGAAGCACATCCCAAGTCCTGAACAATATTTGTTGTGAATATGACGTGCATCTGTTCAGGAGTTCTTCAGTTTGAATGCCATTAACGCACAATTATTTTGTATGGGGAGGCCGTTGCTTTTTATAAAGATAAGGGATGTTTATTTTGACATCTGTGTAAATAAAGGGGTAGTTAAATGAAGGAAATCAACAATTCAAACAGATAAAGGTTTTGTTTCTTTTTTCTTTGCAAAAAAGTTTTTTGTAGCACAAAACTTATTTACGATTGAAGTTCCCTTAAATCACAAAATAACTGAAGTAACAAAGAGTATGCAAGGATCGGAAGAATGGCAGTTTATTTGCAATGTTGGCAGCTAGAGCGTGTAATTTAAATTTACATTTAAATTTCATTAAATTTAGTTTAATTTCAATTTGATTTTAAGTTCGTTATTCATTTCCTTTTCAAAACTGTTTGTGTTCCTTGACAATAGGTTGGTATGAGACTTACAACCCATGCTGTAAGAACTTGGTTCACTTTTTCTAATGCCACCTCGGTTTCATGGAAAAACGACAGGAGTTGCAGAACAGAAGGTTTATGTTCATATGAGGATTTGTTTAATTTATATGTACACATGCAGCATGTGTAAACGCAAACTAACATGCGCCTACTTGTTGGTATGCATTAAATATGAGCCCTAAATACTAGTTCCTTGACTTATAGGTTGGTATGCGGCTGACCACCCATCCTGTAGAAAATGGTTCACTTTGCCAATGTCTTCACCCCTGTTTCAGGAAAGGTCGGCAAGAGTTGGAGCAGGGTGTATGTTCATTTGAGATTCGGGTTTTTTATATTGTAGGTCCACATGCGGCATGTTATACGTGTCTGCTTGTGAAAATGCATATAATGTGAATCTTTGATGTTACATATATTTGAAACATAGATTAGATGATTAAGATATCTTTTCAACTTTGGTTATAGATTTATCTTTTCAACTCTTTTATTAACATTATTTTTCATGAGTTATACATACGTTATATTACAAGCCCTTCCAATTTAGACAACCCTTCTCGCTTGGAAGCCTACAGAACAATCGTGAAACATTGGTCCCTTTACGGGGGCTTGCATATATCAGATTCCACACATTCCAATCCCTTTTGAGTAGTTACATTCAAATGCTGTACCAAAGGAATAGATTTTCAATAATAAAAATATGACATTCCATTCAATTCAAATCAGATTCGATTGAAATTATGAATAATATATATTTATAAACGTATTTTTTTCTATCATCGAATAAATCATCGTTATATTTACATTTATATGAAAAATGTTAAGGTTTATTTGAAGTTCTTCACTTATTCTATTTCGTATAGTCATTGCTATTTTTATGAAAGAGACACTTTTTCCAGACAGTCGTCTAATCTAATCTAATCTAAGTTGAAAAGTGTGCAAGCGCGAACTTGTACGTGTGAATGTGGGAATGTATGTGGGAATGCATGTAATGTGATTCTCCAATGTAACATATCTTTGCAACTTAGATAAGATTAGATTAGAAGGTGGAAAATAATATAGTTATAATAGCAAATAAATAATAATTTCTACGTCACGCAACATTTCTCATTCCATTTGACCATTTTGAAAGCTCTGCTCTTCTCAAAACTAAAAAACACAACATTCAAACTAAACCACAGTGTTGTATCGAAAATGCATGTAAACTTAAACGCTCACAAGAGACGCTATCTCTATTTCATTCGTTTTTCGGTTGTGTTTTAAGTTTTAGTTTATACTTTGGGCTGCTGTTTCTTGCAAGTGTAACATCGCGGTATTTATGGGGATCATAATTCCCGTTTCCTCGCGTTTTGCAAAAGCTCGATTTCCATAGAAAGCTCCTCCATCAGGGCTGGGATCAAGGGATTAGCGATCCGTAAAGGGCGCCGGCATTTTCTATGCGCGAGCTTTCGCTGAAGATATCCCGGAGCTTTCGGGCGGAAGTGTTGACTTGTAATGTGCTACAGGAAGATAAAATCTGAACCTTAAATAGACAAGTGTTCTCAAAAAAAAAAAAATTATCTCTCTTATTGTTGTAGGGGCATTCACTTTGTAATCACTCATCTTGAAAGATACTAAAAAACATGTTACCCGAAAACATACCCGACCGGTTTGCATCATCAGGTGGCTCAATATTTACTGAATGGTCCAGATACGGAATCAATCGTTGAGACTGTTATCGTGTGAGGTTATGAGGGAAGAAGAGGATGCAGGACGATCATGGATCGAGTTTGTATCATCTGGATTATTTCTTAGGAATTACTTCCACGGGAATAAGATTAACTTTTTGTTTTTCCTTCTTCCTCAGCCTTTCTCAGTCCACTTCTGGACGTAGGCCTCCTCCAATCCTGTCCATTCCTGTTTGTCGGCTGTTGTGTTCAGCCATCCTCTGCCTGCAGTTCTCTTGATGTCGTCCTGCCACCTCAGTCGGGGTATCCCCGCTCCCCACTCCTGACATCCTGGGTCACCATCATGGAAAGTTCCGGAATACACTGAAGACAAGCAAATTTCTGGCATCGTTTGCACCAGCGCCCTTGGAGTGACTACATCACGAAACGGCGCTATAAAGAAATCATCAACTCATCATCATCATCACCACCGGACGATACTTTTCGGCCACATGTCATGGTCCTGCCTTTCGATATATTGGCAAGGTGGCTGGCGTTATGCCAACCACTTCAGTTGAAGTGGGGGTTTCCCGGCATCCAACGAGGCTGGTACTCATTTCTTTTGAAGATTGAGTAAGCATTAGCGGAATTTTATTTTCGGTTTTAAATAAACACAAAAACGGGAAATCATTTCTGACCCGCTTTGTGAGATTCGAACCCGAACTCTATCAACTGAGCTATCGACCGGACTGGTCTACATATAAAACTCAACAAAATGAATATTCATTGATTAAAGTAAACTTTATTATATTTTTCCATAATACATTTTTTTACACAAACCAAGAAAAAAATCAGTGTAAAGCACAAAAAAGACCTGAAAAAAGAGTAATTCAAACGCCTTATAAAAGGTGGTTTGAAAAGAAAATGTATGGCTGGAAAAATGATGATCAGTCGCTGAGAAAGTTTTATAAATGTGTGAGCCTATGTAAGAGTGATTTGTTTCCTACGGGCGAGTGATTTGTTTCCTTCGCGCGAGTCATAAAATCTGACTCAAACATTTCCCCGCAGTATATTTGTTACGTACCTCAGTTACTTTTATTTTTAAAATACATAATGATCCGGTCTGTTGTCTAGGGGTGACGTTTCAGGCTCGTCAATGGAAGGTTGTGGGTTCAAATATGCTCTACGATGGGTTGAAAAAGTCATGTAGATTAACCAAAGACCGGTCACCAGAGATCCATCCAGCCTTAGAATAACTGAGTCTTGTTTGAAAATCAGCGCTTTGTAGAGACGACGTAGTTGGTAAAAAGTCCGGTCAATGGGTCAGTCGGTAGAATGCTTGTATACCATGCCGAGAATAAGGGTTCGATCCACACCGAAAGTGTCAAAAATGATTTCCCGTTTCGGTGTTTACTTCAAAAACCAGAAATAATATACCGGCAAGGTTTACTCAGCCTACACAATAAATGGGTACCAGCCCTCTCAAGAGCTAGGAAATCCCCACTTCAACTGAAGTGGTTGGCGTGAGGCCGACCCCCTTCCCCGTAAAAATAAAAAGATCCCGATTTGACAAATGCGACCCCTCTGGGGATAACGCAGGCAAGTAGTTACACTTTATGTGGAGCGTAGTGGCGGATGATGGGTGCTCTTGAGATGGCTAGAGCAATTAAAAGGCACCTTTAAAATATATCCATTAATAGGTATGCATATACATAGGGAGCATTGTTTTTTACTGACATTGGCTAGAGGTTGGAGAGAAATTTTGGAACAATATTTTATAACAAGGAGAGAAGAAATTACTTTGCCGCGTCGTATTCGCAGTACAAGCAATATGAAGTTGAGTAAAATATGAGATGTTGTGAGTACTAGAGTATGCCTTAATTACATCTCGTACATTTGATGGTGAACTCGCTAAACTAATTTAAACTATTCCATCTGGCGTAACGTTAATTTAATATAATGGAACTTTCAACACATGCTAGACTTCTGCCAAAATTGGGAGATGATGTTATTTTTTAAGCCTTTGAATTATCAATTACCTACAGGCACCTTAGAAAATTAAATTCATTATAAGTAATGCCTAGTTTTTTTACTTCCTTTTTAATTCCTAGTAATTTTTTTTTTTAGATTGTATGTAGAATAATCTAAATAATGGTTTAATTTCAACAAAAAAAACATTTTCGTGTTAAATTGTTCCTCTGGTTCTAGACTGTGGTCTATTGCAGTGTTCCGCAAACTTTTTGTGTTCAAGGTACACCTATAATCTATAATCTAAGTTGCAAGGATATATTCATTCAAAGCTCTCAGATATATGCCCACAAACAAACACGTGTAGTTCGCGCTTACAAATGCTGATTGTGTACTTACAAATAAAATCCAAACCTCAAACGAACATAAGCCCTGCAACTCTTGCCGACACTCCCTGAAACAGGGGTGACATTGACAAAGTGAGCCATTTTTTACAGTATGGGTGGTCAGCCTCATACCAACCTATAAGTCAAGGAATATAACTCAGTAGAAGATCTCATTGACGAAAAAAATTTAGAGGTACACCAAAGAAAAAAACAATGAATATTTAATATTTATTTATTACTAAAATCAATATAGGTACCTAATATGAAAAGATGTTAAGTGAGAAAAGTGAGCCTGCTTGGAGCAATCGTTGATAAGGCTGCTCTCATCTCTTCATTGATCGTCCTCAGGCGCTCTCTTTTTTTCGATTTAATATTAGTGAAAGTTGAAAATCCCAATTCGCATATGTAGGTTGTGGCAAATGGTAATAGAATTGCAACAGCACGCTTTGAAAGTAGAATATACTCTTTTTTATATGCAGCCAAATATGTGCTACCTCTACTTCGGAAAAATTTAGTTTTTTAGGGGAGGCCGTCCCGCCCCTCGCCCAACAAAGCGCCTGCTCTTATAGCTCTCAGCTATTTTAAGGTGTATTATCTTAACAAAAACTTGACTTTTTCCGCGGCACACCTCCTGATGACCACGGTACACCAGTGTGCCGCGGCACACGGAACACTGGTCTATTGCAACCTTTCTTCTGTTTTTTCTATTCTTATTTCTCTTGCTTAATTTGTTTCATTACTATACTGTTAGTAACTTCTCCAGAGCTATGCTACCTTGTAACGAAAGGATTTTAATAAGTGTGTAGATGTAAGTGAGTATTTTGATGGAATTTTAATAATTGCCGTCTATTTATTGCTTTTCTGACAAAGGTGTGTGGCTTGACTACTTGGTGTAAAAATACTCCGGTTCACACAATTTATCGACGCCAACAACTTTCTATTCAGTTTTAAGCCCTCTTTTTTTGTATTAACATTCTTACTGTACAAATTTTAATGGCTTCTCTGTATGAAAACTCTCTGGATGTAGCCATGAAAGCTTAAAATATATAATTTAAAAGGTGTCCGTCTAAGCTGATTCTCACTCACGTGGAAGATCTAATTGTAAAAAGCAATTGCTCTTATTACAATCATAACCTTTGGCAGTTCAGTTCTGCTATTTGAGAAGTACAATATCATCTTAAAAAAAACATAATCTGATTCTCACTCAGGTGGAAGATGTTAACTGGGGAGGAGATCTCATTAAGCATAGTCATTACCCTTCCAACAACAGTGATAGTGTTTTAGTACATGTTTGTTATTTATCTATAAAGGAAGTGACAATTTGAAAAGGCCGTCAAGAGTTGACAAGTCTATGTTTTATTAATCTGTTTACTATAATAATGGTTTCTGTTTTCTTTGTCCAGCTATCCTGAACTCTCTCTGCAAGGAGTTCCTCTCCATGAACGTCTCAGCCATCCTGTATCTGATGAACTACGAGCAGTACGGAAGATCTACAGCTTCTGCGCAGTACTTCCTCCAGCTGGCTGGATATCTCGGGATCCCTGTCATATCCTGGAATGCTGACAATTCTGGCCTTGGTAAGAGTGTCTACTTTCTTATCTTCTTTCCCTCACTCTAGGTCGCATTGGGACGTTGAACTGTCTCTGAAATCTAATTTAACCAAAGCTTTATATAAGTGCCCTTTTTTGTTGTTTCTTCTGACATATAAATGAGGGACTAGTTCAAAAATGGTTGCCAAATATTTGAAATAAGTAATTCTTGAAATTGCAGTCATTCCTTACAGCAACTGGGTCTTACTTGAGAATAAGTATCGACGAAACTCGTAAAAAATTTGGTCGATAGCTCAGTTGGTTGCATTCCATGCCGATAGCAAGAGTTAGATTCCCACCGAGGGTGTCAGAAATGATTTCCCGTTTCGGTATTTCTTCCAAACCCAAAATAAATAGCGCAAGGTCTCTCAGCCTTAACAATATTGAGGACCAGTTGATAGAAATCCCCCCTTCAATTTAAGTGGTTGGCGTGAGGCCTGTAAAAATAAATAGACCCCGAATCGCCACATGCTATCACTTCGCGGATAACGCAGGCAAAATCTATGTACACTACGCGTAAAACTTAATTGCCTTTTCTTGTGTAGAATGTTTGCCCTTGATTAAACTAGTATCTAGTACTCAATCTACGTGCAGCTTACCGCCTAGTTATGTGCATCTAGAATAGTGCTTTATGGGGATGGCATCCTTTGCAGATCTGTTCCACTAGCTTGCACATAAACACTGTTTCAAAACAAACACATTCAGTCGTGATTACTGACTCTACGTACCCGCATTCAATCCAATGAACTGACATAATGGTGTTCAGTCTATAAACGTTGCACATCAACGGTTGACTTGATTTGTCCATCCGTTTCCCGTTTATTCAATGAGAGAATCTCAATATTAAAATGAACACCTACCGATGGAATGATTAATCTGATTGATTTGATCAGTTTAGTCAGCTTAGTAACTCTATAGGCATAGTAAAGATAAATTTGCTAGTTTTTCGCTAAATAAACATGTTTTAAACATTTTTAGATAACAAAGGAGTATTTTTTTTTTTGAGAAAAAAACAGAATACAAAATACGTGGCATAATCTTATCTAATATAAGTTGCAAAGATATGTAACATTGGGGATTCACATTATATGCATTCTCACAAGCAGACACGTATAAGTTCGCGCTTGCACATGCCACAATATGTGAACCCACAACATAAAAAACCCAAGTCTCAACAGAACATACACCGTGCAACTCTTGCCGACCTTCCCTCAAACAGGGGTGACATTGGCAAAGTGACCCATTTTCTACTGCATGGGCGGCCAGCCGCATACCAATCTATAAGGAATAATCTGAGCATAAATCATGTTAACATTGATAACTTGCTTCGCTGTTCGATTGCTTGATGATGTTTGTCTCCCGCAGAGCGGCGCGCCTCCCAGTCCACCCTGCAGCTGCAGCTGGCGCCCTCCATAGAGCACCAGACGGCCGCCATGCTGAGCATCCTCGAGAGATACAAATGGCACCAGTTCTCCGTGGTGACGTCACAGATAGCGGGCCACGACGACTTCATACAGGCCGTGAGGGAGAGGATCTCAGTCATGCAGGTGAGGGGGTGATGATGATGGCGATGATGATGATAGTAGAATAAGGCAATTTCTTAGAATCCTTTAACGCAATGAATTTAGAAAAAAATATCTAGCGATTTTTTAAAAACATTTATCAGAACATTTTTGCCAATGCCACAATAGTATACCCTTAGTGCGAGTCGCAAAACTTGAGTAAAGTAAAGTTTACGGAAAGTATTAAAGAGTGATTTTCCCCAAAATCTACCGTTTTTATTTCTTACACTTTATGGTCTTAGCAAAAGAGTTACAGTGATGAAGAAAATCAAGTTCAAACAAACAAAAACGGCAGATTTTGGGGAAAATCTCTCTTTAAAACTTTCTGTTAACTTTACTTTACTCAAGTTTTGCAATTCGTACTAAGGATAAAGTGCCTTTAAAACAGGAAAATGCTCAAGAGTTACAGAGTTCACGTTAATATCTAAACCTCGCATACTGTGTTCACTACAATATCTACAACTTTTATTTCAAACTAGAGGTCAGGGTTGAAGTCTAATTGAATAGGCCGGAAGCTGCAACAAAACCTGTAGAAACTTAGTACAGCATATTAATCTACGGTGATAGGGTTAGAACGGCACAGTGACAAAACGAGACAGTGACAAAACGGCACAGTGACAAAACGACACATGACATAACGACACAATATGTTAAAACGACACATGACAAAACGACACAGTGACAGAACGACACAGTGAGAAAACGACACATGACAGAACGACACATGAATAGGCCGGAAGTAGCAACAAAACTTGTAGAAACCTAGTACAGCATATTACTATCTACGGTGATAGGTTAGAATGGCACAGTGACAAAACGACACAGTGACAAAACGACACAGTGACAAAACGACACAGTGACAAAACGACACAGTGACAAATCGACACATAACATAACGACACATGACAGAACGACACATGACAAAACGACACAGTGACAGAACGACACAGTGAGAAAACGACACATGACAGAACGACACATTGAGAAAACGACTCAGGACAGAACCGCACAGTGACAAAACGACACATGACAGAACGACACATGATAAAACATCCCTATGACAAAACAACGCAGAAAATAAATCACTAAGACAAAACAACTTTCTTGGGATGTTTTGTCACTTGGGTGCTTTTATATGTGATGTTGTTTTATTTTAAAGTTCTGTTGTGTGTTGTCTTGTCATGTGTCGTTATGTCATATGTCGTTCTATCATGTGCCTTAATGTCATGTGTCGTTTCGTTACTGTGATGTTTTTTCATGTGATGTAGTTTCATTGTAATGTTCTGTCGTGTGTTGTCTTGTCATGTGATGTAGTTTCATTGTAATGTTCTTTCGTGTGTTGTCTTGTCATGTGTCGTTCTGTCATATGTCATTCTGTCATGTGCCTTTATATCACGTGTCGTTTTGTTACTATTTTGTTTAAACATAGAAACACTACGTACATATATCTATACTAAAGTTTTAAACTATCTAACTACAAACATAGTTTCACACACCCCAAGTATAAAATCATGTACGGAAAATGTATGCAAACAAAAACGCTCACTAGAACCATCATTTCACTTTCAATACGCATTAAGCAAAACGCTACGGTTGAGTTTAAATTTAAAGTTTTATACTCGGGGGGGATGTCGTACAATGTGTGTGAGCGAGAGCATTGGGACCATTACAAGTTAGTGAAAATCGATATTGCTCCATCCCCTTCGCACCCGCTGCAACCCTGGGCTTTGTGTGTGACCCTGCGACGAGTAATTAGCTGCAGGATCAGGCATTGTTGAAAAGATAAATAGAATGTGAAAGTGAATGGTTGAAAGTTGAAGAGAATGCTGAAAAAGAACAATCGAAGCTGGCATTAACATTAACATCAAGAAAACCAAGAGTTGCAGGGCTTATGTTCATTTGAGATTTGGGTTTTTATATTGTAAGTCCACATGCGGCACGTGTCAAGCGCGAACTTCAACGTGTCTGCTTATGGGAATGCATTTCTATATCTTTATTCTATAATCTAAGTTGCAAAGATATATTAACAGTTAAAACTCATATCAAGTGCATGCCCACAAACAAACACGTGTAGTTCGCGATTACAAATGCTGAATGTGTGCTTACAAATAAAATCAAAACCTCAAATGAACATAAACAAATGAAAATAATATAATATGTTTTTAGGCTTTCACGGCCGGATCTAGATGCTTGATTTTCTGGTTCCGGGTTTTGACCGTGGTCCATGTTTTTGCTTATCTTCTTCTTTTTTCTTTTTATTCTTTCTTGAAGACTTTCAGCTTACGTTACGTCTCCTCTGTGGGCGACTTCTTCGGAGTTCTGCTCGCTACTCAGTAGCGAGCAGAACTCCGAATATGAATAAGAATGCAATACATCTTTGCAACCTATATTATAGATTATAGATATAGCCGGTCCGTAGTCCAGGTGGTAACACGTCGGACTCGTAACTGGAAGGTTGTGGGTTCGAATCCCTGCGGAGCACAAAAAATATACCATTTATATTTTCAAATTTGCTCGTCGCTGGGTTGAAAAATTCATAAACCTTTACCAAAGACCGGTCATCAAAAGGCCCATCCAGCCTTACAACAACTGGGTCTTGCTTGAAAATTGGCGCTTTCTACAGCGACAACCAAGCTCGCAGAGGGCTCGTGAGGTGTGATACACACAAAAACAGCGCTCACCAAATAAATCAGCCTAATTGAATAGATAACAAAAATTGATGAAAAGCCTTTTTGTATGGGGTTGTGAAACATCGATATTCGCAAACACAATGCTGAAATATTCGCAGAGGTGGAATTTATATCAGATTGTATGCAGTCAGCGCACAGGGTATTTCTTCACAAAGCTTTAACATGGATCGAAATGTGAATTGCGAAATGTTTTACATACCTTTTGTGAAAACTACATGAGCTTTGAAGTTCGTATAAAATAGTGGATCATATTGTAATACAAGTAGGAATCGTCAAACGAAAAAGAATTACATCTTTTTTTTTTGCTGAAAAAACACAAGTATTTAATACACAATCAGTCCTTTTTTTTATAAAATAAAGGCAAATCTTTAATCTATAATCTAAGTTGTAAAGATATGTTACATTTAAGATTCATATTAAATGCATTTCCATAAGCAGATAAGGTCAACCGGGGCTATTGCGTCACAATACTTTGAACGGCATATTCATATGATTAAAACAAACATATTGTGCATCATTTTAAGCTATAAGTTATGGTAAAAGTTAGGAATTTTTATCTAATTTCATATTTTTATACCATATAATGACATTTTAAATAACTTCTATATGTAAATGACGTTTCTATAAAAACTGGGATTTTTAGACGCAATAGCCCTAGATGGGGCGAAAGCGTCATTCACTTGTATTATGTAATTGGAAGACCTAATAACAATGATAATCACAATAATTTATAAAAATATTAGTTTTATAGTATAGTATTATCTTGTACTCCAAATTCTAGCCTTTGTTTAGGGAAAGTAGTCGAACAAAAATATTCGGGGCTATGGCGTCTAATTTTCGTAGTTTCTCGTAGACGCATTCGCCCCATCCTAGATTCCAGGGCTGCCAAACATTTTTTTTAGATAAGAATGAAACAACTTTGAAATTACGTATCATTTATTAGAGCAACGGAGTATGACGGCATTTTGCCCGTCTCATTACAATCATTACAAAAATAAAGAATTTAAAGCGCGTGAGATCTTTTAAGAGCCAATAGAGTGAATAAGTCCAAAGCAGTATTCTGGGTTTTTAATGTCCATTATGAAAAGTTCATTTTAAAAATTTGTTACTGTCAGAATAAAATAAAGAAATCAATAATTTACAGGTTACCTAAATAAAGTTTTAAGCTTTCACTTTCACTTTCATGGTCGGTTTTAGATGGTTTAGTTTTTCTCGGGTTAGACCATGTTCTATAAGCAGTAATTTTGTCTGCCGACGTTCCCCGCTCGTGGGAACGAAACGTCGGCAGACAAAATTACTGCTTATAGAACATGGTCTAACCCGAAAAAAACTAAACCATTTACAGGTTACCTGTTTCCAAAAATAATAAAAGTTAAAAAAAAAACTTTGTTTTCCATTATTTTAAATTTAAATCAATAACAAAGTTATTTTTCTTTTTATATTTTAAGATGAAGGATTACAAAGTAAATGCCTCTACAATCAATAAAAAACAAAATAAGTTATTTGAATTCTATTAAAATTAACACAAACTTATGAAATATTACAAAACAATGCTATCTGGGTTTATTGAATAACTTGAAAGATCTCATGCGTTTTTCAAATTTAACTTTCAAACTTCACTGAATGTTGTAATTTTTAAAATTTTCTTTAAACGTAACATGGCCTCTGCGGGATATATCAGGTTTCGTAAGGAACATTACAATGTCATCATCGTAATGTTTAACTTCCGATATATCTTCCACGTCTGGGCAATGGAAAGACATAAACCTACTGTTCTTTATTTTTCTCAAAAATTTCACGTTGGGTATATTCTCGTCATTGATAGAAATAATGTTCCCCACAAAATACTTAACAGACTTTTTTGTTGAAAATCTCACTAGTATCCAATCGTGAATTTCCGGATTCCTTTTGCCGACATACGGTTCAAATTCGTCATTGGCTACAATTTTTGCATCATTTTGCAATAAACAATCGTCATTTACATTTTCTGTCCTCAGCAATGAATCATCAAGGTCTTCCATTTCTGCGAAAAACTGTTCACGATAACTATCAAAATCTTCACAGGTTAGAGAAGATTCAGCAAAACTAATATCTGTTTCATCTTCAGATTCTTCATCGTAATCAACACACTTTTTTTGTTTTTTCACCCTTTTTTTAGATTTTTGATCAGTCTTTTTCTTCTTTGGTAGCTTAATATCAGATTTTTCTTCTACCTTTAAGCTCTCTTCTGATGATTTTGTACATTTTGCTTTCTTGCTAGATTGGGGATCTTTGTTTTCTTTTTTTGTGGGTTTTTTCTTACGTTCTTCTTTAATTATTTTTTCTTCCTCTTCCTTTTTTCTTCTTTCTAAAAACTCTTCCCTTGTAATTACTTCACAGCCTTTTGACACCTTTGTTTTTTTCAATTTAATTGTAGTATCACTTCGTTTTATTCTCTGCAATAGTAAAGATTCAAAAGAATAATTTTCTGAGGGAGACAAAATTCGATCATCAATAATCTTAATTATGGGTCTGTCATTCGAGTTATCAAATCGCATTCCTTGACTGTTCAAAGGCAATTTGGAAGACGCTGCTATCAGAGTTAGTTGAGAACTTGAGGTTTTATTGCCTTCTACAAGATCGTTGAGCGTTTTATTGTTTTCTTTCAATATGATATTTTGTGTATGCTCTTCAGGGTCATGACAACTGTTCATCCTGAGGAGCACCACTTGTAAACTGAGTTCTTTCAAAGAAGGAATCTGCTTTGTTTGTGTTTTAAATTGTTTGAATCTTTTCAATGATTCGGGGTCATATTTTTCTTCAGGTATCGTGTTTCTGTTGAATGGGTATATACCTCCTTTTTTAAAACCGTTCCGAATAATAAGTGGATTCAGTTCGCGCCACACTTCTCCAAGAATGCGACTAAATTCATCTTTTGGCAACTTCTTACCTACATGCAATCGTTGCCATTGCACAAGTTTTTCGTCCCAAGTGTTTTTCATTGATTTAAAAACTGACAAATCTAACGGTTGCAGTAAATGGCTTGCATGTGATGGTAACTTTATAATAGTCACTCCGCGTTTTTGTGCTTCTTCTAAAACTTTCAATTGAATATGGGTAGAATGGCCATCAAATATTAACAAAGCTGGTGGATCTTCGCTTAAATGCGGTATCACAGTATTGAACATGTACTTTTCAAATACTTTTGAATCAATCCAGCCATTTTTAGTGGCAGCATACGATGTGTTTTCGTATCCATTGCCTGACATCCAAAGGTCCCACATATTTTTTCCTCTATTTATTATTAATGGAGGCAATTTGTCACCAGCGGCGCTGGCTGTGAACAAGATCGTGACATTATCTTTACCAGATGACGCGATCGTTCGTGTACTGGCAAATCCACGGGCGCCAACTACTTTAGTTTTGTCAGGGTCATTCCCAAAACTTGACTCATCAAGATTCCAAATCTTTTCTGGTCTTCCTTTCAAACCCAATTCAATCAAAACCTCGTCAAGGATATCAAAGTAGTCATTAATTATAAAAGGATCGCATGCTACTTTCCTTGACATCTCCACTGCTTGTGGCTTTTTTAAGGACAAATTGTGTCTTTTTTTGAAGGCAGCAAACCAATCATACCCAGGCCTGTTGTTTTTAAATGGAGTTAAGTAATTATTTTGAATCACATGTGTGCTCACTAAATCCAGTGTTTCTTTGGAAGTAAGTCCGAATCCGTATTTTTCCATTACCCGTAGACCATTTGCAAGTTTGAGCTCATTTTCTCTGTCAATCACGGTAGGTGGTCCACGACACTCCTTTACGACACCTCTTCTGTTATTCACTCTATCACATATAGTCGTACGAGGAATATTGTATTTTTTTGCTGCTTGGTACGAGTTTAAATTACCACTTCTAACTTCATCTACAGCTTCTTTTAAAGTGTCAAGGTCGTATGTTGCTGTTGTTTTTCTTTTGTAGTGCCGCACCATATTGAAAATCTTAAAATAAAAAATCAGAATTAATGCAAATTACTGTAATATAAAATTAAAAGAATTTATCCCCGCCAAAAGAAAAAGCACCTACCCCACTTTACGTGAGAAGTTATCCCACATTAAAAAGGATAATGAGTTAAGATCATACTAAGTTTTGTCGACATCCGTTCATAGGTTTATATTGATACAAACAAACCGACAAACAGACACAAATTTTGAAACTATAGCTTTTGGTTCAGTAAAATAGCAATCAAACATTAAAAAAGTAAGTATGTAGGTATTATATCTAGTTGTCTAGTACCCATAGTACAAGATTTGCATATTTTGGGGCTAGTTGGCACTGTGTGGAATGTCCGAACATTATTATTATTACATTACAATGTAATTACAGATTTTTCATTATTCCATTATAATATGTACTTACCTAAAATCAAAAGGTTTAGGAGCCCTGATAATGGGGCTATTGCGTACCAATAGACGCAATCACCCCAACGGGACAGACGCAATAGCCTCAAAGCAAAAACATAGCCCACAAATTTTAAAATTACAAATTGTCAAAAGTCTTTAGCTAATTACGTAAAATAATGAAAACAGTATGTTAGCAATAAAACAATAAAAAAACTTACTTTATAAAATCTTCGATTCACTCAAAATGAACTGAGATTACAAAAGATTAAAATTCACGTGTTGGCACATAAAAAGTTCGAGACGAAATGAGAGATTTAAAATGGCGGGTCGATTAAAAAAGAAGAGCTCTGTTGCGACATCTATTGATGATTTTTTGTACTTTTAGTGCCAAAGACTAAAACAAGATGGCGTAAGTAGCTCTAAATTCCGCATTTCGTAAGATAATTCAAATAGATGCTTTAGCCCCGTAGACGCCATCACCCCGGTTGACCTTACGTAAAAGTTTGCGTTTACACATGCCGCATGTGGACATCGTTAATTCTGACATCCTCGATGGGATTCAAACCTGAGCTCTGGATATGGAATGCAAGCACTTTACAAACTGAGCTATCGACCCGGACACTTAATTGAAATATATCCATGAACATTCATACTGTAAAAAAATGGTTCACTGTGTCAATGTCACTCCTGTTTCAGGAAAGGTCGGCAAGAATTGTAGGGCTTATGTTTATTTGAGATTGGGTTTTTAATTTGTAAGTTCAATGCAGCATTTGTAAACGCGAACTTACACGTGTCCAGGCATGCATTTTATATGAATCTAATATGTTAATATATCTTTGCAATTTAGATTATAGATTAAAGATGGATGCATAAATGAAAGTTTCTAGACTCAATTTTTTTAAAGTCTTAAAGCTTTTTTTTGCCATTAAATAAATTATAAACCTAAAACGCTTCAAATCTAATTATTTTTAATTTTATGTAAATCTCCAGACATTGAAAATTGTCACGAAGATAAAATGAACTACAAAATAAAGTTTACCAAATTTCAGGCTAAGCTGTCTAAGAGACAATGCCTTTCATTATAGACAATACAATCAACCCCTACGTGTATCCAAAGTATTAACAATTACGACGGGTTAACTTAACTAAAGTTTATGAAAATTTAAACGCGACTCTGTTGAGCGTTTTACTTTCCACGTAATCCTTTACACTTGGTATATTGATTGCTAAGTATTCTACGCAGGCATGAACAAAACGTTAACCCTTCGTAATTGGCTATCAATAAGACGTTATTGTGTCTATACTCGCCCACATCAAATTATATGGGAAACAATATCGTACGTAATGAACCTTAAGGTATTTTGGTAGATTATTACTGTGTTCCTATACACATTGTACTAGAGGTCCTTGATTTGATATAAGAAGACCCCTCATTTTGCTTATAAATACCATTTTTATCATCTTTAATTAAGAAACAATAAAGGGATTCATGAAAGCTTTTGTTTGGAGCATTTTTTGTATCATCCCCTTAATGCTTGTATGTTTTACGTCCATTAGAGGTAATTTCACATGAGCAATGTTTGAATATGTACTGGACCAATGTGCATTATAAAGCGCAAACGCAAATCCAACTAAGCGACAATTATGGTGTAACTTCTTGCCGCGTTATCCCCGAAGGGATCGCAAGTGGCGAGTTGAACCTATTTAGTTTTACAGGTAAGGGGGCTGGCCTTACGCCAACCACTTGAGTTGAAGTTGAAGTTTCCCAGCTCACGAGAGAGCTGGTACTCATATCTTGTGAAGGCTGAGTAAGCCTTGCCGGTATTTTATATTGGGGTTTGAAATAAACACCGAAATGGGAAATCATTTCTGACACCCTCAGTGGGATTCGGGCCCGAGCTCACGGCATAGAATGCAAGGACTCTACCAACTGAGCTATCGAACGGACTGCCAGGCATTATCTAAATCTAAATCTAAATCTAAGCTGCAAAGATATGTATCATTTGAGATTCATATTAAATGCATTCCCACAAGCAGACACGCATAATTTCGCGCTCACACATGCCGCATGTGAACCTACAGTATAAAAAACCCAATCTCAAATGAACATAAGCCCTGCAACTCTTGCCGACCTTCTCTGAAACAGGGGTGACATTGGCAAAGTGAACCATTTTTTACAGTATGAGTGGTATGCCTCATACCAACCTAAAAGTCAAGGAAATGAAAACTGAAAATTGATTGTAAAGGTATTTAAAAAAACTCGAACATGCGCCTCTATCCCCTCGGCCATAACCCAGACTTATGTTTTTCTTTCCTAGTTCCGATCGTCTTTTCTTCTTTGCAGGACCGCTTCAAGTTGACCCTGCTGAGCGCCGTGCTGGTGACGCGCGACGCTGATCTCCAGGAGTTGGTGAGCAGCGAGGCGCGCGTGGTCCTCCTGTACGCCACCAAGCAGGAGGCGCAGCACATCCTGAAGGCGGCCAAGGATCTGCACATCACCGGGGAGAACTACGTGTGGGTGGTCACGCAGAGCGTCATCGAGAACCATCTGCAGCCCTCGCACCAGTTTCCTGTGGGAATGCTGGGTACGTTGAAGCATCAGATGACATATTATGGGGTTTTCAAGGACGCCTATCCATCAGTTGCGAAGGGTGCTTTACAAGCCGATTCCCATCGGTTTCGCCTTTAAAATGAGGCAAAAATGATAATAAAGTAGACTGTATGGTTTCAATGGGGAAAAAATACGTATTGTTTCTTTGGTTTTAAATGTATTTTTTTTAAATGATAAAAGAAAAACAGTTTTGTTATTCGATTACATGAGTATATTTTTATATACCACAACCGGTTTCGCAAACATCCGTTCGCATCATCAGGTGGATATCCACCTGATGATGCGAACGGATGTTTGCGAAACCGGTTGTGGTATATAAAAATATACTCATGTAATCGAATAACAAAACTGTTTTTCTTTTATCATTTATGATGAACGATTACAAAGTTAATGCCTCTACAATCAATAAAAAAGTATTTTTTTTATTTTGTGCCTATATTTTCTAACTACTTTGTTACATCATTTTAAAAGGAAAGCCGATGGGAACCGGCTTGTATGGCACCTTTCGCCACTGCTATCCATGTTTTTTTAAGAAATCCTGTGCGAATGACTCCCTAGATTTCATAGACTCTAGGCCCTAGAGCAGGGGTGTCCCACTCAAAATCGTGGCGGTCCAGATTTAGTAATTTTGTAATCATGGTAGATGATTGAACTTATTGCGCAATAACTATTGATGTCGTCGCGGGCCGTATGTTGGACAGGCTTGCGCTAAAGTTTCAGCCCGGTGGACCAAAATTAAAATATTCTCGGCCCTTGACTTCATAAAAGTTGAAGACCGCTGATCTAGAGGTCTATGACACTTGTTGTAGTGCCGCAGAAGTGTTTACGCGCTTTTAGTCGCTACAAAGTGCCAATACTCAAGCAAGACCCAGTTGCTGTAGAGCTTGATGGACCTTCAGTGACCGGTGTTTGGTAAAGGTTTTAGGAATTTTTCAACCGAGCGAAGAGCAAATTTGAAAATATGAATAGTTTATTTTTTGTGCTCTGCCGGGATTAGAGCCCACAACCTTCCATTTACGAGTCCGAAGTGTTGCCACTGGACTACGGACCGGTTAGACCGGAATGGTGGCTGCATGGTCCAATATTTTTAATCCACCTTCTCTCAATGTCGCCATTGGAAATGGTTGACACAGCGGGTAAGTTCAGATGTTTAAATACCCTTTTGCATAGCTCTTGTTGTTTAAATGAACTTGTTATAAGTATTTTAATGACTTTGAATTGTTACTGGAATGGTCGAGGGATAAGGAGTCGACGCTCGAATTTGCGTTATTGGCACTAACCCTGGTTCGATCCACGCTGCGTCATGTCCTATCGATAATAACTTCGACCTTTGTTCAACATAATATGTCATTGATTAGTGTTCCGTTAAAAATATTCAAGAATGATTATTCATATGATTATTAACTGATAACGTTAAAACCTGTTTCTGGCCAAGCAAAATAGTTTTTTTTAATTGCGTTGCTCTTCACAAATCTATTTAATAATACATTTTCACAGTATGAGATTAAAGAACATACGTTAGAGAAGAGATTTAAGACCTTTATCATTGTTGAAACAAAGCCACTATATTTGTTTTCCTCCCAAAATCTGTTCACTTATTCATGCCCCAAGATGGAATGTGTGTGGCTTTCCATCATCCTATGACAGTCTTGATCTGTTCTACGACAGAAGTTATACCTAATCCTCAGCTCCTAAATAATACTAAAAAACAAAATGATTTAATATATGAGGGCCTTAGAAACAAAAAGGCAAGTGTCATTAATAGTGTATAGGACACTCGGGAAAAGTAGTCAAGATAGAGTTTCAAAAGATTGGTGCTATTATTAAGGGAAAAATTAATGATTTCCTAATTTATTTGGATGTAAACTTTGTTATACATAAAACTACGTTTTGAAAAAAAATATATAAAATATTTTAAATTATTTGGATGTATTTAAATTTGTTTTTGTATTAAATATGAGAGCATTAGAATCAAAAAGGTAACTGTCATATAATTAATAGTCTATAGCAGTGGTTCCCAAACTTTTAATTTCGCGTACCACTCACGAAATTATAAATCAGTGGCGTACCACTGAAGTGCAACAGTTAAAAAATCGTTTATAATGGTAAAGTAATATAAATTGCAACAACTGTTTATGACAACATTATGTTTATTTAATAATTACAGAAAACAAATACAATACTCTTACGGGGCTATTCTTAGACATTTTAGTCGCCCGTTGAGCCCACGCTTTGACAAACTAATGGCGACTAAAATGTTTAAGAATAGCCCCGATAGGATTTAGGGCGAAAAATGGTGCTGCATGTTCGAGACAAGAAAGGAAATATTTGGCTCAGTTGTAATTAATTTTAAGCGTGAAATTGAAAAACGTTTTATCCAATTGTTTACTATGTATTTCCTATGTCCATGGCTGCTTGCGTACCACCTTAAGAAGCGTCGCGTACCACTGGTGGTACGCGTACCATAGTTTGGGAATCACTGGTCTATAGGACACATATAATTAATAGTCTATAGGACACTAGCACTTTTGATTCTAAGGCTCTCATATTTAATACAAAAACAAATTGAAATATAACCAAATAAATTAGGAAATCATTTATTTTTAACATAATATATAGCACCAATCTATTGCATAGATAGGGTATCTTGACTACTTTTCCCGACATAATATATTATATTATTGGCTTCACTAAATTCTAGAGTATGTTGTGAATGGATATACCCGTATTGTAGCCCATCACTAAAAGCTTTATAACTCGTTTAGATTACTGCTCGTTTCCACGGACGTGAACACGTAATTAGTGACGTTAATTACCCGAAACTTTCCACCATTTGATTCGAAAACAAAAGCGAATCATTTCTGTGAAAATTGAACAATGTTCAGTACACTTGTACCCCGAGTGCAAAACTTTAAACAAAAAATGCACGGAAACTAACACACAAACTAGAGGCTCTGCCTTTGTTTCCGTACATTTTTTTAATAGACGCTCTGGTTGAGTTTGAAATTTGTGTTTTTACTTGCAGTAGGTACTGATAGTTGTTCACCCAAATCAAATTTTGTATTTAAAATATCCTTCCAAATTTCATGTCTGAATCTGAAAGTATAGTTGAACAAATATACTAATGAGATACATCAAAGACTAATAATGTACTATGTGAAAAAAACGAAATTCACATATTTCGGTCTAATCTAATCTAATCTAATCTAAGCTGCAAAGATATATATCATTTAAGTTTTATATTAAATGCATTCCCACAAGCAGATATGTATAATTTCGCGCTAACACATGCCGCATGTGGACCTACAATATAAAAACCCAATCTCAAATAAACATAAGCCTTGCAACTCTTGCCGTCCTTCCCTGAAACAGAGGTGACATTGGCAAAGTGAACCAATTTTTACATTATGGGTGGTCAGCCGCATAACAACCTATAAGTCAAGGAACATTCGTCGGAACGTCAGTATTTCGATAAGCTTACCTCGATTGCGTGAATCGAAAAAATGTACAAAAGCGAAATCACTCTCTAAGAGTGCCGTCGTTTATTTCATATTTTTTTGATTCACGCAATCAAGGTGAGATTTACGTAATATTTCATATTTGGAGTAGTCCAGTCGATAGCTTGGTTGGTAGAGTGCTTGCATTCCATGCCGTGAGGTCAGGTTCGAATCCCACCAAAGGTGTCAAAAAGGATTTCCCGTTTTGCTGTTTATTTCAAACTCCAAAGTTAAATACCGGTAAAGTTTACTCAGTCTTCGCAAAAAATGAGCACCAGCCCCCTCGGGAGCTGGGAATCCCTTACTTCAACTGAAGTGGTTGACCTGTAAAAAGAAACAAGTTATACTTACCACATGCGAAATCAAGAAATTGTACTATATGTGTAGCTTAGTTGCGTTGCGTACTGACTATTTTTTGATGTTACACAGGAGTCCACTACGACACGTCTTCCACGTCTCTGGTCAACGAGATCACGACCGCCATAAAGGTCTACGCGTACGGTGTGGAGGAGTACGTCAACGACCCGAGGAATCAGCGGGATCCCCTGGCTACGCAGCTAAGTTGCGAGAGCCCCGGGAACTCAAGATGGCCCCTGGGAGACAGGTCAGTCCAAATCAAATATCACCCCCTTAGTGCTTATTTGTCTTATGTCCATCAGAGGTAATTTTACATGAACAATGTTTGGTTGTGTACTGCATCGACGTGACTTATGAAAACTGGAAATTTATTTTGAAAATAGTACACATAGCTCTTACATTGTTATGGTTTATGTTTTTTTCTTAGTTCAGATTGTGTACAATGTGTTTTCTACAGACAATGTCATTCAAAGGTCATTTTTGAAACAAATGGTAGATGAGCCAAACAAGCACAGCGGGGGGCGACAACATATTTTTCTTCTCAGTATATTTTTTCCCTAGCCCTTACCAGAAGTGCCAGGGTTCGATCACCTTCAATGGTGTCAAAAATGATATCCCGTTTCGACTGTTATTTCAAATCCACACGCTAGATGCAACTTATCCGTGGAAATTGCGGCTATAAGTTGCACTTCATGTGCATCTTAGCTACATTTTTGTTTTGCGTTGTGGATGTTCCTTGACTTTTTTTTTTTTGGTGCCAACAGGTTGCCCTAATTACAGTGCACCCTCTCAGCCATCAACAAGCTGGGAGGAACTCTTTCACCATACTTTTGAAGGTGTCTAAATTATATTGAAATATGTCTATTTTTGACTCGTTAATGAGTTTGACACTCCGAGTTAAAGGATGCTGTGCCAAGACATCGGTGCGGCTCATTGGTACATGAAAAAGATCATGACCTCGCCCCCGATTATAATAATTTGGTACAAACAATTTGAAACCCTCCAACAGGTTGGGACTGTCTATTGAACCAATGATGACTTTATAAGTGAGTACCATCAGGGTCCCATTGCGCCTAGTTTCTAAGCTCCTGAAGCCAGTTTCTTGAAGCAGGTCCTCATGGTGCATGAACTGAGGGTAATTTGCCTGCGTTCTCATGAGGAGGTACCTCAGGAACTTCATCTGGAGCTGTTCTAACATATTCATGTACTTCCGCTGATGAGGTGTCCACACCTCAACAGCGTACTCTAATTTAGATCGAACGACGCAGCTGAAGACATCCGCCATCGCCCTGGGCTCTGTAAACTGTTTACAGAGTCTAATAACAAAACCCAGAAGCCGATCGTCGTCAATCGCGTCATATGGTCTGAGAACTTATAGGTTGGTATGAGGCTGACCACCCATACTGCAAAAAAAGATTCACTATGCCAATATCACACCTGTGTCAGGGAAGGTCGGCAAGAGTTGCACTGCTTATGTTTATTTGAATTTTTGGATTTCATGTGTAAGTGCAAACTAAAGGTGTATTTTATCACAAGTCATTTAGTTTTAGAGTCATGGGCACGCCTCTGATCTGGAGGTTCTTGTTTTTTCGTGCTGTTGATTTTTCCGTGAGTGGTTAGCAGATTTTTTTTTAATCGATGCTCTATAGTCTATAGAGCAAAAAAATTCTTCCGCCATTTTTGGCGAACGCGTTTCTGACATGTTCATGAGCGTTGACTTCCTCGCTATGTGGGGAGCGGCACATATTTATGATTGCCATCCTAGGAGGACCGCTAAGCGTAACTGTTATGACCGTACTGACCATAATTCCCTACCGTACTTTGGTAACCGTAATTACGCTAGAAATACGGTTGGACTAGGCTAGTTTATATTCATTTTATGCTAATCTAAAGCAGAATATTAGTAATTTGAATATCAAGTCTATTTTGGTACATAAAAACACAGATGACCGCAATTTTCCGTGTGGTATGGAAAAATTCATTAGCTTAATTTTTTTTTTTTTTTTTTGCAGTAAACCTCCCCAATTTAGTTTCTCACAAAGTTGTTACGTTTTGTAGAATTTTTTATTCCGTTTTGCCGTTTCATTACTTCTTAGCGTTTCTTTATTTTTTTTTTAAGATAATTTTTACTCCTTACATGTTAAATTAAGCTTTTTAAAGAAAAATGGTCAGAACTTATTTTGGCTTACTAGATCTTTATCTAAATCTAAGTTGCAAAGATAAATTAACATTTAAAAAGTCATATTAAATGCACGCCCACAAACAGACATGTCTAATAAGGAGGGCCGATTTTTTTTTTTTGGATAATAATCATCTAATAGTAAGAATATGTTGCCAAAAGAAGTTCAAATTACGTATGTAAAATCAAATTCCGTATAAGTATTAATCATCTGTCTCCAAATCGGCCTCAAAGTTTCGAAAAAATGCCATTTTTATCATTTTTCATGAGGGCTAATAATACAATAAGGAATTGAGATTTTACGGTAATTTCTATATTTTTGTGCATAAAATTTAGTAATGCGCACCAATAGTACAAATAAACAAGTTATTTTTTCACTAAATAAGCAGTAGGAGGGGTAGAGAGAGCGTCGAATTTCACTATTTTGCAAAGAATTTGTGACCGCGCGTTGTCACTATGAGTTGAATACGAAACTTATTTCAATGCCCTGTGACTGGTAAAATTTGTTTTATTTTTTTAGAAAGCATGAAGTGTCATGAAATGTATCTTTTAATGCAGTAATGTAACTGCACAACTGGACAAGAAATGTTTTGAAAATCACGAAAAAACGCCAAAATCTCCAAAAACAACTGATATTGTTTAAAAAAAACCCACCCAAGACTGTTGAGCTTATGATCAAGATGATGAATCATGTGCTGTTTTACATTTATTGTTTTAATTTATCGTCCTGTAAAGAAATAAATCAATGCGCCTTTCATAGAGATTGCAGAGTGTTCGCACAAGAGTGAAGCTTCCTAACTGACTAGCAAACATCAGGGAAATAGATTATTGGAAATAGGTACAGCCATAGTCGTTATAAAGTAACAAAGAAATCATAGAAAAAAGAATCTACGTAAAAAAGCTTAGATAATCGAACCAAAATACATTGATGGTAAAAGAACACGCCTAAATCTTAAAATAACATAAAACACCATCATCATTGAGTATGTATATCTCCACAGCCAGTCTCACAAGAATCATTTCCAAAGCTGCATCGCCAACTTTTCAAAAAAGGCTTACTGGATGTTTCTACATTGGCAAAAACTTTCTACAGGTATTGAGTTTTGGGAAAAGTGGCAGCACTCATAACTTCAGAAGTTCTGCATGGTATCAAATGTGAAACATTCAATTAGTTTTCAAAAAAACCTTTAATACCCATTATGATTTATTCGCACAAGATTTAAGTACAGATCAATTATATCTATACAAGTTTGTCGTAGAAAACATAAACTTAGCCCATAAAACTCCAGGAAAAAAATCCTATGCTTGGTGGATTCCGCGAGCTATAGAGCTTAGGATCCCTTAAAAAACTTATAAATTTGGAAAATTATGTTGTTCAAGCATACGCTTTAGCTTGATTTATAATAATATGTCTTATTTTTTTAGCAGTAACCTTCTTAAGGTACATACATATACTCAAAAAGAATGATTACTTTTCAGTTTAACTATGTTCAGTTACATTTATGATATTTGTAAGTGCTATCCTATTGCAAAGATGGTTTCCGACATTTATCGAAGTTTATTTAAATTAAAAATATTCATCAGGAGAACCTAAAATGATAATTGATTCCGCCAAGTGAAAAAATAGTTGCTTTGCTCATTCAGAAAATTTACTGATAGCGAAGTTACGAATCTTCACAAACACCTAAGTGAACTCCTCGCAGATACACGTAAGATTCTAAAAATTCTTATCATGCAAGGTGGGAAAATTGACTCTTACAAGTTCCATGAATTAACTTTGTTGTTGCAACTTACTGTGGTATTACAAATTGGCAGAAAAATACATCTGAACCACTAACATCTCAAAAGACATCTGATGGAGATCTCATTTTTTTTCACAGCACACGGTGGGCAAATGGATTTATCTCATCTGCGTTTATCATACGAAAACTTGCAAAATGTCTTTGAAGAACAGCACAAAAGTCTCTGCAACGTTTTTTTTTAAATCAACATTAGAAAAAAATATTTTACCTAAAATAACGTCTCGCAGTGTCAGGCCAAAATTCGAAAAAAAAACGGATTTTTTACGTTATCAATAACAAAATTTTATTTTCTGTAATTTGCTTTTTTCTCTCAAATGTGTTATTTTATACCTAAAACATTTGTTTTACATGAGAAATAAAATTCAAAAATCGGGTTTAAGGTCAGTATGTAAAAATATTTTTTTTGTGTTTTTTTTCAATTTCTCATTATTTCAATGTCGATTTGGAGACAAAAGTTGTTGTTTGATTCTAATGAAACTTTCTGTACAATAAAATTACGTCATTTAGCAACATAATTTCACTCTTAGATTAAAATTCAGCGTAATTTTTTTTTTCCCATACATCAGTGGCCCTCCTTAATGTCTAAGCTTGCATTTACACATGCCGCATGTGGACTTGCAACATAAAAAAAAAAGTTAATAAATCCACCCTTAAAAATATAAAAAAAACAATCTTAAATAAACATAAGCCCGGCAACTTTTGCCGATCTTCCCTGAAACAGGATTGACATTACCAAAGTGAACCATTTTTTACAGTTTTAGCTTCATACCAACCTATAAGTCAAGGAACTTTCATTTATAGTACATCCATAAAATGTTTTGTTTCATTCGCGTTGTGATTTTTTATATAATCTTTGTGTTACTCGTATTCCTTGACTTATAGGTTGGTATGAGGCTGACCACCCATACTGTGGAAGATAGTTCACTTTGCCAATGTCACCCCTGTTTCAGGGAATGTCGGCAAGAGTTGTAGGGCTTATGTTCATTTAAGGTTTGGATTTTATTTGTAGGTTCACAATCAGCATATTTTGTAAGCGCGAACTACACGTGTTTGTTTGTGGGCATACATCTGAGAGCTTTGAATGAATATATCCTTGCAACTTATATTATAGATTATAGATAGTGTAAAGCAGGGGTCTTCAACTTTTTTTAGTGCAAGGGCCAAACACCGATTTCACATCGTCCGAAGGGCCACAACTTTTCACGACACTTTACCACCTTATCAATAAAATAAAAGACATACGTCATTTCAAATTTCAATAATCTTTATTGGTTAATTAAAGTCAATCTTAATTGATTAATTAAAGTCAATCATTGTTTATTTTTTACAAGTTTGTCAATATTTGTTTTCATTTTTGTGGTTGCAACCCGCAGACTACCTTCCAGATGTGCATCTGTAATTCTCGACCATGTTGTCGATTTCACATACTTCATACGAGAAAACAGCTGCTCACACACATATGTGCTCCCAAACAATGAAATCATTTTATGGCATTTTTTCACTCATATGTTTGAAAAAGTGACATTGCGAATGCTGAGGATTGCGAGTCGTATATTACTCGTATGTATATTTCGCATATCACCGGGCGCGATATTTTATTTTTTTAGCCTCTGGTGGCCGCGGGCCGCAAGAAATTAGCTGGCGGGCCACATGAGGCCCGAGGGCCGCGGGTTGAAGACCTTAGGTGTAAAGGATTATATTTGTTTTTTTACACAATTTTTTGTTGTGTGTTTAACAGCATCTTAAAATAGTTTCTTTTGGAATTTACGCAAACGTTTTTTTTTTGTGCAGGTTCTTCAAGTACCTCAGGAACGTTTCCGTGGAAGGGGAGCAAGGAAAGCCTAATCTGGAGTTTACAGCCGATGGTGATCTCAAGGCCGCAGAATTGAAGATCATGAACCTGAGACCCGGGCTCTCCAAGCAACTCGTGTGGGAAGAGGTGAGACAAGTCTTCTTTTTTTCTGTCTCAATCCTAAGATAGGTTAACATCAATGGACATCAATCTATTTGACCTATCTCTGGCAATTTCTTTGAGCTCTTTGTAGGTGGGGCAAGCACGTATTTGCCAATAAATTCTGTGGACACATCGACAGCTTTCTGTACAAATTAAAAATGATATGAATTATAATACATGGCTAGAAGGGATTTAGAAGGTTCTTTTAATTATTTTTTGTCAACAGCTTAAGGTTTTGTTTATTGACATTGTGAAGATTCATTTGAAATTAATAATTTAAAAATAAAACACAAAGTTTTCTTCACGAGTTGATTTATAACCTCGAGCGCTTTGATGTTATCGCATCATTACACACAGGATGTGTTCTCCTGATAATGGTGGGATAACTTTGAAAGTGCTCGAGGGAATAAATTAACTCGTCGTATTTTATTTTGACATCATTTATTTATACTTTATTTTGTTTATTTTAAACGTAAAAAATCATTTCTAATATTTTTAGTCTTTGTTTTGTTTTATTTCTCTAACATTACCTTGTTTTATCTGCCAGAATATTTTCAAATTTCTTTTATTAAAATTGTCTTCACCAGTTTTTTTTATTAACAGTGTAAATATTCAAAAAATATAGGAAAAATAATTAACGCATGACCCAATTCGTGGCTTTTTAAACAGAAAACGAAAACTTGGTTAATTTAAGCGATAACGTTATATGCAAATTAAATACATACATCATATTTTATGGGCTCTATAAACCATCGATCGGTTCAACATCTATCTATAAATTAACTTATTCCAAAAAGATATCAACGCTTAGAGAAACGCGTGGTATGATTTTTAATTTTACACTCCCCGAACCAAAAGTATAAAACGTCATTTTCAAACACTACCAAAAAGTTTAGTTAAAATATACAGAAACTGATACAGCGTTGCTAAAGAGCGTTTAAGTTTTTTAAAGATTTTTTTTTTTTTTAACGTAAAGTTTTATTCTTGGAGTTGTTATTTTTTCTTCTCGTTTGTCTTCTTCTCTTGAGAGCCAGCACGTACAGAGACAAAAGTTCTTGAGAAAGTGAATAATAATATATAAGAACAGTGGTAATTATTATTTTTATTATTATTGTTATTGTTATTCTCGAGCTGTGTTGTATTTTTATACAAAAATGGGAAACGTGCGGGAAGTTTTAATTAAAATATGAGGAAACAAAGCAGAGCTGGAAACTGGCCTGGCCGAGGTCTGGTGCCTTGTTTGCATGAATAACTATGACCAGTCATAAATCGTGATAAAGTAAACTGCATATTTGCCAAAAATAGTATAATATATGATTTGTTTAATCCCCAAAGGAGCGCAGTATAGGAAATCAGATTTTGAAAGCTTAAGGCTCCATTAAAAAAATCATTAAAATTCAGAATTTATTAAGCCCATTTTCATGATTCTAGATCATCCCAGAAGCGCTTGTTCATCCATGTTCTTGAAACCTACAAGACTACTTCTTATATAAAGGTGAATCTCTAGATTTTTAGATTGAGAGAGATCTTCTTTCATGTGGTTCTCCCTGTCGATCGCGCGCAGCTTCTGATATAGTCGAAGACATAAGATACATAATTATTTTCTCACTCGAGATTAAAGAAGCACTGAACATCACACAAGGGTGTTGTTATATGGTGAGTAGGTTGGTATGGACAAGACTTATTTTTTTATTTAACAAATATTTACAGGACTGACAGCGAAACACCATAGCGTCACAATACACATAACATTACAGACATAATAGAACAATACACAGATACATTAATCTACGTATCCATACGTCGTTCTAATATACATACAGACTCTGATAGTAAGCGATCCAGTAAATATATCCAGGTGTGGGGCTGAGATATATGGCCATAAATGGTTACAGGAGTAAGGAATTGAATAGCCTGTGACCCATAGACAAAAATAGCTACCTACAATTTGCTCAAACAAAAGAAGTACTTTGAGTAAAATTCTCTCAATTTCTTATCATTCCACTGTTAAAAACAGCATCTTGAAGCAAAGCCTTTCACCGAATTATTTTTACATTTTTTTTCGTAACTGGCATATTTATTATAGTGTGAAAAAGGCACACAATCCGCAAGGGCCGTAACTCTAGAGAATGGAGAGAGTTGTATGAACACCAAGAGAGGGATGAAGTGGTGGACAGCACACCGAGCTATCTGCGTTCAAACTCAAGAAAAGAGTTTCACCAAAAACCTACAGCAACTAACACGCTCACTAGAGACGCTCTTTTAGTTTTAATACATTTTTTAAAAACGCTATGATAAAATTTAAAACGGATGTTTTATACTTTGGATGAAAATGGGGAAAGAAGAGGAAAGGGGAAGAAAGGAGAAGATAGTGGATCTACGAGGAGGTGGGGGGGGAGGGGGAGGGAAAAACGTACAGAAACTAAAAATCTCACTGGAGACGCTGTTATAGTTTCAATATACAACGCAACTAAGCTTCACATAAAGGGTAACTTCTTGCCTAAGTTATCCTCTAATATGGCGATCCGGGACCTATTTATTTTTACGGGTAAGGGGGCCGGCCTCACACCAATCACTTCAGTTGAAGTGAGGGTTTCCAAGCTCCCAAGTTGGTTCTCATTTCTTGTGAAGGCTGAGTACAACTCCCTGGTATTTATTTTTGGTTTTGAAGTAAGCACTGAAACGGGAAATCATTTCTTACACCTGCGGTGGGGATCGAACCCTTGCTCTCGTCATGGAATGCAAGCATTCTATCACCTGGAATATTTTGCCGTCCTTCCCTGCAACAGGGATGACATTGGCAAAGCGAAACATTTTCTACAGCATGAGTGGTCAGTCGCATACCAACCTATAAGTCAAGGAACATACACAACAAAGCATAAAACTCTTATTCACATACACAACAAATTACATTTTTAAAATCAACAAATATTAATGTGTATGGACATAAAAAAAAAAAACATAATACGAAATTCTAAATAAAAAAAACCCTAGTCCTAGCCGCCAACTTTACAGATCAACCACCATTGCCGCTTTTTGGTAAACGCTTTCAATGAGTTTGAGTGGAACTTTTTACACTTTGTTTGAAAATGAGGAAAGAAGCGAAAAGGGGACGAAAGGGGTGGTTAGGGTGTAAGTATGAGTGGGGGTAGGGGGGGGACGGATCTGAGGAAATAGTTTCCGTGCCTTGCAAATTCCTCAGGCAGTGGTTGTCAACCAGCTTGGGCGTAAGCTGTCGCCTTTCTGCCTAACTTTGTGGCGCGTTGCTGGCGCTCTTTGTGAATTATTATGTGCAGATAGGTTATGTAATTATGCTAGTAAAGTATTCGTCAAAGGAGCCGCTCTCGGGAGTATTACTAGTATGTTAAATATTAAGACGTCCATATAATGCAAGCTCAGTGCTCAAAGAATAAAATATGATGTAAACTCCCCTCGACCGTGTCTACATATAATCTAAGTTGCAAATATATCGTAACATTCTAAACTCATGGTATGAGGTTGACCACCCATACTGTAAAAAAATGTTTCACTTTGCCAATGTCACCCCAGGGAAGGTCGGCAAAAGTTGCAGGGTTTATGTTCACTTTAAGTTTGGATTTTAATTTGTAAGTACACATTCAGCATTTGTAAGCGCGAACTACACGTGTATGTTTATCATGCATTTGATATGAGCTTTAAATGTTAATATGGATCTTTGCAATTTAGATTATAGATTATAGATAAGAGTGATATTTAAATTCTCCCTTATTTAAAAATCAGGGTTATTCTCAACTAATTTGATCCATAGCTCATCGATTAGATCATAATTTTTCTGTATGGAAAACTCATGTTATGACGATTGTTTATTTATTTTTATTTTCTACATGATACTCTCAAGCAATGATACACTCAAGCAACACCTCTGCGGCACCCTTCCAGGGTGACATAGACCCCCAAGACTTTCAAGAATTGGGGAGCCTCCCGCACAGGATTCCTTAAAAAAAAAACGCCATTTTTTGTGAATAGCACCGTTAGTATTTAGAAATCTAATATCAGTCAACATTGATTGGCTCCATCTATCCAAACCATCTCATTCCAAAACCCAATTAAATTTTGTAATATTTCCTTGTTAGATTGGAGTTTGGAAATCCTGGCAGCGCGAGGGTCTGGACATTAAAGACATAGTCTGGCCTGGGAACTCCCACACGCCTCCTCAAGGAGTACCAGAGAAGTTCCATCTGAAGATCACCTTCCTGGAGGAGCCGCCTTACATCCATCTCGCGCCTCCAGATCCTGTCACCGGAAAGTGTTCGCTGGACCGAGGAGTTCTCTGCAGAGTAGCAACAGACCACGACATGGCTGAGTGAGTACCATGCTTTATTTTACATTAGCAGTCCTTAAATGTAGTCCGATTAACATCAAACTTCATGCGATATTTTGAAAGCGTTTTTAAAAATACTAAACTGAAGAGTGGTGTAGCCAGGCAGCTCTTTTACGATCATTATTTCGAAAGGGAGGATGTAATATCTGGCCATATAAAATCTTATATTTTTGTTACAATGTTTTTTGAACTTTATATAAATCAGTAAGTACATAAAAAAATCCTTCTTTAGTGTTTAATACTTTATGTGAAAAGAGAAACTTAAATGAATTGTATGAAAACCGGTAACAAAAAATGTGTACAAACAATTTAAAATATATTTTTGGTGCCAGCTTTACTGTAATTCAATTGAATTTCATTGATTGTAGAAGCATTAACTTTGTAATCGTTCATCATTAATGATAAAAGAAAAACAGCTTTGTTTTCGACTCACGTAATCGAAAACAAAGCTGTTTTTCTTTTATCATCAATTGAATTTCCCTTATCATGTAAATTATTTGATCATATAGAAGGTTTTTAATATGTTACTCGTTTATTTAAAAGTACAGAAACTTCTTTACAGAAAATACAGGATTTTTTATGGCCAGAGAGCGAAAGTCACATCCTCCCTTTTGACAAATTGATGGTTAAGGCGCAGCCAAGTACCTAATGGTAACAACTTTTTTCTGTCATTTATTTAATGGTTTATATTTGAAATAATAGAAAGTGAACTAAAATAATATTGTGTAGATAATTTGAGTCCAAGCCTTACATTCAGAAAGCATTAACTTCATCGACTGATCCATTGTCCCAAAAACACAATCATAGAATTCCTATTCAAACCACGATTGCGTAGGAATATTCCATTTAATGGTCATCCATATGTGACGTCACGTTTATGGGCTGAGTGAGTCTCTCTGACAAAAAAAAGTTGGGTTAGGAAAAACAAGGAGTCCTGAAATTACGACCGACACCCTGGGGCTCGAACCCAGACAACCGGACGGTAATAGCAGGATTTTTATTCGAACCACGATTGCCCGTTAGAAATATTGTATTAAACGACCATCAATATTTGAGCAGTATAGAATCAAAATTGGAGATGAAAGATTTTTTTCCAAAATAAAAAAAAATAAAATATGCATGATGAGAAAATGATTTCCTGGGATTCCGTATGCTTAGCTATATAATCTATAATAATCTATAATCTAAGTTGCAAGGATATATTCATTCAAAGCTCTCAGATGGTATGCCCACAAACAAACACGTGTAGTTCGCGCTTACAAATGCTGATTGTGTACTTACAAATAAAATCCAAACCTCAAATGAACATAAGCCCTGCAACTCTTGCCGACATTCCCTGAAACAGGGGTGACATTGGCAAAGTGAATCATTTTTTACAGTATGGGTGGTCAGCCTCATACCAACCTATAAGTCAAGGAATACGAGTAATAAATAACATTTAAGTATAAAAAAAAAAGAAAAAAAAAAGATGATTAAGATTTAGATGATGTTACTAAAAAATGTAGCTTTTATTTTAAGTCTTCTAATTTTTCACAGCCTGTTTGTTTGTTAATCTGTCATTTAATTTTACTATAAACTATTAAACTGGACATTGACTTATGGGTCATGTGGAATGTGTGAGGGTGTAAAAAAGTGATGACGCGAGAGAAAGGGGAAAAAATGTGACGTAACACAACAAACACTTAAACGGCAACACATAAAATGGTATTATGAGGGGAAAATATTGTGCGAGGTGGGTTTTAACAGTAATCAGAGGAGGCGTTCGGGGGATAGGAAGCAGAAAAAGCAAAGGGAAACAAAGAAAAGGGTAAATAACTTGATTCAATAGCGGAAATATAAATAAAAAAATGTATTTAATGTGAAAATAAAGTAGGTATATACTTTTGTAAAACAAATATAAAACAAAGCTATTTTTTGTTTAACGTAGTTTATTTTCACAATAATATTTTATATCTCGAGCACTTTCGACCATCAATATTCAGGTCATTATCAAGATAAGACTCTTGATAATGACCTGAATATTGATGGTCGAAAGTGCTCGAGATATAAAATATTATTGTGAAAATAAACTACGTTAAACAAAAAATAGCTTTATTTTAAAAAAATGAATTTTCACTGTGTGAATACACAAACCCTACAAAATCTAAATATAAAACATTGCGCAATTTCCCTTCAACCACGTTACCAGAAAATACTTTGTGAAAACTAAATCACTCTGTAGGGGTGCTGTTGTGCCTTGCATGCATCTTTAAATCAATGTGACTCTTTTTTTAATCAATTTTAATATGTATTGCCATATTTCGTTTATTATTTTTTATGCATTTCATTCATAAGATATCATTTGATTTTTGGCATTAAATTTCTTGACTTATAGGTTGGTATTTGGCTGACCTCTCGGACTATATTCATTTGAGGTTTGGTTTTTAATTGGTAAGTGCGTGACTTACACGTGCTTACTTAAAAGTGCCCCTTTTTTAACGGATTACCCATAAGCACACATAAACAGGCATCAACCCATCAAAGTGTGTCAAGCTATTAGGAGTCCAACTAGACAGCTGTCTTAAGGCTAGTTCGCACAAGGCCACTGATTTAGTCAAGTACCGAGTAATTTAGTGGTGGGCGGGGCGCTACTCGCCCGTGAAGCGTTCGCATTACGGTCCAGTACAGTACACAAGTGCGAAGTTGGCTGCAGAAAGCCCTTTCTATAATGGCGGAAAATTTGAATTGGCTGCAGTTTGAAAATATTAATTGAGTATTAAAATCATGTTATTATAAAGCCCTTTAAATTGGCTATGGTTTGGTAACATTAACTGATTTATGCCCGGCCACCTAGCTAGGAGCCTGTTTAGCAAACAACTTCGAAACTCGACTTTTGTAAATTCGAAATGTATTTTATGGTTTATAAAATAATATACACATTTTAAATAAAAACAACACATGACTATTTGATGTTTATAATAATATCTACCATTTACGCTGCAAACATTATTTTTTAATTGAATTTTTATCTTTTCAATGATGTGTACAAAGTATATTTTGTATGCACACACTATAATACGGCTCGTAGTCTGCAGCTGCATTCAGATGCATTTCTCTGTTGCGTTTTTCGTTGTTGACAATTATCATCAATATTCGACATGTAAAATCGGCATTTCAAATACACGGCGGTCACCAATCAATTATCAAGTTAAAGAAGAAACATGGTTCAACTTTTCAGAGGCTGACCGCGAGAAACTTGTTCAATCCTGCTACATACGCCTCTCACGTCTGTCACAGATACCAGCTGATGGCTTACAGTGGCATAAAATTGTAATGCCTCTAATCAGTTATCCCCGTGTGTCACTGAATTGTTTCTGTACAAAACCATAAGTAACAATCCATCTGAAGGATATCATAAGGCCTGTGATATGACAAATTTATGGTAGGTACCTATAAACATCGATCAATGTAAAAGATCGATGTTTTTAAATACGTAATAAATTCATGGACGATAATAGTTATTTCCACAACATCTTTACCAAAACTATATTTGTACAGCTCTATTGTCCGAAAACTTAAAAATTACTACAATTTCATCCAGCAAGGAGCTACATGATTGTATTTTTGACAGCTGATATCCGCACCAAAAATCGATGTCATACTATTCTTATCGAAAAAAAATTACCTTTCTCAAAACTTTTTGGACGTAGATAAGTCCTAGCAACTTCTATATTCTCAAGAGTTTCTAAAAAACCAAGGATATCGGTGTGCATATCCACTTATTTACAGTTTAAACATGACATAACCTCACTGACAGGTCGCTAAGTTTAGGGAGCGGAACATCGGGCTCGCAAATATAAGAAGTTCTTAAGTACTTAAATATTTTTAAACAGCACTTTATCTTGAAATATTCTTGCTGAAAACGGGCATTATCTTTTCAAACTGCAGCCAATTTAAATTGCCGCCATTCTTGCATTTCCGTTTCCCCGCCAAGAGTGAGCGGCCAATGGCGCGGCCGCTAATAAACTCGACTCGGACTCGGGCTTTTCCGTGGCTCTTCGGACTCGGACTTTTCCGTGGCTTCTCGGCAACACTCGCCCACGGACGGTGGGCGGGGCCGCTACTTGCCCGAAAAAATAGAATGAAATGGATCGGCTTGACTAAACCATTGACTTAACTACTGGACTAAATTGTTGTGGTTCGCACACGTTTAGCCACTAAATTACTCGTTACTTGACTAAATTACTCGCCTTGTCCGAACCAGCCTTTACGCTCAGCAAACAAATTAGCAATACCGTCAGCTCAGGTTTTTATGGTCAGGCAGCTTAAGCAAGTAAAGAACTGCCTCCCACTCAAGACCTTGAAGGCGCTTGTAAATGCATTTGTAGTGACCAGAGTGGATTATTGCAATGCATCTATGCTGCACAGCCACAATTCTAACTAAACCGACTGCAATCGGTGCTAAAGGCTTGTTCGCACAAGGCCACTATTTTAGTCGAGTACCGAGTAATTTAGTGGTGGGCGGGGCCACAGAGTATGTAGGTTTATAGAGAGCGGTCTTAGAACAAACAAAATGTAACCAAGTAGTATTTAGTATTGTCTAGAAACGTGGGGTAGTTACTGGCGCTATCCATCGTTTCATATAAAAATAATACTACTTGGTTACATTTTTTTTGTTCTAAGACCGCTCTCTATAAACCTACATACTCTGTGGCCCCGCCCACTACTAAATTACTCGGTACTCGACTAAAATAGTGGCCTTGTGTGAACAAGCCTTAAATGCCGGCGTAAGATTTGTTTACAGGCAAAGCAGGTTCTGTCACATTACGCCTCTCCTGCAACAACTCCACTGGCTTACAAATCATCAGGGCATAAATTTTAAACTAAGCCTCACAATCTACAATGCTCTTCATGGAATGGCGCCTGAGTACCTGCAGGAGCTGGTGCACCCAAGGGATCTATATGAGAGAGGACTCACACTACGTTCGGCGGATAAGGGCGCAAAAACGTTAGTGAGCGAGCCGACTAGGAGAGTATCCACAGTCTTCGGAGCGTTCGCTGTGGCGGGTCCATCCTCCTGGAACCTGCTGCCACCTGAAGTCCGAGGCTCGAACACAGAAAATTTCAAAACAAAACTGAAGACACACTACTTCGCTGCGCTAATGCAGCGAGCGCCCTTGGAGTGACAGGGTTTACGAAACGGCGCTATAAAAAATCATCATCATAAATATATTTATCATATAATATTTTCAACAATGTACTTAATAAAATAAAGATGAAGTTTTACGACATAAAGGCGCATTGTTTCAAAGCCACGATACGAGCAGCGATAGAAAAAGATTTTATGTTGTAGAATGGGAAATGAACCCTGAAAAACGGGACAAAAGGTAAACTCAGTATTGTTCCACACGGAAAGGCAGAGCATTGTTTTAAATTACAGCACATGTGGCCTCGCAGAGCCTTATCGTGCTTCAATGTCCCAAAGTTCACAATATGTCATATGACGTAACGCGTAGAGGCAGTGCGAGCATCACAACTGATTATTTGCGCTTCTACAGCAAAATTTAAAAGTGTACAAATACTTAATTAAATTGCGTTACTCTTCGAATGGACTCTTTGAAACGCATAATTTGATTTTTATTTGACGGGCAAATGCCGCTCTGATATAGAACTACGGTCCGTTAGCAATCGGTTACAATTTTTATTTGACTTTCCCCAAGCAACCCTGCCGATCGACAATTTTACTCGTTTTAATTAAGTCAAATAAATTCAAATTTGTACAAAGATTTTTGAAAAATTGACAGTAATTCTGTCATAGTGTATTATAGTTTGCATTTTTCGTTCGTATTTAAAAAAAAAAATGAACAAAAAAGTGGTCATTTTCATGTTATCTTTTTCATTTAAAATAATTTAACGATCATAAAATTAAATAATTAAAATGATCACAAAATTTAGATGAAATGTTATTTTTTTTAATAACATTTGTAAAGAGAAATTCAATTCACCAACCTATTTGGTCTGACCAGAAACAGGTTTTAAAATTATTTTTTAGTTGGTTATTCAATAAACAACACCTTTATCTTTTATTTAAAACACTATTTTCTTTCACAAATAATATAATATATTTAAAAATTAAAATTTTCAAATCAGGACCTGATGATGACTAAATAGTCGAAAACGTTTGTAGTATAATTTAAAATTTAATTTTTAAATATATTATATTATTTGTGAAATAAAACAGTGTTTTAAATAAAAGTAAAAGGTGTTGTTTATTGAATAACCAACTAAAAAACATGATTATATTTTCGTTATTTGGGTTATACATTTTATGGTGAATTTATACATTTGACAATTTATATTATGAACTTTACAATTATTTTTACAATTTACAATTTTAGTTGATAATTATATTTGAATTTTATTTAATTTGACTGTAAATTTATACTTAAACATTTTACAATTTACTATACATTGTACAATTTTACTATTTGGTATGCCATATTGGTTAAACATTTATATTGGTTTTATTAATTTGACTTTAAATTTATACCTAACATTTACAATTTTATTATATATTTTACAATTTGGTTAAACATTTATATTTTAAAATCTTTATTAATTTGAATTTACATTTATACCTAATTATATTGTCTATTTAATGTGAAGGGAGATGAAGAAGAAGTGAATTTAATTTTGATTTTAATTGTCATTGTCCTGATGATGCCTTTTTAGGCGAAAACGTTTGACTTTTTTAAAATAAAATTTAGTGAATTAAAACAGTGTATTATTTAATTAATTATACAATGGACTTTCACTGTGTGAACTACCAAACCCTAAAAAATATTAAAAAACATGAATTTTCATAGTGTTAATACACAAACCATAAAAAATATAATGAAAATTATTAATTAACAATAACCCAAAGGCACTGTTAAAACCAAGGTCAAAGTAATTGTCAATAGAACACGACGAAGGCGGGGTTCGAACTTGTAATTGTTTCTATAATGCAATTTTCGACGCCCTTCGCGCTCGACCATAACAGCAGTACTTTTTTACGTTATGCTACCTACAATTTTTATGATAATACATCAAAAATCATGGATTATGGCCAAACAAAAAAGTGTGGCTATGATGGTCTGGATTTATTTAAAACAAAATTAATCATCAATGTTTTTCCATTGTGTATAAATGCTATCTTTTTCCACATTTAAAAACACGAATATGTAATTTTATTATGAAAAGACAATCCTGAGTTTTTTGTTCAAATGGTCAAATCTGCGTTCTTCAATAGTAAACTTTAAATGATTGGCCAAAACTCATGAGACATTTTCTTTAAATGAAGCATTTTTGGTTCACTTTGCCAATGTCACCCCTGTTTCAGGGGAGGTCGGCAAGAGTTGCAGGGCTTATGCTCATTTGAGAATGGGTTTTTATATTGTAGGTCCACATGCGGCATGTGTGAGCGCAAAATTATGCGTGTCTGCTTGTGGAAATGCATTTAATATGAATCTCAAATGAAACATATCTTTGCAAATTAGATTTAGATTTAGATTTTCATGCTATGTCTCTCTCACATTTGTTTAGCTACGATACGAGGCAGCACCGCTTACGGTTTTGAATGGATGCGGATGATATACACAACCTATTCATACCTCCTCTCTACGGACACCCAAAGCATATAACTTTACCATGAAGTTTACCAAAAAAAGTATGGAAACCAACGCAGCGTCTCCACTCAGCGTTTAAGCTTCCACACATTTTTGGTGAACGATACGTCTGAGTTTAAGGGTTAAGGTCTCCCACCCCTGTTGCTCCAGGCATTGTAAAGTACCAGGTCGTAGGAAAATGATCACCTGCTGGGTAATTCATTTCAAACGGCTCCAATAAGCTGGTTCCTGGAATACGGAGACTTCATATGATCTGATTTGTTTTGAGATACTTAACGTTGATTGTTGTTGTTTTTGGTTGGTTGTGTTTATTGAGTTGGAAGCTAAATTTTTGAATAATTTTATACTAACACTTTCTGTTTTGGCATGGTGAAGATTCATTTTAAGTTAATGTTGTAAAATAAAAAAAATATAGACAAAGTGTTTCTTCATGAATTGATTTTTTTCTTCGAGCGTCTGTTGTGTTAGCACACCATTATCAAGAGAACAACCGAAAGCGCTCGATAAAATAAATCAACTCTTTAAGAAAAATATCGTTTTATTATTTATTTTTACATTTTTAATTTTAAAAATGTTATTAAAAAAAAAAAATGTCTTTGTTTTCTTATTTTTTGAAATTTTTAACAATAATAGCACCTTTAATAATGGCTTTTCACAGCGTTTCACAAAAAAAATCGAAATTTTTAAATTTTATTCTAAAGATTTTGTGTTTCATTACATTATTTTTATTTGATTATTGATTTTTTATAAGGTTAAATATACATTTTTTATTTATTTTTGGATTTCTTTATAGATTAGTAAATATGCTGTACAATTTGGTTCACTTTGTCAATGTCACTTCTGATTCAGAGATGGACAGCAAGAATTTATTCCTATTCGGGTTTCTATTTGTAAGTCTACCCATGCATTTGAACATTAAATATTATAAAATCCATGTCACTTTGATTGTAGAATACAGAATTTACATACAATTAAAACTTAAATAATAATCAATGTTTTTCTTCACGGGTTGATTTACTACCTCTAGCACTAGCACAAGAGAACAATCAACAAATCGAAAAATTGCAAAAATGAATTTTCGAGAAAGTTTTAGGAGGCGGAGAACTTACAATTAATTTGAATGGAACAAAAGTTGAAGTAGTGAATGAGTTTGACTATTTAGGAAATAAGTTTGAGGCAAATGGTAAGATGACGAAAGAATTAGAGAAGTGTGCCAGCAAAGGAAGATGCGTGATAGGAGCGTTTGGTAGAATTGCGAAGAATAAAAGAATCCCTAAGAAAATGAAAATGGCGGTACACAATTGTAAATTGTTGCCGACCCAGATGTATGGAAGCGAGTCGTGGACGGTGAATAAAAGAGAAGTAAATAAGGTATGCACCGTAGAAATGGCGCATTTGAGAAATATGACAGGAAAAACATTGAAAGATAGAGTGAGAAACGAATGGGTTCTGAATGAATGCGGATCAAAAGAAAGCGTGAAAGTGAAAGTTCAAAAAAGTGTAATGCGATGGTTTGGACAGATTGAAAGGATGAATGAAGACCGACTCACAAAAAAATGTATAAAGGGAATGTAATAGGTAAGCGTGGAAGAGGAAGACCTAGGAAAGAATGGATTGATCAGATAAGTGAGATTGCGAATGAATGGAATCTACAGAGTGGAAACAAGAGAAGAGCGTGCATGAAAAGAGTGATGAAACAAGATGAGATTAAAGAAGTATGCAAGGACAGAGTCAAGTGGAGGCATTTGTGTGGAGGTATCGGCCACCCCTAGAAAAAAGGCGGCAGGATACAAGAAAAGACAAGACAAGTAGCTATGTTAGGGTGAGAGAAAGGGTATACATTATATTTTAAAAGTAGGAGTGAAGTTGTAGGGATTTGTATAAAACGTCAAATGGTTAAAACGGCATTCATAATTATTTATGTATTGTTATGTAAATATGAAATATAAATATTGAAATAAGTATGGGTAGTTATAGTTATAAGAATCTTCATAAGTATTGGTGGGTAGGATCGATAATTGTGTATAAGTGTAGAATTCTCTAGGCTAAGTAGGTATTTGTTATAATTATAGGAATTCTGTATTGTATTGGTGGTAGGATTGATGGTTGTGTGGAGAAGTCTCTAGGTATTATGTGAAGCATCGAGAAATAATAATTACTATGCCTTTCTGGAACTGTCTAGCAACTATAGGGTCTAGATTGTACTGCTTTAAAGAGTATAAAGGGTGCAAGTGGCCTGCAGGGCCAGCAGTATCATACGAGATTTACAAACACATAGAACTAACTTGATCAGTGAGCAGAAACCAAGTGGAATAGTCGAGAAAGCTTTGTGAAAATAAATTATGTAAAAGTGTAAAATAAACAACTGGATAAGAAGACCTGTGTATTTTAATTTGAAAGACTTTTGAACCCTAATTTCGTAACAGTATTATCTCATGACAATCACTGAATCTGAAATACGCTTCATCAGAATTGGATCATTTTCAGCCATACATATTTCCAACAGGCCAACATTCGATTGAAAACTAAGTCTTTTCAATAAATTATTACGACTATACATATTTGCATCTGACATGTGATGGACAATGATGGTGCTTCTTTATTTGCATTTGGAATAAATGCATTTCAAGCCGCAATTCGGGTTAGGTATATATTTTATTAGCATCTGTGTGCATTTTGCGTGTAGGGGTTTTCAAAGTTTTTGCCGCGTAGACCGTGTCATAATTATTTAGTTTTTGCATTTATAATATATCCTATGTGACACTTTTACCGAAAATGAGTTTTTCTACTCCCATTTGGTAATTTACTAATTACAAAACGGCTAACGCAATCACAATGCCATACATTTCTACACCCGTTGCATAATGTTACATTATGCAACCGGTAACCGTGTTAAAATGAACATGTGCGCATGCGCATTGTCAGAATTGGAAACATTTTTTAATTTCAAATGTCAACCTTGTATGGGGGTATGAAGACCTGTCAATCCAAGATGGCCGCAAGCGATCAGCTGATTAGGCTTCATACAATATTAGTGATATTCGGTAGGTAGGAATTACCGTGGTGATGAGACTTTCAGCCCTGTTCAGATGAAAATAAATAAGTATATTTTATGTGTAGAGTCAAATAAAAATTGTTAATAGTGCTAAAATTTATCGAATTTATTTATCGGATTGCTCCAAATAAAGCTTTCCTTTTTTCAATGGAAAATAAAAGGCTTGAAAGGAAAACAATACAAAAAATTTCACCGCAAAAAATAAACAAACTCAAAAAGTTACTTGGTTAATAGGTGAGTATGAGGTTGATCACCTATGCTGTACAAATTAGGTTCACCTGCCAATACAACTGCAGGGCATATGTTTATTTGAGTTTTGGGTTTGAATGTTTAAGCTTATATGCAGGATGTAAAAGCGCGACCTTATACATATGTGTCGGCTTGTGGGCATGAATTCAATATGAAACCTAAATATAATTTATTTTTACAACTTAGGTTAGATTAGATAATTGAAGGGAATGATAAATCACACGTTTTGACAAAGGTAAGGTTTTAATTACTTCAAATGGACGAGTACATTATAATGACTATTATTCACTATTTTGTTAATTCTCTCATGGTCGTAGAAAAAGTATTGTATGCCACTGCACGTAATTAGTCTTTGTAACACTCGAGCTTTCTATTGTGCCATTCGGCTGCGCCTCATGGCACAAACTAGCACTCGTGTTAAAAAGACTATCATTACTTGGCAGTGGCATAAATAACTATTTTGATGCAGTTCGATGCCCATATTATTTCTCCATCGTCCACAATTTATTCCATGAGAAAAAAATTTACCGGTCCATAATTACAGCGATATTAAAAATATCCTATGTGACAGCACTTGTTTTATGTAGAAAAACACCTTTCTTGACAAAAAAATGATCTCATTTCTTAAGACAATTTGTTTTAATAATCAGTTTGTATTCTAGTATTTTTTTTTTAAAAACAAATACATGACTTATGGGCATGTTTAAATTTTTGTAAATTTCACTTTTGATTTCTTCTTCTTTCTTTTTCCTCAGCCTTTTTCAGAATTATAACATGTTTTTTTATCTCTCCCGCAAAATTATCCCAAACGGAGTTGGCTGGTTTGCATATTATGCCATCGATTTGTAAATACCAGTCGAAATGTCTATATATCTCATTTGTATTGAATAGATATATCAGTTGCACATGAAATCATTCCCACAGGCATAGACGGATGACTTCGGAAATGTCTGGTTCAGCGTTTCGCTTGATCTCTCCAGCATGTCAGTCGCAGCTCTAACTACCCCCGTCCCCCGACTCCCCCAACTCCCCCATTACCACCTTCCCATTTCCTAGTTAACTACTCTCCCCCCTATTTACCCACCCAACTTCTCTTTAACTCAGTTTTCTCCAGCCACTACTTCTACATAATTTAACTTAACTCTACTCTCTAATAACTCAAAATTTCCCCATATTTTTACTCTTCCAATTTTGTTTCCTTCAAAAATCCTCTGTTCCTCCCTTTCAGCTCTATTTTATTTCTATTTACTCTTCTTATATACACTTCTTTTTAATCCCTTTCTACTTCCATTTTCCCATTATTACTCATTTTTTATCACTCTTCTTCTATCGATCCCATTCCTATTTTCTCTTCCCCTATTTCTAATTTTACTTATCCTCCCAATTCTTTTACTACTCCTTTTTTTTAACTCATTTTACTTTTGTACTTTCTACCAGTATTTCAATCCTTTTGCTATTTTCCTTATTGACTCTGTTTACACTCTAGACTTTTGTTTTTACTTCTCTGATTTGCATCCTTGGTGCTCTTTTTTGTACTACTCCTGTTTTCACTCCTCTTTCTCCTATTCTGACCCACTCACTCCTGTTTTTCCTCCCTCAATCCTATTCCCACCCTCTCACTCCATTGTTAATAAAAATCATGATTTACGTCCTCCCCATTCGCTCTTATCCGAACATTAAAAATGAAAACTCAAGCCCCCACTCGTTACACACTGTGCGGGAGGCAGCAATAATTAAAAAATATTAAACAACTTCGTGCTTTCATTAGGGGAAGCCAACGCACTCATCCTAACGGAGAAATTCACAGGGATTTTTTTTAATTATTGAAAATTCCTGTGTCCTTATATATTGTACAAGCAGAGCACTTTTTTAATGATATCTTTAACCCAATAGAAGTTTAAAGGTGTGTGTGTTGACATTGAAGATTAATTTTAAATGAATAAAGAAACATAAAAACAAAGGTTTTCTCCACGAGTTTAGTTTAATATCTCGAGCGTTTTCAGAGTGTTAACACACCATTTTGAATAGAACAACTTTTTCTCTATAAAATGTTATATTAAACTGATCTGATGAAAACATGGGTTTATTTTTCACAAAAATACACAACATACGAGTATACCATCATGTTTGCACTTTTACATGTTGCATGTGGGCGTGAACAAAAATAAACGAAAAATCTCAAATAGACTCTTGCTGCATTTCCTAAAATTTGAGTTACATTGGCAAAAATAAACGAAAGTGAAAAATTGTACGCTATATTTCATATTTAAAAAAAAAAATGATTGTTTGATTGCTTATAAAAATGAAAACAAAATGATAGGTATTTTTATTAGTTTTCTTCCGTGCTTCCGTGGTTAGTATGAGGCTGACAACCTTTATTATTTTATTTTTTTATAGATTTGTGTAGAGGAATGCAATTCACCAACCTATTCTTCCTGGCCAGAAACATGTATTAATATCATCAATTGATAATTCATTATTGTTTATTTTAATGAATTATTAATTAATAATTACCCAATTACATCTGTTGAACCTGGGTCAAAGTTGTGGTCAAAGGACCCAAGCTGGGATCGAACCAACGTCATTCCATTCCAAACATGCTAGAACGATTATAAACCACCGACATAAATGGGTAAATTGTTTCATTTAAGTTTCCCTGTTTTAGGGGAAGACAAATTACATTTTTTTCTTTAATCCTGTTTTAGAGTTACTTTTTTCACACAAAAAAGGAGGTTGACGCCTGATTATTGTTGGTGTATGTTCGGCAAGAGTTGCAGGGTGTATGTTCATTTGAGATTTGGTTTTTATGTTGTAGGTTCACATGAGGCATGTGCAAGCGCGAACTTGTACGTGTCTGGTTGTGAGAATGCATGTAATGTGAATCTCCAATGTAACATATCTTTGCAACTTAGATAAGATTAGATTAGATAACAAAATCTTATGAAAAAGCCAGAAAATGTACTAAACTTGCTTTAATGTATGAAAAAACTGCCTTTTAGTCGGATTAAAAATGATTGAACCATTTTATCAACAAAATGGGAAATTTTTATTTAATAAAAATACCATTTTTGGACATCTTTCCATTAGTAAAACATACCTTTTCTTTTTCATGTAAAACTGTAGAGTGTGTACACAAATCGCCCATTTTACAGGAGAGTAGACATTTAGAATTTTTTAATGTCGGTAATTTAGAATGTAATGAAGTGACTGAGGCTCCTGCGAAAAAAAGAATAAGAGATATAACGGAGATTCTTTTTTGTGATATCCCCTATTGTTCCCAAAATTTATATTGTACCATTTCTTTGGGCCATTTTCTGAAATAAATTTATCTACGTTTTTATTATTTTCAATGGAAAAACTTCCATAAATTATCTAATTTAATTTACCTGAAGAAATATTTTTATTATTTGTATTGTAAAAGCAAGAAAAGGTTTTTCAGATGTGGTCCTTGACTTATAGGTTGGTGTGAGGCTTACCCTCATGCTGTAAACTTAGTTCACTTTTGCCAATGCCACCCCTGTTTCAGGAAAGGTCGGCAAAGGTTGTAGGGGCTATGTTCAGTTGAGGTTTGAATGTTAATTTGTAAGCATACATGCAGCATTTTTGGTCGCGAGATTACACGTGTCTATTTGTGGGCATGCATCTAATATGAATTTTCAATGTAAATATATCCTTGCAACTTAGATTATAGATTATTTTAGAGTCTAACAGGACATTTTGGTATTTCTTAGAAGGAGTTGCTTGACTATATTTCCTTTTAGAATATATGTATGTATTTGTTATTTTTCAAATTTTCTTACATTAATTCTTAAAACATACGTATACAACAGTGGAAATATGTATAAAGCATACGCTTAGTCTTATTTTAACTGTCCGTCACTTTCTGTAATAAAACCCTTTAGTTTTATAAGATAAGTGCGGCATTTGTTATAAATCTCATTGCCACATTTCGGGCGCTGACCCTCGAGTGTCGTATAACAAGTTTGTGCGGATAGTGAAGGTGTAAAACAAATTTACGGCACCTTTAAATTGGACCATCTAACTAAATAAAAACCCCACATAAGCCCAAACACATAGCTTACCCTTAAATAGGGTAGAGAGGTCAACGGACTAACTTCATCGCTATCACTTGTATTTATATATATAGGATATATGTATATGTGTGGATGACGTCACTGTCCAAACATAATATATGCAATAAACTGATTAATTTAGTATTTATTACTGCAGATCACACCTCAAGAGACATCTGCATACCTTATTTTAAAATGTTGTTTTAAGCACGTGTTTCCTAAGTTTGTTCATTTACTCTTAAAAACTGGCAGTATTTTTTAAAAATTCAATAGGATAAAACAGAGTTTTAATTCACTGTTTATTTTGTTTTTTTTGCTCAAGCGTTTTCGCCTAATAAGTAATAAGGCATCTTTAGGAGCATAGGTAATTGTTACAAATATTTTTATAAAATAATTTTCAAAACAAAATTTCATAGAAAAAGTTGTACAGAAATATAAGATTCAAAATGAATTACTTATGGTTAGGTATGGTTAAATTATCATTTTTAATAAAATACAAATAAAATGTGTTATTTTTAAAGAATGAAAAAAACTGATTTTACTGACCGTGCAAAAGAGAAGAACGATTTTCTCTACGTTTCGTCGGAGTCATATCCGACGTCCTCAGGAGTCGTGTGTCCTCTACAAAGAGGAACCACGAACAGAAAGAGAGAAAGCTAGAGAAAAGAGAGAAAATTGTTCTTCTCTTTACCACAGCCAGTAAAATCCGTTTTTTGTATTCTTTAAAAATGTCTAACGACCGTAATCATAATTTAAAATGTGTTAGTTTATACATAAAAAAAAAACTTTCAGTGTTGTTTAAGATTATTTGAAATAAATAAATGCATGTTTTTAGTATTATTTACTTGGCTAGCTCTGTTTTTGTGTGAATCACACCACAAGAGCCTTCTGCAAGCTTGGTCGTTTCTATAGAAAGCACCAATCACTCAAGCAAGACCCAGTCGCAAGTATTTGGTATATTTAGAGTATAATTTCAAAATTCCTTAATTGTTATTAAATTGAACCCAGTAAAATTATAACAGAACATTGTTACAATTTGGCCGTCTGCATTTTCCCAAGTGCCTGAAAACCTTGCGTTGTGTTGTAACAACCATATGCCTCGGTTGGCGACAGGATGTTAGAAAGGAAAGACCCCTATTAACATAAACAACCCTTTTTCAACCCTCCCACAGCATGTGTGATATTTGTTTATCAAATAAAACTCAACGAAAAAAAAGAGAAAAGTACCCGACGTAAAAAACCTTACATAAACTCCTTTTCTTTTGTGTAAGTAAAAAAATATATGAAAAATAAAACAGCGACCTTGGTGAGTGATTTAATTTTAATGCATTTTTTATTGACGTAATTGAGAGGAGTTTTTATGTAAAGGTTTTTTATACTAAGAATATAGAGCTTTCGTAAAAAACTGCTTCAGTATGTATAAATTACATTATTTTGTGTGTAAAAAAACTACAAGATAAAAGTTTATAGATAAGTCTTCTAGAATATTCCATGAGATATAAGTAAGATATTCGAGTCACTTAAAAGACAGCTCTTTTCGGTTTCTATTAGTGTAATTTAAAAACAAAATGCTAAATTCTAATCGGTCTAAAAAAATAATAACATTTTTAAAGAGCTTTTTAAAATCATAACATAAAGTGCGTCTAGACTCTAGACAGATTAAAGTCAAAAAGACCTCGTAAATATTTTTAATATTCTATAATTTTTTATGATGTTAGTCGCAAAGATGTTATATCATTTACAACACACAGACACGTTTAAGTTCGTGATTACACATACCGCATATGTCCTAAAATGAGCATAATCCCTGAAACTCTTGTTGACCTTCTCTGAAACAGGGGGAACATTGGATCAGTGAACCATGTTTACAGTACGGGTGGGCAGCCTCATACCAATCTGTAAATAAAGGAATCATCCACACATCCTATCCCAGGAACTTTTATAAAAAATGTTTTCATATATTTTTATTTCTTTAGAAAAAGATATAAATACTTTACTGAACGATTTAAAAATGATGTATTTTCCAAGCTTCTTTGAATAAATAATAATAATCATTTTAGGCTTATTGATTCGGAAAGCGTTGCTTTTTTGTAAATCAAGCTCCTTGACTTATAGGTTGGTATGAGGCTGACCACCCATACTGTAAAAAATGGTTCACTTTGCCAGTGTCACCCCTGTTTCAGGGAAGGTCGGCAAAATTTGTGGGGCTTATGTTCATTTGAGGTTTGAATTTTATTTGTAAGTACACAATCAGCATTTGTAAGCGCGAACTACACGTGTTTGTTTGTGGGTATACATCTGAGAGCTTTAAATGAATATATCCTTGCAACTTAGATTATAGATTATATGATAGAAGCCTCAAGAGCCCTCTGCGAGCTTGGTTATCGCTATAGAAAGCGTCAATTCTCAAGCAAGAACCAATTGCTGTAAGGCTGGATGGACCTTTGGTGACCGGTGTTTGGTAAAGCTATATGAATTTCTCAACCCAGCGAAGTACCATATTTGAAAATAAAAATTATATCTTTTTTGAGCTCAGCCAGAGTTTGAACCCATAGCCTTGCATTTATGAGTCCAAAGCGTTAGCCACTAGACTACGGACCGGTCTTGTTTTTGGTGCATGAGTTTGAAATGAACTAGCTTCTTGAAACATACCCGTAACTTCATCCAGTTGTTGAAAATTAATCTTAACCAATATTTAGATTAATTTCTGTCACTATTATCGTACAGATGTAATACTTCCCACATAGTATGTATATTTTATGTATGCTTGTCTCAATTTGAGTGGCTCAAGCAATCATGATTGCAAATATTCGGGCCATTGACTTATGATATCTGTGGACTTTAAGTTAATTTAACGAAAATAGACATTACATTTATGTTTCAACTTACTAACGAAAATGGTCCTTGGTAAGAAAGGGAACAAAGATAAGTCATTTAGTTGTATAAGAAAAAACTTATATCTTGTCTTGTATCCTGCCGCCATTCTTCTAGGGGTGGCCGGCACCTCCACACAAGTGCCTCCACTTGACTCTGTCCTTGTATACTTATTTCATCTCATCTAATTTCATCATTCTTTTCATGCATGCTCTTCTCTTGTTTCCACTCTGTAAATTCCATTCTTTTGCAATCACCATTTATCTGATCAATCCATTCTTTCCTAGGTCTTCCCCTTCCACGCTTACCTATTACATTCCCTTTGTACACTTTGTACACAGTCGGTCTTCATTCATGAAACTAAAAAATATTTCCTGAATGTTGGCAGCATTGATATTCATTCCTGCGCGAACATTGTGCGCACGCGTTATATATCTTTCGATCGGTAATTTTGTCAATATTTAAACGTATAAGGCATTATTTTAAGACATGATGGCATGTGTAATTATTGGGTGTCGAAACCATAATGGAACAAGCAAGAAAATACAGGATTTTACATGTGAAGACTACAGGGAAAGAACAAGGAATGTCAGTTGAAGAACATTATAAATACATCAAAATTTGAAAGTTGAAATCATGGTTATTGCCTGTTATATAATACTCGTAAACCGCAAATACCGCCATAAAGTGTGATAGCGACTGTCGTTGGATTACAAATTTTGCAGAGATTTAGATACATATAGATGCCAATAGATTTTAATTTTTTCTGACGTTCTTATTTTTGCTGACATTTCTTGTTTTTCCCCTGTAGTCTTCATGTGAGAACATGATTTTTAAGTTGTTGTTATTAACGGGACTGGGGACAACTGTGCTTCTAAGTATGTATCAATGCCGTAAGCTATTTTCTACTCCTCTACATTATAACTCAATGATTCGGGCATATCATATCATAATCATAAGGTCTTTATTGTTTTTTATCAATATGTACAAAGTATTACAATAAAAATAAATTTTAAAAATCTAATTACAATAAATACTCCCCAAAGTAAGCATAGCTTGTGTTTTGGGGAGGATTCCAACTTATCTGAACTTAAAATTAATCACTTAATAGATAAAAATCATAAAAAACAAAAATAATATATACACTATTTAGTCATTTACTCAGCAAAAACAGAAAGACAAAAAATAAAGTAAAATAACATAAAGAGGTAACATGTTTAAATAGAAAATACAGAAATAGGAATTATACATATATACACACATGTAGATATATGAAAAAAATAACAAAAATAATAATGATAAGAATAATATACAAAAAACCAATCAAATATAAACACTCAACTATTTACACCTCTTTCAAATATTTGCTGATCATGTACTTAATGGCCCTAGGATCTGCGTGCTTATCATGCTTATACCTGGAAAAAAGTGCATTGTACCACCTTACACCCAAATAATCGTAGTGATGTTGGCCGGTTGCTGTATTCTTTCTAGGAACTTTGATTAGAAGCGACTCTCTACGCGATCTACCACTCGGGATTACAATATCCCCCGGATTATATCCGTGGATAAAGTAATCCTTATGAACTTGGTAGAGAGCCGCTCTCTTATACAATTGGTCAATTGTTAGCACCGGAAAGTCATGATATAATTGCAATGTGGAATAGTCGAAAGGCTTCTTTAACATTATTTTGATAACCATTCTCTGCACCACCCTAAGAGGCTCGAGTGTTGTTTTAAATGTGCCGCCCCATCCGACCATTCCATACTGCATCAATGACTGTCCAAGCGCAAAATAGGTAGACTTCAAAGTTTTTACCTCTAGAATATCTCTAATTTTGCGGAATACATAGTAAATTTTCCTTAGTCTTTCAATAGTTGTTTCTACATGCTCCTTCCATCTAATTCTGGAATCTATTTTAATACCCAGATATTTAACACTTTCCGCTTGAGAAATTAGGGGGCATGAGCAGGAGCACGCAGTTCCACTGACCAAGAAGTTAGTACAGCTATGTATTGCTATACTAAGTGAAAAAGGAAGACCCCTATTGTAGAGAGAGAATGGAATAAAATTTGTTTTTTCGGTATTCAGAGACAGGAAATTTTTGTCGAACCAATTTTTAAGTATGGTTAATTCCACGTTCGTTCTGCGAACCACCTCTACCCATGACCCTCCCCTCACAATCATAGCCGTATCATCAGCAAAGGACAGGATTGAGGATGTGATCGGCAGAGAGAATATCTCATTGACATAAATAATGAACAATATTGGTCCAAGGACGGTGCCTTGCGGAATTCCGAATCGCGTTATTTTTCTAGAGCTTACTATCTTATTAATGCGTACCTGCTGAGTTCTATACTGCATGAAACTGCAAATCCATTTCCTCACACTGCCACATATTCCAATCCTGTTTAATTTGTTCAATAGGCCAGTATGGCTAACGCTATCAAATGCCTTCCTTAGGTCGATAAATACACCCAGACATTTCTCTCCGGCATCTAGTGCCCCGTACACTATGGAAGTCAACCTTGATATGGCGTCGTCCGTGCCAACACCCGTTCTAAAACCGAACTGATTTTTATTAAGTAAACCCTCTCTATTAATAAAATCTATGAGCTGTTTTTTCACTATTTTTTCGAAGATTTTCGAGATATTGGACGTGAGAGTTATAGGTCTATAATTCGATATATTACATGCATCCCCCGACTTGAAAATTGGTGTCACCACACCAACTTTGTACACCTCAGGAAATACACCATTATTCAGGCTGACATTTACTATGTGCGTGATGGGCCCCGACAGAGATGTTGAATTCTGCTTCAAAATATCCACAGATATTCTATCATAGCCAGGAGAGGATCCTCCTTTCATATCCTTTATAATATTTAATACCGTCTCGGAATTTATTGGCTGAAATATGTTGAACCCTGGATCGATGAGAGAATCGGGTTCTATTTCCCCGTAAGTGAAATTTGGATCTATCTGTCGAGCCAGATTTTCACCTACATCTGCAAAAAACTCATTAAAGCTATTAGCCATTTCAATTGGATGTTGTGTGAGTTCCATTGTTTTACCATCAACAATTATCCTTTTTATCTGTGATTTCTTCTTTTTCTTATTAATAATCTCATTTATGGATTGCCATACATGTTTTATATTACTGCCAGCTTGTTCAACCTTCCTAGAGAAGTAATCAATCTTGACCCTTCTTATTAACAGTGTCAGCATGTTTCGATACCTTTTGTACCTGTCACTGACATTAGTGTCGCCAGGATGTCTCCGCATAATCTTATACAGCTTTTCTTTGTTTCGTATTGAAACCACCAAACCATGTGTGATCCATGGCTTCAGTCTATTATATTTGGAGGATTTGTTGCTTTGTCTCCGCACGGATATTTGCTCAACACTCGCTAAATAATCTTCAACAATATCGTGAAAATTCTTAGCACATATATTTGCATCAAAAGAATCATAAACAGACTTCCAACTTTCATTCATCAGTCTCATTTTCAAATCCTCCAAATTAATCTTTTTTATTGGTTCATCATGTCGTACAGTATCATTTAATGCATTATTACTATTCATCAATCTCTGTATGAACAAAGACGTGTGATGATCCGTAATGTCACTCTTCCAAACAACAGTACATATGTCCTCCAGTTTGCTCAGTGGCGTATTGGACCAGAAATGGTCCAGACAGGACGGAGTTTGCCCATCCACCTCTCTGCTATATAAATTTGTACACAATTTAAAATTTAGTTCTGCTAGTGCGTTCATATATTCATTCTTTACAGTACTTATGCAAGTTTTTGCCACATTTACATTAAAATCGCCCACAATAATCACATTCATACTTCGACATTCATTTAGTAGCATCCTAAGTTCGTTAATAAATTCATTAACATTTGATTGGTGTATTCTATATACAGAGATTATGCGATACAAAACGTTATTCTTATAATAATCAATCTGTAGACAATTAACATTATTCATGATAATCTCTTTAACTCTTATATTATCATTATTACCGCGCACAAACACAACAATTCCACTATTTTTATTTATATAATAATTACTACGGAAATATGAGTAATTTGGAATATCAAACGGTTCACTCCACTCATTTAGATGCGCTTCACAGAGTACAATCAAATCAGGCAATCTATTAAGACAACTCAAATTTACTAGAAAACAATCCAGATTCTTTCGTATACTCCTAATATTTTGTTGTAATATAAATAGAGCATCATCTTCACATTTAGAATTTATAACATCATTACACTCCAATGCCGTGTGACACTCGTATTGAGCTATATTATACTGATTATCCACCTCTTGCAAAAAGTCTGGATTCATGATTCGTGATAAAATAGTTCACTAGTAAGTACATCATTATTACAGGGTATCCCATAATACCACAAATAACTATCGCACATAAAAATCATCATTATTTCAAACAGTACAGATGTCACAGCATCTTCAAGCAGCACAAAACATATAATGTTATGTATGATATTATGAAATAATAGTAAACAATGAAATAGAACCGACCCAATGCTACGCTCACGGCGCACAACAAATATGCAGCGAGTGGCGGTATCCGCACACGGCGTATAGCACAGTACACACACGGGACCATTGCAATTTACAGATCGGCCCATTGTACTAAAATGTCGATCACGCGCTTTACATAAAAATACCTTAAAAACAAAACAACATAACGAAAGTAAGTCTAAAAAGCAGAAATACACTATATTAAATATTAGTCAATAATCAATCTTCTCTTTTGCAATTTGCAATACCCTAGCGTATGATGGGCAAGATTTTTTGTCCATAGCATTGTGGCAATGGTCAATATTTATCCCCCTTTTTTCCGATTCAATCTTACAATTGATGCACTCTGCTTGTTTAGAACGTTTGTCGCAATTTATAAATTTGTGATTTCCCCCACAATGAGAGCACTTCGCCGGTTCTGCCTTTTTTGTGCAGTAGTTGGCGGAGTGCATGAAATTCAGACAGTGGTAGCATTGTGTAACTGGGTTGGCATCCACAACTGTGATTCTTTGATATCCCAGAAATATCTTCTGTTTCTCCGTGAGGTGTTTTCTCACTTCAGTAGACGTCTCTACCAATAGATGCGCTAGCCCCGGGCTACCTCTCACCTTGATCACCCTCTTAATAACAAAGTCTTTGTGGTCCTTCAAAATATCCTGCAATTCCCCATTCTGCATCTTAATGTCATTCCATAGGGTCTCATTATTATTCTCCGAACTGACGTTTCTCAGCACAATCCAAGGTTTCTTTTTTTTTAAAAATTCGGCTGTAAGCTTATCCGATAACCTTTCTTGAATTATTTGCTTTAGTATGTCCGCATCCGACTTTGAAGGACAGGTAATGAGACACCCACTACTTCCTTTACTTCCCTTCCCTATCCTTCTCATTCCACAAATTCCTATTCCTAGGAGTTTAACATCCAATTTGTCCTTAAGTATTTTCTCCACCTGCTCAGGTAATAATTCCTTTTGCGTATCTCTACCACGCACTATGATCGTATATCGCTTTTCAAAATGATTCTTCGATGAGATACTTAGTTCTCTCTGAGATTTGCCTCCAACAATTGGTATCACTGCATCTCTTATATCCTTCAAATCCTCCGACACCTTGTCCACCATCGGTGTCATCATCTCAATCTTGCCTAATTTTTTCTCATTTGCCAAAATCTGCTTCGCCACCTCTTTGTACATGCAATTCATTTCATCATACTTTTCTGCAAAGAAGGAGAGAGATTCCTTTATCTCTTTTAATTCTACCTTCAGCTCCCTCATCTCCCTTAACAGCAGGAGTGTGTCTGCCGAAGGCGACTCCACGGTTGGGGAGGGGGATATTGTTGGTGAAGACGATGATGATGATGCCCGGACGGGTGGATTAGGCAATATACCCTTGCTCTTTTTGAGATGTTGAGCCAATGCCTCGGAAGATGGGTTGGGGCCCAGCTTTGCTGTTCTTGGGTCCTCTAGCCTGCACGAGTCACACATAAATTGCGACCTTGTCCTTGTGGACATTCTTTCGGCTGCTTGACGCTGGCATGAGTGGTGGTATGACTCATAGCACCTGGAGCATTTTAAAGCTTTTTTTGGGCTCAATTCCTCGGAGCATATACGGCACTTCATTTTTTTTTTTTTTTTTTTTTTTTTTCAGATTCAGGTCCTTTTACACTGAACACTTTTGGTTATTGTAGATTATTAGTTGTGTAAATATTTACATTTAGTTTATAATATAATATCATAATTGTAACAACAATGTTGGGTGTAGTCAAATTTCAAATCAACATATTAAAAAGCCAAAAAAGTGGTTAAAAGTGCACATATAAATACCCCACTCAGTACACAAATCACAGAACACATATGGAAAAAGATTTCAAAGCCAAATTGGGCTAAGGATTAAAAATAGCTAAAGTTATAACCATTTGTAAGGAGCACAAGATTTTGTGTGTGACTTTGACAGTTCTAATCGATGAATGTTATGTTCGAACAAATTCACTCGAATCTGTTCGAATATGTTCGAACAAATTCACCTAATTGATTGTTCCTCCCCTAATTTGAATAAGGGTTGCTGGTGAATGTTTGCGCATCATTACATATTCATAGCCGACGCAAATTCCGCACGTTTATTCTTTCAGAACCCAGAATGGGGATGACCGGAAAAGATTTATTTTTTCTAAAACAAAAGATATATCTATAAGATGAAAACATAGGGCTAAAGAGGAATGCACAGCGCAAATAAAAATAGGGAAATGATCGTCGACGTACCTAAAATCTAAATCTAAATCTAAACTGCAAAGATATGTCGGTGTTATAGCCGCGGGGATCAAGACAGGTTATTTGGAACCGGATAACGCTGGTTCGAATCCCGCGACGATAACTTCGACCCTGGTTCAACAGCTGCCGTTGCATGCACACAAGCTTCTGCTTTTGCATGAAGACAACTGGCCAGGTAAAATAGGTTGGTGGATTGCATTCCTTTCCACAAATCTATTTTTTGAAAAGAAAAAAAAAGAAAAGAATGTATCATTTGAGATTCATATTAAATGCATTCCCACAAGCAGACATGCATAATTTCGCGCTTACACATGCCGCATGTGGACCTACAATATAAAAAAAAAACCCAATCTCAAATGAACATAAGCCCTGAAACTCTTGCCGACCTTCCCTGAAACAGGGGTGACATTGGCAAAGTGAACCATTTTATACAGCATGGGTGGTCAGTCGCATACCAACCTATAAATCAAGGAATATAGCTTACATCTAGGGAGTTCACAGACTTTATCACATACACTAACACAGACTAACAAAAACACACAATTACACATTCGCAGCAGTATTCTCCTGAAACACCACATTGCAAATGCCTCAAATCTATTTATGTATGTTTCTATTTATATATCTTGCCTTTTATTATTATAAGTACAACAATTACTTAATGAAGAATGTATTGATATACATGTAGCACGTTTATACAAAAAATATTTTAAAAATACATGAAACTGAATGTAACGCTAAAAATACACGGCAAAATGTAAACATCTCTGCTAAGATGAATAAATTTTCATAATTTTGTCTTTTCCTGAAAATCTTCTATTTATAGCAAATGCTTTGAAGTTATGATTTTTGTTAAAATTATTTAAAAAGTACCTAAGAAATATTTTTTTGCTTTGGTTAAATACAAATTCAATTTTATTTATAAACTATTCCTTACAGATTCTTTGTTAAAGCAGCAACAACAAAGAAATTGAAGAACAATTGATTCTTGTTATAGAAAAACTTAAGCTTTCCACTTTGTTCACACTTAACAAGTATCTCAGCTCTCCTTTGTCTTAAGCATTTTATAAAAAGTCTGTTAAGAAATAGCAGAGTATCCGTCGGGGGGCTTGTCAAAACATTTCTTATTAAATTAGATGCGATGAAAAATACAATACAAAGCCTTTTATCGAGAAACATGAAGGAAAATTTAATTTTCTGCCCTAATAAGGCTATGGGGGGGGATATAAGCCCCTTTATTTTGAGGGATAATATTTTTGTCCAGACTATGTTTTTTTTTTTTTTTTGAAAAATGACGGAATTTAAAAGGAATCTTATTATGCATCTTATTATGTATGAAAAAGGTTATGAGTATGAAAAAGGTTATGACTCTGGATGAAATGAAATGAAAGAAGTATGCAAGGACAGGAAGAAGTGGCGGCTAATCTGCAATGCTGATTTTTAATGTTGGTTTATTGGCTTGCTACATTTTTTGCATAAGACATTTCTTTTTTTTTGTACTTTTTTTGTATAGATTTATTTTTAAGGTTTTGTTGTTTTCTTATACTTAAATGTTATTTTTTACTCGTATTCCTTGACTTATAGGTTGGTATGAGGCTGACCACCCATACTGTAAAAAATGGTTCACTTTGCCAATGTCACCCCTGTTTCAGGGAATGTCGGCAAGAGTTGCAGGGCTTATGTTCATTTGAGGTTTGGATTTTATTTGTAAGTACACAATCAGCATTTGTAAGCGCGAACTACACGTGTTTGTTTGTGGGCATACATCTGAGAGCTTTGAATGAATATATCCTTGCAACTTAGATTATAGATTATAGATTATAGATTACATGTTCTTTTTTCTTTTTGTAAATGTTTTACTCGATTATTAAGTAAGACCGTTTCCAGATGTGAATAAATCAGTTTTTTTATTACATTATTTTTTCCTGTATTATTTTCGGATATGCAGAACAAGGCTTATTCAGAATGCTTCTATTTTTTTTTTTAATCACCATCTAAATACAATAATCTACCATCTAAGTTGCAAAGATATATTATATTTAAGAATCATATTAAATGCATTTCCATAAGCAGACGTGATAAGTACATACACGCTTACACATGCCGAATGTAAAAACATAAAACTCCAATTTGGCTTTTTTGAATTTTGTTCTAACTTTCGCTTCCAACAGAGTTTTTACATTTGATGAGTACGACAGTTTTTTTATATCAAGTCCTCCAAGTGATTCAGGTCCTAATTAATACTTATAATTAAGATTATTTTTAAAACATGGGAAATCTTTATATACCACCTTGCTGGACTTCACTAGAATATTCGATTCGACACTTCTCGAACAAATACTAATTCTTATTAGGTACCTTCCCAAGTTTATACTTTCATCTAGAGATTTGATAAACTTATTAGACTAACACAGACAAACCAAACACAATTTATAAGATCTTATATTCGTGACAATAATAACCTTTTATCTTGACAAAAGTAATATCACAAATGGCTTATTTTCACACATTTCTTGAGATGTCTGATTTGATTAGATCATCCACATCATCATTAACTTTCTGTGTACCTTCCTAAAACCCACGCAAAGGCACAGATACCTCACATATTAAACTAATCATTCAAACTTGTATATCAACTAAAACAGCGGTTCCTAAGGAGCGTTTCAGTGTCCATACATTTATCTATGTTTTATACTTGAGGTATTGACGATGCCAGGCCTGACGAGATGGTATATATTTTATTTTGTTTGGTTCATTGAATCAAAGTTGATTCCGAGGTAAAGACAAACACGAGCTGACAATGTTTGCCAAAGGGGAAGCTACCACCCTTCGGGCTTCTATGCTTATAGTAATTATATACTATAGACAAAGCTAATAATATATCAATATTACGTAGAAAATAGAGGTAAAATATACCTGTATTATCTAAATAATATAACGGACTCATAAATTTGGACGCAAGTTTTTTTACGGCAGGCAAAGACATCTTCAATCTAATAGATAATCTAAGCTGCAAAGATAAGTTAACCTTTAAGGCTCATAGTTAAATGTATGCTCACATACAGGCACGTGTGGGTTCGTGCGTACACATTATGCATGTGCGCATACAAATAAAGAAAACCTCACATGAAAATAAACCTTGCAACTACTGCCGGCTTTCCCTGAAACAGGGGAGGCGTTGGCAAAATTGAACGAATTTTTACAGCACGGGTGGTCACTGGTCAGTCTCACACCAACATTTGTATTGGTCCTTAGTAACGATCAACAAAAAAAATGTTGTTAATTTCCCTAGCAACCCGCTGTGTGACGTCAAAATTTTTGTTGATGTCAATTCATGTGATTGAAGCAAGAGAGATAAAAATGTAGTTCCATTTTGTAATTTTGTCTGCAGGTAAAATTGCATCCAATGTATTAAAACAATGCAACTAAGCTGCATGTTAAATGCGATGCTATACCGTGTCGATGTAGCGTGTGGAATCTATTTATTTTCACAGTTAAACGGAAAGCCGTTCTAAGGCCAACACTTTCGCAATCGGGTGATCCACAACTCCCTTTGGTTCTGGTTTGCATTTCTTGTGAAGTCTAGATAAACCTATCCCGTATTTTTATTATGTGTTCTGAAAAATAAATAAATCAGAAAAAAAATCTGACACACTTGGTGGGGATCAAACTCTAGACCTGTGGCATGGAACGCAAGTATTCTACCAACATAGCTATATACCTACACCAGACTAAATACAGAGAATATTTCACTCTTTTCCACGCATGAAAATATAATGTACAACAACAAAATAGCTCACCCTGAAAGGCACTCCTTGTGAGATAGTGGTTACTAGAAAAATCCGTATAGGAAATACCTTAATGTAGGGCCACCATTCGTCCCTATAGGTTGGGACATATCATCCATTTATGTCCGGTAAAAAAATACATTATCTTTAAAAGGCTCCGAACCACGACAACAGCAAGCTTTTTTTAACAAAATTTTAGGGTGTGCTGTCGATAGCTCAGTTGGTAGATTGCTTGCATTCCATACCGTGAGCTAGGGTTCAATCCAAATCAATGGCGTCAGCATTGATTTTCCGTTTGGGTGTCTTTCAAGCCCATAATAAATTTCGGCAATAATAACATCTAAGTAGTGATCTCAAGAAATGAAAACATGCCGCCAAAAGCACCACTTCAAATGAAGTAGTTGGCGTGAAACTGACCCCTTTACTTGGAAACATAGATCACAAATCGTCCCGTCAGTGCTTGTTTATTTTATGTCCATCAGAGGTAATTTCACATGAAAAATGCTTGTATGTGTACCGAACCAATTTGTCTTATAAATACAAAAAAAAAAATTAAAACAACTTTGACATTATCGTGTTTTAAATTTTTTTCTGGGCTCAGATTTTGTAGAATGTAATTCTTAAGACGATTTCATTGAAAGGCCATTTTTAAATCAAATGGTTTATGAGATCTACGCGTCATATACGATTCCTCAAAGTTGTAAGAAGTTACACAGTTTGTGCAGCTTAGTTACGTTTTTAGATGTCCCGATATTATCTTGATAACGTATGGCAACCCAGCGTTAAGGGTGCGCTCCCCGTTAAGGCGGTATGTAGCCCTCGCACGGTTGATCCACCTGTCACTCTGCTCTCTTCCCGTCTGACTTGTTAGCTGGGATTATTGCCAGTTTGCTTCTGTGTACGAACAAATGTATAAAACATACGCACGCAATGGAAATAATATGAGGCTCGCAGGTCGGTAGTAGATCTAGGCTGATTGTGAAGTGCCCAGGCATTTTATGATTGCTGAATAAAGTGTGATTTCACCCGGCCGGGTCACCTTGTTTTTGTTTACTAAAGACACAAGTCTTTATGACCTATGGTGTCTTATAAAAAACCTGGGATGGAAGTCTTGACGGCCGTCGATAGATCTTATGGTATGTTTTTGAAGATAGGACACCACACAAAAACAGCGGCATATCAACAGCTGATCCATTTTATATGGAACGTTAATCAGCTATTCAGGCACTGTTATTTTTAATTGCCTCCAATCTTCAAACATAAATGGTAAGATCTACCAACGGCCATTAAGACTTCCACTCCTGCTAGGCAGAAGGTTTGTGTACCGATTGAGAAATTGATGATATGACTAACCTAACCTTGAACCGGGTTATAATTTAAGCGCTCTTGGGGTTGCTTGTGCCACTAAACGGCGCTATATAAATTTATTATTCATGTGTAATTCAAGAGAATTGCCAAGTAAAAATAATGCGGCTATTGGCTAGTCATTTCGTGAAACGCCCGGGCACATCATGATCTGCCTATTCTAGAAGCAGCCGGCTACATTTGTTTCCTCAGACAGGTGTTATCGGCCTGACAACAACGCAATACAAAGATTTTTATCGCCTATTCAATTGTGCGCGCCTCCAGGATTTCTTATTTCTTCTACGGCAGAAGCTGCGTATTCTTGCTATTATCTCGGAAACACAATAAAAACTTTTATCAGACACCATTTATTTATTATATTACTGCAATGATTTTTATTTCTATATTTTCACAATAAATAAGGTTTTTTATGTACTTCTTGAATGTTTGATCAAAATGACAATTAAAATAAAAGCTCTCGAATAAATTATACGTTTTAAATTCATTATTTTAAATTATTAATTAAACTTTTTTTTTCCAGAGTGACATATGAATTTTGTTGCACGGGAAAACGAATGTCTCGATTTTTTATGGTAGTCGTATCTAACGTCATTAGGAGGCGTGTCTCTACGCCAACGACGCACTAACTGAACTGTCAAAAAAAGTTGTTGTCGCACGTGATCGAAGATTGTAGCGACATGAGATGACCTTCGGTAATGCAAAGCGATGAAGCTCCATAAATGCAAAACGAAAAAAAAGTTGTACTTAATATTTCATGGAAAATAAATCTATCTATCTATCTATGGATACGTTAGTGGTGTGTATTCATTTTTTGTGGATTTTTACAATCACGTATTTTTTCTCATGATGATCCCGAAAAATGGAAGTAACATTATTCCACCATTTTTTTCATTAGAAACCTGTCCTTACTTGTAACATAACAGGTGTCTATTGAACCATTTATTTTCTGAAATATTTTTTAACATCCTAACAAATAAGCAATATGGCGCTGGGATGAATTATTCATGTTCACACAGCCTTAAGGCTATTAACAGTATCCCGACCTTACGTTTCATAAAAAATAAACAAAAACAAGATAAAAAATAAAATAACTTTTTTTGTATAACTGTGAGTAAGTTTTGTTACGTGGATGGTTCAAGGTTCGATGGTTCACACAATTTTTTTCACACGAATTTATTTTTACAGATTTATTAACACATACAGTGCTGCTATTAGATATTTTGGTAATCCGTTGAGCCCAAGCTTTGATAAACTAATGATGCCTGGGCTGGAAGTCTCATCACCACGGTCATTCTTAACAACCGAATTTTGGTAATATTTGTACATATGTAATTGTAATTGTATGTATTTGTATGTTTTGTAATTTGTCGTGTTTGTTCGTTGACTTAAAGGTTGGTATACGGCTGACCCCCCATACTGTAAAAATGATTCACTTTGCCAATGTCCCCCCTGTTTCAGGGAAGGACGGCAAGAGTGCAGGGTTGGTTTTTACGTCGTTGGTTTACATGCGGCATGTGCAAGCGTGAACTTGTACGTGTCTGCTTGTGAGAATGCATATAATGTGAATCTCAAATATAACATATCTTTGCAATTTAGATTAGATTAGAACATGGTTCACAAAGGACAAACAATCAATAAAAACAGAAACGCTCTATGGAGGCAATGCGAATTATGCAAAGGGCTTTTGAGGTGAGATTCACAAAAACAGCGCTCACCAACTAAATTATTCCAATGCCTATTAATTTTCATTTATTAACTAAAAATGATTTCTAACACAATTCATTAAAAAAAAAGATCCCTGTAAAGAACAAGCAGTGTTACTTCTTAGGTTTGGTACTGGAAAAATAAGGCTTAAATCTAATTATTTGTATGACAAAACCGACTTGAAACTGCTACTTAGCTACACATATAGTGTAACTTCTTGCCACGTGTTCCCCGACGGGGTCGCATGTAGCGAGTGGAACCTATTTATTTCTACAGGTAAGGAGGCTGGACCTCTTCAATTGAAGTGAGTCTTTCCCAGCTTCCGAGGGGTCTGATACTCACTTCTTGTGAAGGCTGAGTAAACCTTGCCTGTATTTTAATCTTGTGTTTGAAATCAACACCGAAAAGGAAAATCATTTTTGACACCTTCAGTGGGATTCTAACCTGGGCTCTCGGCATCGTATGCAATGACCCAGATGATACAAACTCTTTACTACCTGATACTACTACCTGATACTGATACTACCTGATACCTCATACTACCTGGATTAAAAATAAAACCATTTTATGAATAAGGGGGCTCCAGTTTACTCACCCTAAAAGTTACAGATTCAGTACAACCCTTGAATCACACAGGAAACACACAAACATACAAGGGTGAAATTTAAATCATGAATTATGACGTCAGACCTGCGCTCGGGGACTTGTTGAACTTCGCTGTAAAGGTGAGAAAGCCCACCCGTAAAGTGTGATATTTGTAAATATTATCCATACAGATATTTATGATTTAAAGGGTATTAAGGGATTTGCGTTTTTAAATGTGATTAAGCTCCGTAAAATGATTAAAAAACTGGGGTGAACAAGAAAATTATTTCTAACGATATAATAAGCGGCATAGTTGACAATCCAATATAATCTTAATTGCAAAGACAAATAAACATTTAAGGTTCATGTTAAATGCATGCCCACATACAGATGCGTATAAGTTCTCGCTTACTTATAAAATAATATCCAAACATGAAATATGTAAAAACCCTCCAATTTTTTCCGACCTTCCCTGAAACAGGGGTGAAATTAGCAAAGTGAAACATGCTGGAGAGATGTTTTCCGAGATCTGTTGTCGTGGTGGTCTATGGGAGTTGGAGCTTCCGGACGTTTTGCCTATATCAACGATGTGCTTCTTCAACGTGATGGTAAGTAAAATGGCAATGATTTCACGTAAATCATCACTTCACCTTTGCGCTGAAAAAGCCCATCGTAAATATGGGCGAAACGTCCAGAAGCTCCCCCACAGATCACGGCAACAGATCCCGGAAAACATCTCTATCTATACAGTATCATTAACCGGTCGTATAGGTACTTACAAACTTCTGTTTTATTCAAGATGAACCATTTTTTAAAGTATGGGTGGTCAACCTTCTACCAACCTATTACTAGAAGAAACAATAGTTTCCGCTCCCCACTTGCACTATATGTAAAGCTTAGTAGCGCTTTAAATTACACATGTTTCTTTACTGAGAATCATTCAAGATAAAATCAAGTTTTTCCGTTGTATTGACTGAGCATTCCTTCCACACCATTACGCGCAAACATTTCAAAAATAATAATGTTGACTCGAACACATAATGCGCAGCATATAATACAAGTTACATGGCGTAGCAATCGAGCGCTTCCATTCCACCACCCTCACAATGTTCAAGGGTGCTATCTCTTGTCGAGCGAATCCGTCCACAAGTATCCGCACACCAGAGCAAGAGTACGCCCAATGATACACCAAATGATACGCCCAACGATACGCCCAATGATACGCCCAAGGACACGCCCAGTATAAAGCTCAAACGTAGTTATAATGTTAATAAAATAATGAAGGCAAACGGAAACAAATGATTCTCAATTATAAGTGTTTTTAAATTTTCATGGCCGGCTTCAGATGATGATGATAAGGATGCAGAATCCATTTTTCTGGGCTTGTAGACCATGGTCCAGTATTTATTCTGTAGGCTTCTCTTTTCTTCTTAGAGGCTGCTACGTTTCGTCAATCGTCATATTCTGCTACGTTTCATCATATTCTCAATTACTTTGATTCTAGTATAATTGAATCAAAGTTGCAAAGATATGTGACATTGGAGATTCACATTATATGCATTCTCACAAGCAGACACGTTCAAGTTCGCGCTTGCACATGCCGCATGTGAACTTACAACATAAAAACCAGATCTCAAATGGGCATACACCCTACAACTCCTGCCGTCCTTCCCTGAAACAGGGGGGGGGTGACATTGGCAAAGTGAACCATTTTTACAGCATGGGTTATCAGCCGCATACCAACCTACAAGTCAAGGAACATACACGACAAAGTACATATTTAAAAATCAATAAAAAAATAACACGTATGGACATCAAAACCAAAACAGATTCCAATTTAATAAACCCTAGCAGCATTTAATTCTATAATCCATAGTCTAAGAAGGTGCAGAGATATGTTTACATATAAGGCTCACATTAAATACATGCCCAAAGACAGGCACACATGTAGGTTCTCGCTTACACATTCTTTATATGTGTATACAAATAAAAAAAACTCACTTCAAAATAAACCTTGCAAATCTTGCCGCTTTTCCCTGAAACAGGGGTGGCTTTGGCAAAAGTGAACCAATTTTTACAGCACGGGGGGTCGGCCTCAAATCAATCAGCGAAGGAGCTTGCTCTTCCTTTATCTGAAAGATTTAAATCCATATTTACAATTATAATAACTACACAGTTATAAGAGAACTAACCAATATTATTCTCGACGTTTCGGTAGCGACGTAGGCAACGTCCGAAGGAGGCTCAAGTTGAGTTCTTCAAAAAAAAAACTTTTTAGTTTGTATTGAATATTTTTCGCGGCTCTTATTTAGGAAGCACTATCCTAAAAAACACCCTCATTGAGAGTTTAAGTTTTCATATACATTTTTGTAAAACGTTTTGGTTGAGTTGAAACGCGAAGTTGTCTACTTTGGGGTAGAGATCGATTTTTACGGATTGTGAATTCCACTTTTTCCGGTTTTTCCACTCCCTCTGTTTTTTTTTTTCACATTCGTTCCCCGGGGACCGGAAACTGGGATAGTTTGGATGGGAACGATAACTTTTGGTCGGTACCAAAAAGCTGTGACGTGGTCCTATGAAATAAAGAGTTTGTCTGAATTCTGCTATGACCTATATCCCTAGTAGGCAAAGCAAAAAAAGCGCAACTAAGCTACACATATAGTGTTACTTCTTGCCTGCGTTATCTCCGAAGGAGTCGCATGTGGCGATTCGGGACATATTTATTTTTACAGGTATGGGGGCCGGCCTCACGCCAACCACTTTCATTTGAAGTGGGGGTTTCCCAGCTCCCGGGGGGCTGGTTCTTATTTCTTGTGAAGGTTGAGTAAACCATTGAGATCGAACCCTTGCTCTCGGCATGGAATCCAAGCATTCTGCCAATTGAGCTATCGATCTAGTACAAACTTTTCCGTTGTCGCCAATTCTCCTTTGGACCTTTTGTGACCGGTCATGTTGTGACATGTAAAGGTACATGAATTTTTCAACCCAGCGAAGAACAAATTTAAAAAAATATATAATACAAATTTTGTGCTCCACCGGGATTCGAACCCATAACCTTTCATTCAGAGTCCGAAGTGTTAGCACTGACCTACGGACTGATCCTAAAGAGGGACTAAAATAGTTTTAACTTTACTCCTGAGTGTTAAATTTTTGGCCTAAACTGTAAATTTGTTAACTAACTTTAATACAAAATTATATTTTTATCAAGAAACCCCCAAAACTAAGGACTGGTCATAGACACAGCTTTGACAGACCGCATTCAAAATAACAACATAATTAAAGGTTAAAAAATACAGGTTGAAAAAGCAAAATAATAAAGAAAAATGTTTTAATGGAGACTGTTGATTTATGCATATAAATGGTACAGATAGAAGAAAAATATAAGTAGAACTAAAAGCTCTCACTGGCTCTACAGTTCACTGGTTCTACGGCGTAGAGGTATTCAAGCGTAGACGTCTGACACTAAAGTATCATCACTCATGACATGCATTTTTACACATGCAAAGTTATTTTATGTGAATGGAGAACAGCGTAGCGGAATTTTTTACAAAGTCATTTTATTCATCGTCAGCATAAAAATAGTTTCATAAAAAAATAACTAAATTTCATCCTGTATTTTTTTAATATTTTGGACCGTTCAAATTACATTTTCTTATGTCAGTTTTACTCTTTATTACATTATTCTTTTATCTTAATTGCAAATATATATTGAGATTTAAAATTCATATTTAATGCATGCCGAAACAAACTCGAATGAGTTCACGTTAACAAATGCTGCATGTGTAGGTACTTACAAAAATTAAAACCTCAAATGAACATGGACTCTGCAACTTTTGCTGTCCTTTCCTCAAACAGAACTGACACTCGTAAAGTAAACCATTTTTTACAGTATGCGTGGTCAGCCAAATACCAACGCATTAGTCAGCGAACCGTCAAGTCAATGCCTCATAACCATAAGTACTCCTTAATATATTGATTTGAAATGAAATCCAAGACGAGGAAATAGGAAATAAGAAAAGAAAATACATCTGTGGGTTGCTTCAAATCTGGAAAAAAATTCTGGCGACCTTTTGTTAATCTGCTCAATTTTTTTTCTTGAAATCAGTTGCTAAAAAAGCTGCTCTATTTTATTAGTTGTCCTATTACTTTGGTTTACCTCTTGAATAGATGTGTTTAATCAACGGCTTAATTGACAGTCCCACCCTGTTGAAGACCAACAGATTCTATGTGCGAGGACATGATTTATTTCACGTACCGAAAATCCGTCCTGATGTCGTGGCGCAACAAACTATGGCTCAGAGGATTAAGCTCTTAAATTAGTCTAATATAGACATTTTTGAGTGTAATTTATTAAGATTTAAGAATCTAGTAATAGAGTTCCTCCCAGTATGTTGATGGTTGTGAAGGTGCACTGTAATTAGGGTAACCTGTTGTGAACAAAAAAAAGTAGCACCCTTGGGGTAGCTAGTGCAGCCTTTATAACGAAACGCAAACGCAGCTATGCTACACATATAGTGTAACTTCTTGCCGCGTTATCCCCAAAGGGATCGCATGTGAGGAGTAGAACCTATTTATTTTTACATGTAAAGAGAACCGGCTTTACGCCAACCACTTCATTGGAAGTGGGGGTTCATAAAAAATGGAGCTTCCTAGAGGGCTGATACTCATTCTTGTGAAGGCTGAATATTTAACTTTGGGCTTGAAATAAACACTAAAACAGGAAATCATTTCTGACAATCTCGGTGGGATTCGAACCCGAGCTCACGGCATGGAATGCAAGCACTCTACCAACTCAGGTATCGGCCGGAATATTAAATTATCCAATAATCATTATTATAATTAAAAACGGAGATCTACACCCAACAATGAATCTAAATTAACAGGAAAAGAGGAGAGATCATACTTAAGTTGATAATATTGATTTAGAAAAAGCGATACGATAAGTATGGAAGTTGTGTTAATGTAGAAAGTTCAGTCATTAAGTAGAAGCCTGTAGAATTACAAGCACAAAATTACCTTTGTTACAGGGAAAGTTGGGCAATTTTATGTTATAAACGATGTATACACTATACGTATCTATAAATCTTACAAAATATGGGCTTATATTATAAGCACTCTCAACATAAAGCTGTCGGTAAAGTAATAAATAAATTTATATCAAAGTATATTTATTTTGTTTCCACTTTTCGTTTATTTGATGATGTTCTGAGGACCAAACACTTTCGTAAATTTTGATTTATAATTATTGTGGAAATAAAAACGGTTTTCTTATTATGAATAAATTATTTTTTTCATTGTAGGGGCATTCACTTTGTAATCATTCATCTTAAAAGATAAAAAATAAAACAACTTTGTTTTTGATTACGGCGAGTATATTAAGTTCCACGACCGGTTTCGCAAACAATCCGTTTGCATCAACAGTAATTAGTTAGCCGTCAGCTATAAAAATAAATTTATATTTGTTGTTTAAAAAGCAGCCCAGGCGATTTCTATAAATGTACTGAAAAATACGCATCTTCATTGAGTTGAACCTATTAGTTTTCACAGGTAACGAAGTTAGCCTTACAGCAGCTATCTAACTTGAAATAAATGTTACCTTGGCTTCTAGGGCAATTCGCAATCTAATGGTTAAATTTTCAGAATCTTAAATGGAAAGAAAATGGTTCAGTTTCTGGCGTAGCACACAATAACATACTTTTAATATTAAGTTCTTTTCTGGGTTCAAAACATCATTATTTGCTTAAACATAAATAATCAATCAATATTTGCCTCCAAAAAATTTACGTTTTAAGAAAATAATAAATACATAAAGAATATGTATTGAGATATTAATGATTTGAGGGCTCTTGAGGTGTAATACACACAATAACAGCGCTCATCAAATAAATCATCCTATGATTATTATTATTATTATTAAGTATAAAAACTAATAAACATAAAAATAAGGCGAAACAAGGTATTATGTACATATGTAACATTTAAGGCCATTTTATTTGATCATTGGGATTGAAAAATAATTTAATCCTATAACTTAATAAAAAAGTAGCGTACAAATAAAATGAAATATAATAAAGCTCAGAAAAGAATTTGCGTCACATTTCCGTATTTCAGTAGCTTTTACTGAGAATGGAAAATACAGCGTTTGAAAATGGCAAATTTGCAAAAATTAAAAAAAAAAAATGACACGAGACTCTGTCCACACAGATAACGCGAAATCCAAACAGATTTAAAAAATGTTTAAAATTACAACAACAAAAACGTACACACACAATTTTTTTCATATGATTTTATGCTTGGACTTAAAATATAGATTTTTTCAAACATCAAAAAAACTTTTAATTTTTTTGTGATATTTAAAAAAAGTATATCTGTTCATTACTTATTCCACTTTTCTTGTTGCTCCATTAACAAGCATTATCTCATGTTTTATTATTCACATACAGATACAAGTTAGATACAAATAGAGATAGATAGAAGTTTTCCAGACTTCTAATAGTAACTATGTAAGTGATTTTCACAAGATATTTTGATATACATACAAAAAAGACTTCTGATACATAACATCATATTTTGCTTTTAAAACCCTTTGCATAAAAAATAAAACAAGAAAAATACGAATAAAGCCTTGAAGAGGGTAGAAATATGAATTCGTAGATATGGAATGAATTATTTATCATTTTTTACGATTTACGCTCAAGTGAGCAATGTTTATGGATAGAAATACATTCAATATACATAAATGTATTTTATTTTATGCCTACATTATTTATATATCGTAAAAATATTATTTATTATCCAAATAAAAAAGATACATGTATCCTTTATTATGAAATGTCAATAATACTCCAAAAAAAGAGACTAGAAACTTTACCTGAAAATATGGTAAAAGACTGACCACCTACATCGTAAAAATGCTCAATAATATTTTGATCGATACATAGAACGCTTGTTCGATAGCTCAGTTTTTAGAATGCTTTCTTTCATGCGAGAGGGCTAGGGTTCGATCTCAACTAAGAGTGTAAGAAATGATTTCCGGTTTCGACGCGTATTTCAAACCCAAAATAAATACCTAAAACTTTTATCAGCCTTCACAAGAAATGAGAATTAGCCCCCTTGGTAGCTAGGAAACCCCCTACATCAAGTGTAAATGTTGGCGTAAGACCAGCCTTTTACTTACTGCCCCAAATGTAACATTGAATTGATGAATTCAAAAAGAAAGTTACTGAGAAGATTTGACGAGACCTAAATCTATGATAGGTCTAAAAATTGATCTCAATCTATGAACTAAGTTACAAAGTTGTACTAACATTCAATATTCACATTAAATGTATGCCCACAAGCAAATAAGTATAATTTGCACTTACACAACATTAAAAAATAAAAAAACAAATCTCAAATAAACATAAGCCCTTCAACTTTTGCAGACCTTCCCTGAAACAGGTGTGACATTGGCAAAGTAAACCATACAAAGTAAACCAGTAAAGCATACCAGCCTATAAGCCAAGGAACATACACAACAAATAACATTTTCAGAATCGTTGAAGCCAAGAAAATAAAAACAAAAATTGAGTAAGATGCAACCCTAAGTGAAATTTGAAATAAACACCTAAAAGGGGTTATATTATTGTGACAAAACCACTTAACTTGCTGTTACACATTTTCACTTTTTTACGGGCGAATCCGAACAAAGGATTTGTTTGTTTTTTGTTAGGGGGAGTGCTTGTTGCCGCCAAGAGCCGACAAAACTGTCAGTCTCCATTTGAATCAGAAAGTTGCTTCAACACCTCTTCTTCCCTCCATTCCCCCCCTCGCTCCCTTTTCTCTTTCCAGTGACGTCACTGTGATTGATGGTAGTTGTTTTAGAGTCACCCCATACAACACACGCCACTGTACAATTCACACATCGAGCTTCAATATTAACTGAGAAGATGAAGTAACAGAGAGGAATTCCCAATGGCGACTTATATACCTACTGCTTTTTTGCAACTTTTATCAAAGATGAATTGCCAATACTAGTTCTTTAGTTCATGATCTTTGGGAAAAAAAGAGTAAGTAAATAGATATATATTTATCGGTGATATATTTGTCGGTGTTATGGCCGCGGGGATCAAGTCAGGTTATTTGGAACCGGATAACGTTGGTTCGAATCCCGCGACGATAGCTTCGAGCCTGGTTCAACCGATGCCGTTGCATGCACACAAGCTTCTGCTTTTGCTTGAAGACAACTGGCCAGGCAAAATAGGTTGGTGGATTGCATTCCTTTTCACAAATCTATTTTTATTAAAAAATTATATAAATTTGATACAGTAAGTGCGTAAACGCGTATTGTACAGAATCGCACGAATAAATGGCAGACGACGAACCTTTAAGTTTCCGGTTCCATTATATAACAGCACAGAAACATTCTAATAGTTTCATTGTAAAATTAGTACGAGGCTGTATTTGTTCAGTCTGCCAATGTCAACCCTGTTGCATGGAAGAGCGACATGATCTGCAGGGCGTATGCGCATCATGGATGAGGTGTAGATTTTTATTTTCCGAGTACACATGCATCATGTGTAAACGTGTCTTTACACGTTTCTGCTTTCAATATCAATCTTAAATGTGAATATATAGAGAAGACAACTTAAGTCTAAATTTCATGTTTGCAACTAAGATTATCGATTAAGGACGCTGTTAATACGTTGGAAGACTTCTTCGTTTGTTACCTGATCATGTCATAAGATCCAAAGCATTTTATTATTCGGGACTAGGTTGCAGTGGCGAAGGGTGCCATACAACTCGATTCCCATCGGTTTCCCTTTTAAAATGAGGCAAAAATGATAATAAAGTAAACTGCGTGGTTTCAATGGGGAAAAAATACATATTGATTTTTTGGTTTTAAATGTATTTTTTTACTTTGTGCCTATATTTTATAACTACTGTGTTGCCTCATTTTAAAAGGGAAGCCAATGGGAATCAAATTGTATGGCACCCTTCGCCACTGGCTCTAGGTTGGTATGAATTCCTTGACTTATAGGTTGGTATGAGGCTGACCACCCACACTGTAAAAAATGGTTCACTTTGCCAATGTCACCCCTGTTTCAGGGAAGGTCAGCAAGAGTTGCAGGGCTTATGTGCATTTGAGATTGGGTTTTTTATATTGTAGGTCCACATACGGCATGTGTGAGCGTGAAATTATGCGTGTCTGCTTGTGGGAATGCATTTAATATGAATATCAAATGATACATATCTTTACAACTTAGATTAAGATTTAGATTTAGACTCAGTATTGTAATCCTGCTCTCCAAGGCTTATAAAAGCGTTTATCTTTCTAAATCTTACCCTTCCATTAATGAACACATTTCAAAAGGATGAAATTTAGACTCAACTTGTCTTCTCTATGTCAGTCCATCACTCTTCCATACAAAAACGTTTTTTAACAGACACGTGTCTTGTCTTACAACCATATACGCTTTTTATCTCTCACATTTTTTGTCGATTTAATGTTTCAAATACATTTCATGAAAGAATGTGAGTGAATGCGTATGTTTTTGTTTCGAATAATGTACATGCTTTTCATTTGTAATCATTTTTTTTAAATTATCTATATCTATGTTGCAAAGATATATAAATATTCAAAATAAATATTAAATGCATGCCCACAAGCAGACACGTGTAAGTTAAAAATTAAACAAAACCTTAAATGAACATAGACTGTTCAACTCCTGCCGCCTTTTCCTGAAACCGAGGTGGCATTGGGTAAAGTTAACCAATTTTGTACAGCATAGGGTTCAGCCTCATACCAACCTATAATTCGCAGAATACAAAAATTTCGGAGTCTGAAAATAAATAAATAATAAAGTTGAAATAAAATGTCCTACCCGCCAACATTGCAAATTAACCACCATTTCATTCAGTCTTTGCATATTTATTTCAAGCCGTAGAAGGATATTGGCAAAAGTCAAGAATGAAAGTAATCTTTGGAAACAAAAATATCCGAGTAAATTTCGCCGGCCAAAATTTTCCTGATTGATTAAGAATATTTCTGAAATTGAATTAATCTCCGATGAAATGCACAAAAGCGGAGGTCGGAGAATAAAGCGCCCTTTTATTGGCGCTCGATTCCAAAATTGATTGATTCCGCCTTTTGAAAATTGGGGGGGCAATTCCTCACCCCGAAAATTTCATAATTTTGAATTTTGATTCTTTCCCGTTTTTCCTTCATTTATCCAGATCATAATAAGTGTAATAAATCGCTTAATTTACAATATTTGGATGATTAATCCAATTAGGTATACAAAGATGAAAATAAAACCTTTCTTGTAATTCAATTCGGTTGCATTATTATTTGTATGACTTATTTTTAATATTGAAAAACTGTAATTTTAGCTCACATGCTTTCTATGTAATTATGTATGCTGTTGTTTTTCGTTTTTCCAATAATAAATGGGTATAAAATAACATAAGTTGGTATGAGGCTGACTACCCATACTGTAAAAAATGGTTCACTTTACTAATGTCACCCATATAACAGGTAAGATTGGTTGAATTGCATGGGCTAGGTTCATTTAAGATTGTTTTTTTTATGTTGTTGGTCCACATGTGGCATGTGTAAACGCGAATTTGTACGTGTCTGTTGATGGGAATGCATGTGATATGGACCTTAAATGTATCTTTTTAAATTTGATTCTTACTTTTTCCTTAGCCTTTTTTAGCCCACTCTTGGACGCAAGCCTCCTTCAATTTTTGTTTTTCGGCTGCTGTGTACAGCCACAACTTAGATTATGGATACCAAAATTAAGTACGATAAATATATATTTTTGTATTATCCGTAGATTTTATCCGACTATTGAAAATAGAAGACGTAGATGAAATTTAATCTAATCTAAGTTGCAAAGATATGTTACATTGGAGATTCAAATTACATGCATTCCCACAACCAGCCACGTACAAGTTCGCGCTCACACATGCCTCATATGAACCTACAACATAAAAACTAAATCTCAACTGGACATACACCCTGCAACTCTTGCCGTCCTTCCCTGAAACAGGGGTGACATTGGCAAAGTGAACCATTTTTAACAGCATGGGTGGTCAGCCGCATACCAACCTATAGTCAAGAAACAAGGAACCGCATACCAACCTATAAGTCAAGGAACAATAAATTTAAGATTTATTATCAATTTTGTGTCGAGAACATAAGTCTTATTTTTATTCGATCACGTTTAACTATATCCAATATCCATGCACATTCTGCGACGGGGGTTGAATTTTGTAGCTCAGAATTTTCTTTGTTAAAAAATGTAAACCGCATTTCAGAATGTATCCCATACTTTAAAGTGTACCCCGCATTTCAAAATGTACACATTGCTTCAAATATTTACTAGCTGGGCTTCAAAATGTATCCTGCATTTCAGTGTGCACCAATTGCATCAAAATGTTCCATCGATTACAGAATTTACGATTTTTTTCAAAATGTACGCTGGGCTTTAAATTATACCCGTTATTTCAATTTGTTACCCTTTACTTCAAAAATAGCTCTGCTTTGAATGTGAACCGTATTTGTAAAAGGAAACAGCTTTTCTCTTAATTATTTTATGCTAACATGTAGGTACCTACTACCTAGTGCTTTAAAATGAACCCTGCGTTCTAGAAGTTACTCTATTTTTAAAATGTACCTCGAACTTAGTACGATCGACAGCTCAGTTGGTAGAGTGCTTGCATTCTATTCCGTGAGCTCGGGTTCGAATCCCGCCGATGGTTTCAGAAATGATTTCCCGTTTCGGTGTTTACTTCAAACCCCAAAATAAAATACAGGCAAGGTTTACTTAGCCTTCACAATAAATGAGTACCAGCCCTCTCGGGAGCTGGGAAACCCCCGCTTCAATTGAAGTGGTTGGCGTAAGGCCGGCCCCCTTACCTGTAAAAATAAATAGGTGTAACTCACCACGTTACCAAGTTACACTATATGTGTAGGTTAGTTGTTTAGTTGTTGTGTTTTAGCTGTAGGTTGGTATGAGGCTGACCACCTAAACCGTAAATAATAATTCCTTTTAATGTCAAAAGTTGCCGAGCTTATGTTCATTTGAGGCTTGGATATTGATTCGTTGGTACACATGCAGCATTTTTTATGCGCGAACTTACACGTGTTGTTTTTGGGGGCATGCAGTTACTAAGATTTTTTAAATTTGTATGTATTTTTGTACCTTAGATTATAGATAGATGAATATAGATTACCTAGTGCTTAAAAATGAACCCTGCATTGAAAAATTGGCCTTATTTTTCAAAATGTACCCAGTGCTTGAAAATGAACCCTGCGTTCCAAATGTGTCCAGTGTTTTAACGTTGCATCTGCTCGATTTGGCTGCGCTGATGTCACGTGACGTCAGGGGGGCGTGGCATGTAGGTCAGGCTCGGGTATGACCCACAAACCTACCTCCGACCCACCCCCACTACCCCCCTACTCACCCCACTACCACCCAACTCACCCCCGACCACCTACTGGGGTACCCTTTCCCCCCCCCGACTCATCCACGACCCATATAATAATTAGAATTATGAAGTAAGTAACAATTAAGGCAATCACGCATGAGGCTTTATGAAGATACACTTTATTTTCTACTTTCAAGAAACCAATGATAAATCAGTTGGCGTTTTTCATTTGTGCAGTTTTGTGACATTGTCACTGCAAGGGTTTACCATAAATGCAGTTACCAAGTTGGTCTTTAAGCCAGAAGAGCTCATTTCTGACAGTATCAAAATATGAAAGGTGTTGTACTTGTAATATGATCAGCTGCATTTTATCATTAGAAAAAAATCGCGATCTCTTGATTTCGAAATATACGATATTGCATAAGAATAAAGGCAGTGGAAGACCTATTTGAGTTGACAAAGATAAGAACACATTCTCGCAGCTACTTACACTGATCGTTGACTGATCTGTAGTCTAGTGGTAACGCTTTGGGTTCGTAAATGGAAGTTTGTGGGTTTAAATCCTCGTGGAGCATAAAAAATATACCATTTATATTTTCAAACATGCCTTTCGCTGAGTTTAAAAGTTCATATACCTATAGGTCATGCTTGAGATTGGCGCTTTCTATAGCGATGACCAAGCTCGCAGAGAGTTATGGAGGTGTGATTAACAAAAACACATCCCTCACTAGTTTTCAATACTAATAATATTGTTATTATTATTACCTTGCGGTTATAGATGGCTTACTTTGCCAATGTCACCCCTGCTTCAGGGAAGGTCGGCAAGAGTTGCAGGGCTTATGTTCATTTGAGATTGGGTTTTTTATATTGTAGGTCCACATGCGGCATGTGTAAGCGCAAAAATTATGCGTGTCTGCTTGTGGGAATGCATTTAATATGAATCTCAAATGATACATATCTTTGCAGCTTAGATTTACATTTAGATTTAGATCACTTTACGGCACTAGAAGAAAAAAAAACTAATCTAGAACTAGCCAACGATTGAAACACATCTCACCATCAATCCATCTATGTTCTACGCTCATCTGAAACCAAAACACACCCTTCTCACAAGCCATCTGCGACTCATCTGCAACCCATTTGAAACCCGAACACAACTCATCCACGACCCAAACACAAGTCATCCACAACCCCCTCCTGTCCCATCCCACATCCTCCCCATCCAGCACCCCCTAGCACCCCCACAGTACTAACATTATTACGTGAACACTCCAGCTTCTACAAGGACCGAGTTTCTCTTACTCAGGTCGACCTTAAATATTATATGCACTACGCTCTGTAAAAAAAAGTGACAGAATGGAACGGCACAGTGACAGAACTACACATTTATTTATTTGTAAGGACATCGACAGAATACTAAAATAATTTATAGAAGACAACGCATGATACAAAAACATACATCAACAGAATACTAAAAAGAATTTATACACGACAACACATGATACAAAAACATAAGTTCTCCAATGCTCCAATGACATATGTCTATCACATTGTTAGAATGGTTTTGGCAAAGCACTGTTTACAATAATAATAGATTTAATTTCTTTCAAATGACACATGACATAAAAACACATGACAGAACATCACAGAAAAGAACATTACAATCACAAAACATCACAAGAAAAACCGTTTCATGTGCCGTTTATGGTATGTTCTGTTTTAGGTATGTGATATTTTGTCATGTATTTTTTTTTCATAGTGACACGTGACAGAACATCACTATGACAAAACAACATAGTAAATACATCACTATGACAAAACGTCACATGCCATAAACGGCACATTAAACGGTTTTGTCTTGTTATATTTTGTCATAGTGACACATGACAAAACATCACTATGACAAAACAACACAGAAAACACATCACTATGACAAAACATCACATGCCATAAACGGCACATGAAACGGTTTGTCTTGTGATATTTTGTCATATTGATGTTTTGTCATGTGATGTATTGTCATTGTGATGTTCCATCATGTGTCGCTCTGTCATATGTCGTTTTGTCACGGTGTCGCTCTAACATGGAACCGTAAAAAATAGGGCTGCACTTACAGCAAAAAAAAACCTCTTTAACTTTTATTTGATTTAAATCCAACTAAAATTTCCGATCTCGATGTAGTATTAGAACGAACATAAACGCAAAGCGCAACTAAGCTACACATATAGCGTTTACTTCTTGCCGCGTTTTTTCCGAAAGGTTTTGCATGTGGTGAGTTGAACCTATCTATTTTTACAGCTAAGGGAGCCGGCTCTACGCCAATCCCTTCACTTAATGTTGTGGTTTCCCAGCTCCCTAGGTGGCTGGTACTCATTTCTTGTGAAAGTTGAGCTAACCTTGCCGGTACTTTTATTTTGGGTTTGAAATAAATACTGAAACAGGAAATAATTTTTGGAGCCCTCGGTGGGATTCAAACCCGAGCTCTCGGCATGGAATACAAGCACTCTGCCGACTAAACTATCGACCGGACTTTGACAGCGCGGCAGGGATGCTGGCTTTGAATGGAATTTAAAATTCAAACGTTCATCGTATTTCAATTGTAGCATCATTTTTGAAAGGATAAAAGAAAACTGGATGGGATTTTTAACAAAGAAGAAATCATAGTGAGGAGAAAAATGTTTCAAACAAGGAAAGATACCGTTTCAGTATTTTTATTTTTATTAACCTTCGGAGATACATCCATAGATGTCGCTAAAGCCCCAGATGTACAGAAGGACGATATTATGTCTTCTTGTGAAATCGTCCGATTAATGAAAGGGTGGATCATTGAAGATAGTAGTTTTCGGCCTCGATCAAACTACAATAATTCAACAGTTCGTGGTTCCTCCTCATAGAGGACACACGTCTCCTGAAGACGTCGGATATGACTCCGACGAAACGTAGAGAAAATCGTTCTTCTCTTTTGCACGGTCAGTAAAATCCGTTTTTTTTTCATTCTTTAAAATGTCTAACGACCGGAATCATAATTTAAAATCTGTAACCGTTTCAGTTTCGTAAATCATCTGATTCTCAATGAATAAACACAACCATGAGAGGTGATAAAAAAGCAGTAAAAATTGGGTTTCTGTTCTTGTTTTGAATATTTTTCAGTGCGTTTTATATTTGAAGACGAGAAGGCGTGGGAAATTCAGAAAAGTTGCAAGGTTTATGTTCATTTCAGGTTTTGATTTCAATTTGTAATTACACATGAAGCACTTGTAAGCGCAAACTAACAAGTATCTGTTTGTGGGCATGTATTTAATATTTATTTTAAAAATAAATATTATAGACATCTGTTAAACCAGGATCGAAGTTATTGCCTATAGGACACGGCGCAGGCGGGGTTTGAACCTGCGCTAGTGTCAAAAACGCAACTTTGAATCCCAACGCCTTATCCCCTTGACCCCCCCCAGCGACTTTCCTTTATTTTTATTTTCGACAAACCCTTTACCATCACCCTTTTCATGAAAAAGTCGTACTTTTTCTACGCATCCCTGTTAAAATAAACACACAGATCGCACACGTTTCTTCTCTGCTTGAAGCACCATCAGGGAATAGTGATCTCTACGACTCTACCCTAGTATAAAACTTTAACCACAACGTTTTTAAACCACAACGTTTTACCAAAAATATATCGAAACCAAACACTCACTAGAGGAGTTGTTTTAGTTTACATACACTTACAAGTGAAACCGTTTAGGCGGAAAGTTTTGTACTTGCAGCTAGCTACCTGGGATAGTTTTGTTAGCTTTATATTGCCAGTGGGAAAACTGAGGAATTTTTCGTGAGGGTCCGGCGGGTAGTTGTGTTTTTTTTTCCTGAAAATGCTCGTGGGTTAGGTAATGAAGGGTATGAATAAAGAAGTGCCCGTAAGAGTGTGTTTTTATATGCCGTGAGTGGATACATGAAATCTTTCAGTTTTCTTGAAAAATGGGATATGGTAAAAAATAGTGTTTTGTTTAATACACACGTTTTTTTTTTTTAATATACTAAAAAAATGTTTTTTGAAGACAACTTACTTATATTTACTTTCCTTTACTTATACATAGGTTGGTATGTAAAGCGGCTGACCACCCATACTGTAAAAAATGGTTCACTTTGCCAATGTCACCCCTGTGTCAGGGAAGGTCGGCAAAAGTTGTAGGACTTATGTTCATTTGAGGTTTGGATTTATTATGTATGTACACCTTCAGCATTTGTAAGTGCGAATTACATCTTTTGCAATCAATTATATCCTTGAAACTTAGATTATAGACTATAGACTTATAATTTATGTCAATGAAAAATAAATACTTAGTAAGTGAAGTGGTGAATCTATCACGTTCATTTTTTTAACCAAATAATCAAAGAACTTTGGACATCTTTTGTCATATCACTTTTGAAAGAAAAAAATCAACCAAAACTTTATTACAATTTTATTTTATTCACCATCACAATGTTTACAGAACACAAAAATATTCATAATCATAATTTACACCAACCTGTGGCTGCAAGCCAGGCGAGCTGATATGTTTGTTTTTGTCTACCCTCTTTTGTTTTTTTATTCCATATTTAAAAAATCCCCATATTCTTAGATAGTCCTAGACCTAGATAGTCAGTGGCAAAGGGTGCCTTACAATTCGATTCCCATCGGCTTCCTTTTTAAAATGAGGCAACAAAGTAGTAAAAAAATATAGGCACAAAGTAAAAAAATACATTTAAAACTAAAGAAACAATACGTATTTTTCCCCCATTGAAACCATGCAGTATACTTTTATATCATTTTTGCCTCATTTTAAAAGGGAAACCGGTGGAAATCGAGTTGTATGGCACCCTTCGCCACTGTACCTACTTAATTGTTTCGTTACAGTATGTTTGTTTACTTACATTTAACATGTACAACTCTAAATAAAAGTACATACATAAATGATGGTTTTATCAAGAGAAATGCTTTATTTATGTCCCCAATAAATAATCAGTTGTCACACGAGCTTTCAGGGACCACGCCGCCGCCATGTTTTGGTTTCCTATCATATTATTCACCGCGCAGACATAACATTTCATATTATAAGTGCGCCATTACTGATCTGGCAAAGCTCCAGAATTCTACGACACATTTTATCGTAGAATCAGTCGTGCAGTGCAAGCGATCGATCCAGGACTAACTAACATTGGCAAAGCTAAGAAAAATCACTATTTCAACAGTTTCACAAATTTAGAGACATCGATGCCTTATTTCTTGTTTGCCGTATAGACCATTAAGCTAATTTTACATTAGCAATGTTTAAATGTGTACAGGACCAATGTTTCTTATGAAAACAGGAAATTGATTTTAAAATATTTAAAACAACTCTCACATTATCGAGTTTTACGTTTTTTCTTAGCTCAGATTGTGTAGAATTTAATTTTTAAGACAACTGCATTAAAAATTCATATTTGACAGAATTGGTCTATACGGCAAACAAGAACTGGGGGAGCTAAATAATGGTCTTATTACAGCTTTGAATCTGACAGATTATCAATGCTATCTACGAATAATAATAATATTAGGATGATTTATTTCATGGCCACTGTTTTTGTGTGAATCACACCCAAGAGCCCTCTGCGATGTTGGTCGTCGCTATAGAAAACGCCAATTCTCAAGCAAGACTAAGTGGCTATAATGCTGGATGGACCTTTGGTGACCGGTCTTTGGTAAAGGTATTTGAATTTTTCAACCCAGCGAAGAGCATGTATGAAAATTTAAATAGTTTTTTTTTACTCCGACGGGATGAAACCCACTACCTCCCATTTACGAGTCCAAAGTGTTACCACTACACAAAGGACCGGTCAAACCAGTGAACCAGGCGCGTGTATAAGGTATAGGCAAGTACATTTCACAATTGAAAATTTCTCACATTCCTTTAAAATAACTCATTTGAAATTGACTCAAGTGATAGCAATGACTCCAATCAACCTTAAATTTTGAATTATAAATTTGAATATCAAGCTTAAATGTTTTTTTTTTTACTATATATTGCCTAACTATTGGACGCATGTGCCTGTATGGGATGCCCCTGTGGAGAACCTCCCTGCATTACGTCAAATTCGCCTAATATGCAAGCACTTAATTAATTCTGAAAAGTGTCTAGAATCTTAACACACACTCGCAAGCTCAAGTATGTCCTTAGAAGGCTCATGACACGCACACACTCCTCACTCATCTCAATTTATACTCATCCCATTATAGCGTGTCTAGATTACTACACAAAAACTCGCAAGCCCGAGTATGTGCTAGAAGTTTCCAGTAACTTACGTAGTTAATCCTTATCTCAACAGCTATAGTTATTATCCACTTATATTTCCAATACTTAAACCTACTTACAAACAATCAAGCTGCCCTATCCTATATTATTCTCAATCAAATTCTTATTAGATATTCCTTAAATATAGTGGGTTACTTAGTTGACTGCTTTGTACTGAAATAACTGAGATAATTAAAGGCCTTCCCTGCCACTAAGTCGTGGTGAATTGATTGTGAGTCTCGTTATACAAAACAGATTGCCACTTAAGTACAGCATACTTACTAATTACTACTTCCTTATTGCGTACTAACTGAAATTATTAGAGGATTTTGACTTACGCAATCGTCTAGACATGAAACTTATTCCATGAAAACACACTGTTACGATTAACGGGTTTAATTTATTAAAAAAACTTCAGTTAATTTACATCACATAATTTATTTTGAGATTCTGTTCACATTTGGTTCGAACAGAGTAAACTAGTGTAGGTACTGTATTGCTCGCCAGCTCCGATACAGTTCTCGGCTACATACTGCTTAAACTCTTTACATAGAATGGCATAAAGACGGTTCTCGAAATATCAGGAACCAGAACATTTGCGACTTTTATTTAGAAGATTCGAGCGAATGCTCACATTATCAAAAAACATCCAGAGACATCGAGATACTCACACAAGTAAAAACACGCGAAAACACATGCGTAACAAATCACCTACAAACATTGCCTACAAATTAAGTAGTCTAATCTAATCTAATCTAATCTAATCTAAGCTGCAAAGATATATATATCATTTAAGATTTATATTAAATGCATTCCCACAAGCAGATATGTATAATTTCGCGCTAACACATGCCGCATGTGGACCTACAATATAAAAACCCAATCTCAAATGAACATAAGCCTTGCAACTCTTGCCGTCCTTCCCTGAAACAGGGGTGACATTGGCAAAGTGAACCATTTTTCACAGTATGGGTGGTCATAACAACCGCATAACAACCTATAAGTCAAGGAACATACATGACAAATTACATTTTTAAAATCATATATAAATATATACAATCGTAGTGAAAAAGAAATTTGTTTTTTGAATATCTTGCAAAACATGGTTGTACATTGACATAGCTTTGTGTGTGATAACCTATAATCTAAGTTGCAAAGATATATTACATTTAAGATTCATATTACATGCATTACCACAATCAGACACGTTTATGTTCGCGATTACAAATACCGCATATGAACCCTTTAAAATTTTACCAGATCTGACAAAATTTGCCATTTCTTGTTTTTTCTCCATGTAGCAGCTAACATTCTCTCCTCTTCGAAGACTTCATTCTTGTCTTTACTATTTAACTACTTAATGAAGAAGTAAGTTTAATACGGTAGTATGTAGGTAAGCACCGGTAGTAACGCGTATTTACTAAGTGAGTTTAGTATTGCAATAATAATATTGTTATGACGTTGACTTAACGCAAGTCCAGGGAACTGAGATAGTTTGTTACAGAGGCTGTGGCCGCTCATTAATAGTGAAGAAAAACAGTTTTTTTGTTGATTCAATCGACGCAGAACGTTAAAAATATAAGGAATAAATGTGATGTCACGTGGCAGGGGTAAAGACAAAATAGAGCGCTATAATTTCAATACAATATTGGGGGCCCTTGAGGTGTGACACACACACAAAACGGTGCTCTTTTATCATGTAGAAAATAAACAAAATCATCCTCCTACAATATTATGAAAGTAGTTTGACAATACACTTAAGTGCACCGTACTGTATTTATAATTAACATTGACTACCAGTGCTGTAAAATAAAAATATATAACCTGATCGGTGACGTCATACAGCTGAGGGATATTTTTGAGTGTTTGAAGTCCATATGTAACAATGCCTTTTCTCTAGTTCTCTCTTAACTGCAATGCACCCAAAGCTCCAATCCTAGCCTGCTGTTATCTTCATTTGATCGGTGTATCATGTGGGATAGCTCCTCTTCTCTCTTATACTACTATAAGTTATAATGTGTGGATCATATTCGACAGTCTGATCAGCTGTTAATGCACGGCCATGCTGTATCGTTTCGTTAACTTCTGATAAGATAAACTCAGGGGCATATTTTATATTATTTACTCATTTTGAACTGCCTTAGACAGTCCTCTGCCCCAGTTCTTGTTTGCCGTATAGACCATTCGATTCAATGATGACTTTTTAATGCAGTTGTCTTAACAATTAAATTCTACACAATCTGATCTAAGAAAAAACGTAAAACTCGATAATGTGAGAGTTGCTTTAATATGTTTTAAATCAATTTCCTGTTTTCATTAAACACATTGGTCCAGTTCACATGCAAACATTGCTCATGTAAAATTAGCTTAGTGGTCTTTACGGCAAACAAGAACTAAGGCAGCGAGTCCCCAATATTTTTCCTTTATTCAATGAAAATTCATCTACTGACTTGTCATCATCATCATCACCATCATAAACTTTACAGCTCTGGACTCTAGAGAGGCCTTGGCTGAATCCGGGATTCTCCTCCACTCTCGCCTGTCCATCGCCTTTGCTCTCCAGCTACATATGTTCACATTCACTGCATCTGCTTTAGCACTGTCAACTCATCGCACTTTTGGTCTTCCAAGGGGTCGAAGTCTCGACGAACGTCGGTAGATCTTACCGTACCTATGTGACAACGGGACGGAATAAAATATGGCGATGCTTGAACATCTGATAATAATAATAAAATTAGGATGATTTATTTGGTGAGCGCTGTTTTTGTGTGTATCACACCTCAAGAGCTCTCTGCGAGCTTGGTCGTCGCTGTAGAAAGCGCCAATTCTCAAGCAAGATCCAGTTGTTGTAAGGTTGGATGGACCTTTCAGTGACAGGTCTTTGGTAAAGGTTTATTAATTTTTCAACTCAGCGAAGAGCACATTCGAAATATAAATGGTATATGTTTGTGCTCCGCCGGGATCCGAATCCACAACCTTCCATTTACAAGTCCGAAGAGTTGCCACTGGACTACGGACCGGTCCAAGATGCCAACGACCCGCGGTGTACCTGAGCGGTAACCCATCCAAGTACCATCCGCTTCCAATGTTGCTCAACTTCGGTGATCTATGGGAACCGGTGCTTTCAACATGGTAACTTCGTTGACATTGATTCGTTGATCGTTGTTCCACATAAAATGGATCTGCTCTTGATACGCCGCCATGCTTCATTTCGTCTTATCTTCAAATAGATTCAGTAAGATCTACCATCGTTTATTTTAGCATTTTACCAACTGAGCCATTGAACGGAAACGTGCGTTGAAATTTTTATAAACATCAATCATAAATCTCTATTCTACATCATGCACTTTTCAGATATTTTCTGGCAAACTTTTGATGTTCATAATTTAATAGTCATACTTTTGATGGACGGCGTTTAATATCCTTTCGAGGGACGATGTACTTTACACTGGAAATCCAGTTTATCTCTCTTCGGGAGTGGGTGATCACTGCCTTCCCCCCCCTCTCTCCCTACCACCTACCACCCCCCCCCCCTTCCACCTATCCATCACATTAGGTCTGTTCCCACGAGTCAAATGCCTCACCTTCTATCTGGACTGTCACAAGTCATTACCTCGGTAGACTTTTCGCATCAGCATTTCTAGATCTAGATATAATTTCCCCACTTATTCTGCCATTCAATAATCTATAGTCGAAGTTGCAAAGATAATACTATTAAAATTTTAAATCTATCTCTCTTAACTTGACACTAAAAAACTCTCATCTGTGTAGTAAGAGACAATCTTTAACCAGTCATTAGTCTAGTAGTTAACGCATTTGCAAACTGAAGGTTATGACTCATAACCTTCAGTTTGATTTTTTTTTGCAAAAAAAAAACAAAATTTGCTCCTCGCTGGGTTGAATTATAATTCGTGTGCTTTTACCAAAGACCGGTCACCACAGATCCCTCCAGCCTTACAACAACCACTCTTGATTTAGAATTGATGCTTTGAATAGCGATAATCAGGCTGGCAGACTACTCTTGACGTGTGATTCACACGAAAAAACAGCGGTCACCAAATAAACAAATAATAAAAAACAAAGTTTTTCTTCACGAGTTGATTTATTACATCGAGCGCTTTCAATCTTACCATATCATTGTACTCTTGATAATGGTGAGATAACATCGGAAGCCCGCGAGGTAATAAATCAACTTGTTCAGAAAAACTTGTGTTTTATTCTTACATTTTTAATTTAAAATGAATCTTCACATTGTCAATACACAAACTGTTTATCTTAGATTTCCTTGACTTGTAGGTTGGTATGAGGCTGACCACATATTGTAAAAAATGGTTCACTTTGCCAATGTCACCCCTGTTTCAGGGAAGGTCGGCAAGAGTAGCAGGGCTTATGTTCATTTGAGATTGGGTTTTTATAATGTAGGTCCACATGCGGCATGTGTCAGCGCGAAATTATACAGGTCTGCTTGTGGGAATGCATTTAATATAAATCTTAAATTATATATATATATCCTTGCAGCTTAGATTAGATTAGATTAGATCACTTTCTACTATCCACTAAATAGCTGTCTTCGTGTGCCCTCCTCCCCCCCCAACTGCGCCAATAATAAAACTTCCCAGCAGTTTATCCTTGTCTCCGTTCCATCCCTCTCTCACACCCGGAACAGGGCGGGGGATGAAAGAGACCGCCCGTACCGCCTCGCCTACAAAGGACATTTCATGTCCACCCAGACTCATCCAGAACTAATGTCCACTTTATAGACCGCTGCATCAGCCGCTCAAGAACAAAATTTTATGATTAAACTCGACAATGTTTTCCTACAAATGTTTAAAAACTAATACGGCCGCAAGAGGTTTTGTTTTAGTTTCTATAATTATTTTGGTAAACGATGTAATTGAGTTTTTACTTGTCATATGGCGAACTTTTCGGAATAACTTAATGGTGTCTCAGTTCTCACCTTGTCATATAATAGTAATGTGTCTATTTTATTTCTTAAAATAAGTGACGTAAGTATTTGGATTCTCTTTATCCCTAAAATGTATTTTTTTACAGATTTATGTACAAATAATAAGTAATGTTTAAAAATAAACCTTGTTCTACCTTAGTGGAGTTTAAGGTTGGTAGAAATAATTCAACAAAATATGTCTCAATTTTTCAGGAAGAGGCGGTTCGTTTTACAAACTTATTTATGCTGTTTGATGGTTAACGGTTTTCTTCACACACAGCAAATCCATGGATTTACCACCACCCAACGTTAATTTTCCATATCTTGAAACGATGATCCATGGATAAGCTATGGAATTATTATGTTGAGAATAGCCCAGTAAGAAGTTAAATTTAAATGCATATACTTACACCATTCATAGCGCGTACTGATTCTTGCTTGTTCAAATGTATTTGAAAAAATTCTAATACGAATACATTTCTTATAGTAAAATTTAACGAAGAATATTGATCGGTCGCCCGGGAGAAAATATTGGTCAGTCGGTATTTAATATGGCCTTTTATATTATTTTATTAGTACTCGAGCTTTATCTACTACAGCGGGTACATGTTACGTGTGAGAGAGCATTTATCAACTGCCCTACTAACCGTTCTACATTTATTCTTCTAACCATAGGCAATATAAAATTAACTTCAATAATATATCAGTTCAAAAAACTAACCCATCTCAGAAAACTATCTATCGCTTTGTTTTTCATATTATGTTACACTCCCTTTTTTTGGTCACTTTTTCTATCCAGACACCTTTCTCTTAACTTTCCTATTATCCGTTATCGTCTGTCATCATATCCACGGTCTACAGGTTCCGCAGGACCATAATTTTTCAGTACGTGTCCCCGCAATGCAATTTACAAAATTACCAAAGATCAAAAATTGATTGAATTTTTTTATTATTTTATTTATATCAATATACGTTTTCGTTCTATTTTGGGGAATACGAAAAATAATTTTCCTTTGAAAGTAGTTGATATGGTCAATATTTTATTTCATGAACTAGTATATGATTACAAACAGTTAATGTAAATCTAATCTAAGTTGCAAAGATATGTAACATTGGGGATTCACTTTACATGCATTCTCACAAGAATACACGTACAAGTTCGCCCTTGCACATGCCGCATGTGAATCTACAACATAAAAACCAAATCTCAAATGGACAGACACCCTGCAACTCCTGCTGACCTTCCCTGAAACAGGGGTGACATCGGCAAAGTGAATCATTTACTGCAGCATGGGTGTTCAGCCGCATACCAACCTATAAGTCAAGAAATGTACACAACAAATAACATCTTAGACATAAACAAATGGATAAACATTAAAATCAAATACAAAATCTAATATGTTAATTTGTCTAATAATAAATGAGTCTCGAAAAACATATTTTTAAAATAATTAGTGAACGTCGAGAAGTCATCTAAATGTCACTAACAGATTCAGAAACAAATGGTTCATACGTGTGTGGGAATTTACTGGAAGGTCCTGTTCTACGAAGCGATGTAGCATTGTAATGATTTTGATGATAACTTGTTTTATTTACACACATATAAATCGTGCCTTATGGATAAACTACCTGTAAGTCCTCAATTCATCTGATAAAAGTATCACGTATTTTTTATAGCGTTTAAAGGTTTTATTTAAATATTATGTTTTAATGTATCTCTAACGCACCTCTACGATTCCGGAAGTCAAATCTTCCTCGTACTCGTTTTGTATGCATGTGCCGCTCATACAAACATTCTTTTCTAGTAATGGATGGCCTTCGAAACTGGAAAACCCCCAATTCAAGTTTAGTGGTTGGCAAAAGGCAAGCTCATTTACCTGTTAAAATAGATAGGTTCACATGGACACATTTGGGAACAATGCGGTAAGATGTGTGACGGTTATTTTCTATTTTATATGTAGTCAGCTCCATCTTACGACAGTCCTTGTCCAGAATAAAATGATTCGTCACACGGGTTCATACGCTTCTCTAATTCCACCACTTTATTTAATAACACAAACATTTTGTAGGGTTTGTGTATCCACACAGTGAAAATTCATTTTATTTAAAATAAAATTATTTTTTTCTAAAACGTAGTTTAATTATCACAATAATATTTTATAGCTCTCTGTAATGACCTGAGTATTGAAGGTCGAAAGTGCTCGAGATATAAAATATTATTGTGAAAATTAAACTACGTTTTAGAAAAAAAAAAAAAAATTAACACAAACACTTCATACACATCACTTCCTCTTTATTTCAACATAAAATTCGTCACAAACTCACACACATAATTATTCTTACTATTTAACAATTCTAACACGACGGCTTGCATTTCCGTTTCCCTTCTTTCTCCCCTTTTTTCAACCCTTTTCTGCGTTCTTCTGTTTTTTTTAATTCAAATTTTTACATGTTCCATTCTACCTACATAACCTATTCATCTCGTTACAGATTCAGTCTCAATTTTCGTAATGATGGTCGAAGATCTTCGATAGAAGGGGTACTAAAAGAAAAATAACGGATCCGTTTTGTAGTACAAATTTAAAGCAAATATTAATGTTACATGAGTTTCTGTGTAGGTGGGTAGGTACGCGTTATTTTTCATATTATTAAGCATCTTGCGGCGTCTTTACATTCCACGTTTCGCCTTACTGAATAAAATAATGCTGGAACCGGGCAAAGCCTTTTGCTTAGCAACGACTGCCAGAGGTATTATGCACAATCATTTCAGGAATCCCCAAGGCTTCGTGATTATAAATGTACTTCCATTTGTTGCCTAACAATACGTCTCGCAGAAATGTATATAATGAAGTCAAAGAACTCACTAATAAAGCGATGGCTTTATTTGGATGTCTGAAGGATACCTCTTGAGACAAAGGAGATCAAATCGAAAGTCGAAATGTATGAAACATACATCAGACTTGTGATTAAATATGAAACCGAAAATATGCACTGCTGTAAATAAATGCAGGGTCTTTGAGTCATGAGTGCTTCCATTATCCACCTATGGCTTGGAAACAAAAGGACTTGCTCAGTATAGCGCGAACAGACTGAGGACGTGCCAAAGAGCCATTGAAAGGAGAATAGGTACTAGGTATCAGTCTTAGAGACAGGGTTCCAAACCAAGAGATCCGTAGACGCAATGGTGTCACTGATGTCATACAGCGGGCTGGTCACGTAGGATCATGACAGGTGGCTGAAAAGGATCGTCCAGAGGTAGCTCAGAATGTCACAGGTATATGAATAACTGTAACAGTTTTAGTTGATATATATATATATATAAGGATAATTTATTTTAATGTACACATAATTAAAGAGCGCCGTTTTTGTGTGTGTCACACCTCAAGGGCCCTCTCAAATCACGGATAAGATTTCTTGTAAAGATGTGTCTTTAGTGCTCCTTTAAAGACACCAACAGTCTTTGCCTTCCTCACATTAGGTGGCAGTCTGTTCCACTCCATTGGTCCCGCAAACCGGAAAGCACGGTCCCCAAAATTAGTGCGTGTCTGACGGTGTGGCTGAACCAAGTCCACCACGCCATCCCCTGCAGATCTGAGCGTTTGGCGCCTCAAATCCCTCTCAACGGGTGTAAACATGTCAGCCAAATATGAAGGAGCTGTACCATTTACAGCCTTATACACCATCAGACAAACACGGTAGACCACCCTCTCCGGAAAACGAAGCCAATGCAGTTTCCCTAACAATGGAGTAATGCGAGTAAATTTAGACATCCCGAATATGAGTCTTGCCGCTGAATTCAGCACAGACTGAAGACGGTTGAACTGCTTTTTCGGCTGACCTATGTACAGCGTTGAGCAATAGTCAACTCGTGACATCACAAAGGCATTAACCAGGGTCTTGACTGCTCCCGACGGTAAACATCTCCTGATCGCCTTTATCTGGCGAAGTTCAAAAAATGAGGAAGATACAGTCAAGTTCAATTGCTCTCCCATTGTGAGGTTCCGATCCAGTGTGACTCCTAGAAGTCTGACTGAGTCGGAGGGCTGAATCAGCTCTCCCCCAATGGAGAGTGGTACTCGAGTTGTCAAAAGATGATCACGCCTGGTTGTAGCCGCCCACATCACTTCTGTCTTACCCATGTTAAGGATTAGGCCATTGCTTGTCATCCATTCACCAATCTCCGCAATGCAAGCTGCCACCCTGTTACTGAGAGTTTGTGCCATATGTGGCTGACACTGAGAGTAAATTTGCCAGTCATCTGCATATGCATGTGTAATGAGGCCCCATTTCTCAACTATACTCTCAATGTCAGCAGTGTATAAAATAAACAGGATCGGTCCCAGTACAGACCCCTGCGGCACCTTTAAAATAATAATTATAGCCATTGAAGTAAGTATGAGAATGACAGCGTGTCTTGAGTCTTTTAGTACATACTCCGGCGTGATTGTATGGTTGCGTACAGAAGATTCCAGAGCACGCTACAGTGAACGCTAGATCCTACCTGAGTGCTTTGTATATGAGGTGGATTTTGCAAGAAAAAAAAGCAAAAGTCAATTAGTGTGTATCGTTAAACACAGCATGTTATTAATATGCGCATCAATTGTTTTCTAATCTGTGTGAAGATATTGAAAAAAACAAGTGTTTTCAATTTTTGTATTGAAAAAAAAACTAAACAACCTGAATGACGTAACGCAAAAAAAACGCAACTAAGCTACACATATAGTGTAACTTCTTGCCTGCGTCATACGAAGGGGTCGTGTGTGCCAATTCGGGACCTATTTATTTTTACGGGTAAGGGGGCCGGCCTCACACCAACCACTTTCAGTTGAAGTGGGGGAAGTAACAATATCCTAGAAATATTAGAATATCAAAGACTGACTGATCTAGAGATTTGTTGACCATCAAAAGGTGAAGATAAAACTTGGTGTATTCATCACATAACCAAAGATTATATTCCCATCAAACAAATCAGTTTTTTTTACAGATCAGAAGACAAAGATCATGCAGAATATAAATCGAAATTTACCGCATCAAATATCTATTATTGGCTGAAAGTTCTGCGAAAAGTCACACGATATTTTTATGATGGCTGAAGAAAAGAAAACAAGTTACGACAACTTCTTGGAAAGAAACTTCGGTGGGAAGGTCGTTTGGAATAATGCTCTCCAATACATCGAAGGCAATTATGTAAATTCAGAATACAGAACTGTTCCTACCAAAATAAAGTTGTTTTATGACGTCTCGCCTTATCTATCAGTGATGTATTATTGAAATGTTTTTTTAAAATTGCAAAAATATCCGGCATTTTTTTGTTTCTTTTGTATGTATAACTGCAAGTCTTTCTTTTGGATAACTGTTATTGTAACTCTGTCCTTATTCCGCTAGGGGATTCCAGAGTCTCTGCATATTTGTCTCCATTTTTTTCCTATCCTGATCCAGCTATATTTCATTTCTCGGTCTTCCCTTTCCTCTTTTTCATTCCACATAACAAGACAATTTTTTGAGGGCTATTAGCATGTGAGACAATCAATCTGAGGTCGACAAAATGAACGTGTCAGTTGTACTTCGAATTTGGTTATTTTCACGCTATAATAGAATCTTACGTATTACTGCTCGTTTTTAAATAAGACATACTCGTATAATGAAAATCTGAGACATTGTACAATGTACAAAATTCAACAAAGCAGTACGATATTATGATTTCCTGAAACAGAGTTATTTTCAATCTTCCTCAAAGTCAGAAATTCAAATAAATGTGACAAGTTATTACTCAATTGAAAAGTTACTTACGAGCTAATTCTCATCTTGATTACGATGTTTTCTTTACCCTTAGTATAAACGTTTACTTAATCTGTAAGTAAATGAGTAGGGATTATACAACTTGTATACACATATTAAAGCGCCCCTACAAAAAATCAAACAGAATAATTAAATACTCGTTGACTTCTTCACTTTCTAAAAGTTCTGAATGTTTATACTAGAGATATAGATACATCAGTACCTACACGAGTATATGACTTTTCCTTCAAAACTCATTCAAAGCGTTTCACCAAAAAATAATGATATCAGTAACAGCGCTTCCAGCGAGCATTTTAGTTTTCATTCATTTTTGGTAAAACGCTATGGTTGAGTTAAGGTTTGAACTGTTACGAACTATGAGTTTGTGTGTAAATGTACCTAGGCACGCAGTTTGCTGGTGTGCGTAACTGGAGTAGTGTCGAACAGCTAGTATAATAATAAAATATATGGTGTTCGACTGCTCTTATGGGAGTGTTGATACGTGAGCCTAAGCACGCTGGGTGTGTGTGTGAAACAATCCACTATAGAAGAATCTGGAATACACGAGAAACGCCCATACGGACGGTATAAATATGAGCCGTAATTGTGTGACAAGCCGCAAACATTGAGGCGCAAAGTCGATATGCTAGAGCAAGAAAAGTAATCAGTACGAAATTTAGGTTTTTGACTTATTTCCATTTCTGAAGGTAACAAATCATTATCTTCATTTCAAGATGACAGCCATGACTCTATCTCTTTGAAATTCGTTAATAAATTAATGTAAAAAAATGTTTATGCATTGTACTCCATGGATAAAAACATTCAATTGGCTTTCCTGCAAAACTATCTTTTTTGACTTAGTGCTGTCTTCCTTGGAGCAGTCGATTTGTAAACCGTTATTGTGCAAAATAAATCTTGTTAAATAAATATATCCCAGTATAATTAAAAAGAATCCCAGTAAAAACACAACAATACAATGAGTGTATTAAAGCACATGTGCTCGATGATTTCGTTGTGGCTGTAGAACGACATTCAGGACAAATGTACTCGCAACATCAAAGCGAAAGCTCACTCATTACACGGGCTTAATTCCGTTTTCTTACACACGCATTATACTGTTCCCTACAATCCCTAAGTAAGACAGATGACTCACTGAGTTTGTTTCTTATGAGTCAGATTTCTAGCAGTAATTAAAGTCAAGATAAGAAACGATATAATTAGAATATGAGTTTGTGATATGAACTTTGAACACTCCTAAAATGTTGAGAACTTTATCAACGAAAAACTTTTATTTTTCTTGTATCCATGAGTTTAATCTAATATTTGTATTATTTAATGCTACTAAGCTACACATGTAGTGAAATTTTTTGCCGCGTTTTCCCCGAAAGAGTCGCATGTGGCGAGTAAGTAAGTAGGAAAACAAAAACTAAAAATATTTTATAAGTAAGGAAATGAAAACCCATTTCAGTGGAAGTTGGGATTTTGGAATCGTACTCATTTCTAGTGAAGACTACCGATATGCAATATTGGGTTCGAAATAAACACGAAAACATGAAAACATTTTTTGACACCCTCGCCTCGGTGGGATTCGAATCCGAGCTCTCGGCGTGGAATGCAAGTACTCTACCAACTGAGCTACCGACCGGAGTGTTAATATAAATTGCACGAAGTTGATAATGAAGGTTCACAATTGTAATCGACATTGATGTGTGAAAGTGAAGCATGGACTATAAATGAGCACCGGAAAGGAAACTGCATTTTTCAGTACTAATGAATTGTTTTACTCCATATAAATTTGTAATCGTTAACTCACAATGTTATTATTATAAAATAATTAATTATTAATTGATCATGTTGGTACCGATTTCTAGCCAATAAAAACATATTGGCGAATTGAATTCGTCTTCAAAATTCTATTAAAAAAAAGTATATGTACCTACATACGTATTGGTTTTCACGATTTTTCTTCTTTCACACTTTCTTTCTTTCTCTCTGTAAATCTCATTCTTACAGAACCACACTTATCTAATCAAGCCATACTTTTCCTTGGATAATTTTCCCTTAAGGAGCAATGCATTATTTTGCGATCATTCCCATCTGTGGCATTAACAAGGAACATTCTGGAACACGTGATGCTGTATATGTATACTGTATAATATGACTGTATACGATCAAATGTCTCTAGGGAGTATTCATTTCGGCATCCATTGCGATTCCTGAACAAAATGTTTATTTTTGCGGGATAAATATTTATTGTTATATTAATTGAATTTTTGTTTCTGTACAAGTATTTTTTCTTATCAGTAAAACATTGCGAGGAAAATACGATATGTTGTGGAAATAAATTCGTTTTACTATTTTACTTATCGATAGCTCAGTTGGCAGAGTGCTTGCATTCCATGCCGATAGCTCAAGTTAGAATCCCTCCGATGGTGACAGAAATGATTTCCCGTTTCGGTGTGTATTTCAAACCGAAAATAAAGTATCAGAAATTTTACTCAGCCTACACAAGTAATGAGTAACAACCCCCTCGGGAGATGGGAAACCCCCACTTCAACTTAAGTACTAGGCGTAAGGCCAGTAAAAATAAATGCGCGTCAAATCGACACATAGGAACCCCTTCGGAGATAACGCGGCAAGGAGTTACACTTTATATGTAGCTTTGTAGCAGTTTCTTTTCAGTAAACTTACACAAAAACTCTCAAAAAAATATTTTTATAACCTTATCCATATTATTATTAGCTTAGCAGCTTATTTTTCACTCAAAAACACGCAGCCTTTAAATCAGAAATAATTTGAAATCTTTCCCATTTTTCTTACCCTCGCACTTTCACTTAAGTTTGGTGACGACGGTATAATATTTTTCACAAACTTTTTTCGCGAAACGATTAGCGAAAAATAATTGACAGCTGGAAATTGATCGCAGGACAATAATTGATTGTAGGTGCGGGGGAAATTGATCCGCTTCGAGAATTTTCATTTTTCCCCCTTGTGTATAAAACATATTTTCCCTTAGTTTTTAAAAAGATGGATAACCCAGAGTTAATATTTTTCGTGACAACTCTTTGTTGTCCTTTGTCATACATTAGGAGAGCTTTTGTCATTTCAATCGACTGCTTTATACTGTAACGAGATGGATTTGTTTGTTAGGTAAAATGGAACATGAGATTTGAATTTGAATGAAAAGGAAAACAAAAGAATATAAAAAGGAGAGAAGAAGCTTGTCTGGCGTGAGAGCCGGAAGCCTGTGTAATTAAGAATAATTAATATGATTGTGCTGTGGTTTATTGTGTATACATTGTGAAAGGAATAAAAGTAAACATATTAAAGTGGCTGTTAATTATTAATTGTGTCAATCAGCAGGACAGAGAAGAAAAACCCTCACATTTTGAAAATTTTACCGTTAACCCTGCTTCTTGTAATATATTTTTAACTTGTTTTAATAAATTTAAATGTGAATTGAAATCTTCGTTAATAATAATTAAGTCATCGATATAACAAAATATGTTAGTATCAAATTTAGGTCCAAATAACTTGTCTAATAAACGCTGTGTTTCAGAACTTGAATTTTTTAAACCGAACGGCATTTTTGTGACCTCCAGCAGGAAAAATGGAAAATAGAAAAAGAGTGGATAGACCGTTAAAAATGCTGAGTATTGATTTGATAGGACCATTACCAAAATCAAGTACGGGCTATATACATATATTATCAATAATAGATGTTTTTACCAAATATTGTTGGTTATTTCCTTTAAGAAGAGCAACTACAGAAGAAATAGTAAAATTAATAGAAAATAAAATATTTTTAACAGAAGGAGTACCGCAAACGATAATAACAGATAATGGAAAGAATTTAAAGTCTAATGCATTTAAAGATTTTATGTACTCATATGGAGTACAGAAAATATTTTATACAACTTTATATACTCCCATGTGCAATAATGTAGAGACATATAATAGAACAATAGGATACACATTAGCTATTTTTGTTGAAAATGAACAAAGAAAATGGGATACTTTCTTAGATTCAGTACAAAGCATAATAAATAATACAGTCAATTTAGCAACAGGATACACACCTAATGTATTAGCAAGAGGTAGGGAGATTGTACTAAATGGTGAAATTCATGGTGAAATAGTAAATGATGAAATAGAATCAAAGGAAGACTTAGATAAATATAGAGATATGCATAAAGATAAAATGAAGGAATTAAACACATTATACAAAATTGTAACAGAAAATTTATGGGATGCATATAATAAAAATGCAAATTATTATAATAAAGGTAGATCAAATCGTGTCTATGATCAAGGGGATATTGTATGGCGTAAAAATTTCATACAATCAAATGCAGGGAAATACTTCTGTACAAAGTTGGCTCCAAAATTTGTCAAAGCCAGAATAGAAAAGAAAGTTAGCAAGATAGTCTATGTATTAAAAGATATAGACACAAATGTTATAAATAAATATCACATCAAGGACATAATCAAATTAGATTAAAAAAAAAAAAAAAAACATATTTTCATGTGTATGAAAAATTTGAGGTGATGAATGATACGGTGAAAGTTGATATAAAAGTGATCAGTGAAAGAATGAATTATGAAATATTGCATGAATGAAGGTATGAAACATAAATTAAACAAAGTATTACATATGAAGGTAAAGTTTTTTTTAAAAAAAAAAAATTGATGGACTGATAAATTTATTAATGAAAAATAAATTTGAAATAAATTTAAATATTGGGAAAGATGTGATACATGTTTAAAAAAAAAAAAAGTTATTTTAATGAATTGATTAATAAACTGGTGAATGTTTATTATGTATTGTTATTGATTATTTTGAATTGTTGAATTAAGTATTTAAAAAAAAAACAAATATTTGTTTATAATATTGAATATGAAATTTGTGTTAAAAAAAAAAAATATATTAATTTTAGTATGAAAATAATTGGTATTGTTAAAAAATGTATTAATGACTGAATAATGTATCAGAAACAGGTTTTTTTTTTATTTTCATATTTTTGAAATTTATCCTTAAAATAAAACAAAATATGTGGCGCCGGCTGAGCATTATGATACATTATTTACTCATTGTAAAAGAAAAAAAAAAATTGGGAATGTTTTTTTTTATGAGAGGAAGGAGGTGTATTGTAACGAGATGGATTTGTTTGTTAGGTAAAATGGAACATGAGATTTGAATTTGAATGAAAAGGAAAACAAAAGAATATAAAAAGGAGAGAAGAAGCTTGTCTGGCGTGAGAGCCGGAAGCCTGTGTAATTAAGAATAATTAATATTATTGTGCTGTGGTTTATTGTGTATACATTGTGAAAGGAATAAAAGTAAACATATTAAAGTGGCTGTTAATTATTAATTGTGTCAATCAGCAGGACAGAGAAGAAAAACCCTCACAATACATTGACATTGTAAAGTGACATTGGCAAAGTGAAGGATTTTTATCAGTATACGTGGTTAGACTCACACCAACCTATAAGTCAAAAACAATCTTAATCAAACCTTAATCTGAAAAAAAAATCCAGGATCCAGGCCGAAACAACAATTGGTATTTGGTCCCAAAATTTACGACAGGAGGGGGGAGGATTGAAAGGGAGGGTTGTAAAGGAGTCCAAACCTCAACAACGTACTATAATTTGTACTGTCAACGCATCTAAAGAAGCTGGGCTGGAAGTCTCATCCCCACGGTAATTCTCACCTACCGAATATCGGTAATATTTGTAATATCTGTAATATTTGTATGAATACTAATCAGCTGTTCATTGCGGCCATCTTGGATTGACAGGTCTAATTTGTAACCATCTCATTACCGTGGTGATGATACTTCCAGGGCTGGGTTCATTGAGCTGTTTGCACATACTGGTAGATGTTGCTTGAGAATCAAATAAGGTAGTACATATATTGTAACAACATTGGGCGCGGACAGTACTTGGATGGGTGACCGCTCAGGTACACCGCGTGTCGTTGGCATCTTGGACCGGTCCGTAGTCCGTAGTGGCAACACTTCGGACTCGTAAATGGAAGGTTGTGGATTCGGATCCCGGCGGAGCACAAAAATATACCATTTATATTTCGAATGTGCTCTTCGCTGGGTTGAAAAATTCATAAACCTTTACCAAAGACCGGTCACTGAAAGGTCTATCCAACCTTACAACAACTGGGTCTTGCTTGAGAATTGGCGCTTTCTACAGCGACGACCAAGCTCGCAGAGGGCTCTTGAGGTGTGATACACACAAAAACAGCGATCACCAAATAAATCATCCCAATATTATTATTTTTATATTATATTAACCACAATATTAAGAAAAATAAAGAAGACTTAAAACAGGGAAGGTCTAGGTAACTCATTTATCCCATGCCAACAGTACAAAATGTTTTTCCCCTGTCTGGGGGCTCGGGCCAATTAGAAGTTTTTTCCTCTTTGTTGAAGTGAGGAAGGGCGCATCTGTTTTTCGGTCCTGTTAAATAAAGAGAATTATCATATTTTTAACTTTGAACAAACCTGAAAGATGAATGCGAGAAACTCGAATCTCAATTTTTAAAATTTGGATTACAAAAAAACAAGGGTGTTTGTTCAAACGAAAAAAAGAATGGCAAAACACAATCAGTCTTGTCTTGTATCCTGCCGCCATTCCTCTAGGGGTGGCCGGTACCTCCACACAAGTGCCTCCACTTGACTCTGTCCCTGCATACTTCTTTCATCTCATCTAATTTCATCACTCTTTTCATGCATGCTCTTCTCTTGTTTCCACTCTGTAAATTCCATTCATTCGCAATCTCACTTATCTGATCAATCCATTCTTTTCTAGGTCTTCCTCTTCCACGCTTACCTATTACATTCCCTTTATACACTCTTTTTGTCAGTCGGTCTTCATTCATCCTTTCAATATGTCCAAACCATCGCATCACACTTCTTTGAACTTTCACTTTCACGCTTTCTTTTACTCCGCATTCATTCAGAACCCATTCGTTTCTCACTCTATCTTTCAGTGTTTTTCCTGTCATACTTCTCAAATGAGCCATTTCTACGGTGCATAGGTACCTTATTTACTTCTCTTTCATTCACCGTCCATGACTCGCTTCCATACATCAGAGTCGGCAACAATATACAATTGTGTACCGCCATTTTCATTTTCTTTGGTATCCTTTTATTCTTCGCTATTCTACCAAACGCTCCTATCACGCATCTTCCTTTGCTGGCACGCTTCTCTTATTCCTTCGTCATCTTACCATTCGCCTCAAACTTGCTTCCTAAATAGTCAAACTCATTCACTACTTCAACTTTTTTCCATTCAAATTAACTGTAAGTTCCTCACATACTTCATTCGTGTCAAAAACTAATATTTTTGTCTTATTCGCATTCACTTTCAAGCTATTTTTACAAAACGCATCATTCAGTTTGGTTAACAGTGCTATTCACAAAAAAAAAAGATCAATGGCTGATCTATCTATCATCGAATTTTTGTATCGAAAGTTCTCTGTAGTTTGCGGATGAGTCATGGCTTTGCTGTTCGAGAGTAACACCGAATGAATTAATATTTTAAGCTTAAAATTTCTTAGTTATTAAAAATCTGGTAAGCTGTATGATTGATTTTTTTTGTTATTCTGAACATTTCGGTGACAGTAACTGTGAGAATGGTCATAATAAAAAAACTGCAAACTGATATATAATTACAGTATTTTTTAGGGCATTTAATATTTTGTTGAGTGCTGTTTTTGTTTTAATGTCACCTAAAGAGCCTGGTGTTAACATGGTCGTCGCTATAAAAAGCGCCAATTCTTAAGCAAAACATTTACTGTACCTACGGCCGGATGGAACTATGTTGAATGGTCTTCGATCAAAGTGTATGAATTTTTCCATGTCAGCAAAGATACTATTTTGATCAAAAAATGTTGTCGATTTGTTTTTAGTTATACAATATATTATATACATAAATACTTGTATAAATAGGATAATTGTTAACGCAATAGAGAATAAAAACAAATTCATAAGTCATAAAAACAGGAGGGGATGGACGCAAGTGAGAAAGAAGAAAAAAGAGTTAATAACTAATAAAACAATTTGTGAACTGCATTTATTTTCACTACTTGACTTTAATTGATATAATATTTAAATTCAAGTAAAATTTCTGTTGTACTTATTTTATTAAAAAATCGTATGATCGAATGAAATGTTTTGTATTCGTTATATGTTGAAAAGGAAAACTTCAAAAGAGTATATTTTCATTTAATCAACTGCAATTTATGTATATAGCTTGTTTGGCCACTAAACAACGTGTTTTTCTCCTAAATTTGATTAAAAATATAAAACGTACAATATGTTGACTTTAATAGATAGCAAAATTATACATCTGCTTGTGGGAATGCATTTAATATAAATCTTAAATGATATAATATATCTTTGCAGCTTAGATTCGATTAGATTAGATTAATTATATAATTTTACATCAAAAGGGAATGTATATGAATTTCTAATGAAAAATTTAGTAATTAATGCGCTTGCGAATTCTGACAAAAACATTATAAACATTGAATCCTCTAAATTATCTTTCTATCCATCTCAAATCTAAGTATTTAAGATACACGATTCATATTATATGCTTTCTCATAAGCAGACGCGTGTAAATTCGCGATTACACGTGCCGCATGTGGAATAACAACACAAAAACCCAAATCTCAAATGAACATAAGCCCTGCAATTCTCGCCGATCTTCTGTGAAGCAGAGATGGCATTGAAAAAGTGAACCTATTTTTGCTGAATGAGTGGTCAGCGTCATACCATCCAATAAGTCGTATTTACAATAAAAAAAAAATCAAATATCAAGTTGACATAACTCCTACAATACTTGCCGACATTCTTTGAAGCAAAAGGTGATATTGGTAAAGTTAACCAATTTTTACTGCATGGGTGGTCAGCCACATACCAATCTATAATTCAAGAAACTTTTTTTTATACGTAATACTACTAAATATTGCATCAAATTGAATAGCATCACACAATCACACAAAGAAAATAAAGTTTTTTTATTAAAAACAACTGCACGGAAAACGGAAATGGAAAATGGGATAAATAAGAGTGCCGGAAATTACTTATTTTCCCTCTCTTATTTATATCTTCTTTCTTTTTCTTTTTACTCTCCTCTTTAATTTTTTACTCTCCTTTCTCTCCTCTCGGATTTAAGCTTCATTCCATTGAAAGACTGACTACACGTTAAATAGAAAACGTAATCTCTAATAGAGAAAAAAAATAATACTTTCACTCTTATAATGAGATATATTTCTTCAATACATAATAATATACAGTACCTACTGTGGATATGATGAATGGGCAAAAAAAAGAGAAACATTTTTTTTTCATCATAATAATAATATTAGGATGATTTATTTGGTGAGCGCTGTTTTTGTGTGTATCACACCTCAAGAGCCCTCTGCGAGCTTGGTCGTCGCTGTAGAAAGCGCCAATTCTCAAGCAAGACCCAGTTGTTGTAAGGTTGGATGGACCTTTCAGTGACCGGTCTTTGGTAAAGGTTTATGAATTTTTCAACCCAGCGAAGAGCACATTCGAAATATAAATGGTATATTTTTGTGTTCCGTCGGGATCCGAATCCACAACCTTCCATTTACGAGTCCGAAGTGTTGCCACTACGGACCGGTCCAAGATGCCAACGACACGCGGTATACCTGAGCGGTTACCCATCCAAATACTGTCCGCGCCCAATGTTGCTTAACTTCGGTGATCTATGGGAACCGGTGCTTTCAACATGGTAACGTCGTTGATCATGTCATATATGATTAATTTCCTGTGTATAAAAATAGAAAAAAATATCACATTCAGAATGAAAATACACAAAAAGAAACGGACGTAGTTCATGGGCTGACTATTTTATACCGGAAGGGAATTGGTTCGAATCCTCGCAGAGCTTTCTCATGTATCATTTAGGAATATGTATAAATTACAAAGGCAAACAAATTTGTAAACACCTGACCAGGTTGCTAGAGAGGATGCTTACTCATACATTTATTGGTAGATGAGGACCCTATTTATACAACCCCTATCCATGATTTTTTTATTGGGATCATATTCTAAGCCTCATTCGTAGTGCTTAAACCAGACTTTAACGCATTAAAAATATTTTTTTGGCCGTATTTCAGTTATTTACTTCATAACATAGGAATAAACTGCATCCCCAATTCGTTTCTATATATTTAATCAATAATCTGTGTTGCAAAGATGTACTGGACTTTCAGGCCTATATTCAATGCATGTCCATAAGCAGGCACATGGAAGTTCGCGATCACACATGCTGCATGTGTGCGTACAAGATAAAACAAACCTCATATGATCATTAACTTTGCGACTCCTGCCACATTTATTTAAAACCGTTGTAGCATTCGCAAAAGTGAACCAAGTTTTTACAGCATGGGAGGTCATCCTCATACCAACTATTTGGTAGAATAGAATAATAATTAAATAATTTGGTACTTAGTGCATTATTTTAAATCAATAATTCACTTTTTCCACACAACATCCAAGGGCACATAATATAACTATCGAGGACATCAACTCCGACAAGTCTAGACTTTTCTAATTCTATGTATTTTCTAAGTAAGCTACTAAACCTTCTTTCAAACTAAGCATATGAGTTTTCTTTACTCAGTCTAATACCACAGACTTATATAAATTATTACTTCTTAAGTTCTTCAGAGCAAAAATATTAAGCAATTCTTAGACTCAACCATTATTTACGTACTTTATGAATTGAAGCGTTCGAGATGTGTGTCTAACGAAAAATACTTCGAATTCCTTGGCGTGATCGGGTCACCAATGAAGAAGTCCTCCGACGTGTGCGCACCACAAAGGAACTTGTGCCAACCATTACGCAGAGACAGCTGATGTACTTTGGTCACATTTTGAGAAATGAGAAATACCGTCTTCTTCATCTTATTATACAGGGTAAGATTAAGGAGAGAAGGACTCAAGAACGCTGAAAGATATGGTGGCTGAGAAGCCTGTGAAAATGGTTCAACAAAAGCACCAAGCCCCTTTTTCGAGCCGCAGTATCCAAGGTCAAAATAGCCATGATGATCTTAGAAGTAGCACAAAAGAAGAAGAAAAAAAGGGTGAAGCTATTCAATCTAATGTAAACATAACCGCAAATATCATACTTTCAAAACAACTAGCCCAAAACGTTTATATTTTTTTTTCCAAAAGTTTGACACCCACTGAAAGCGCTATTTCTGTTTCCATACATTTTTTTTTTGAACGCTGCGGTTGAGTTTGGACGTACAGTTTTATACTTTGGGCTTGGGTAGAAATGAACTCCGGTCCGGTCCATAGCTCAGTTGGTAGAGTGCTTGCATTGCATGCCGTGTGCTCAGATTCGAATCCCACCGAGGATGTCAAAAATGATTTCCCGTGTCGGTGTTTATTTCAAACCCCAAAATAGAATACCGGCAAGGTTAACTCAGCCTTCACAACCAATGAGTAACAGCCCTCTTGAGAGCTGGGAAACCCCCACTTCAACTGAAGTGGTTGGCGTAAGGCCAGCCCCCTTACCTGTCTCGCTCGCCACATGCGACCTCTTCGGGGATAACGCGGCAAGAAGTTACACTATGTGTGTAGCTTAATTGTGTTAACTCAAATAAGTATCTCTGAATAACAAACATTTTATCCATGCGTGCTCTGCAGATTATCTCTTCTTTTGTCTGCGAAATTCATTTTAGGACACAGATAATCCATGAGTCGTAAGTCTCTGAATAGCAATGTTAGAATTTACTGTGAATTCTTTGTACAATGGACTCAAAGGCATTGAAATTTAGATGCAAGAAATTTCCCTCACTTATTGCATAATAAATTTGACAACATACGAGTGAATTTGCATTTAAAGTGCTCCTTTGTGAGAAGAACTTAAAATTGGAGAATTTGACAAGTGCGAGTACTTTAACTATAGTAGAAAACATTGTAAAAATACCCAGAAATTCCGTAATCAGAAAAATGTTTGAAAACTAAATCATTCACTAGAGGTTGTGTTTTATCATCCATACATTTTTCAAGTTACGCGGTGGTTGCGTATTTACGTAGCGTTTTATGATTGACATAGTATAAAAGAAAAAAACTAGATGAAAAATTTAGAACGAGAATGAAATGATATAAAGCAGGCTTTGCATACATATTTGAACTCTTTCAGATATTCGTCAAATGAATGATCAAATCTGTTAATAGTTTCTCGTTTATATTTTGTATGTAGTCGGAATAGAGTTCAAAATACAGATGGATCCAATATTCTGGAAAATAATCAGCTTTCAAAACGTTCAAACTCAGTTTATTAACTATGGATTAGTTGTACGTGAGCCTAGGCACGTTGATTGGTATGTGTGTTACGTCTCTGGTAGAGTGTAGAACAATGCTCTAGTACCATCCATTATGGAAGTATCTAACATGTTCTCGATCATGCAAGAATCGTCTCTGCGGCATTGTCGGTGTTATAGCCGAGGGGATCAAGACAGGTTATTTGGAATCGGATAACGCTGGTTTGAATCCCGCGACGATAACTTCGACCCTGGTTCAACAGATGCCGTTGCATGCACACAAGCTTCAGCTTTCGCATGAAGACAACTGGCCAGGTAAAATAGGTTGGTGGATTGCACTCCTTTCCACAAATCTATTTTTTTAAATAAAAAAATATATATAAATATAAATACGAACAAAGATTCTGCGGTGAGACAGAGTCGCTTTGATCATTGTAACGCGAGCACCTGTAAGCAGAGAGTAAAGAGTGAACAGTACATTGTAACCTGTATTGTAAAAATAAATCCGGTGAAATACATTTAAATCGCAATTGAATTAAAAGAACCCCAAGTAAAATTATTTTATAATTAGAGAGGAATTCAGATTTTTTGTAGTTATGCAAAAAAAAAATAGAGTTGTTGTGGTTAGGGAATTTCAGTTATAGTTAGCTCCTAGTCGACTCTTTAGTTTTATTTTTGCCCCTTGGTTTGTAATTTGATAAGAAACTGACACCCATTCTATAAAAACATGGTTCACGTTTTCCAATGCCAACCCGGTTTTAGGAAAATGCAGAAGGTTTGGTTTATGTTATTAGTACACATGCAGCATGTTTAATCACAAACTTACAAGTGTCTGCTTGTAGGCGTGCAATAAATTAAAACCATAAATTTCAATATACATATCTTTGTTACTTAGATCATATAAAGTACCAAGTCTATGCGCCTGAATTGTGAGCAATAAAACGTACATAGCAGGGATTTGGTGATTCAAAGTGATAAAATCAATAACAATTGTGTTAGCATACATGCTGCTAATCCCTTGGTTATTCCATGTAATGAGATGAATGATCTGCGGGTTAACCTGCTTGAATAGCATTTACAATTCCATGGAATTCACAGCCAGCCATGGATTAACTGTTTGTGCAATGGATGTTATCAAATCACGTGGAACGATCACCACCAACTACGTTTCAACTCACCCAACGCGTTAATCAAAAACGTATGTAATCTCAGCTAGCACTCCCAGTTAGCGTTTTAGTTTTTGTGATTTTTTGGTGAAACTCTAAGGTTGAGTTTGGTAGGAATGTCTTGTGCTTGAAGTTAAGGTCTTGGTGCGCAAGCAGTCCTGACATAGGTCCCTGGACGGCGCCTAGCTTGAATTACGATCGCTAAAATACATAATCTGTTTAGCGAGTGAACAAAACTAATATGCCATTCAGATAGAGACAGTTGATAAATGGTCGAGTGTTTGATTTAAGGTTATTATTACTGTCAGGCCCTCTGATACCCATTATTGTAAATTTCGTTGGTTTTTCCATGTGACAAAAATCGTAGTAATAATTAAAAGAGTGTTATGAATAAGTGTTTTACTTTTAACTTTTTTGATGAATACATATTGTAATTTCATGAATCCAATTGATCATGATAAAAAAAAACACGTTTTGATGAAATATCCTCACTTATAACGCCTCTTCTAGTCACAACAAGGGCAACTTGTAGAACGGCTCACATCCATTCCAAAACTATGAGAACTTGGTGTTTTCATGACTTATTCCTTTACCAAACTGCCCGTTTATAGAACAAGTTACCGGTATCTGCGTTTCCACCCCAATTTAACTTTGTGCTATTTAAAACCAATATCAATCGTCATTTCCTTTCAGTGTCTCAAAACAAAGCCAACGCAACACACATCACAACTCCACGCAGCTAACAGCCCTGCAGCAATGGGTCGAGACATCAATTGCCACATCACCAATACCTCTGCGGGCTAACAACGAGTGTCATAGACCCCTACAGGGCTATTCACAACACGTTTGATCCACAGCTGATCTATGAATCATCGTTTTTTTGTTTGGAAAATTCACGAAGATGGTGGTTGAGCCATGGATTTGCTGTGTGTGAATAACACCGCTAGATTCTCTTAAATTTCGATATTCCTAAAACAAAGACAAGGGCAAATTTCATTTAGTTTACCACTTTACACTAATGGCAACTAACCATTTACCAGCTGTCCTATAAGACTTGCATACTGTCGTTGTGTGTACAATCTTTACCGGTTGTAGGGGTTAAATGGGAGGACAGGTCAACACCCCCGAGGTATGGGGGTGGTAAGGAGAGGGGTGAGGGGGAGGGGGATGAAATACTGGCAGCCCGAGCGTAGTATAAATCCCAACTTTTATTTTGTTCGCAAACTGTTCGCAATCTTTTTAGACCAACACCGTGGACTAAATAAGTTTTCAAATTATAATAAGAGTCTGATCGCAAAAAAAATCTCTGTAGATTTGCAAAAAAAACGACATAAAATGAGAAAAACCATTTTCAGATTAGATGGTTGATATTGTTATTCGATAAAAGTAAGGGACTCGCGTTTATTACTTAAAAAGTTTTTTTTTCCATTTTCAGTAATCAAAAAAGCCTTGGAGTTTTATTAATGTAACTATAGCCGTCACTGTTTCTCTGTCACCATTCTGCTAGGGGTGGATAGAGCCTGTGTAGAGTTTCATCAATCCCATCCCATCCTTTTCTTCTTCGTGTCAACTTGAGGACCAATGTTGGAAGAGCCCGGGCCAACATGTTGACCTGGGGATTTCTGGGACGGGAGGACTCTACACTATGTGAGTGTGGAGCTCAGCAAACTATGGAGCACCTGCGGTGTTGTCCCTCCTGTTCAACAAGCTGCTCCATGGATGATCTCTTTGCGGGAAACCAAAGAGCTGTAGACATTGCTCGTTACTGGGCCAATACGGTGTGAAGCTGACACGAAGAAGAAATCCCATCCTTATATATGTACCTCTTTCAATTATTTCAGTTATCCATTCAAACGTTGAATAATATTCTAGAGCCCATAATAGCTTGTCTTGATTCTTTCTTGCATAGCAATGCACTCGAATATGTGCTACAATATCCGCTTTGTGCTTTTTTGTCATAAGTTCTTCAGAGGTAATTTCACATGAACAATGTTTTTATGTGTATTGTGCCAATGTGTCTTATGAAAACTTGATATTGATTTATAACAATTCTCACATTATCCTGTTTTAAGTTTTTTTCTTAGCTTAGATTGTGTCGAATTTGATTCTTAAGACCATTTCATTAATAGATCATCTTTGAACCAAATGGTAGATAAGAAAAACAGGCACTGGGGGGACAAGAATGCTTAAAATACACTCATACTCTTCTAAACGCTGATCATTATCATCAGTTATAATTTTTTCAGCTACTAAAACTCTACAAATAAAAATCAAACTGTCTCAGTCGTTCATACAAGTACGGCCGTATTTTTTTGCTTCAAATTGGGTATAACTAACATCTATTTAGTTTCAATAAACAAGTACAGAAATCTTATTATACCTTAATAATTAAACCATATTATTTTTGCGTCCAAGCTCATTGTTTTATTTCAGTTGAGTCTTACAAGAAAAAATACAATGTGAGGTAATTTGATATTACGAGTACTCCTATATCGAGAATAAATAAATGTGGAGGGATTTTTCGGAAAGGAAAAAAAAATACAAAAACAGTCACTTACGTTGTTGGAAAATAAAATCAGAGAGAATTGCATTAATGTTAACAGAAAGACAAGTGTGTTATGAGATGATTTTGAAAAATACATAAAAAAAAACGAAATGAAATTTCTCCCTCGAAGCTCCGCATTCTATCGAACTTCTCCTTCCCTTGAATAAAGTGCTTTTTCAACCGTCTAACAATCTTTCCTCACATTGGTTATACTTGAATCTTATAGAAACAAAAGCGGTTTTGTGAGATCTTTTTAAATCCGTAATCCCCCTTATTCATGAAAAAGGTTTTAATTTTTAAACCAGTATAAAGTCAGTTTTCCCATACTAATAAGCTGGTTTATCTCTGGTTGTGGGGTCAACCAATCTAATGAATAAGGCCGAATGATTTTTAGTTATGAGGAAGATTAAGGGCCTGTTGCATCAAACTTCAATCAGACAAAAATCAAAATTAAGTATGATTTCTCCGTTTCAAATCAAAAATTTGGTTGCATATTCGTAAGTCAGCTGATCTACATCATCCTTCCTGATCAAATTCCATCGTATTATTACCAAATTCAGAGACATATTGAACCGAGATCCTTACCAGAATTGATCAATCAAATTTTATGTGTCGATCAAATATTTATTGGAGGTTGGTGCAACATGCCCTTAGTATAAGAACATAATAATTTAAAGTAGGAGGACAAGGATTCCTTGACTCATAGGGTGGTATGAGAATGACCACCCATTCTGTAAAAAATGGTTTACTTTGTCAATGTCACCCCTGTTTCAGGGAAGTTCTGCAAGAGTTACAGGATTTATGTTCATTTAAGGATTTTAATATTTAAATGCATATACAGCATTTGTAAGCGCAACTCACACGAGACTGTTTGTGGGCATGCATTTGATATGAATTTAAAAGTTAACATAATATCTTTGCCACTTAGATTATAGATTACATCTAATACCTTTGTGGGACCCGAACTTCAGTCTTTTGATTTAAAGGAATGTATATATGATAAAATGCTTTCAAAATAAGAACAGTATCATAATTGAACCTCTCTTTTGGCTGAAAGTCTTCCGTGTTCCAAAGCCTGTCGAACTTCGCTTTCTCTTTACTAAAGTAATTTACCTACGATCCAATACTCCCCTCCTTATCTCGTTCAGACTTATAGAGGTCTATCTCAACGATCTCAGATAACAAAGACTGAGCGAAGCAGCCAAATTTCAGCTGTTAAATTTCAGTGTCGACAAATGCCCGTAATATTTTCTTGAATTACATTTGTTTTATCGGTTTTAATTACAAAATTCGATCTATTGCTATTCACAAAGCATTAAATCCACAGCTGATGAATGGATCATCAATTTTTTCACCAGTCCGTAGTCTAGTGGTAACGCATCAGACTCGTTAACGGAAATTTGTGGGTGGAGCATGAAAAATCTATCATTTACATTTTCAAATGTACTCTTCGCTGGGTTGAAAAATTTATAAAATTGTACCAAAGACTGGTCATCAAAGGTCCATCCAGCCTTACAGAAACTGGGTCTTGCTTGAGAATTGGCGTTTTCTGTAGCGGCGACCAAACTCGCAGAGGGATTTTGATGTGTGATTCACACAAAAAAGCGCTCACCAAATAAATCATTATAATTGTATATTATTTTTGTAAAATAAATTCACGTTAGGTAGCGCTTGAGCCATGTATTTTATGTGTGTGAATATCGCGGTTAGCGCATTTAAGTCTTGAGCTGCAGTGGTAACAATGTTATATGCTTTGATAAAAAAGTAAGGTTAATAAAAGAAAAAGACTGGCTGTTTTTATTTGAATCACACCTCAAGAGCCGTAATTGAGTAGCAGCGTCCTTGGCGTGACTACATCCCTAAACGAAGCTTTAAAAAATAACTAACTCATCAACATCAGCGTCAATTTTCCAAGCAAGACTCAGTTGCCGTAAGACTGAATGAACTTGCGTGGCTTTCTTCTAACTGTTATAAACGCTGCGTTCAAAATCAAACCCACATCTTTCGATCACAAGCTGAGGCGTTAAGCACAAGACTTCGAGCTTTTTCAAGCTTCAAAGTTTAATGAAAATGCTTTTATGTAATCTGCATACATTTACATGGCTGGTCACGTATTGCACCCCAGCGTGATCACAACGCAACACAACGCAACTAAGCTACACATATAGTGTAACTTCTTGCCGCGTTATCCCCGAAGGGGTCGCATGTGGCGAGTTGAACCTTTTTATTTTTAGAGGTAAGGGGGTCGGCCTTACGCCAACCACTTCAGTTGAAGTGGGGGTTTCCCAGCTCCCGAGACGGGCTGGTACTCATTTCTTGTGAAGGCTGAGTAAACCTTGCCGGTATTTTATTTCGGGGTTTGAAATAAACACCGAAACGGGAAATCATTTCTGACACCCTCGGTGGGATTCGAACCCGAGCTCACGGCATGGAATGCAAGCACTCGCACCGACTGGAACAAAAGTTATATTTTTTGTTTATTAAACAGTACCCCGAGTATACAACATGGCGTAAATATCAATACTACGTCGCTCCTAGAGATTGTTTAAATTTGCATATATTTTTTAGATTCACGTAATTGAGGTGAGTCAAAGCAATTCTTTGTACTAGGGGCACAAAGGACATCTTGTTTTTGTTAGTCTTATCTTAGACATTCAGCCCTCGAGCGTGGCTTGTCTCAGGCAATTGTAAAGGCTAACAAATGGATACAACAATAAATTATCAGCTTTTTAGCAAATTGTCCATTCTTACACAAGTTCGATTGAGATTTGCGACAATACCGCACAGGGAAGCTTCCCTTCCATAATTATCAAACCCTGTGAACAAGTTCCACGTTTAAACTCAATAGTAACGTTTTATAAAAAGATTATAGAGACTTAAACGCTCAAAAGAGACGCTAATTTAGTTCTTGTACAATTTTTAGTGCAACTTTTAATTTAGGAGTATTTTTTTGTGTACTAGAATGTTTACAATCACTTGGACTGGATATTTACATGTTCTTTGTTATGCAAATTCCGTGTTTTTGTTCCAGAAATCCTTTCTCTACATTCGCGCCACAGCTTGCCGAAAACATTTATTGTAATGGCGTCTGCTTGCCAATTTAAAATAATTTAATTTCGGTTTATTTTCATGATAATGTCTGTGGACTCACCCCCAATAAGTTTTTGTGGTTTTAGGGGCCCATTTGCAGTGCTTAATTATTTTGACATCCATTATGTATGATGATGAGTTGATGATTTCTGAAAAGCGACGTTTCGTGATGTAGTCACTGCAAGGGCGTAACTTAATGTATTTAGTGTTGATAATTAATAGTTAATAATAATGTTGATTTAGTCCTTGACTTATAGGTTGGTATGAGGCTGACCACCCATACTGTAAAAAATGGTTCACTTTGTCAATGTCACCCCTGTTTCAGGGAAGTTCTGCAAGAGTTGCAGGATTTATGTTCATTTAAGGATTTAAATCTTTAAATATATATACATCATTTGTAAGCGCAACTCATACGAGACTGTCTGTGGGCATGCATTTAATATGAATTTAAAGTAAATATATCTTTGCCACTTAGATTATAGATTATAACAACTTAATCATGAATAATTTTTAAACATTTATAGACAAGACACATTTATACCTACTGTTTTTATTTTTGCTAAAAAAAAATTCTGTGAAAAAAAGGAATATTACTTTTAAAGAAAAATGACTTTAAAAATAATTTAAAAAAAAATTACGTTCCTACTTACCACAAAACTTGCGAATTAAAAATTAGGTAAATATGCAAACAAATATTGAAATTACTATACTTACAAAAATTGTGAAGTAACAAATAAAGATTGCAATTGAACAATACTTTAAAGACAACAGTGTTTCAGCTAAGCTGTAGTTGCTTAAATTTATAATCTAAGTTGCAAAGATAAATATAAAGTAAGATTCATATTATATGCATTCTCACAAGCAGATATGTAGTAGTTTGCACATACACATGCCGCATGTGGACTTGCAAAATAAAAACCCAATATCTTATAAACATACCCTGCAACTCTGGCCTACTTTTCCTGAAACAGAAGTGACATTGACAAAGTGAACCTTATGAAATGATTTATCATATTGCACGCTTAATAATAAAGAGAAATAACTCAAAAATTGGGAAAATCGAGATTTTGTAATAAAACGCAAGAACAATGCAAAACGCAAGAATAGGTAGAATGCGACAGCCGTTCAATTCGGATGATATGACCAAGATAAAACATCGGCCGCCTATTTCATCCCATACAAGTTGTAAGTACTGGGTGTCTGAACTTTAAACGTGATTTCCCAACATTCTTGTTTTTTGAGTTATTGCTCTTTATTATTAAACGTGCGATATGTACATCGATAAAAGCATTTAATTTTACTAAATTCTGTATGCAATTAATTTGTAAAATTATTAACATTAAAAAAAAACTCTTGTATCCAAAAACGCTACGATGTTTTATATCCACACTTCATAAAGTCTACTCAATACTCATCTAAAGTATCTAAATATAAATAATAATAAGTATCATAATTAATAATACTCGATAAGGTGGCTTTTTGCCATCAATCAAAAGCCCTTTAGTCAAAATTCAGGTCGCATCAAGAACACTTCAAGAGCCGCAAATATTTACTCAACCTTTCCTTCGACAGCCCTTAAACTAAAAGGGTTGTGCAAAGAAAACAATCTCACCTGTGAAAATAAAATAACGGAAAAAAAACATTGTTAATGCTTTGTTTTGTAGGGGAAGAAAAATAAATGGAAATGGATGCCAACGTTTTTTTAACAATCATTAATCAATTCGTCCCCTCAGTGTTTGTTTGGTTTATCTACCATTTGACTAAGATGACTAGGGCGAGGAAAGAATGGGTAAAGAAAGAGTGTAATCTGAAAAGGGATGTGAAAGTTAAGGTACAAAAGAATGTGATGAAGTTTGGGTATGTGGAAAAAAATAATGAATGATGATGGACTGACAAAAAATATTTACAAAGGAAGTGTGAAAAGAAAAAGACGTAAGAGACGAATGAGAAAATATACAGTGATCAGATTGAGGAGATTTTGAAAGAATGGGATATACAAAGTGAGTGTAAAAGAAGAAAATGTATAAAAAACGTGATGGGTATGAATGTATTGAAAGAGGTATGTCAGGATAAGAAGAAATGGAGGCAGCTATGCAGAGGCTTTGGTCACCCCTAGCGGAATAGCGACAGATTCACAGTTATAGTGACCTTTCAATGGGATTGTCTTAAGAATCACCTTCTGCATTATCTGAGCTAATAAAAAAACGAGAAACACGATATTGTGAGAGTTGTTATATTTTTTTTTAAATCAATTCCCAGTTTTTATAAGACACATTGGTCCATTAAACATACAAACATTGCTCATGTGAAATTACCTCTGATGGACGTAAGACAAACAAGCACTAAGGGGACGAATTGGCTTTACAGAACCCCGAGTATGAATCTTTCTATAACTCAATCAAAAAGTGTACTGAAACTAAAAAGCGTCTCTATTGAGAGTATTAGTTTTCTTATATTTTTTGGTAAAACTCTATGGTTGAGCTGAAACGTAAAGTTTTATAATAATTGAAATACAAAAATAAGCTGTATTCTTTTTACCCTTTTCAACATTTTTTCATGCATACATTATATCTGACAGCTGATTTTTATTTTATATTTTGATAAGAGGTGTTTTGTTTTGTTTTTTGTAATAACGAACAATGAATGGGTATGTTTTTTTTTCAGCAGTTGAAAAAAATAATAAAAAGAGAAGAAGATATTTATACAATATGCATATTCAACGATAAACAAAATGTACTACTACTAACGTTTTTTTTTATTCAAAACATTAATATAAGCCAAACCTTTCCAAAAATATTGATCTAAATCTAAATCTGAGCTGCAAAGATATGTATCATTTGAGATTCATATTAAATGCATTCCCACAAGCAGACATGCATAATTTCGCGCTTACACATGCTGCATGTGGACCTACAATATAAAAACCCTAATCTCAAATGAACATAAGCCCTGTAACTCTTGCCGACCTTCCCTGAAGTAGGGGTGACATTAGCAAAGTGAACCATTTTTTACAGTATGGGTGGTCAGCCGCATACCAACCTATCAGTCAAGGATTAGGAGATAATGTTGGTATAAGGCTGACTGCCCTTACTGTAAAAAATTGTTAACTCGTCAATGTCACCCCTGTTTCAGGGAACGTCAGCAAGATTTGCAGGGCTTTTGTGCATTTGAGATAAGGTTTTTATGCGCACGTAAGCGGCATATAAGCTCAAATTTATTCGTATCTTTGCAACTTAAATTAGAGATTAAATACCAAAAACTTACTAAGTCTACGAATAAATAAACTTTATAAAATATTCTAAATGAAGATTTAAAATACGAAACATTAGAGCTGTATTAAAGTTGCAATAAACTTTAATCAGAATTATTTTAAAGCAATGTAATTAAAAAAACAAATCATTAGCACTTTTAACGTAGCCTTTCTCCAAAGAAAAGAATGGGGGATGTTTAAGTCCAGGAGTGTACTCAGATAGACTTATAAAAAAAAGACCGAGCTTTGAATGAGAGTTCAGACTTCATCCATTATTCATAGACTTTTTTTACACTAAAATATATTGAACGATAATTTTCTTTCGATAAAATTGCTTCAGGGAATGCTTGTATCTCAACATAGAAAGTTAACGATTTGTTCAGAACATTGTCTCGGCTTCTGTTCTGGCTTTGTCCTTTAACCTGAAAGTCTTGTCGTAATGACGTCATGATTCCGCAACAAGAAACAACTTTCCCGGCAACTCTTGTAGCGCAACTTCTTGGCACAAAGTATCGAAACATGTTGTATGTGATGTTTTTCATAAACATCGCTGTAATCTTGTGTGTTTTTATCTTTGAGGATATTCTGTAACACAATTTAGCTGCAGATATAGTGCAACACCTTACGGTGTCGGTGAAGACTTGCTGAGGATTGAACTCTAGCCCTCTGGAATAAAACGCAAGCATTTCGCCAACAGAGCTATTGACCGAACTTTTATTATCTAAGTTAAAAATATGTGTGGATTAATGTTTTAGACTATATTTTCAAACCAGGCTCGATAGCTCAGTTGATATAATGCTTGCGTTACATGCCTAGGGCTAGAATTCGATCCATACCAAGTCTATCATAAATATTTTCAAGTTTTGATGTTTATTTTACACCCACAATAAAAATACTGGCAAGGTATACTCAGACTTTATAAAAAATGAGAACCAGCCCGTTCGGGAGCTGGAAATTTTATCAGTGAAAATAATCACTACAATCCGTATTTATAGAATGACTAAAGGAAAGTCTAGCAGTACCATATCATACCATAATAATCTCGAGAAGACACTTCGAGTAAATACGAGTAGGTAAAACCATCAAATACTTACGTCTTACACACATATACTAGTAAGTAAAAACACATAGACACACAATCATATGTAGGTAAACATGCTCAGACATAAACTCATACATTCGCAACAAGATATTGCACTTGTATTAATTGCGAAAGTACCATTGGCAATAATTATATTGAGCGCAGATCTGTGTTCCCGGCACGCACAGTTCTATGGCGGAGGAATTATTTAGTAGACTTGATAATCACAGAGCAAGTCAAACACATTTGTAAGGCCGAGCAGCACCAATCACAGCCCAACAATCTAACATGTAAAGACCCGCACAGAATCTTCAAGCAACCATCAATAGAATATCTTGAACTTGATTTAAATCTATCTATAATACCATAATGCGAGTTCAATTGAATTAAAACTGTAATTTATTTTATACAATTTATTTCAGATTCGGTTCAGAAACAGAGTAACATTACACCTACACAATACAAAGGTTTATTCCCTACAAAAAGCTTTGGTCCTTATTTTATAGCAAGAATAAAAATCGTTCTCGGATCATTGAGAATTGTTACATGCGAGACTTTACTAGAACATCCGACCGAAAACTCGAGTCACTTGAATGTATAGTCAGATGAGCATCAGATTATCTTTCAAGAGCATCCCCCAGGGGCCTGCATCTAATAGGCGCATGCGCCTAATAGGTAGGCAATACTGTACTGTAACTGTAACTCTGTCGCCATTCCGCTAGGAGTGGCCAGAGCCTCTGCAGAGCTGCCTCCATTTTTTCCTATGGAGTTTCCTATGGAGTGATCAGATTGAGGAGATTGTGAAGGAATGGGATATACAAAGTGAGCGTAAAAAAATAAAATGCATGAAAAAGGTGATGGATATGAAGGAATTGAAAGAGGTATGTCAGGATAGGCAATATATCGTTAAAAACCATTTAAAATTGATATTCAGTTTAGAATTCAAAATTAAAGTTCGATTGGAGCCATAGCTAGTACTTCAGTCAATTTCAAATGATTTTAAAGGAATGGGAGAAAATATTTATTCTGAAATGTATTTGCCTATACCCAATACATGCACCTGGCATCCCCTCTCCCTGATTTGGGTTAGAACAGCTGCTGACTCGAGCAATCTCGAACAATACAAATCAATATCAAATAGAACTGTATGAAAGTTATGACTTTCTGTCCTGTCTTTGGTCCAGCCAAGTGACAACACATATTTTTCCTAAATTTTAAATGTGCTTGGTTCATTGGAAAGATGTAGCATCTCTTGAAATTTATTTTTGAATGAGAATAGTGCTTCATGATCGGAATCTCTAGTATTGTATTGCTCAGCCTTCAGAGCTCACCGTTCTGTAGTTTTCATTTGAAGTGTTTAAGCCGCATCCCCAATCCCCGCGAGATGAGGTCACGTCCCACCCAACTTCCTCGGGAACGTCTCCCAAAATGTGTATCATCCATCAAAGGCAACCAACATCGTCATGAAACAGACAGATTCACTATATTTTATGAGTTACTATCCGTACCCTGCCACCCCTTGTGGTGACTTGTCTGATTACTGTTATTTTGCCGCCATTCTGTTACGGAAGAGGAGTATCTCCGCAGATATGTCTCCTCTGTGTAATGTCGTTGCACACTTCTTTTAGGTAGTCTTAAAAATCCCTGTCCTAAGGTGAAAATAGTTTAAGCATATTTCTGCTCTCATTTGCTTTACGGTTCCAACTTTTTTTATACAGAAGACTAAGTTGGCATGTAAACAATAACTCATGCAAGTTTCATCGCAATCTGTTCAGTAGTTTAAGAGTCTATACAAGACAAACATACATACATCCGTTTGATTTTATATTTTAAATAATTTACACTGAAAAATACATTTTATCCAAATCTTGATTAACTTAAGTTGATGTCACCCCTGTTCTACATACAGGAGAAGTTAGAAGTATTTAAGGATAATAATTTTAAGTAAATAGGATGATCACTGTGAGCATCCTCACTTGTGAATTAAGAGTCCGTTGCGAGCTTGGTCGTCACTATTGTAACCGTCAATTCTCTAGCAACAATCCAGCATGGTAGTTAATGAGATGTCCAGCTGGAAAACCTGTAAAAAGGTAAGAAGATGGCTGGACGTCTTAATAGAAAAAACTGATAGAAAGAACTAAATCATTTTGTTTTTTAATTATTCACTGGTAATATCTGGCTAAAATATAAGAGGTTCGTTAATGTTCTCTTCACAAATTTCTTAAATAAACAAACGAAAGATCCTATAATAATCTTTAATCTAACGTTGCTAAGATATGAAAATAAGGCTCATTGCTCATGCTGCATGTGTACCTACAAAATAAACCTAACCTCACATGAAAAAAAAAATACTACTACTGTCGCTTCTCCCTAAAATTGAGGTGGTATTAGCAAAAGTGAACTAGTTTTACAGCAAATAGCGTCAGCCTTAAACCAACCTGTCATACAAAAGCTACCATAGAATAATCGAGAAAGTTTTCTAAGCATAATAAAAAAGATAAAGCATAAAAATGTCAAAGTTGTAAATAAAAATTTGATGAACTTTTCATTTGTGGAAATATTTTAGCGACCTTAAAGTCAAGAGCAATCACTGAAACTCTAATTTAAAAAAGTTGTTATGACCTGCGAGCCATTTAGGAAAGGTCAGACCGCCCCAACTCGTTCCCAACTCTGGATTGGATTCTTGTTTACTCCCTTTGTGGTTTGCTCATTAATAAGAGGTTTGTTCTTTTCTTAACATTTTGCTAAATTTATTAACGCAATATTGAAGTTAATTAGGATTTTCGGGCGGGCTTTTCAAAGTTTCGCAAAAAATAATCAGCACCGCAAGTATGATATTTCACGACCAAACTCAATCATAGCGTAAACCATCTTTTAATTTTAAATAAAAAGAGTTTATAGTGTGCGTTTTAGTTTCCCATGATGTACTGTTTATTTGAGTTTCAACGTTGAGTTTTATACTAGGGTAAAGGTTTTTTTTATGAAACGTACCTACTCGTATATATTTTATTCAGTATTTGAGGTATTTTTTTCATGGAACGCAGAATAGGGAATATGATGTTCCCAGAATTCAAAATGTCTCGGGAATTTTTACGTTGGAATTTTTTTCACGAAATGGCGTGATAAAATTTTCAACATGATTTTAACCACCTGAGATTTGATTTACTCGCGCATCCACTTAGTTTTGTCACTAAAACTTCGTCTTTTTCTTGGTGTTAGCGTTTTGATCTTTACATAGTTTCATGAGATGAGGACGTCGAGCTAACTTTCCACTTTTTAGAAAGTCTGCCAGCTGGACGTTAAACAGTTGGCATCTCATTGGCTAAGATTTGTACTAGTCTTTCTATGTCTCATTCACGAGATATGATTTCTTAAAAATCATCTCCTGGATGTGCTTCATACGACCTTTATTAATGTTAGCAATTATTAAAAAAAAAAATTATGGTATATTTTGTAAGAGCTAGTTAGCCTGAGTAATCATACCGTAAGATCTCCCTGCGAGCTTGGTCATCGCAACAGAACGTAAAGCAAACAAGATCCAGTTGCTGTCAAGCTGAATGAACCTTTATAAAAGTTGATAAACTTTACAGTCTAACGAAAAGTATTTTTTTAACTTGTTTTCTTTGTATTCCACATATATTGATACTACTACCTTAAAATTACAATCCGATGATGATTACATCACACCCATCATTAATGATTTTTAGAGTAATGAACGTAATAACAAATTCAGCTGATTTGTGATTATGCTCCGCTAAAATCGAACCTATTACCTTTCAATTACAAGTTTAAAGCGTGTACCACTGGATCGCTTAAAATAAAAAATCGAACCTGCACAATATTCGAAAAGATACCTAAAAAGTGTCTCTAGCATAATATCTTTATTCTTCTATCTTTTTCTTCTTGTATTTTCTTGCTAACAATCTTGTTTCTCTACTTTTGGCTACTCTTGGCAGCCACTTCAGAACTTCCTTCATCAATCTGTTATCAGAACATGTGGTGACATGTCCTGCCTAGCTTTATTTCAGGCATCTGTACTTTGAGTATACAACATTCAGATAACTCTCTTCGATGGCGTAAATCGAAAATATATTGAATATACGCCGGCACTCCTAGGTAAATTATTTAGTTTGCATACATTTTTTGGATTCACGCAATCGAGAGGAGTTAATGTAATTTCTTATATCAGGGCAACTGACCCTTCAACAACAGTGACTTTTCTGTTTCCACTGATCCATTTATAAGTTTTTCCTTTGATACGCCTATGTATTTTATCTCTCATAGTTGGTATGCGGCTGACCACCCATACTGTAAAAAATTGTTCACTTTGCCAATGTCACCCCTGCTTCAGGGAAGGTCGGCAAGAGTTGCAGGGCGTATGTTCATTTGAGATTGGGGTTTTTATATTGTAGGTCCACATGCAGCATGTGTAAGCGCGAAATTATGCATGTCTGCTTGTGGGAATGCATTTAATATGAATCTCAAATGATACATATCTTTGCAGCTTAGATTAAGATTTAGATAGCGTTTATTTGTTACTGAGAGCTTTTAAAATATTAACTACTCTATACGAAAATCTGTGTAGATTAAAAATGCAGAAATCTGTACAAAAAAAAGGCAGTACCTAAGCGTAGCATAAAACTGTTTTTACAATATAAAAGATAACTCATTCTAGACTGTGGGAGTCCGAGCCAAAACTTGGCCATAGCACATTCAACTAATATTTCATTTACTTTGATACGTATATTTTTTTATTTATTTTATTTTACATGTTACATTTGTTTTGTGATTTAAAAAGCCACAGCCAAAACCCGGTCGAACGTGTGTCAATCTTTAGTTATTAGTGACATACCAACCTCTTGATAATAATGAAAATGAGTAATAAAATAGATTGTTGTTTGCAACTACGCAACAAACCTACACATATAATGTAACTTCTTTCCGCGTTTTTCCCGAAGAGTTTCGCATGTGGCGAGTTAAACCTAATAATGTTTAATGGTAAGGAGGCTGACCTTACGCCAACCACTTCAGTTGAAGTGGGGGCTTCCCACCTCCCAAGAGGGCTGGTACTCATTTTTTGTGAAGGTTGAATAAACGTTGCAAGTATTTTATGTTGAGGTGTGAAATAAACACCGAAACATGAAATCATTTCTGACACCGTCGGTGGGATTTGAACCTGAGCTCACGTCATGGAATGCAAGCACTCTACCAGCTGAGCTATCGATCGGACTACTTAACTGAAGTAAGCAATACAATAGCCACGTTTATCAACAAAATTACTTTCATTTGTTACACAAAATATTCCCCTTCAACAAATTTTTGAATCAGAGTAGGTATTGATATTTGGTTCACACACTGTCCATATTAATCCCATTTGCGATCATAAATCCCGTCTTATGTTCCCCCCACGGCTTGGAAGAGACCCATTACGTTGCGACACAATACTCCGAAAGGGAAATATTCCTTCCGCAATATTAACAGCCTGCTTAAGTTGAGCCCAAACATTTCGTCTCCGTAGTACTTGTTTGTTTTATCGCTGCCTTAGTTCTTGTTTGCCGTATAGACCATTAAGCTAATTTCACATTAGCAATTTTTGCATGTGTACTGGACCAATGTGTCTTATGAAAACAGGAAATTGATTTCAAAAATATTTAAAACAACTCTCACATTATTGAGTTATACGTTTTTTTTAGCTCAGATTGTGTAGAATTTTATTTTTAAGACAACTGCATTAAAAAGTAATATTTCACAGAATTGGTCTATACAGCAAACAAGAACTGGGGGAGCGTTATGTCTATTAGAAGTAATTTCACATGAGCAATGTTTGCATGTGTACTGGATCAATGCGTCTTTTGAAAACTTGAAATTTATTTAAAAAATATTTAAAACAACTCTTACACAATCGTTTTTTACATTTTTCTCTTAGCTCAGATTGTGTAGAATGAGATTCTTAAGGCAATTTTATTGAAAGGTCGTCTTTGAACCAAATGGTAGATAAGCCATACAATCAATCACTACCAGAGTGGAAAATATCACCTTTATACGTTGCCGGTATTTATATTTTGGATTTTAAATAAACACCTAAACAGAAAATCATTTATATTTTGGTTCTTACACTATGATTTTTTATCGTTTTTCTCTTCGCTTAGATTGTGTAGAATGTAATTCTTAAGCCAATTTTATTGAAAAATCATCTTTGATACAAATGGTGGATAAGCCTAACAAGCTTTGGGGGTGACGAGATCTCTCCAGTGCCCACACTGAACGTGCGGAATCAACCATACTGAAAAAGTATGTAAACTTAAACGCTCTGTAGAGGCACTGTTAAAGTTTTCATACATATTCTAGTTAACGCTATGGTCGTGTTCAAGTTGAAGGTTTAAACTTGGAGTTCATATTACAATACGATATTATGGTATTAAGTTATTGTGTTGGAAGGCTCCATACAGGGTATTGTAATTAAAGCTCATTGAGCGAGATGCGAACCTTCGAGAAAAGCGCGGCCTAATACTAGGACCGCATACTTTGTTGATAGAAAAGATATCCAAATAGTACTGCCATCGAGGTACTTGTAGATTATAAATGTAATAGATGTTACAAATGGAAGATGTCTTAAAATAGTGAACATCCTCTGAATTGTGCAGACTCAAAAAAAAAAAAATCCTGCTAATTTTGGTGATCTTTAAATAATGTCGATCTTAAAAAATGATGTTCAACTAATATTGAATATCTTCATGCCGTAGAACTACTAGGCTTAATAATATTAGGTCTGTCTATGGCGTAGACCTGGAATAATGTTGAACATCTTCGTGCCGTAGACCTGAAATAATAAAAAGCCTGCCCATGGCGTAGACCTGAAATAATATTGAACATTTTCGTGCCGTAGACCTAAAATGATATTAAACTTGTCCATGGCGTAGACCTGAAATAATTTTTATAGTGAAGATCTGAAATGCTATTGAGCATCTTTGTAACGTAGACCTGAAATAATATTAAGACCATGCATGGCGTAAACCTGAATAAATGTTGAGCATCTTTGTGCCGCAGACCTGAAATAATAATAAACTTGTACATGGCATAGACCTGAAATAATGTTAACATCTTTGTGCCGTAGACCTGACATAAAATTAAGCCTGTCCATGGCGTAGATCTAAAATAAAACCAAGCAATATGTGAAACATATTCTGTAATTTCTTAAACTCTAGCTTTTGATCAGGAATCAGAATCTGTCTATGTCTGAAATTCACGTTTATTATTCAGTCGGATTCTCCCTTACATGAAATTTTTGTTCAAGAATCTGTTATTGACTCGGGGTAACTTTGTGCCGATTTATAAAGAAAATGAGTCTCATTGAATCAAAGGTGGTCCACGATTTTTTTAAAGATAAGATTGAATCAGAGAAAATTATTTTCACATCGTTTCCGTATATTCATTTCATTTCAAAAATTATCCTAATTTGGCACATCTTTGGAAAAAATTGAAATGTAAAATTGGCCGTGAGTGCTAAACAGTTTTTCAAGATCTATTATTTCGGGAATTACATTGTACACGCAGCCTTTGTCCAAATTCGACAACTGAAATTGACATTTATGGATGGATGGGAGGTTTTTGAAAAGACAATAATTACGATAAATTTTTTAAAGAAACATTTTTGAAACATAACCTACAACTTTTTTTGAAAAATTTGGAACAAGAACAAAATTATTGGAAAGAAGAAGTAAAAAATAAATTAAAAAATCAAAATTGTATACCTACCTACCTACCTGTAATACCTACCTAACAACATGGCAGAAGACGTGAAATGGACTATTTACACTTTTATATGGACAATATTTTTTCTGTTTTAATTTTATGTTTTATAGCTGTATTTTTTTATTTGTATTTTTAAACTCACTTTAGTTCTTAACATTTTGTTTTGTAGCAATGGCCACCAACGATAATTTTAAATCTGTACATTGTGGAAATGCCACCACTAATTTTCATAGAAAGAATGAATGGGTTTTCGGGACATGGAATGTAAGGAAGATGAATGATTGCAAGGAGAAAGAAATTATGAATGTAATGAAAGAGAAACGAATAAAAGTAATGGGTGTGACAGAAACAAAAATGAAAGGGAATGGTGAGAAAGTATTAGCGAATGGTGAATTGTATATTTGGTCAGGTGTGGAAGATGGGAATGAAGGGAAGGTTTAGGTGTGATTGTGAGTGAGTGTGTGAAGGGATGCATAGCGGGTTACCAAAGAATTTCTCCCAGGATTTTGGTTGTTAAATTCAAAATTAACAGTTTGAAACTTTTCTTGGTGACCTGTTATGCTCCTGTTGATTCAGAGTGTATGGAGGTGAGAATGAGTTTTTGGAATGAGCTGAATGCGGTTGTGCATGAAAAGAAGAAGAATGAAAACATTGTAATTTTAGGTGATATGAATGGATGGATAGGTGCGCAGAGGGATGAATGTTTGAAAATTATTGGTCCTGGTGGGAGAGGTGTAGTCAATGATAATGGGCGACATCTGATTGCTTTGTGTGCGGAGCACAGTCTTTTTGCATCGAATACTTGGTTTCGGCATAAGGATGTGCATCTGTACACGAGGCAGATTGTGGGAAGTCGCACAATCATTGACTACATCTGTGTGGATGAAAGACTGAGAGGAGCCGTAAGAGATAGCCGTGTCTACCGCGGGCCTGAAATAGGCAGTGATCACTATCTCTTATGTGCTAAAATAATGCTTGGTGAAGTAAGAAAGAAGAAACGCAAGAAGCAAGTAAGAATGACTAGAATAAAAGTAGAAAGGCTGAATGAAGAAAATGTGAAAGAGAAGTATGTATCAGAGCTCCACAAAATTTTAAGTGTAAATGAACTTGAGAAGAATGTGTGTGGAAAAGATATTGAAAGCATGTGGAAAGATCTGAAGGAAGGAATGATTGAATGTGCTAAAAAAGTATGTGGGGTAACGAAAGGTGGAAAATTGAAAGGAGATGCCTGGTGGAATGATAGAGTGAAAGAAGCTGTGAAAGTTAAGAAAAAGTGTTACGAAAATTGGCTGAATGATAGAAATGATAGAAAGCTAGAAGACGAATATAAGATAGCTAAGAGAATGGCAAAGACTATAATTTATGAAAGCAAGATGAATGAACAAAGAAAGATTGATGAAAGGATTAACAAAAGTTTCACCGACAGTAAGAAGGAATTTTGGAGGTGGATCAATGCGGATAGAAATAAATCTTCTGCATTGACCACTCCGGGAGTCAAAAGTGCTGCCGGTGAGATGGTATGGGAGAATGAAGAAGTATGCAAGAGATGGAAGAACTATTTTCAAGAAATTTTTGGCCAGGGTGAAAGAAGAATTTATGAACAGACAGATGAAGAGAATGAATTGAAGATTTTGAAAGAAGAAATGAAAGTGTCTATTTCACGTCTGAAGAATGGGAAGTCTGCTGGGTTTGATGGTATAAATGGTGAAATGTTGAAAGCAGGAGGTGAATGTGTGATAGATTGGATGTTTGAATTATGTAAGCTTTGTGTGAATGTAGGAGTAGTACCGATGGATTGGAGGAAGGCAGTCATTGTTCCCATTTACAAAGGTAAAGGGGACAAAAAATACTGTCAGAACTTCAGACCAATCAGTCTACTCAGTATACCAGGAAAAGTCTTCTGTAAGGTGATTATAAAAAATGTGATTCTGACTACTAGCAAAAGGGTTTCCGATATACAGTCCGGCTTTATGGCCGGTAGAGGCTGTGTTGATCAGATTTTCACTCTACGACAACTTGTTGAAAAACAATTGTCGGTGAGGGGGAAACTATTCACGGCCTTTGTGGATCTGGAAAAGGCTTTTGACTCAGTGGACAGAAGTATGTTGTGGGATGTTTTGAAAGCATACGGAGTGAATGGAGCTCTACTCAATGCGGTGCATGCGAACTATGAGAATAGTATGGCCTGCATTCGTATTGATGGTGAGTATAGTGAATGGTTTGAAGTTTTTAAGGGTGTAAGGCAAGGATGTGTGATGAGCCCATGGCTATTTAACATAGTCATGGACAAGTGTGTTCGAGATGCTAGACTTGATGATTGTGGATTAATGATAGGAGAGAGCAAAGTAAGCGTTCTACTGTATGCGGATGATGCAGTCCTTGTATCTGATTCAGCAGTGGAATTGCAAATGATGCTCTCTAGATTGAACGAAGCTTTGAAAGGTAATAATTTGAAGTTGAATGCAAGAAAGACGAAAGTTTTGATTTTTGAAAGAGATGATGAAAATATGAATTATGAATTTAAAATTAATGGAATGAATGTTGATGTTGTAAATGAGTTTGTATATTTGGGAAGTAAGTTTGAAAAAGATGGAAGAATGGCCGGTGAATTTGAAAGAAGAATAATGAAAGGCAGGTGTGTACTGGGTGCGACCGCTTGCATCGCCAGGAACCAAAATCTCTCAAAAAATGTTAGATTGGCGGTGCACGGTGGTATACTAGTGCCAACCTTGATGTATGGAAGTGAAGCCTGGACGGTGAGTGAAAGGGAAATTAGTAAAGTCCATACAGTAGAAATGGACTATCTAAGAAGTATGATTGGGAAAAAACGAAGTGACAGGGTGAGGAATGATTTTGTAAGAGAAGAATGTGGTGTAAGGGAAAGTGTGAAAGTGAAGATTAACAGAAGTATGTTAAGATGGTTCGGGCATTTGGAGAGAATGAGTGATGAAAGATTGACGAAGAAAGTATATGTTGCTAGAATAGATGGATATCGTGGTAGAGGAAGACCGAGAAAAGTATGGAAGGATCAAATCTCTGAAATAGCGAATGAATGGGATATCCAGAGTCATAATAAAAGGAGGACTTGTATGAAAAAGGTTATGACTCTGGATGAAATGAAAGAAGTATGCAAGGACAGGAAGAAGTGGCGGCTAATCTGCAATGTTGATTTCTAATGTTGGTGTATTCATTTGCTACATTTTTTTGCATAGGAAATTTTTGACTTTTTTTGTATAGATTTCTTTGTAAGGTTTTGCTCTTTTTTATATTTAAATGTAATTTATTATTCATATTCCTTGACTTATAGGTTGGTATGAGGCTGACCACCCATACTGTAAAAAATGGTTCACTTTGCCAATGTCACCCCTGTTTCAGGGAAGGTCGGCAAAAGTTGTGGGGCTTATGTTCATTTGAGGTTTGGATTTTATTTGTAAGTACACATTCAGCATTTGTAAGCGCGAACTACACTTGTTGGTTTGTGGGCATACATCTGAGAGCTTTAAATGAATATATCCTTGCAACTTAGATTATAGATTATTATAGATTGACCCTACACGACTCAAATATTATTGATTAATTTTCTCACAATATTATGTCAATAAAAGTTTACTTAAGCTAGAAAAAGTGTCCGAAATAAATTACTGATTATCCAGCACCATGAGCATTATCCAAGCACGATTTTTTTTACACGATCACTCCGGTCGATAGCTCAGTTGGTAGAGTGCTTGATTCTATGCCGTGAGCTCGGGTTCGAATCCCACCGAGCGCGAGGGTGTCAGAAATGATTTCCCGTTTCGGTGTTTATTTCAAACCCCAAAATAAAAATACCGGCAAGGTTTACTCAGCCTTTACAAGAAATGAGTACCAGCTCTCTCGGGAGCTGGGAAACCCCCACTTCAACTGAAGTGGTTGGCGTAAGGCCGGCCCCCTTACCTGTAAAAATAAATAGGTTCAACTCGCCACATGCGACCCCTTCGGGGATAACGCGGCAAGAAGTTACACTATACGTGTAGCTTAGTTGCGTTTTTTTGTTTTACTTAATTTTTTCATAAGTAAACATCCGCATTTACAAAGAAATTTAAATTCCAAAAATTTCAGAACACATTGAATTCATTGCTGATCCATGAATAATCGTTTCTTTGCAAGACAAACTCATGTTTAGTGGTAGTTGAGCTATAGATTTGCTGTGCTGGAACCGTTTGAATTTTATTAACATTTTATTTTATTTTCTCAGATAAATTTAACTTTTTCATATTTTCTTTGAGAGAAAACACTTAAAAATGTGAGAAACCTGTCGTTTAGACCTTTTTCATGGGCATTTCCTTATAATTAGTTCTCTTTTTACTCATAAGATCCTCTGCAACCTCCAGCAATGCAAGGTGGCGTAATGAAATATTGAATGACTGCTGTGTGTAGGTTGATGAGAGGCAAAGATCACTCAACAATGATTTCTAGAAGCAATCGATGAAGACATATAGTTAATGAAAACATCAAGTTTCATCATGCAACATAGTTTTTGGAAGTCATGCTATATTTCTGTTTAAAATTTCTTCTATATTTGTTATAAACGGAAGTTTACCTTGCAAACTGTTTATCAGCTTAATCGATTATTCAACTTTGCTTGCTGCTTTAAATATGCATGAAGAAACAGCATTCTGTATCGACTACGCCATGCATAATATCAAGAAGGAAATTCCGATTATCGACAAATGCAAGAAAGAATGCAATTTTTTCTCGCGTAGTTTATTCTCATATATTTTTTGAAGTTTTTTTTCATTTTTAAATTTTTACCTTTTTTTTCATAATTGACCAAATATAACCTTCTTCAAGTCTAACCTTTCCTGAAACAGAAGGGGCGCAAAGTGAACCATTTTTTATCGTATGTGTGGTCAGCTTTAAACAAAGAAAACTGGAATGAATGGATGAGAACTTACAATAATTTGATTTCGAACATCTAAATCTAAATCTAAGTTGCAAAGATATACGTATCATTTGAGGCTCATATTAAATGAATTCCCACAAGCAGACACGCATAATTTCGCGCTCACACATGCCGCATGTGGATAAAAACCCAATCTCAAATGAACATAAGAGCTGCAACTCTTGCCGACCTTCCTTGAAACAGAGGTGACATTGGCAAAGTGAACAATTTTTTACAGTATGGGTGGTCAGTCTCATACCAATATAAATCCATAACCATTGGCAGAAATATTATTGATAAGTTTATTTTTTTAAATCAACTTTTAAAACTCATCGACATTTTATCTATGCATTAAAAAAATCCAAAGAAAATCCTTAAATTGTGTCTCAATAAACGTTTTTATTACTTTTATAATATTGAAATTGTATGAATAGGGGTTGATTTCACAGATCCTGTTCTTTCATACAACATTGCCTTTTCCACTCCAGACCCGACTCTTTAATAAATAATATCAAACTTCAAATAATTTCGCGAGCCTTGGTAATTAAATAAAACCAGCCCGATGAAATTTTTCACTTCTTTTTTTTTCAGCAAAAGTGAAAGCCGAGCTATATTTCATTCAAGCTGTTAATTGCGTGTAATTCAGAGAAAGTAGCTACGCTTAAAAAAGTAGCCGTGATGAAAAGTAGCTACAATTAAAAAAAGTAGCCATGATAAAAAGTAGCTACGCGTATAATTAAATACTGCCTTCAATTTGGCGCTTAGTTTTTTTGGGGAACGTACATTCGAGGTATATTTAAAGAAAATGCGATATTTTATATGTATTGAAAAGAATTCATTTAAATTATGTTTCTTTGATGTCAATTCTTCTCAGGTAGGTGGGTACTTTTGTGGCATCATTTTTTTAATTTTCGAAGCATTTGTGATTTGTTCTTTTTGGTATGGCCTTGAAGTTTTTCCGTCTATATAGCCTGTATCTCCTAAATTATGTTTTTTTGGGAGCCGAAAAAAGCTAAGAAGGGCCAGGGGGGGAAGTTTTGATGACTTTCGATAGACCCTACCGTATTTAATTGAAGATTGGATGCAATAAAACGTGTCTTATTACGTCCTATCTTCAAACAGATACGGTTGGATCTACCGACAGGTTTTGAGAACTCACCCTAGTTCCTATAGATACGGTGATAAACATGTGCTTATGGTATTAATTTGACCGAAATATCACGACCAAGCAATGACGTGTCCGCTGCCGCTTTATCGTTGTGTGAGATCCATGACGTGATAGATTTTTTTTCGTATTGATTCACGCAAATGACACATATTTAAGGTCATATTCCTTATATAACATATTCCAAAAGATCGACAAAACTACAACTAAAATTCAAAATTAAATGTCAACTTTTTTCGAAATTTTAAAAGTCACGTTTTTTTAACAGACCTCGTATAATGATTAAGTAGCGTTAAGTGTTCAGAGGACAAAAGTCTTAAGTCGAGCCTTTTTTCGTTGTTAATTCGGGCTAATAAATTTCATGAAATAATTGAAAAAGTTTTGCGTCTGTGTTACGCATTTTACTGAAACAAAAAAGCACACACAAAAAAATAATTTCATTTCCTGAAAACAATGTTTGTTTTGAATTGTATAAAATCAAGTTGGATTATATTACAGAACCATTTTACACTTTTTAAATTATTTTGAATACAAAATTTGACGTATGAAAAAAACACTGTTTTATTGTACTGATGTAAAATTATAAGAATAAAACAGTGTTATTATTTTTTTAAATAGAGTTCTACAAAGTTTCAGCTGATACATTTCATAAATTTGAAAATTATTATGAGTACATAGTCTGTTAAGTAGTTATAAAATTTATATTTGTGATATAATATACAATTTTAGAGTTTACTTTGGGTATTTTATTTCAACGGGTTTTTACAAAGTGTTAATAATTTCTGCCAATTCTCAATGATTCGAAAATAATCTATAGTCTTACTATAAACAAGGACCAAAGCTCTCTGCGGCCAGAGAAGCCAATCGGCCGTTGTATGATGAAGGTGTAATGTGAGCTCGTATATGAAGCGTATTTGGAATAAATTTTGCATACAAAATAACGGCAATTTTAATAAATTGAACCCATTAATAGAAAAACAATATTAAACAAATGCTTTAGATACGTAAGACAAAAAAATATATATATTTGACAGCCAATCTAACGACAAGTCAGCAAGGAATACCAAATACAGAACTAAGCAACCTTTGTTTGTAAAGTATGTATGCAAGATTGATGTCTAAAGGGCTCATTACATGCGTGAACTTTATTCAGGCAACATCACGTCCAAATACTTCCATTTTTTATCACAGACGTTCCTCTCTTCCACACCCTTCTACATACGTTTAAACTCGAAAACAACGTAAACAGAAAAATGTAAACAAAAATAAAACAAGGTCTCCTGTGAGCGTATTTTTTTTGGTACAACGTTTTGGTTGAGTTTAGACGTTATTTTAATACTTGGGGGCAGGAAACTTTTTTTTTTTTGGGAAATACGTGAAACGGAAGACATGCCCGGAAGGGTTTCGGATAGACGTAGCACGCTCGGAAACCTTCGGGGACCTTCGGGGGCCAACGATTTATTGTTTGTTGGATAAAGTATTTTATGGGTACGCGTCATATTTAAACGGGGGATGACTATACTATGTATGTATGTATTAAATTGACTCGTCACAATTTTAATAGACAACAAATTGTGGCGTAGCACGGATGGGATACTAGGAAAAAGGCAGACAATTTTTTTTTTATTTGTTGTTCCTTGGCTTGTAGGTTGCTATGCAGCTGACCACCCATGCTGTAAAAATGGTTCACTGTGCCAATGTCACCCCTGTTTTAGGGAAGGACGGCAAGAGTTGCAGGGTGTATGCCCATTTGAGATTTGGGTTTTTATGTTGTAGGTTCACATGCGGCATTTGCAAGCGCGAAATTGTACGTGTCTGCTTGTGAGATTGCATATAATGTGAATCCCCAATGTAACATATATTTGCAACATAGATAAGATTAGATTAGATTAGTTCAGAACCCTAGACATGTGACATTTGGCCGCCAAATAAAAAAACATCTGAATTTGTTCTGAGTCTGTTAACAATTTTACTCCTGAAAGAAGTTTCTCATAAGTTGGTGAACAAAATCAAAGTTTGTAGACTGTGTGATCTGTAACTTTGTGTTGTGAAAAAAACCGTCTTAAAGTCTTATTCGAAGTTATTAGAAGACGTGTGTCTTCTACGCCAAATACGACAACGACTCTAATCCCGACGAAACGTTGAAAGACCCGTCAATTTCTACAGAGCTGTTCTTAAAATTCATTCCTAATCCCTAGCCAAATGTCAAATTTAAAATGATTGATTCTGGAAATAATCACTATACGGCAAGACTATTGCAAAGTTTTTAAATTATGATTACGGTCGTTAGACATTTTAAAGAATGAAAAAAACGGATTTTACTGACCGTGCAAAAGAGAAGAACGGTTTTCTCTACGTTTCGTCGGAGTCATATCCGACGTCCTCAGGACTGCAAAGTTATCTCCAGTTCCTTATATTTTTGCGTACAATTCTAAATTCATTTTGATTGATTTTTTATACATATTTTAGTAACAAAACTCTATTTAAACACTGTTTCTTTTCACATATATTGTTTTATTTTAATATAAATTACAAACGTTTTCGACCTTATAGGTCATCATCAGGTAGTAATACAAAAAATACTAAAATATATATAAAAAATCAATTTTCAGTGTTTATACATAAACCATAAAAAACTTAATTCATTTGTGTCTATCACATTTTTCGTAGATTTCCTTCTTTCGGAAATTAAAAAAAAACCCTTGTATTATTAAGATCGTTAACATTAAAAAAAAAAATTACAAAAAAAAGAACACCTCAAGACCCTAAAAATAGATCCTTTTTAACATGCCATTTGAACAGTTATTGCTCAAATCTTTTGAACGAAAAAATAATCCATAAATATTTTATTAATTTTGATATTTAATTTTTAACAAATATGATTTACATTCGAAAAAAAAACCCAAACAACAGATACTAGAGGCAGCAACATTATATGCGTTTTTTTTTTCGTTTCTCAAATTTGCAAATCAAATTCATTTATCTACTCTTTATTCATTTCTCTTACTATTCAATCTGTATGTACTAACATCCTATTCTTCTGCGTTATATGCGTTTTTTTTTTCGTTTCTCAAATTTGCAAATCAAATTCATTTATCTACTCTTTATTCATTTCTCTTACTATTCAATCTGTATGTACTAACATCCTATTCTTCTGCAATTTTATTTCGCATTTTTATTTGAATTGCCGTATTTTTTGTCCAATTATCCTACTATTAAACACTCAAGTAAACTGTCCAACATAATTTGTAATATTTATTCACTCTGTGCCACTTTTAATTTCAGTTTTAATTTTTTTTCAAGGTGATAATTTTTTTTAAGATTTATAAAATAAGTACTTGAAAACATGCGCTTTCTAGAACGACAAACAATCATGCAGTAAGCTCTTGAAGTGTGATTAACTCCACAGCAGCGTTCATCAAATAAATCATGCTGAAAATATTTTATTTGTTTCACTGAAACTTACTTGACTTAAAGGTTGGTATGCGTCTGATCACCCATGCTGTTGAAAATGGTTCACTTTGCCAATATCACCTCGGTTTCAGGGAAGGTCAGCAAAAGTTTTGGAGAGTTATCGGTTTTTATGTTGTAGGTTTACATGTGACACGTGCAAGCTCGAACTTATACATGTCACGACGTAACATATTTTTCCAACTAAGATAAGATTAGATTAAATTATATTAAATAATCCTTCCTTCTTTCTTTTTAGGAACTTATAAGCTAAACAGTTTTCTTGCTTCTTATTATTATTCTAGACTTAAATTACTACATTTAATTTCCTCTCGTTTTAACCCTTTCAGACCGTGGGTATGTTTAAACATACACAGATTTCAAAATTTTATCATGGTAGGTACAAAACTCATAGAGGCTTGGGGTTTTTTTTATTTGCTAGCTGGTATTCTTGCTTACAGCATTATATTTTTTCTTTATGTTTCTTGCCTGCATTTTAACCGCCATAACGTCTGTCAACTGTCAAGCCGGCTTGCGTTTCAACTCTGACAATTTTTCCCCTCAAAATCGTCAATTTTCAAGGTAAATTGAAAAAAAAAAAATCTATAATTTTAACACTAAAAAAAAAAAAAATATTGGAAATTTAAAAAAAAAATATAAATAAAGAAATCCACTCTAAAAAATATTTTTTTTTTATCTAGAAATATGGTCAGGTCTGAAAGGGACAAAAACTTTAGGTAAGCTGTAAAAAACACACACAAAAGTGCAATATTTTCTCAGAGGGAATTTTATCGCCGGATATCTGAAGATGAAACAATATTATCACTGCGATTAATGTCTTTTACGCAAACTTTACAGCGTTACAGAAACTTGATATGACGTCATTATAAATATTGAAAAACAGTAAAAAAAAAGCCGTAATTTTGCAACTCCGGTGGCTTGGACACTTTACGTTGGGAAATTATGACTTGTTGGTCCTTCATCCCGTAAGGGGTATTAAAAAAAGACTCGCGAAAGAGTCAAGAACATAAGTTTACTTTTAAAGCTTAAACTCTTTCAGGCTTGAAGAATAAGTTTGATCCGTAGCTGAACCATGAACCATCGTTTTTTTTGTATGGAAAATTAACGTGAGGTGGAGGTTGAGCCATAAATTTGCTGTGTGTGAATAACGCCTTTTGGGCACTAAACATTTTAGTCTCTTGTCCTATAATCTATAATCTATAATCTAAGTTGCAAGGATATATTCATTTAAAGCTCTCAGATGTATGCCCACAAACCAACAAGTGTAGTTCGCGCTTACAAATGCTGAATGTGTACTTACAAATAAAATCCAAACCTCAAATGAACATAAGCCCCACAACTTTTGCCGACCTTCCCTGAAACAGGGGTGACATTGGCAAAGTGAACCATTTTTTACAGTATGGGTGGTCAGCCTCATACCAACCTATAAGTCAAGGAATATGAATAATAAATTACATTTAAATATAAAAAAGAGCAAAACCTTACAAAGAAATCTATACAAAAAAAGTCAAAAATTTCCTATGCAAAAAAATGTAGCAAATGAATACACCAACATTAGAAATCAACATTGCAGATTAGCCGCCACTTCTTCCTGTCCTTGCATACTTCTTTCATTTCATCCAGAGTCATAACCTTTTTCATACAAGTCCTCCTTTTATTATGACTCTGGATATCCCATTCATTCGCTATTTCTGAAATTTGATCCTTCCATACTTTTCTCGGTCTTCCTCTACCACGACATCCATCTATTCTAGCAACATATACTTTCTTCGTCAATCTTTCATCACTCATTCTCTCCAAATGCCCGAACCATCTTAACATACTTCTTTTAATCTTCACTTTCACACTTTCCCTTACACCACATTCTTCTCTTACAAAATCATTCCTCACCCTGTCACTTCGTTTTTTCCCAATCATACTTCTTAGATAGTCCATTTCTACTGTATGGACTTTACTAATTTCCCTTTCACTCACCGTCCAGGCTTCACTTCCATACATCAAGGTTGGCACTAGTATACCACCGTGCACCACCAATCTAACATTTTTTGAGAGATTTTGGTTCCTGGCGATGCAAGCGGTCGCACCCAGTACACACCTGCCTTTCATTATTCTTCTTTCAAATTCACCGGCCATTCTTCCATCTTTTTCAAACTTACTTCCCAAATATACAAACTCATTTACAACATCAACATTCATTCCATTAATTTTAAATTCATAATTCATATTTTCATCATCTCTTTCAAAAATCAAAACTTTCGTCTTTCTTGCATTCAACTTCAAATTATTACCTTTCAAAGCTTCGTTCAATCTAGAGAGCATCATTTGCAATTCCACTGCTGAATCAGATACAAGGACTGCATCATCCGCATACAGTAGAACGCTTACCTTGCTCTCTCCTATCATTAGTCCACAATCATCAATTCTAGCATCTCGAACACACTTGTCCATGACTATGTTAAATAGCCATGGGCTCATCACACATCCTTGCCTTACACCCTTAAAAACTTCAAACCCATAGGGAATATTAAAAAATAACCATTTTTCACAAAAAAAAACAAGGCCAAAATTAAGGTTCAAAACATTTGGCATAGCTATTTTTTAATTTACAATTGATTCAAAGCATTATTTTGGTTTGTCTTAAGTTTGCATATTTACGGAGTACTAATAATTTTTTTTTTAATAATTTAAAGTAAAAAAATCACTTTTTTCTTATCATTATTCTTTTAAATCTACATGCCTGAGTGTTATTGGACTTTATCCGTCCATCTTCAGTGACTAACTCTAGCATTTTAAGGATTTTCACAAATGAGTTTTTGTAAGGTTTTTTCGAACGGAGTGGCTTACATAGTGAAAGTTCATTAAAAATAATTGAGTGCCATAGAATCAAATGTGGAAAATTATGATGATGATTTCAAAACTTGATTCTGAAGATTGAAACAGAAAATCAAACCTGACAACGGATGTATTCATACCAAGGCATTGTTTTCAAAATGCAAAAACAAAACAGAAAATATCAACCAACATTGAAGTATTCAAAGTAACTTTATTCAAAAATATTGTTATGTAAACAGTACTTAGGTATAAGCTCAATAAAAAGGGTAGGTGCATAAAGATTCTAGCTGTACGATGAATTATTATTAAGTACCTAGAGTAAGTAAGTATTATATAAGTAATAATTGTATTAAAAGCTTTTGGAATATCATAGACGTCTCCAGGCAAAATAAAGTCTAGAAAGTTTGATTGCCATTGCTATAAAAGCCGTTATCGCCTGCAAGTGAGTCAGTCTAGTCCGTTACAGGCCAAGTCAGCGAAAGTCAACCATACATGTGAATTGTAAAATAAATTGTGAACAAAATAAATTACTTTAAAAACTCTCCGGCAGTTTTAATCAAGAAGACCATTATTAAATTTTAAAAACATTAGAACCCTAAAAACACTACAATATTAACAAATAGTCTTCTTAGTGTTTGTTTGTTTAATGTTGTTCAAAGGTAATTTCACATGAACCATTTTTGTATGTGTAGGTACTGAAGCAATGGGTCTCAAAACATATTTAAAACAATGCTTACTTTATCGTGTTTTACGTTTTTTTCTTAGCTCAGATTGTGAAGAATGTGATTTTTAAAACAGCGTCATTTAAAGGCATTTTTTTAATCAAATGGTAGATAAACCAAATAAGCACTGGAGGTACAAAATATGTACAAATTTACTATTGTTCACACCGTACAAGGCGTAGAACTTAAAACAAATATTGACCGAAGTAGTTAAAGAGGCATTGCCCCTAATTCACTATCGTCTCACACACTTGATTCAGACTCGGGCTCAGCATTTCCCGCTGGGATAAGTGCGTAGCTACTTCAGTAAATCCCAGAACCAAGTATCGTAGCCCTGAAGTGAGCCTAAGCCTCTACGAGCTGGGTATAAGTTGATCCGACAACTTAGCGAAACATGCTACGCCGTGACGTAGAGAAAAACTGCTACGGATATTTAAATATTTAAGTTGTTGCCTAACTTGCTCTGAGTTGTAAGCTAACTAGACCTAGCTAAACGTTCAGTCAATAACCTAGTGATTAGTGCGATGGACTACGGACTCGCAAGGCCGTGAGTTTGATTTTCAAGAGGAAAAAAAATTAGCCACGCCTCTTTTAGCAAAAAAAAACGCTGCTAAATTACACATACAGATAAACTTCTTGCTGCGTTTTTCCCGAAGGGTTTTTGCATGTGGCGAGTGCAACCTATTTATTTTTACACGTAAGGGGGCGGCCTTATGCCAACCATTTCATTTATAGTAAGGATTTCCCGGGGTGGTTGTTACTCATTTCTTGTGAAGGCTAAGCAGGTATTTTATTTTAAGCTTGAAATAAGCACCAAAACGGGAAAGTTATCTCGAGCTATTGGCATAGAATGCAAGCACTCTACCAACTGAGATATCCAAGGGAACAAATTACCAATAAATAAACACCAACTTTTCAATTAGCATTAGAAGGAAGCAGAGATCTGAAGAAGTTACACACGGTGGTAACGAAACGTAAGCAAAACAAAAAAAGGAGCAAGAAGAAAACTATGGAACACGGTCAAAGCCTGTAAGGACAATACGAAGTATGAAATATAATTTATTTTGTATTGTTTGTGTATTAACTCTGTGAAAATTAATAATATATGAAATTAAATGTTCAAAGCTGCTCTTTGCTGGAGCTTACGTTAGTCGTTCCGTAGTCTAGTGGTAAGTGCGTCGAACTTGTAAATGGAAGGTTATGGGTTGGAATCCCGGCGGAGCACAAAAATATACCATTACATTTTCAAATATGCTCTTCGCTTGCTTGAAAAATTCATGTTCCATTACCAAAACCCGGTCACCAAAGGTCCATCCAGCCTTACAGCAACTGGGTCTTGTTTGATTATTGACGCTTTGCATAGCGACGACCAAGGTTGCAGAAGGCTCTTGAGGTGTGATTGACACAAAATCAGCGCTCTACAAATAAATCATACTAAAATTATTATTATTATTATAGGTCGGGGCTTAGAGTATAGAGAAGTATGACGGATCGACTATTATCTGACTTAATTCTTCCCATAGTCTGGGTTTAAGGATGGGACGCAGGATGTATGATTCGAGCTTAGTCCATAAATAGTCTAGGTCTAAGGGTAAAGATGAATGGGAACAACTATACAATCAACTTTATAAATATTTAAAAATATAAATGGTAAAACATTGTTTTAATTCACTTTACTTTATTTTTAAAACAATGTTTTACCATTTATATTTTTAAATATTTATAAAAATGGACTTTCACTGTGTTAACAGATCAACACTAAAAAATATCAATCAACTTTAGTCTGTCAATTGTATGGGCTTAGACTGTATACAAAAGAGTAACATCAACTTATAATCCAACATTAGTCCGTCGATAGTTCGAATCTAAGGACTAAAAGGAGTGAGACAACCATGTACCTACTTGTAAGTCTGCCGTTAGTCCGTTCATAGTTTGGATCGTAAGTCCCCAGTCTCTTAAGGTTACATACACACATGTGTATAAGATTACACCTATGATTCTCAAAATGTGAAGGTCATAGAAATATATGTCAATTTTCATAAACATGTAATTAATAAAGTGAATAAGAATACACCTATGATTCTCAAAGTGTGAAGGTCATAAAAATCGTTTATCCATTTGAATTTTTAAATAATTAAAAATGGACTTACACTGTGTAAACAGATTAACACTTCTTCTTCGTGTCAGCTTCACACCGTATTGGCCCAGTAACGAGCAATGTCTACAGCTCTTTGGTTTCCCGCAAAGAGATCATCCATGGAGCAGCTTGTCGGACAGGAAGAACAACACCGCAGGTGCTCCATTGTTTGCTGAGCTCCACACTCACATAGTGTAGAGTCCTCCCGTCCCAGAAATCCCCAGGTCAGCATGTTAGCCCGGGCTCTTCCAACATTGGTCCTCAATCTGTTCATGGATTTCCACACGGGCCACTCGAGGTTCTTTCCTGGAGGTACGCTCTCTGCAGGCTGCACAAAGCTCTCCGGGCATTCCTCCTACCCTATTTGCAATCTCTCCGCCACTGGATCCGAAGACAAGGGCTGCACGGAACTAAGGAAGCTGTGTCTCGACTTCAGGCGCTGCTGTGATGAAAAGCCACTTCCGTAAATGCAGTGCTGTGTGCACGTTAGAGCCTTCTGCCTCTCGACTCTCGAAGCCACCTTGCGTCTGATGTGGGGTGGGGCTATGCCTGCAAGAGGATATAACTTCCCCGTGGGCGTTGGCTTGAGGCATCCTGATACAATACGGCAGGTATCATTCAGCGCGACATCAACTTGCTTCGCATGTGCGGAGCGTTCCCATACCGGGGCTGCGTACTCTCCGGCTGAGATTAACACTAAAAAATATCATAAAAATGTATTCAAATTTTCATAAACATGTAATTAATAAAGTACAAAAAAGTTTACATTAAAGTAGCAAGCGGACGAATTTATATTCAGTGAAGAAAAGTGTTAAGCAAATAAGAAGTAAATAAAATCACTAGTACTGCTAAAACTCCCTTCGATCGCGTAAATCGAAAATGTATTGTTATTGTTATTCTTTGACTGATAGGTTGGTATGCGGCTGACTACCCATACTGTAAAAAATGGTTCACTTTGCCAATGTCACTCCTGCTTCAGGGAAGGTCGGCAAGAGTTGCAGGGCTTATGTTCATTTGAGATTGGGTTTTTATATTGTAGGTCCACATGCGGCATGTGTAAGCGCGAAATTATGCATGTCTGCTTGTGGGAATGCATTTAATATGAATCTCAAATGATACATATCTTTGCAGTTTAGATTTAGATTTAGATTTAGATTGTTATGTAAATAGTACTTAGGTATAAACAAAATAAATAGGGTAGGTGCATTGAGATTCTAGTTAAAGGATGAATTATTATTAAGTACCAAGAGTAAGGAAATATTATATAAGTAATAATTATATTGGAAGCTTTTGGAATATCATAGACGTTTCCAGACGAAATTGAGCCTAGAAAGTTTGATTGTAATAACTATAAAAGACGTGAATCGCCTGCAAGTAGTTCAGTCTCCAAATACTATTAGCCGTTACAGGCCAAGTCAGCGAAAGTCAACCATACACTGTAATTGTAACTGTAACTCTGTCGCCATTCCGCTAGGGGTGGCCAGAGCCTCTGCAGAGTTGCCTCCATTTTTTCCTATCCTGACATACCTCTTTTAATTCCTTCATATCCATCACACTTTTCATGCATTTTCTTCTTTTACGCCCACTTTGTATATCCCATTCTTTCACAATCTCCTCAATCTGATCACCCCATACTTTTCTCGGTCGTCCCTTCCCTCTTTTTCCTTTCACACTTTCTTTGTATACATACTTTGTCAGTCTATCATCATTCATTCTTTCCACATGCCCAAACCATATCATCACATTCTTTTGTACTTTAACTTTCACATCCTCTTTCAAATTACATTCTTTTTTTAACCATTCATTCCTAACTCTATCCCTCAAAGTTTTTCCTGTCATACTTCTCAAATGCTTCATTTCCACCGTACACACCTTACTCACTTCGCTATCACACACTATATACACGTGAATTGTAAAGTAAATTATGAACTAAAATAAATTAATTTAAAATAAACCTCCGGCAGTTTTAATCAAGACGACCAATATTAATTTTTTTTAAAACATTAGAACCCTAAAAACACTACAGTATGAAACATGTGTCAACACCCCTAGTGAATGTTTTAGTTTTTATACATTTCTTTAAATGGCACGATTGATGTGAGTGTATGTAATGTGTCATACTCGGGGTGGATGTCAAATGGTGAAACAATATTATAATAACAAAACATATAGACCAAAAAAAAAATTATCCTACGGTGTTATTCACACACAGTAAATCCATGGCTCAACAGCCACCAAACGTTAAATTTGCTTTACAAAACATGATGATACATGAATCAGCTATGTTTCGTGAATTACACTGAATGATTTTTATTACTTATTTATATTTTATTGTCGAAAATTAACTAGAATAAATATTTTACGATTTCCGGCATAAGGAAACCTACCATAGAAAATACACACTTCAAAAGTACCTACTTACCAAGTTTCATGAGACGCGGGAAAATATTTTTATTAGCGGATATTAACTGAAAAGAACAATAAAAGCAGAAAAATGACGTCACGGCGCTTTGACTTTCTTCTTTATTTGCTCTGTTGTGATTTAATGACCTTTTCTATTCCCACAATAATAAGTTGTTTTTATTGTAAGAAACGTGTACTGTTTTTTTCGTTGGTGTGTAATATTATGAAAATGAACTTTGTTTTGTCCTACGGATGATTTTTTAAATGCCAAGGTTTTCATGAAGGCTATCAGACATTAAAAAATGATGTGCTTTGGTGATATGTTTAAAAAAAAATCTACTCAGGACTTTGAGTGTAAGCTTTTAAGACGTAACCAAGCCATCGATTTTTTCAAATTTCGCTCAAAAAGTTTCAGAGGCTCTATTCTTTTCTCATATCAGACCCTAAAAGAAAATACTGAAACAATAAATTAAATTTCACTTCCTTGGATTACAACCAAAACCTTACACTTACAAAGAAGTTGCTCAACAGATTGGGCTATCGACAGGTAAGTATATGTGGCTGACCTTTTTTCAGTCCAGTGGTAACACCTTGGACTCGTGCATGGAAGGTTGTAGGTTTGAATCCCGGTGGAGCACAGCAAATATACCATTTATATTTTCAAATATGCTCTTAACTGGGATGAAAAATTGATATACCTTAACCAAAGACCGGTCACCAAAGGTCCATCCAGACTTACAGCAACTGAGTCTTGCTGAAGAATAAGCTCGCAAAGGGCTCTTGAGGTGTGATTCACACAAACACAGCGCTCACCAAGTAAAACATCCTAATATTTTTATTAACATTGCTAATGTTAAATTGCAAATCTAGTAGATGAGCCAAAAAAGCACCAAGGAAAAGGTTTGTCTTTGGATTACAGGTTCAAAAGTCTATAGCATATGAGAATGTATGGAAGCTTTCGCAAATCTTTCTGGTAATCCATAGACAAACACCTGGCAAAATGCGTCTTCTGTGAAAAGCACCTTAGGCATTTAATGGGGTACACTTAGGGTGGTTGGATACTTAGCTTTAAAATCAATCAACATTAATAATTGGCCGTCTTTGTTATGTGATTCGTTAATTCCAGTTGTGTTTATTTAATTTGCTATTCTGTTTGTGTAACGCCTCATTAGGCCCGAGTATACTTTAAGCCTTCGGCTCAGGTTAATCATAATAAATATTAATTAGGTGTAACATCGCAGGTGTAATCCAATGCATTATATTATGCGAGATTAATTAATTACGTTAATCTATCCACCCCACAACCCTAAAGGCATATCATTAACCAAATTCCAGACTCACCCTCAAAATAACAAATTTAATACAGATACAAGATCATTAACATTTTGGAGTTTAACGAATTAATCAGAAAATAACTTTTCATTCTATCCCTTGACTTATAGGTTGGTATGAGACTGGATATCCATGCTGTAAAAAATGGTTCACTTTTCCAATGTCACCCCTGTTTCAGGGAAGGTTGGTAAAACAAATCATTTGAGTTTCGGTTTTTAGTTTGTAAGGACACATGCTGCATTTGTTAGCGAACTTACACGAGTAAGACTGGATGAACAGTGACCGGTCTTTGGTAAGGGCTTATAAATTTTTCACCCAACAAAAAGCATATTGGAAAAGATAAATGGTATATTTTTTGTACTCTGCCGAGAATCCAACCCAAAACCTTCCATTCACAAGTCAGAAATGTTAACCACTAGACTGCGGACCGGTCTTATTATCCGGTTATTTATATTATTTCAAGTAATTTTACGTTTACTTATTTTCTCTTTAAAAGGGAAACAAAAAGATAAAGAAAATATTATCTGTAGATGAAATGTGTAGATATATTTTGAGAAGCTTTTACTTCTCGCGTATGTATGTGTGGATCAAGTATATGATATAATATTAATGCGCTCACTTCTCTGGTCATTTACCGGCTTCAAAGTTCAGGCATAATCTATGAGGTAGAAAGTTTATCTAACTATTATCTCATCTAATATTATCTATAGATAAGCGTTACTTGGCGTAGAGTCTACGCCGTAGACGCATGCAGACCGGATAGAGGGAGAACGTGCCATGTTGGGGAATTTTAAAAGTTTTCGTATCAAAAGTTTGTGAGGCAAAATGTGATGGACTATTGAGTTTTTGAAGATATTTTCAAAAAATATGGAGAAAACTATGATTTTTATTTAAAACTTTAAACACAAAATATCTTGGTTTAAAACAGCTCTTGTGGTTTTATTTTATTCATAGAGATTTTTTTCTTTTGTTTTTTGAATATTCACATTTAAACTCCTACATTGTGTTTTTCGATATTATATATTTTTCTTAAATAATTTCTTTTTTAATAATTTAAGTTTAATTTGGGTTATTCATAAAGTTCATAATGAACACATTTAACACTGTTCTGTGTTAGGGGACTAGGGTTTGATCCCCAACAACGGTGTTAGAAATAAAAATCCACTTAGGCTGGTTTTAGTGTCGCGCTGACAACGCGCTGACCGTCAGCGCTGACCGTTCAAAATACATGAACTTGTAGGAAGCGTTTTAGAATGGCGCGTAGCTGTCAGCGCGACAAGTTCATATATTTGGCTGTCAGCGCTGACGGTCAGCGTGTTGTCAGCGCGACACTTAGGTTTTATATTTCAAACAGGAAATCAAGATATCAAAAATATTTACTCTTCCTTCACAAGCAATGATAACTAGCCCCCTCGGAGGCTGAGAAACTCCCACATTTATTCATTTATTAACGGCATATCGTACCCTTAGTGCTTGTTTGTCTTACGCCCATCGGAGATAATTTCACATGAGTTATGCCTGTATGTGTACTGGACCAACGTGTCTGCTGTGGGTCCTTCTGACACATACATACAGGACGGGTACGAGGAGGGTTTGAGCATGTGTCTTACGAAAACTAGAAATTTATTTTAAAAATATATATAAAACAACTCTCTCATTATCGTATTGACGTTTTTTTCTTAGCTCAGATTGTGTTTGATGTGATTCTTAAGATTCTTTCATTAAAAGTTCATGTTTGAATCAATTTTATAAGCCAAACAAGCACTGGGGGGACGATATACCTTGTAATAAATAAAATAATGAAATATTATATACATGTGAATTTGAGTGGTTGGCGTAAGGTCGCCCTCCTTATTTGTACACCGCCATTCAATGTATCCGTTTTTAATAGATATTTTATGATTTGTTATCTCACCATCTTTACAAATTGTGTTTGACATGTGAACGTAAAATAAAGACACAGAAAAACAAAATGGCTTGACGACACTGCGGGATAAAATATTCATAAAAAATAAAGTGAACAATTCGTCAAAGATGTTCTGTTGTTTTTTTTTGTGTTTGAACACAACGCGACGCGTCTACATCTTTGTTTTTTGTTTCACATGTCTCAGGTAAATCCACCACACTGTTTTCTATATTTTATTTTGCACACAGCAGCCAGAATCTCACATAACGAATAATTCGCAAGACGAGCAAAATAGATTGTAGAATAACGCTTTACTATTTATTTTTTTGTGTTTAATGTTCAAACTTGTCATACAATGAAAAATTCCTTAAATGTATGTATATTATTGATAAATATGTAGTTTCCACTCACCACATGCAAAATCCTTTCGGGGATAGCGCGACAACTAGTTACACTATATGTGTAGCTTAGTTGCATTTGCGTCCCTATTATAAGTCAGTGTCCTACAAACTTATAAGTCAAGATCCCTTGATTTATAGGTTGGTATGAGGTGTATCAGACATTCTGTAAAAAATGTTTTTCGTTGAGCAAAATGCTCGGTCTGAAAAACAGGAAAAAAAAAAAATCGGAAATGTATATATTATTTACAAAAATTGTTCATATGGGAATAATGGTCTTAACTAGCGAACATTTCACACAACGAATCTCGATTCACACCCCTCGCATGGTTCCACTCTAGCTTGTATTAAAGTCAGCCTCATACCAACCTAGGTGGAGTACCCATTCTGTAAAAACAGTTTTACGTTAAGCAAAATGATCGGTCTGAAAAACCTGAGGAAAACATTATCCGGAAATGTATATGAGTGGTTTTGCCTAGCGAGCATTTAACACAACGAATCCGTCTCGATTCACACCCCTCACGCGGTTCCACTCTGGCTTGTTTTGCAGATGGCACTCGTATTCTTTTTGCGGCGGCAAAAGTGGCGCTGGCAGGGATCAACGAAATGAAATTCCTGAAATTATCAAAAGAATTTGAATCGTCGCGGCGTCGGCGGTGGCGAAACCGAAGGGGGGGGCGGGGCGCCTGTAAATTGGATCCGGGATTGAGATAAAACACAATGGGTGGCGACAGCTTTTATGTTTGCGGTGTGGGGGGGGTGAGGAGAAGAGGTGGAATGTTGGGGGGGAGGGGGGTAGGGTGGCATGGTGAGGGATTAGGTAGTTTAATGTGAAAAGAGTGAAAATAATTAGACAGTTTGTCCAAGGTTGGAGACCGGTCGAAGTCTAATGGTTTTAACATGGTTTATGTTATTTATTGTTTGTATTCCTTGATTTATAGGCTGATATGAGGCTGACCATTCATACTGTAAAAAAAAAATTCACTTTGCCAATGGCATCCCTGTTTCATGGAAGTTCGGCTAAAGTTGCAGGGCTTATGTTCATTTGAGATTGGGTTTTTATATTGTAGGTCCACATGCGGCATGTGTGAGCGCGAAATTATGCGAGTCTGCTTTATTTTCATTTGAAGTTTGGATTTGAATTTTTAAGTACACGTGCAGCATTTGTGGGCATGCATTTAATATGAATTGTAAGTGTGTATATATCTTTGCAACTTAGATGAAAGAGTTAACCCCTTATCAGAAGATATGGGGTTAACTTAAAATTGACAAACAATGTTGACTTATTTTTTACATCTGTTCATCAATGGTTCCTTGATAAATGGGTTGGTGTGAGGCTGACCACGCATACTATATAAATTATTTTATTTTTCCAATATCACCCTTATCTCAGTCGGCAAAAGTTACAGAACCTGTGTTCGTTTATTTTTTTAGGAACACATACGACAGGCTTAAGAGCAAACATAGTCTGGTTAAAAGCATGCATGTAACATAAATCTCAAACGTTGTTTTATCTTCGTAACTGAAATTATAGATAGCTGATTAGACTTACACCTACAATTTGTTAAAGATTGAACACAAAGATAACCTCAAACGTTTATACAACTCTGCAACTTAGATAATATTATACTAAGAGAGGTGTCTAGGGGTGGTGTGAGGACGCTGACCTCCTTTAATCTCTACCTCGCAGGCAGCGTGGCAAATCACCGGCCGCGTAGAGGTAATTTCTCCTCCTTAGCAAGCAACATTTAAAAATGTCCGCCTTAACTCACCCGGCAAGGTTATGTGTGGAGGATAAGACAGGTGTAAGAGAAAAAGGTTGTTTTGTTAAGAAAAAAATGAAACGGTTAGGATAACAGAATAAATGCGGTCGTAAAAAAAGACGTAAGGAAAAGATAAACATTGTATTTTTTCGTTGGAGTCTAATATTATACAATTTTTATAGTGTAATCTAGTTCCCTAAAAAATGTGTGTAGGATAAATACGGGTTAGTCGTTTCAACAAAAGCTACACGACTTTTTACTAAATAAATAGAAACTTGCGAAGAAAGTGTGAAAGGAAAAAGAGGAAAGGGACGAACGAGAAAAGTATGGAGTGATCAGATTGAGGAGATTGTGAAAGAATGGGATATACAAAGTGAGCGTAAAAGAAGAAAATGCATGAAAAAGGTGATGGATATGAATGAATTGAAAGTGGTAATGTAAGGGTAGGAAAAAATGGAGGCAGCTCTGCAGAGGCTCTGGCCACCCCTAGTGGAATGGCGACGGAGTGACAGTTACAGTACGTGTATTAATTTATTTTAAGGTCATATAAACTTAAAAAATAATACTCTCTTGGTGATTAAATAAATTGTGAAATTCTATTGATGAAATTATTTGACTTATAGGTTGGTATGAAGCTGACCACCCATGCTGTAAAAATGGTTCACTTTGCCAATGTCACCCCTGTTTCAGAACTAGCATGGATTTCTCAGATAAATTTTCCTTGACTTAAACGTTGATATGCGGCTGATCAACCATGATGTAAAAATGGTTCACTTTGCCAATGTCACCCCTGTTTCAGGGAAGGACGGCAAGAGTTGCAGGGTGTATGTCCATTTGAGATTTGGTTTTTATGTTGTAGGTTCACATGAGGCATGTGCAAGCGCGAATTTGTACGTGTCTGGTTGTGAGAATTCATGTAATGTGAATCTCCAATGTAACATATCTAACATAGCAACTTAGATTAGATTAGAGTAGATAATTGCATTTTTAACCAAATTTCCAAAAGAGAAAGCACTAAAAAAATTTGGACGGCCTGTCGTTTAGAAGTTTTCCATGAGCATTGAGCACTTCCTTATAATTAATTCACTTACTATTAGACGCTGCACCCAATAAACTGTTTTATCTGCGATGATTTAAATCAGCGAATAAGCATATATATATATACAAGGATAATTTATTTATAAGGTAGGTACATATAATTAAAGAGCGCCGTTTTTGTGTGTGTCACACCTCAAGGGCCCTCTCAAATCACGGATAAGATTTTTTGTAAAGATGCGTCTTTAGTGCTCCTTTAAAGACACCAACAGTTTCTGCCTTCCTCACATTAGGTGGTAGTTTGTTTCACTCCATTGGGCCCGCAAACCGGAAAGCACGGTCCCCAAAATTAGTGCGTGTCTGACGTGACGGCTGGACTAAGTCAACCACCCCACGCCCTGCAGATCTGAGAGTTTGGCGTCTCAAATCTATCTCAATAGGTGAGAACATGTCAGACAGGTATGAAGGAGCCGTACCATTGACAGCTTTGTAAACCATCAAACAAACACGGTAGACCACCCTCTCCGGAAAACGAAGCCAATGCAGTTCTTTCAACAATGGAGTACCTAATATGATTAAATTTGGACATCCCGAATATGAGTCTTGCTGCAGAGTTCAGCACAGATTGTAGTCGGCTGAACTGTTTTTTCGGCTGACCTATATACAGCGTTGAGCAATAGTCAACCCGAGACATCACAAAAGCGTTAACCAGGGTCCTGACCGCCCCTGATGGTAAACATCTCCTGATTGCCTTTATCTGGCGAAGTTCAAAAAACGAGGAGGATACCGTGTTATTCAACTGCTCTCCCATTGTGAGGTTCCGATCCAGTGTGACTCCTAGAAGTCTCACTGAATCTGACGGCTGAATCAGCTGTCCCCCAATGGAGAGTGGTACGCGAGTTGTCAGGAGATGATGATGTTTTCAATTTAACCTTTAAAGTGGCGATTTATTTAACAGAATATAATGTTCAATTATTTTATAAAGTAACTATTATTCTAATTAAGATTCTGCTTTAAGTAAAATACAATCTTATTTATGATATTTTACATCTACTTTCAAACCTGGACACCAAATAATGTAAACTTAGTAATCTAATCTAATCTTATCTAATCTAATCTAAGCTGCAAAGATATATATAATTAAAGATTTATATTAAATGTATTCCCACAAGCAGACATGTATAATTTCGCGCTAACACATGCCGCAAGTGGACCTACAATACAAAAACTCAATCTCAAATGAACATAACCCCTGCAACTCTTTCCGTATTAGTATTGTGCAATAATTATACATTATTTTCTTCGTTACAAATTGACGACAATGCACTGCACTTTTATGTCCTTTCAAAGAAAAGATAATTATATTTTCTCAAAGGAAAGATGGCTCGCGCTTTTTTTTTTGCAACTTTTCATAACGTTAGCTTTTTCAGACCTTTGTGAGCATCCGGTTTCATAAAAAGAGTGCATTCTGACACCCAAGTACAAAATTCAACGTTCATAAATACTCAACTATCGCATTTCTAGTAAAATGGATGAGAAAATACAATAGCGATTTTTTTGAGAGTTTTAATTAAAATATTTATTTTATGATAACGCAATAGTTTAGTTAAAACGTAACGTTTGGGACTCATGGTACTAACCTCTTTCAGTTAATAGCATATTGTGTTACGAAAAATGTTTTTTTTTTCTATGAAATTCATCATCACTAAGAGCCATAAAGTCAAAAACAGAGGGCAATAAATTGGCGATGACGTCACACAAAACGCTTTTTTTTTGTCATATAAAATGTGTAACATTTTATTTTCAGTACAACAATGGTGTATGTCAAATAATTTTTTGAGAAATTAATATTGTACGAGCTTTAAATCAAAAACCGAAAAGTTTTTTTGTAACTTTATTCTACTGTTCGGAATAAAAATGTAAAAAAACTTTCTCTTTGAAACGTGAATCGTATTTTTCTACAACAAATACAATCACCATTAACTTACTTTTGTGAAAAAAATACAATGTGTATAGGCATTGAACATTTAATGAAGGGGTGCAATTGAAAACAAAATCATTTCTTACACTTCGGATTAGCAAACTAATACTACAAGTAATTTCACTCAAAATTACCGTTTGTTGGTCTAGTGGTTAAAGCTTTGGACTCGTTATTCCCGGCGTAGCGTGACTGAAAATAAAATTTTGCTAAGCTTCACATAAAGTGTAACTTCTTGCCACGTTTTCCCCGATGAGGTTGCATTTGAGTAGTGGAACCTGTTTATTTTTACAGGTAAGGGGGAGTGGAAGTTTCCCAGTTCCCGAAGGGGCTGGAACTATTTTTTTGTGAAGGCTGAGTAATTAGTATACATACCGGTATTTTATTTTGAGTTTAAAATAAACAACATAACGGGACATCATTTCTGAAACCCTCGGAGGGATTCAAACCCGAGCCCTCGGCATATAATGCAAGCACTCTACCAACTGAGCTATCGACCAAAAAAAAACATTAATTTTTCGCTGGATTGAAACATTCATTTTCGACAATAATAATAGCTCCACAGTTAAATTAAAAATTTATTACTCAGATATTTAAACGACCAATTATAAGAGAACTTACATACTTCTCGAATCGGATGAATGTTCATCCTCAGTCGTTATGCAGAGAAAGTGTCTCCTGAAGGCGTTAGCTACGTCGCTAACGAAATGTCGAGAATAATGTAAGTTCTCTTATAACGGTTCGTATAATATTCGACTAATAAATTTTAACTGAGTACTTATTATTATTGTAAATATGTCAAACGACCGTAACTCCAACCTTAGCCTTACATTCAGCTTCGAGTTGTAGAGGTGCTGTTTTTTGACGCAAGACAGATTTGCCGACGAGATTGACAACGTCAAAATAACCCAACAGAGTACATTAAGAAGACTAGGAAATAATACAATTAAACGCCAATCAAAAACTATTTTTAACTGTCTTGAAATGGGAGCGTGTAAATGTTAACTAATCCAATTATGGATTATGCATTCATAGTGTTTGTATGGTCGTGAAAACCAAGTTTAATTACATCCAGTAAGTTTGTGTGAGAAGTGGGGAATGCATTAAGTAAAGCAACTCGTTCCGACTGTTAATATTTACCTCTGAAATGAGGTTTAATCAAATTTCAAACACAAATTTACCCGCTCTCCTAAATGACTTTAATCTGTCCCAGCAACGGTCATTTATGTATATCATTTTTGCATGAATAACAACTTAATTTAATTTTAGTTTTTTTAATTTTATTTTTTGTTCTTAATTTTTAGTGTAAATTCTATTAAGATTAGTGTCATTAGATCATTGTTTTTTTTAAGGAAGCCTGTGCGAGAGGCTCCCTAGATTCATGAGACTCTAGGGGTCACTTGTTATAGGGCCGCAGAGGTGTTGGTGATGTGGCAGTTGTCCTTATCTGGTTGCGGGGTCGTTAGCTGCGCAGTGCTGTGGTGTGTGTTGCGTTGCGTATTGCGTTGCTTAGTTTTAAGACACTGCGTGAATAAATGCAATAATTTAATTATTTCTTATGATCCGTCTCGACCGTCATTTCTTGACTTATAAGTTGGTATGAAGCTGACCAACCATACTGAAAAATTGGTTCGCTTTGCCAATGTCAACCCTGTTTCAGCGAAGGTACGCGGTTTTTCTTTTTGATCATTTCGCGCATGTGTTGAATAAGATTAAGCATCAGATTCTAAACAAATCGATAATGTAATAGAAGAAGTGATCGATATTCGATTGACTTATTCGGTCCCACCTATCGCGTAAGTCCGGAATATTACTGTACTCATAAACGTAAATGTAAAAAAATGGTTCACTTTGACAATGTCACCCCTGTTTCAGGGAAGGTCAGCAAAAGTGGCAGGGCTTATTTGAGGTCCATTTATCATAACGTTGAAAATACCGGGCCGACTTTATACGGAGTGAAAAGGACGCACTTATGCATGTGGGTAGTTTTTTTTCAGTTCAAAGTCACATATAGGCCAGTTGCCTGGAATAAGCTGCCTGTCGACCTTTGCTCTGACCAGCCCACCATCGCCTTCAGAAGAAAACTTAAGAAAATGCTGTTTTCTTAGAGCCACGGCGCCCTTGAGATGGTCTGTGATCATTAAACGGCGCCACCGGAAATAAATCATCCATCATCAGCATCATATGCAAACGTTGAAAATATCGAGCCTTCAATCGAGTTGTTTTTCAACGCTAGCTTAAATATTTAAATATAAGCTGAACAAACAAAAAAATACCCTCACTATGCTGGTAAGTTTGCATTTTGAATTCAGTATACAATCTCTAGTATTTTGTTTAAATATCGCATACAAAAATGACATGCGTGAATGTCCATCTATTTCCAGTATGAAGTTTGTATGGACAAGAAAATATTATAGCATAGGTCGGCGCTGACCGCCTGTGGTATGCTTTATTTCATGTGGACTTATGACTTTGTATGGACACAGCATGTACCGGGTGAGCCACGGACCGTGTCTGTGACCGGACCAACATAGCAACGACCGCAAAACATGTATAATATAATCAAAGTTAAATCAATGTACTTACGTTCCCTGGTCATATTTTTAAAAGTCATACACATGGTTTGGACATATTAAAAGGATGAATGAAGACCGACTGACAAAAAGAGTGTATAAAGGGAATGTAATAGGTAAGCGTGGAAAGAGAAGACCTAGAAAAGAATGGATTGATCAGATAAGTGAGATTGCGAATGAATGGAATTTACAGAGTGGAAACAAGAGAAGAGCATGCATGAAAAGAGTGATGAAATTAGATGAGATGAAAGAAGTATGCAGGGACAGAGTCAAGTGGAGGCACTTGTGTGGTGGTACTGGCCACCCCTAGAGGAATGGCGGCAGGATACAAGAACAAGAACAAGAATACATTTAAATCTGTACGAAGTTAATTTTATTTTGCACGGTTTCAGGATGAGTTCAATTAAAAAATGCACGACCGTTTTTATAAACAAACTTCACATCATCTAAATCTAAATCTAAGTTGCAAAGATATGTATCATTTGAGATTTATATTAAATGCATTCCCACAATCAGACACGCATAGTTTCGCACTCACACATGCCGCATGTGGACCTAAAATAAGCCCTGCAACTCTTGCCGACCTTTTCCCTTCTATTGTTCGCTGATGTAAATGAGATTATTTTTATCGCTGGACTCGTAGTGCACACGCCGCGGGACTAGGCTAGAATAAAATGTTTATTTTGTTATACATAGGTTAGTATAAGGCGCCGAAACTCATAATGTAAGCATTGGTTCACATTGCCAATGTCACCCTTGTGCCAGGAAAGAACAGTACAAGTTGGAAATTATACGTTAGTTTGAGATTCTAGTTTGTATTTTGTAAGTACAGATACAGCATGTGTAAGCGGGAGCTTACACGTGTCTACTGGTGGATATCCATAAATTATGAATGAACGGCGGCAGGAGTTGCAAGGTTTATGTCCATGTGAGGTTTTCTTTATTTGTATGCACACATGCAGAATGTGTAGGCGCGAACCTACATGTGCCTGTCTGTAGGCATGCATTTCATATGAGCCTTAAATGCTTACATATTCTTGCAGCTTAGATTATAGATTATAGATAGATAGATGAATCTTTCATGTTAATGTATTTTTGCAACTTAGATTGTAGGCTTAAATTTAGATTTAAAAACATAGTTTAGGTAATGTGAGTACTTTTCGAGATAATATGAAAAAAAACTGTTTTCAAGAATTAAATAAATTAATTAGTTTCAGTTTTTTCTTATTATTTCGAAAACTGTTCACATTGCATACATTAATTTTCATACATTTTCTAGACATAGTGTCATTCTATGATTATAAAGAAAAAATATATTTCCAAAATATAAAGCAACAAAATTAACGATAAAAATGTGAAAAACGTGTTTTTTTAAATATTGTTTTCGTGGCTTCTTTATTTAAGTTTTATAGAGATTTTTCACTTTATTATTAGATTTAAAAATCAATTACCACGCCTGATTTTTTTCATTACTGTCACTCTTTTACTAAGACCATAAAGTATAAGAAACATATTTGTAACTAATGAATCACAACGGACAATTTTTGGTAAGAGCCCTCTTAATGAATGTGTGTTTATAACATGCCTAGGCACTGTCCACGTGGGTAGATGTTTTAGCACATTTCCCGTTATCTCTAGACTTCCCGCTACCTGCTTTGGACGAAGTTTTGCGCTCACAGATTCGACTTGTTGACCGATCATAGGGAGTTGACGCAATTGGATTAATTTGTCATTTACGTTGACGTGAAGAGGTTGTGTTGACGAAACTACAGGAAATTAAATTTATATTGGATTCAATTTATAGATTTTCAAGCAAAATATATGCTAAAGTATGTATGACGTATATAACCTGCAAAAGTAATATATCCTTTATTATATTGCCCTTCGTCGTCGTCTTTCGTCGTCGAGTTTCGATTTTCAAAACCAATGCCATCACAGCAGATGAAACACATTCATGACCTATGGAAAATTAATTTTTGTATATATGCTGCAATGCCGCGAGCTTACGCGTGTGTGTTTACAAATGTATGAAATTTTTTAGCTAAAAATCTGTTTGTTCATACTGAAAATGTATGGAACAATATTGACATCTAGCGGCAAAACGTGAAAGTTTTTTTTTAAATTTCTTTTATTTCATGCAAACTAAAAAAAAAAAAAAAGCCAAATAAAAATGGATTTCAATCTGTAATCTAAGTTGCAAAGATATATAACATTTGAGATTCATATTACATGCATTCTTACAAGCAGACATGTATAAGTTCTAATCTAATCTAATCTAAGCTGCAAAGATATATAACATTTGAGATTCATATTACATGCATTCTTTCAAGCAGACATGTATAAGTTCTTATCTAATCTAATCTAAGCTGCAAAGATATATAACATTTAAGATTTATATTAAATGCATTCCCACAAGCAGATATGTATAAGTTCCCGCCTACATATGCTGCATGTGTACTTACAACATAACAGCCCATTCCAAATGAACATAAGCTCTGCAACTCTTGCCAACCTTCCCTGAAACAAAGGTGAATTTGCAAAGTAAACCATTTTTTAAAGTATGGGTGGTCAGCCTCATACCAACATTTAAGTCAAGAAAATTATTTTGTGTATTTCTTTACATAATCTAAGTTGCAAAGATACATACCATTAAAGATTCATATTAAATGCATTCCCACACGCAGACAGGTACAAGTTCACGCTTACAAATGCCCAATGTGGACTTGCAAATAAATAATAAAAAAAAAATCTCAAATGAACATAAGCCCTGCAACTCTTGCCGACTTTTCCTCAAACAGAGATAAAATTTGCATTGTGAACCATTGCTTACAGTATGGGTGGTCAGCCACATACTAACCTTTTAGTCAAGGAAATTATTTTGTTTAGTTCTATAATCTAAGTTGCAAAGATACATACCATTTGAGATTCATATTAAATGCATTCCCACAAGCAGACAGGTATAAGTTCGCGCTTACAAATGCCCCATGTGGATTTACAAAATAAAAAACTAATCTCAAATGAACATAAGCCCTGCAACTCTTACCGACTTTTCCTCAAACCGAGATAAAATTTTCATGGTAAACCATTCTTACAGTATGGGTGGTCAGCCACATACTAACCTATAAGTCAAGGAAATTATTTTGTTAAGTTCTATAATCTAAGTTGCAAAGATACATACCATTTGAGATTCATATTAAATGCATTCCCACAAGCAGACAGGTATAAGTTCGCGCTTACAAATGCCCCATGTGGATTTACAAAATAAAAAACTAATCTCAAATGAACATAAGCCCTGCAACTCTTACCGACTTTTCCTCAAACCGAGATAAAATTTTCATGGTAAACCATTCTTACAGTATGGGTGGTCAGCCACATACTTACCTATAAGTCAAGGAAATTATTTTGTTAAGTTCTATAATCTAAGTTGCAAAGATACATACCATTTTAGATTCATATTAAATGCATTCCCACAAGCAGACAGGTATAAGTTCGCGCTTACAAATGCCCCATGTGGACTTACAAAATAAAAAACTAATCTCAAATGAACATAAGCCCTGCAACTCTTGCCGACTTTTCCTCAAACAGAGATAAAATTTGCATTGTGAACCATTGCTTACAGTATGGGTGGTCAGCCACATACTAACCTTTTAGTCAAGGAAATTATTTTGTTTAGTTCTATAATCTAAGTTGCAAAGATACAAACCATTTGAGATTCATATTTAATGCATTCCCACAAGCAGACAGGTATAAGTTCGCGCTTACAAATGCCCCATGTGGACTTACAAAATAAAAAACTAATCTCAAATGAACATAAGCCCTGCAACTCTTGCCGACTTTTCCTCAAACAGAGATAAAATTTGCATTGTGAACCATTGCTTACAGTATGGGTGGTCAGCCACATACTAACCTTTTAGTCAAGGAAATTATTTTGTTTAGTTCTATAATCTAAGTTGCAAAGATACAAACCATTTGAGATTCATATTAAATGCATTCCCACAAGCAGACAGGTATAAGTTCGCGCTTACAAATGCCCCATGTGGATTTACAAAATAAAAAACTAATCTCAAATGAACATAAGCCCTGCAACTCTTACCGACTTTTCCTCAAACCGAGATAATATTTTCATGGTAAACCATTCTTACAGTATGGGTGGTCAGCCACATACTAACCTATAAGTCAAGGAAATTATTTTGTTAAGTTCTATAATCTAAGTTGCAAAGATACATACCATTTGAGATTCATATTAAATGCATTCCCACAAGCAGACAGGTATAAGTTCGCGCTTACAAATGCCCCATGTGGACTTACAAAATAAAAAACTAATCTCAAATGAACATAAGCCCTGCAACTCTTGCCGACTTTTCCTCAAACAGAGATAAAATTTGCATTGTGAACCATTGCTTACAGTATGGGTGGTCAGCCACATACTAACCTTTTAGTCAAGGAAATTATTTTGTTTAGTTCTATAATCTAAGTTGCAAAGATACAAACCATTTGAGATTCATATTTAATGCATTCCCACAAGCAGACAGGTATAAGTTCGCGCTTACAAATGCCCCATGTGGATTTACAAAATAAAAAACTAATCTCAAATGAACATAAGCCCTGCAACTCTTACCGACTTTTCCTCAAACCGAGATAAAATTTTCATGGTAAACCATTCTTACAGTATGGGTGGTCAGCCACATACTAACCTAAAAGTCAAGGAAATTATTTTGTTAAGTTCTATAATCTAAGTTGCAAAGATACATACCAATCGAGATTCATATTAAATGCATTCCCACAAGCAGACATTTATAAGTTCGCGCTTACACATAATGCATGTTGACTTACAACATAAAAACCCAATCTCAAATTAATATAAGCCCTGCAACTCTTGCCAATCTTCCCTGAAACACAGCTGAAATCTGCAAAGTGAACCATTTTTTAAACTATGGGTGGTCGATTTTCTTTTACAAAGGATGCATGTTTTTATTTTACATGTTTTCCGAATTTTAACGCGAGGAAACTATGCGCAATATACACATTCACCAAATGTTAAGGGGTTGGGCTGCGTAGCAGCCAGGGGCAACGCCCCTAGTTTTATATAAATTTTAGTGGCAAAAATATAAGTTTTTAATTTGTCTGTAGGATAGTGGTTGCCTATAATCGGATGGTCGTGGGTTCGATTCCCAGCGGTGCACAAATGCAAAATTTATCAATGGATTGATAAATTCATTGACCGGTCACCAAAGGCCATTCAGCCATTTTGCAACTGGGCCTTGTTTGAGTAATTGGTGCTTTTTATAACGATAAACAGGCTCGTAGAGGTCTCTTAAGGTGGGATTCACACAAAAATAGCGCTCACAAAATAAGTCATTCTCATTTTTTTTTTATGCATGCCTTCCATGCCGAGAGCTCGGGTTCGAATCCCACCGAGAGTGTCGTCAGAAATGATTTCATGTGTCGGTGTTTATTTAAAACCTAAAATAAAATACCGGCTAGGCTTACTCAGCCTTCACAAGAAACTAGTACCAGAGCTCTCGGGAGCTGGGAAATTCTAACTTCAACTGTAGTGAGGGGCGTCAGACCGGCCTCCTTACCCGTAAAAATAAATAGGTTCCACCAGCAACATGCGACCTCTTCGGTAAGAATGTGACAAAAAGATACACTATATGTGTAGCTTAGTAGCGTAGCGTAATGCACACCTTTGTACCCAGTTTGCAAGAGTGGATGGATGTCGTGGTAGAGCAAATCTGACAAAATTATGCACAAGAGGCATGCATTTGATATGAATCTTTAATGTTAATGTATGTATCTTTTGAACTTACAAGGTAATTAGTTGATCTTATATAGTCAACACATACGATACTAATATAGAAGAAAATATTAGGGTGGTGCGTCATTTTGAGCATAAAATACCAACAAAAAAATGTGCTCATTGAACCCTAAAAAAAGATTGATAGCTTCTTTGTAAAAAGAAAAACAGAGATAAGATGGCGCGTGGCAGCAGGCGCGCTTTTCCGATGAAAAAAAAACTTCCGCCACCACTCAACACGTTTTATTCTTAATTTGACGGCGTTTTTGTAAAGTTGTGCCCGCGAAAGTTTTAACTCGCGTCAGATGTTCTGCCAACTTGCTCCTTACGATTTTTATATCCCAAGTATAGAAAAATACGTTCAAAGTGAACCGTAACCAAAAATTGAGAAATAAAGTAAAACAGCGCTCCTACTGGGAGTTTTAGATACTGTACATCTTTGGTAAAACGCGTGTGATGAATTAAAAGTAAAGTCGTATACTTCAATTCTGGATAGATTTAGATCGAATTCTTCGCTTTTTAGCCTTTAAGATATGAGGGTGCCTCAAGCTTAATTTTGTTTTCTTGTTTAAAACATATTTATTACTATTTACAAAAAAAATGAGTCTAATAAAGTGTTAAGAAAGAATAAAGTGTTGAGAGAGCTAGAGGACCATGGAAAGTTCCGGAATGCACTGAAGACAAGCTAATTCCTGGCATCATTTGCATAAGCAGCCTTGGAGTGACTACATCACGAAACGGTGCAATAAAGAAATCATCAACTCATCATCATTATCAAAAGCAAAATTAAATATTTTTTACCAGTCGTTGTCTCTCTTGACTTATATGTAGGTTGGTATGAGGCTAGCCACCCATACTTTGTCAATGGCACCCCTGATCAGGGAAGGTCGTGAAAATTGCAGAGATCATGTTCATTTGAGGCTTAGATAATGATTTGTAAGTAAACATGCCGCAATCGTAAGCGCAAACTCACACGTATCTGCTTGTGGGAATGCATTTAATATGAATTCTAAATGATAATATATCTTTACAAAGATTATAGTTGCTTTATGAAAATGATACAAACGCAGTTGTCCACGAAGAAATCACATGTGGCATGTTGAACCTATTTTTTTTATAGATTTTGCTTATACGCTTATACAGTCCGGCTTATACAGTCCGGCTTATACAGTCCGGCTTTATGGCCGGTAGAGGCTGTGTTGATCAGATTTTTACTCTACGACAACTTGTTGAAAAACAATTGTCGGTGAGGCGGAAGCTGTTCACGGCGTTTGTAGATCTGGAAAAGGCTTTTGACTCAGTGGACAGAGGTATGTTATGGGATGTTTTGAAAGCATACGGAGTGAATGGGGCTCTCCTTGGTGCGGTGCATGCAAACTATGAAAATAGTAAGGCATGTGTCCGTATTGATGGTGAGTATAGCGAGTGGTTTGAAGTTTATAAGGGTGTGAGGCAAGGATGTGTGATGAGTCCATGGCTATTTAACATAGTTATGGACAAGTGTGTCAGGGATGCTAGACTTAATGATTGTGGATTGATGATAGGAGAGAGCAAAGTGAGTGTTCTACTGTATGCAGATGATGCAGTTCTTGTATCTGATTCTGCAGTAGAATTGCAAACAATGCTCTCTAGATTGAATGAAGCTTTGTTAGGTAACCATCTGAAGTTGAATGCAAGTAAGACGAAAGTATTGATTTTTGAAAGAGATGATGAAAGTATGAATTATGAATTTAAAATTAATGGAATGAATGTGGATGTCGTAAATGAGTTTGTATACCTGGGAAGTAAGTTTGAAAAAGATGGAAGAATGACCGGTGAATTTGAAAGAAGAGTAATGAAGGGCAGGTGTGTACTGGGTGCCACAGCTTGTATCGCCAAAAATCAAAACATATCAAAAAATGCTCGATTGGCGGTACGCAGTGGCATACTTTTACCCACCTTGATGTATGGAAGCGAGGCCTGGACGGTGAATGAAAGTGAAATTAGTAAAGTCCATACTGTTGAAATGGACTTTCTAAGAAGTATGATTGGGAAAAAACGGAGTGACAGGGTGAGGAATGATTTTGTAAGAGAAGAATGTGGTGCAAGAGAAAGTGTGAAAGTGAAGATTAAAAGAAGTTTGTTAAGATGGTTTGGGCATATGGAGAGAATGAATGAGGAAAGACTGACGAAGAAAGTATATGTTGGTAGAATAGATGGATGTCGTGGTAGAGGAAGACCGAGAAAGGTATGGATGGACCAAATATCCGAAATTGCGAATGAATGGAATATCCAGAGTCATAATAAAAGAAGAGCTTGTATGAAGAAGGTTATGACTCTGGAGGAAATGAAAGAAGTATGTAAGGATAGAAAGAAATGGCGGTTGATCTGTGATGTTGGCGGCTAGGGTTTGTTAAAGTAAAATTGGTTTTTATGATTTAGTTTTTTATGTCCATGTATATATTATAATTTACTGATTTTAAAAATGTAATTTGTCATGTATGTTCCTTGACTTATAGGTTGTTATGTGGCTGACCACCCATACTGTAAAAAATTGGTTCACTTTGCCAATGTCACCCCTGTTTCAGGGAAGGACGGCAAGAGTTGCAAGGCTTATGTTCATTTGAGATTGGGTTTTTATATTGTAGGTCCACATGCGGCATGTGTTAGCGCGAAATTATACATGTCTGCTTGTGGGAATGCATTTAATATAAATCTTAAATGATATGTATCTTTGCAGCTTAGATTAGATTAGATTAGATTAGCTTGGCTTTACACAAACCACTTGAACACTTAAAGTGGGGGTTTTCCCGAGGGGTCTGATCCCCATCTTTTGGTAAGGCTGAGTACCCAAGTTGATATTTTGATTTTGGGCTTGAAAATATAAACATCGTTACAGAAAATAATTTCAGACACCCTTCTAATCTAATATCTAATCTAAGCTGCAAAGATATATATCATTTAAGATTTATATTAAATGCATTCCCACAAGCAGATATGTATAATTTCGCGCTAACACATGCCGCATGTGGACCTACAATATAAAAACCCAATCTCAAATGAACATAAGCCTTGCAACTCTTGCCGTCCTTCCCTGAAACAGGGGTGACATTGGCAAGTGAACCAATTTTTTACAGTATGGGTGGTCAGCCGCATAACAACCTATAAGTCAAGGAACTTATGGGGTTAAGCTCTAACCAACCCCCTGTCATAGAACTCAAGCATTCTAAAATCTGAGCTTTCAACCAAAATAATACAAAAAAAACATTTCTCAAACTTTTATCATGATGACTTTCATGCTTAATGAGCATTAATCAAAATTCTTGAATATTTCCTTTCTCGGAACAACGGTTTTATGATCCACCCTAACACACACGGATTCCTGGAATGCCACCATTTTCTTTGCCCTGAGAATGATGATTTGTTTTGACAGCCCTCACCACCTCAAGTGCGAAACTTGACGCCTAAACTCGACCACAGAGCTGTACCAAAAATGCACGTAAACATAAACGCTCAACAATTCAATATTATATTTTTTGTTAGCGCTACGGTTGAACTTAGACTTGACGTTTTTACTTCACTAGCACATCTCGCGAGTATTTAGTCTCTGCGTACATCGCGGCCTTGTCAGACTCGCATTGATATTCCATTACAGCCGCCATTATCACAAAATTTAAATATTCAACAAAATATATTCAACAACTGTGCTTGGGAGCTAGACGGCGATTTTGCTTCCCACATTTAGTGGGTGGGATATTTCATGTGAGTTCTTTCCCCAAAAGTAGGGAAAAAACCATCGTTCGACAAAAAAAAAAATAGATTAAAAAACATGGTGTGCCAATTCTTTGATGTCTTTGGACATCAAGTCCGTCATCATCAGATTTTTGGACCGGTCCGTAGTCACTTTTGACTCGTAAATGGAATGTTGTGGGTTCGAACCCCGGCGGGGGCACAAAAAATATACCATTTATATTTGCAAATTTGCTCTTCGCTGGATTGAAAAATTTATACACCTTTACCAAAGATCGGTCATCAAAAGTTCCATCCAGCCTTACAGCACTGGGTCTTGCTTGAGAATTGGCACTTTCTACAGCGACGACTAAGCTCGCAGAGGGCTTTTGAGGTGTGATACACACAAAAACAGCGCTCACCGTATAAGTCAGCCTAATTATTATTTTTTTAATCAGGAAGGTTCTTTTTTATTTTGCCAAGCTTTCAAATGACTGTCAGAAAATGTGTCAAGAAAACGTCTTGTTTTTTCACTAGCCATCTGAGAACTATGTGAAACCTTCAGGAAACTTAAGGTAATGGACTGGTATATTGAAGGCATAAACTGGTGGTAACCTTTAAGGAGTACTAAAGACGCATCGTTACAAAAAATCTTATCCATGATTTGAGAGCGCCCTTGAGGTGTGACACACACAAAAATGGCGCTCTGAGTTTTGTGTACCTTCCAAATACATTAGCCTTGTTAATAATATTATTGTCGCAAATACTTATAAATATTTAGGTATGTAGGGATATCATTAATTTTATAGCTCATAAGAGTGTATATAAGTAGGGTTAATTATTATAAGTACCTAGGGTAAAGAGATATTCAAATTTATGTACTCGAAGCTTTTAGAAGAGCGTAGTTCTCGAAGGTTCCAGCAAAATTGGCTTCTAGTAAATTTTATCGATGTAGTATAAAAAGCCGCAAACGGCTTGCAGGCAGTCAGTCTATATACGACAGACTTCTTCTGAACACGAAAGACAGTGTAAGTGAACACCAAACAACTGTGAAATAAATGTAAATTGCTAAACCATAAATGTGAATTGTTAAAAATAAATGAAAATTGTAAAATAAATATCCTTTACAGACGACCAGTTTTATTTTTATTTAAAGACTATTTGAACCCTAAAAACACAACATTATATTAAAAATGGCAAAAATATGACTCCGCTAGAGTGTGATACCTACACTCTAAAGTAAAGGGCAGTCAGTCATAATTTCAGTACAACATTATGTAGGTAGATTAAATAAATACAAAAGCTCTACGAGCTGCATTTGGGAGAGCTGTCACCGGCAAATATTTCACAATGCTATAAAACGTTATAAACCCATGACAATCGGAAATTTATTTTTTATTTACGATGGATGACGTCAGATAGCCGAGACACATTTTGAATTGCGGAATTCATTCTATACTATCGCGACAAAGAATTCTGAAAAGATTGTAATCCAACCTGAAGATGGCCATATAGGTCGAAAACGTTTGTAAAATTATAATTCAAATATATATTAATATTGTGTGTGAAATACAACAATGTTTTAAAAAAAAAAATGTGTTTTTTAAATTTAAAAAAACATAAATCAATCCGGAAAAGAGTTGACGAGTTGATTGTCAATAAAATTGATAAAATTTCCACTTGTAAAATGTATACTTTTGTATGTGAGTGTCCATTTTCTGCAGATCCTTCTGACACATACATACAGGATGAGTTACGAGCAGGGTTTGGTAAAATAAATATTTTATAATTGTATGAAATTCAGGGCATGTAGGTATGAGGCTGACCACCCATGCTGTAAAGACAAAGCAAGGAAAGACGGAAAAAGTTGCTGACATTATGTTTATTTTAGGTTTGGATTTTGAATTGTAAGTACACGGGCAGCATTATTTTGTAAGCGAAAACTTACATGTGTCTATTTTTGGCATGCATTCCAACTTAGATAAGATTCGTTCTACACAGGACAGGTACGTCCATAGAGTGTTTGACACAAAAATTCCTACAAAAATTGGGAAATCTCATAAAATCCCCAAATCCAAAATATGAAAATCGCTCTCCTGCATATTATATTTATTGTAATTCTGGCCAACTCAAAACGAATATGATAAGAATCCGTTTCCAGGGTATTGGAAAAAACGTCAACGCGTCCGACTATAGGCTTTATCATTTCACCGTGAAAAATATGATGAATACAAAATTGTATTTTTTCAGTGGCCGACTTTTTTTTTTATCAATTAAAGATTTTTTTATGCGCATCCTATTTTCACATTCGGTACGAAATTTTGGTATTGGTCTGGCAATTGTACAATGGAATCGGAATATTTAAATTTGAGGGAAAAATGTGTTGTAATTCGGCCGGCTTGCCGGAGTAAAATGGAAACCATTATTTCGTTATTTGTGGAAAAAACTAAATTCAAATTTGTACTGCACTTTTGAGTCAGTATTGGATGTGCTTTTATGTATTATCCTGTGGTGTTGGTTTAACTATAATCTGAGTTGCAAAGATATATAAACATTTGAAATGCATATTAAATGCATGCCCACAAACAAGCACGTGTATATTCGCGCTTACAAGTGCTGCATGTGTACTTACAAATTTAAATCCAAGCCTCAAATGAACATTAGCACAACAACTTTTGCCAACCTTCCCTGAAACAGGAGTGACATTGGCAAAGTGAACCAGTTTTTAAAGTACGAGTGCTCAGCCTCATACCAACCTTTAAGCCCAGGAACATGATTTACGTATAATCACCCGATGACATCCGATGACTCTATAAAGCTTTAGCGTATTGACCATTCATATTGTACAAAATTGGTTCACGTATGCCACTTCTGTTTCAGGAAAGACGGCAAGAAAAACAAAGATTATGTTCATTTGAAGTTTGGGGTTTTCTTTTGCATAGAAACACGCAGCTTGTGTATGCACAATCTTGTGTTTACTTGTGATGATTTTTTTCCGAAATATTCATGTATATATGTAGGTGCAACTGAGATTATAGATATTTATAGTACAAATCTGAGGGATTGGTTCAGAGAAAAGAGCAATCAATATCATATTTCCGTTTTAGTATTCTCTTGAGGTTTTGATGGTACAAGTAAAAAACGTAACGCTGAACACACAATGTTAACGTCAAATAAAAATTGATTAAAACGAAAACGCTCACTAAAGGCGCTGCTTTAGTTTCTATACATTATTTTGGTAAATGCTATCGTTTTGGTAAGACGTAAGAGTCTTATCTTCAGGCACTTATTTCTAGATTATCGTAAAAAGATTTCCCTTGTTTATTTTTTTGCAATCATATGATAAATAAACAATAATACAAATACAAGGCGGCCGTCTGGTTTCGCAATCGTTTATTACTATACGTAAAAAATATTCTCGAAAACCGATATTTCTTTTATGATTTGTATCTGTAAGCATTTTTGTGTATTTTCGCAAGCGGTCCATATTATGTTCGTAGTCTAGTGGTTTTCGCTTTGGACTTGTGATTGGAAGGTTCGAATCCTGGCGGAGCATAAAAAATCTAATATTTTATTTTTAAATGGATTATGAAGAAAACTGCAACTCACCTACCTATTTTTCCTGGCCAGAAGCGCGTTTAATTAACATTATCAATCAATAACTCAGTTTTTACAATTTAAGTGTTTTATTTATTAATAATTGTTCCTTGCCATCTGTTGAACCAGGGTCATGGTTATAGTCAATAGGACATGGCGCAAGCGGTGTTTGAACTTGTGGTTGATTTAAGGTACTGTTATGTTATTTTAAAATAACATATAAAAAACAATCCCGAAGTGTGCAGTGTGTGTTTGTGGGCCGAACGGAGCCGAACGGTCACGGAAGTGGCCGAACTGCACCGTGTGAACTAATCAGGCCGTCGTTCGTTAGTTCCCGGCAAGATGCCAACCGATTAAGACGTCAGCGACCAAGCACCAAGCGGTGCAAGAGGGGGCACTACAATGGAGCTCCCTCCTCCCCATCTACTTGGATTTCCTGCCAACAAGGCACCCGCCTTGTGGACCAGAGACATAGTGCATAGGAGCGCACACTCAGGGGCTCCCACGCTCGGAGGCGTCCGCCTCGTGAACCGCCGCTAGCCTGGGGCGCTGCCCCAGGCCTTCCGTTTAGAACTCCAGCCAACGGAATAGGGAGTGTTCTGGTGACAACCTGTAGGTCTGGCCAATCCCTTATTTCCCCTTTTTCCCCCCATATTATTACAGTAATAAACCCTTATTTGTTCATGTTAACTTTATCTTTTAATTATAAAACCCTTCCCAAAGTACAAGTGAGCAACCGAAAGAAAGAACCCCACGCCCTGAGAGTGATGCTGATGAGAGCTAGCCGGATGTAAGTATCCTGGAAGATACCTTTCAATCTAAACATAACAGTACAACTGAATAAGTGACATTTGAAGCGAACATGGGTTTTTACTATAAATCATATTTCAAATTCTCTACAATAGAAAACACCAAAATAGTGAGAAAATCCGGTAGTTGGGAAGTTTTTCATGAGTACCTATTTCTTTATAGTTATTAGTTCACTTACGTTGAGAAGTTACACCTAGTGACAAGTCTTATTCACAAATCCTCAAATCAGTGAATTAGTACTAATTCAGTTTTAACTTTTAAGGTGGCGATATGTGCAAAACTGATCTTCACAAAAATTTAAACTAACAAGTTTTTTTTTTGTTTCTTCCCAGGGTGGATCCTATGGTGGCGCACAGGAACGGCTCCTACTTCCAGTGCTGCTCAGGCTTCTGCATAGACCTCCTGGAGAAGTTTGCTGAGGAGTTGGGCTTCACCTACGAGCTGGTGAGGGTGGAGGATGGACGCTGGGGGACGCTGCAGGGAGGGAGGTGGAACGGACTCATAGCGGACCTGGTCAACAAAAAGACGGACATGGTGAGGAAACCAACTCTTCAAATCTTCAACCGTTGACACCTTCAAGCAGTAAATATATTGGTGGAGTCGAGTTACGGCAATAAAATACAGTATGGGACAAACCATCAACCACAGACGTATCAACACAGAATCTGTAATAATCATAATGATAGTTGCGCAAAGATATATTAACATTTAAATTCATATTAAATGCATGCCCACAAACAGACATGAGTAAATTTGCGTTTACAAATGCTGCATGTGTAGTTACAAATTAAGATCCGAGCCTCAAATGAACTAAAGCCCTGCCCTCTTGCCGAACTTCCCTGAAACAGATGTGACATTGGCAAAGTGAACATTTTTTAAAGTATGGGCGGTCAGTCTCACACCGACCTATAAGATCACAAATAATGAATTACTGTCAATACATCTATAATCTATCATCTAAGTTGCAAGGATATATTCATATATTCATTTCTCCTCTATAAATATGAATTTTAATTACCAAAACAATAATAACACATGTATTTCTGATTTGTTCCTATGTGAAGACGATGTAAGGGAAGCACTTAATCTTATTGATATAAAAAAAGGCGCTGGTCCGGACAAATTAAGTGCTTTTTTCCTTAAAATGACCTCTGATGCCCTGTTCAAACCTCTCACACTTATTTTCAACAAAAGTTTAGCTGAAGGATATATACCAAGCATATGGAAAACAGCTAACATAATACCCTTACATAAAGCAGGGCCGATGAATGACATCTCTAACTACAGACCTATATCTATCCTCTCTTGCATTGCTAAAATTTTTGAAAAGTTAGTACATGGAAAAATATATCCACTACTTAAACACTGTATTCCTGATAGTCAACACGGATTTGTCAGATCAAGATCCATAGTTTCGAATTTGTTACTTTATTCTAACTTTATTTTTGAGACATTTGACCAGGGCTCTTCTGTTGACAGCGTGTACACCGACTTCCGCAAAGCTTTTGATAAGGTTGATCACCTTATATTACTTAAAAAGCTTCACTTCAATGGAGTCCAGGGCAACCTATTCAGGTGGTTTTGTTCTTATCTTGATTCGAGATATCAAACTGTTACCCTGAATGGTTACGCCTCATCATTGTGTGCGATAAGCTCAGGCGTCCCACAGGGCTCCATATTAGGTCCTTTTTTATTCACAATTTTCATATCTGATATCCATAAATGCGTTAAAAACAGCAATTTATTATTATTCGCAGTTGATATGAAAATTTTTAAAAAAATCGATAATATTAACGACTGTCTATTACTGCAAGAAGACATAAATAGACTCAGTTTATACTGCTCGATTAACAAACTGTCACTTGCTCTTGAAAAATGTAAAATTATAACCTTCTCAAGGAAACGCATTCAAATCAATTACAATTATACAATTTCCAATCACACACTTGAAAGAGTATCTTGCATACGCGACCTTGGTGTGATTTTCGATTCCAAACTACTGTTTGACATGCATGTACATGCCGTCGTCAGGAAGGCCTTTCAAATGATGGGTTTTGTGTTTCGTGTGACAAAAAAATTCAAAATGATATCGAGCTATATGACTTTATATCATTCATTGATACGATCACAACTAGAATTTGCTGTGACTGTATGGAACCCTTTTTATGATGTGTATAAAACTCTACTAGAGTCGGTTCAAAGAAAATTTACGAAAATATTGTTCCATCGGTTAAGCTACGAAAACCGCTCTTACGACAAACGCCTACTTCATCTAAATCTGGTAAGTATTGATAATCGATGTTTAATATTGAGTGCGTTGACTCTGAGGAGTATCTGTCTATCGGAAACGGATTGCCCTGGTCTTCTATGTGAAATTAAGTTTCGTATACCAAGATGCGCATCTCGTTCTTCACAATTATTTTTTCTGTCAAAATGTCGAACAAATGCAGGTCAAAGAGCTCCTATTCATAGAATGTGCAGTGATTTTAATAAATATTTTAATGATTTAGATTTGTTTAATAAGGGGAAATACTCCTTTAGGGGGGACTTGATGAAAACTATATATAAAATGTCTTTTACACCCAGTTTATAGGTGCTGATTGGGCTTTTTGTTCTTCTTTTTTATTCTTCTCTTTTTTCTTCTTTTACTTTTACATTCTTATGTTTTTCTTTGTTTACTCTTCTTGTTTCTCCTTGTTATTTTTGTTTCTTTTACTAATTTTATTACTTTTGAATTTTGACTTCCTCTACTTCTTTTATATTTTTATGTCAGCTACATTAAATTTAAAATATATATGTGGGAAATTTTTAAGGATGTAGGCATTTTAAATTATATGTATCCACTTTTTTGTTTATTGCAACTGTGTCTGTATCTGTTTTTTCTCCTAATAAAGTAAAATAAAATAAAAATAAAAGCTCTCAGATGTATGCCCACAAACAAACACGTGTAGTTCGCGCTTACAAATAATGATTGTGTACTTACAAATAAAATCCAAACCTCAAATGAACATATATCGTTACCTTAAATGTAAAATTGAAGAAGTGAAGAATTAGGCTAACATAGGTTTCTCAGATAAATGCACCATTTTTCCTATTTTTTACGAGGAAAAACATTTAAAAAGTGTGAAAACCCTGCAGTGTAGAACTTTTTCATGTGCACTTTCTTATAATTAGTTCAGTTACTATGAGAAATTACACCCAAAAATTGTTTTATCACTTATTCAGTTTTACCTTTAAGGTGACGATATTATTTTTGCAATTTACAATTTAAGTAGTATAGAATCAACCTTCTCTGTGTGATTCACCAAACTTGTTAAAAAAAATACCAACGTATTTTAAACCTTCGCGAAGGCACGAAAATATGTTGTTGATTTATCACAGTGCAAAAAACAAATTTTCACTGACTGCTCACTCTGAATACATAAAACACCAAGACTTGAATAGATTATATTCGCGAATTGCTGCAAAGACAACTTTCGCAATACTTTACACAAGTCAAAAAGTTTACCGTGAAAACAAGAATCACATTCACTGCATCTTCGCATTGGAAAACTGCCAGGAAAATGTGAAAAGCCGTAAAAGTTGTGTTTTTGGCTGGAAATCTAATGAAAAGATTGCATGTAAAAATAAACCAATTGGTCTACTGCCTACCTAGATCAGTGATTCTAACGTTGTCTACTGAAAGACTGCAGTTGGTCCAGAATGCAGCAGCAACTTAGCTACACATATAGTGTAACTTCTTGCCGCGTTATCCCCGAAGGGGTCGCATGTGGCGAGTTGAACCTATTTATTACAGCATATATACTATATATTACAGCAGCGAGGCTGATATTTGGTCAGTCCACATTTTGCCACATAACACCCCTTCTGTTTGAACTTCACTGGCTTCAGACTTCCGAGAGAATACAATACAAGCTGTGTGTACTCACCTTCAGGACAATAAATGGAGCAGCACCTCACTACCTGTCTGAACTGGTCACCAAAATGGAAGTCACTACCCGCGGACAGACACTCAGATTCAGGGATTCAAATAAAAGTCTGCTCCAGCTGCCGCGCAGAGCCACGAGGACGGTGTTTGATGACCGAGCCTTTAGCGTTGCTGCTTCAACGGCCTGGAATTCTCTTCCTGCGATCCTCAGAGAGCTGAAGACTGAGGCAGTTTTTCGCAAAGGGCTAAAAAACCTATTTTTTCAAAAACCCTTACAAAGGGCCTTTGCAGTGACTCAGTCGCGAAAAGGCGCTATACAAATGTTATTTATTATTTATTAATAATGGGTCAATTTAGACATGCCAAGTTCCTTGACTAATGGATTGGTATGAAGCTGACACCGAATGCTGTAAAAACTTGGGGCACAATTTTTCCTATGCCACCGCTGTTTCAGGGTAAGGCGGTAGAATATACAAAGTTTATTTTCATGTTAGGTTCGACTTATTTTGTGCGTCACATGCAGCACGTGTAAGCACAAACTTACATGTGACTGCTTGTGGGTATGCGTTAAATATGAGCCTTAAACGTCAATTTAACTCTGTTACTTAGATTACAGATTAAGAAGGGTTTATCAAAACGAAAAAAAAACATAAAAAGTTCATGTGAAGTAAATGTGGGTCCAATTTATTTAAAATATTTATTAATTTTCCGAGGTTACCAAAAGTGTCATGGAGCTGGGGAGTTTATTTCAAACCGAAAATAAAACAGCGGCAAGGTTATCACTTAGCCTTCACAAGATATGAGAACCAGCTGCATTGGGAGCTGGGAAACCCCCACTACGAGTGAAATGGTTGGCATCCGGTGAAAGTCCTTGTGAAAGTAAATAGGTTCCACCCAACACATGTGACACCTTCGGACACAACGCGGTAAGAAGTTACACTAAATGTGCAGCTTTACATTCACTGTGTATCCCATTACATTCACTGTGTATCCCATTCTTTCACAACTTTACTATTATGATCAAGCAATATGTATATGCCGGCCGAATGGCTGTATTCCTTGACTTATAGGTTGGTATGAGGCTGATCACCCATACTGTAAAAAAATGGTTCACTTTGCCAATGTCACCCCTGTTTCAGAGAAGGTCGGCAAGAGTTGCAAGGCTTATGTTCATTCGAGATAGGGTTTTAAGTTGTAAGTCCACATGCGGCATGTGTAAGCGCAAACTTATACGTGTCTGCTTATGGGCATGCATTTAATATCAACCTTAAATGTAATATATCTTCGCAACTTAGGTAATAGATTTAAGATGAAATAATCGCCCCATGAAATTGTAAGAAATCTACGAAGCGAAAGACTTTGGAAGCCACTGGTATTATAGATGAAAACCTTTTCAAAGTTTTCTTATAACCTGCACCGTTCAATCTAAAGCCTTCAATAGGATGTAAGACATCCTTAGGCCTGGAGGCTTATTGTATTTTTCCTATATTGTTATCCTGGGATAGCTTTTTGGTAAACTATCTTTTTGTTGACAATATCCGATCCGGCTCAAGTGTATTATGGAGTAAAGTTTCATAAAGTACAAATCACAAACAAGGTTTCCTTTGATGATAACACGATTATTATTATTGTTGAACATATCGCTAACTTAAAGGAAAAATTGAATACGTGCTGATTCACTGATTTGAGAAATTGTTGATACGACATTTTGTTGCGTGTAACCTCTGATAGTAAGTGAACTAATTATAAGGAAATACTCATGAAAATATTCTAAACTTTTTTTTTTTTTAGAAAGCCTATGCGGGGGACTCTCTAGATTCGAGAGACTCTAAGGGTCTATGACACTTGTTATAGTGCTGCAGAGGTGTTGGTGATGTGGCAGTTATCCATGTCCGGTTGCAGGGTCGTTAGCTGCGCAGTGCTGTGGTGTGTGTGGCATTGCTTTGTTTTGAGACACTGAGAGGAAATGGCGATTGATATTGGATTTGAAAAGGGCAAGGTTAAATTGGGATGGAAACACAGATACCGGTAGCTCATTCCATCTACACTCACTACAGGATTTTTAGACTTTATTTGTGTTTCCTCACAGATACCGGTGACTCGTTCCATAAGCGGGCGGTTTGGCACAGGAATGAGCCGTGAAAACACCAAGTTCTTATAATTTAGATATAAACTGCAGATTTGTATACGAGGAACTAAAAACACCTTGATGACAAAAAATAGGGAAATCGATGGTTGAGCATTGCTGCAAACCAATTCTTGGATTGAGAGAAGACCTTAAGATAGATTATCGGCTTTTCAGTTCTTTGATATGTAACATTTTAAGTTTAAATATGTGTTCATTTGATGTTGTCTGTTACATCCTATTTTAGCGCGAATAGATTCTTCCACACACACACATACTAGCAGTATTCACTAAGAATCTCCTGATTTGCACACTCTCTCATAGTCAAAGGCTATAACTATTAATGAAGAATATTTTGACTTCAAAACCTAATACTCAACTTGACCCAATCTAATATAATCTAATCTAAGTTGCAAAGATATGTAACATTGGGGATTCACATTACATGCATTCTCACAAGCAGACACCCATAAGTTTGCGCTTGCGCATGCCGCATGTGAAACGCAGTTTATCATAAGACAATATTGTATTCATGCATGTAAATAATTTATCCAGGTGATGACGTCACTGATGATCAACTCTGAACGCGAGGCAGTTGTGGACTTCAGTCTACCCTACATGGAGACAGGCATCGCCATCGTCGTGGCCAAGAGGACCGGCATCATCTCTCCGACGGCCTTTCTGGAACCATTCGATTATGCTTCTTGGATGCTGGTAAGTACATCTTGTGTTGTTTTTTGTACCAAACCTGATCCCCAAAATGATGTGGCGTGCAATGATGTCATGTTCATCTCATGTGTTGCTTCGGGTGCTGTTGTACCGAAAGCTCTTATTCCAACGACGCACCCGTCTTTTGAGAAACAGTGGATTTAATTTTTAATTATGGACCTACACTAGTTAAACTGAACGTTGAAGACGAATGAAAAAGGGCGGTGTTATGAAATTAGGGCCTAAGAACTGATAAAATCAGTGAGCAGGTATTTTTTTTTCTTCTTCAATAAAATATTTAAACGTTGCGTTGTACAAAATAGCGGTGCTAGTTTTCTTCAAGTCTTGTAGGTTCGTACAAGTTGCAAACCCCGAAACAGGGGTGGCATTGGTAAAGCGAACCATATTTTTGTGTACCCATGTGTGTACATATTGCTATGTTTTACAATAGAAGGTATCTCCCAGGATGTACCTACAGGATACTTACACCCGGCTAGCTCTCATCAGCATCACTCTCAGGGCGTGGGGTTCTTTCCTTGTGTTGCTTACTTGTAATTTGGGAAGGCTTTATAGTAAAAGATAAGTTTAACATGAACAAATAAGGGTTTATTTACTTTAGTAATATGGGGGAAAACGGGGAAATAAGGGAATGGCCAGACCCGTACCTCGTCACTAAAACACTCCCTACTCTGTTGACTGGAGTTCCGAACTGAAGGCCTGGGGCAGCGCCCCAGGCTAGCGGTGGCTCACGAGGCGGACGCCTCCACACGTTGGAGCCCCTGGGTGGGCGCTCCTATGCCTCTGATCCACAAGGCGGGTGCCTTGCTGGCAGGAAATCCAAGTAGATGGAGGGAGCTCCATGGTGATGCCCCCTCTTGCACCGCTTGGTGCTTGGTGGCCGACGTGTGACTCTGTTCACATCTTGCCGAGAACTGATGAACGACGGCCCGAATAGTTTGCACGGCGCAGTTCGGCCGCTTCCGTGACCGTTCGGCTCCGTTAGGCCCACAAACACACACTATACACTTCGAGAATGTTATTTTATTATGTTATTTAGTAAAATAACATAACAATATGTGTGTATTGTATCAACCTATAAGTCTATAATATATAATCTAAGTTTCACAGATATATTATCATTCAAAACTCATATCAAATGCATGCCCACAAACAGACGCGTGTAAGTTCGCGCTTATAAATGCTGAATGTACAAATTTAAATCCAAACCTCAAATAAACATAAACCTTGCAATTTTTGCCGACCTACCCTGAAAAAGGGGTGGCATTGGCAAAGTGAACCATTTTTACAGTATGGTTGGTCAGCCTCATATAAAACTCTAAGTAATATAATATAATATAATATAATATAATATAATATAATATAATATAATATAATATATAATATAATATAATAATCTATATCTATAAAGAAGGATGTATGTATGTATGTATGTATGTATGTATGTATGTATGTATGTATGTATGTATGTATGTATGTATGTATGTATGTATGTCCCCTATAGACTCATAAACCGCTCATCCGATTTTGACGAAATTTTCAGGAAACATGTAACATATTCTTAGAACGAATCCTGTGAAGTTTGATGGTGATCAAATAAACAGTGGTTCTCAATTCTCTATATTTCAGCAACGAGGTCGGTAAATTTCGAAACCACCCAATAGAAGACGACCATTATATTCAACTACAATACATAATCTTTGTTGCAAATATACATTTACATTAAAGATTCATATAAAATGCATGCTCACAAGTAGACACATGTAAGTTCACGCTTACAAATGCTGCATGTGTACCCACTCATAATTTAAAATCCAAATCTAAAATGAACAACCCAGTAACTTTTACTTTACGCCAACTTTAAATGGATGTTATTCAGCTCCTGAGTGGATTGACACTCATTTCTTATGAAGGCTGAGTAAGACTTGCCGGTATTTTATTTTGGGTTTAAAATAAACACTGAAACGGGAAATAATTTCTGACAACTTCGGTGGGATTCTAACTCGAGATCTCGGCATGGAATGCAATCTATCTATCTATATCTATAAAGAAGGATGTGTGTATGTATGTATGTATGTATGTATGTATGTATGTATGTATGTATGTATGTATGTATGTATGTATGTTCCCTATACTCATAAACCGCTCATCCGATTTTGACGAAATTTTCAGGAAACATGTAACATATTTTTAGAATGAATCCTGTGAAGTTTGATGGTGATCAAATAAACAATGGTTCTCAATTCTCAATATTTCAGCAACGAGGTTGGTAAATTTTGAAACCACCCAATAGAAGAAGACCATTATATTCAACTACAATACATAATCTTAGTTGCAAATATACATTTACATTAAAGATTCATATAAAATGCATGCTCACAAGTAGACACATGTCAGTTCACGCTTACAAATGCTGCATGTGTACCTACTCATAATTTAAAATCCAAATCTAAAATGAACAACCCAGTAACTTTTACTTTACGCCAACTTGAAATGGATGTTATTCAGCTCCTGAGTGGCTTGACACTCATTTCTTATGAAGGCTGAGTAAGCCTTGCCGGTATTTTATTTTGGGTTAGAAATAAATTTGGGCCGAAACACTGAAACGAGAAATAATTTCTGACAACTTCAGTGGGATTCTAACTCGAGATCTCGGCATGGAATGCAGTTACTCTACCAACTAAGCTATAGACCGGACTTTTTACAAATATGGTGGATCGATATCGGTTTGGTTAGGGGTAAGCAACCTGCGGCTCACCAGCCACATGCGGCTCTTTGGGTGTGAAGTTACGGCTCTTTAGCTTCATACGCAAATATAAAAAAAACACAGAATTATACTTCTGATCGAAAAAAACTAAATCGTTCTGAATCGATTAACGATCTCTCCGCTACTTGTACTCGCTTTTCACCCTCCCCCCGCCCCATCGACGCTATTTATTGTTGGCAAAAAAACATTTGTGGATCTTTACAAATCCAAATCCAAAATAAGATATGTATCATTTGAGATTCACATCAAATGCATTCCCATAAGCAGACACGCATAATTTCGCGCTCACACATAGGTACCGCATGTGGAACTACAATATAAAAACCCAATCTTAAATGAACATAAGCCCTGCAACTCTTGCCGACCTTCCCTGAAACAGGGGCGACATTGGCAAAGTGAACCATTTTTTACAGTATGGGTGGTCAGCCTCATACCAACCTATAAGTCAAGGAAAAGCTTTGAAATTTGTAAATTGTAATTTTTGGCTCTTCCGACTCAAAAGGTTGCCGACCCCTGGCCTAGACAAAAGTTCCAAATTAAAAAATGTTATTCAAGTATTCCAAGTTGAATTTTAGAAATGTAAGAAAGCTTTTATATCCCGCACTTATAAAAAATACGATAAACGAAAGTTCGTAGGTCACAACTAGAAGACCATATTGAAATATATTATTATTATTAAAACCTTTTATTGAAACATACTTTTAATTAAAATAAACATAATATAGTTGTTTTTTCAAAAACCGCATTTCTGTAAAATTATATACTCACCACAAATTTAAAGATCGTTTTTTTCTCGGCGGTTAAACGTCTTTCTTCTATGTGACAATGGTCCAAACGCAAAAACGCAAACGCAACTAAGCTACACATATAGTGTAACTTCTTGCCGCGTTATCCCCGAAGGGGTCGCATGTGGCGAGTTGAACCTATTTATTTTTACAGGTAAGGGGGCCGGCCTTACGCCAACCACTTCAGTTGAAGTGGAGGTTTCCCAGCTCCCGAGAGTGCTGGTACTCATTTCTTGTGAAGGCTGAGTAAACCTTGCCGGTATTTTACTTTGGGGTTTGAAATAAACACCGAAACGGGAAATCATTTCTGACACCCTCGGTGGGATTCGAACCCGAGCTTTCGGCATGGAATGCAAGCACTCTACCAAGATAAACAAAATGTTTGCCTTTTAACTAACCCGGCCGTGCGACTTACAATTTTGTTGTCAATAGAAAATGTTCCGTGTGCACTACCTAAAACTTTCACTTATTGAAATAATGGATAGAGCACATTTTAAATGTGGGGAAAAAATGTGAATTCACTTGGCCGGGATAAAGACAGGACAGGGAGTCAAAAATTCAACATAAATTAAACACTTTTATGGAGATAGTTGAAAAAACACTTAAGTGCATCATATTGTATGAAGCATTTTCCCCAACTGCATACGTTTCACAGTGCGGTTACATTGAAAAATATTCCTGATTGTTTGGAATACATTTATTTCTTCACTTTGCTCAAAGAGTATAGTGAATTTTATAGATTAGTTCTTTAATTATATGATTATAAAATTTAATTTATTGTTTATATTATTTTCTTGTATAGGTCAATATGCATCTGACCAACTATAAATAGAAAATGGTTCACTCTGCCAATGTCACCCCTGTTTCAGGGAAGGTCAGCAAAGAGTTGCAGGGTGTATGTTCATTTGAGATTTGGGTTTTTATGTTGTAGGTTCACACGCAGAATGTGCAAGTGTGAACTTATACGTGTCTGCTTGTGGGCATGCACTTAATGTGAATTCTAAATGTAACAATTATATCCATGCAACTTAGAATAGATTAGATGAGTGACGTTACATAGCCGATTTTTTTATCTTAAATATAAATGGAGCACCGCAATCGATTTTCCCTATGCTTGGCTCTGCTGCTTAACAGTTATACCTAGACCTTTTTTTTTAGAAAACGTGAAGATTAACCTAGAGATAAATTGTGTGAAGCTTGATTCCGATTAGCACACTTTTTTTTTTGATTCTGTTGTTTCCTCTTTTATCTGTAGAAAAAAAATGATACCACATGCCCAAATGGCGTAGTGAAACACGCCGGGTACTGCTAGTATAATATATAATATAATCTAAGTTGCAAGGATATATTCATTTAAAGCTCTCAGATGTAAGCCCACAAACCAACAAGTGTAGTTCGCGCTTACAAATGCTGAATGTCAAGGAATATATTTTATATTCAGATATCAGCGACAATATGGCCGACGCCCACAATCTCTATGATTTACTGAGCCATTCCATCTTCGCGGAGGCTTTCTTTGTGATAATCCATCTCAGCTGCCAATATAGGCTCCATCATTACCAGCCGACTCATTTATAGTGAATAATGGCCGCCTGTGCACTGTATTATGACAAACCCTGATTGGTTGCTTTAATTACAAGCTCAGGGCTTTCGGATCAAACCCAGTGGTAGCCGATTTCAACTATGAAAAAATAATGTTTATAACACTTAAATTAACAATGTAAAAATAAACACAAAGTTTTTCCTACGTCGTGATAACTTTGAAAAAGAAAAACTTTTTGTTTTATTTCTACATTTGATACTAATTTAAAATGAATCTTCACAAACCCAATACACATACCTTTCAACTTATAAAATACGAGTACTTTGTTACAATAAGTAGAATATTTTTATTATATTGGTCCGGTCGATAGCACAGTTGATAGATTGTTTTCGATCAATACTAGACGGTTAGGGTTAGCTATCTTTACTTAGGGTGTATGGAATTATTTCCCGTTTCGGTGTTAATTTTAAACCTTAATTTGAAATGGCGGCATGGTTTACTTATCCTTCACAAAAAAATGAGAGCAGGGAAACTCCTACATCAGTGCTTAGCATAAGACATGCATTTAATATGAGCCTCAAATTGTAACATATCTTTGCAGCTTAGATTATAGATTATAGGTACGAAAAAAAACATTTTATATAATATATTTTCTAATAAACGTATAACACAAAATCAACTAACCGAAAAATAGTCAACTTATTCAATGGTGCGACTCAAAAGGTTTACAACTTTTACGGTAAAAGTCACGTGCCTTCGTTTTTCTTCGACTATTTCCGTGCACATCATATAAAATTGCACTTTTAGCGGTAGATACTGCAGAGTTCTACGCCAAGTTGTAGTCAAAATGCACAATTGGAATAAGTGCTTACTTTTTTATGGCTTTTCTTAATGCAATGCTGCAAGAGGTGCAATGACTGCCTAACCCCAGCCGCCACTGTTTCACCCCCTTCCGCGAGTAGATTACCATATTCCTCCCTGATTTCCATTTCTCTGTGAAAACAAAAATGCTTGTAAATAACGAGCAGATCAAAAGATTCTGTAATATTTTTTACGCTTTCCCTATTCAAACCTCACCTCGGCCGAAAAGCTTTTGGTAATAAATTATACGTCAACCCGTTTATAAAGAAGGAACCTTTGCCCAAGTACGAAACATTACGTTCAAACTCAACCATAGCGTTTACAAGGACATAAAAACAGTGCCAAACTGTTTTAATACATTTTTGGTAAAACGCAACGGCTGAGTTTTAACGTAGCTTGATGCTAACGGAACCTTATACTCCGTGTGTGGTGTAATAACATTTTTATCAACAGTTTTTTTGGCGATTGGATTTTTTTGTAGAAACAGGAGCGTACCTGTGTATAGGTGATGCAGGACGACAAGGGTCTACTAGTACCTCCCTTCCACCTTTTTCTGAAATCAGAAAATAAAACAATATTACGAAACCAATGAAACGTAGCCATTTTAAATTGAAAAACCTTTATTTTCACACAACCACATCACATCATTGTGTGAATTGTGCAGAGTCGACCAGATAGGTGGAAAACAACGCACTCTTCGTTCTGCACAGAGTGACGCTGTAAACAGGCTTCAACTGCCACTTCGACGGAACAGAACCGGTTTCGGAGACAGGGCTTTTAGTTCGGCTGGTCCATCCTGCTGGAACAGTCTACCTCTGAAGTTGAGAACAGAGACCAGTGTTGGCAATTTCAGGAAGTTACTTAAGACACATTTGTTTAACAAAAGCTTCAACACATAAAAGCGCCCTTGGGGTGGCTAGTGTAACTAAAAGGCGCTGTATACAAATTGTCCAATTATTTAATTGTATAATTAATCAGTAGCGAGCAGAACTCCGAAGAAGTCGACCACAGAGGAGACGAAACGTAAGCTGAAAGTCTTCAAGAAAGAATAAAAAGAAAAAAGAAGAAGACAAGCAAAAAAAAAAAAAAACATGGACCACGGTCAAAACCCGGAACCAGAAAATCAAGCACATAATAGATTTTTGTTTCAGTGATTCTTTATAAAAAAAGTGGAAAGACGGCTGGTTATCTGCTTTTTCCTATGAAATGAAAAGCCGAATACGCCACTGCTATGTCACGAGAACTGTCATGTCAAAGCCATTTTCTTTTCTCCGGTTTCCCTGAAGGTCTTTCATACATAACGCGGGTCCATTTGACCTCTGCTAAAGTGTATGGACGACGGCTCACTCCCAATAAAAGAATCCTTTTTATCCATTCATAATGTGAATAAAAGTATGTTTTTAATGTCGACAAATTTAAAATGCTGACCAATCTCTAATAATACAAAGGTAAAAAGTTTTGTGTACCTTTTATAGGATAAAAAGTTCAAAAAGTATTGAACATGTAAAAGATATATTAAGAAAATATTAACATCTTCTCCTTCTATTTGAATCCTAGGACTTTCTGTCGTAATTTTCATCCATCTTTTTCTATACAAGATAATCTTTTTGGGTTCTTTGTACGAGCACAGCACATGTCAAGATTGGTTAATTTCGCTGGTTCGTAGGATGCTTGGGCATTTAATGTGGAAATCATGAAAAGTTTAAAAATAATTGTCCTCTTGATAATGATGTGATGACATCGAAAGCGCTCGAGGAACGAAATCAAGTCGTGAGGAAAAGCTTTGCGTTTTATTTTTAAATGAATCGCTTGTATTTCAATCATTTTTTTTTCATTACAGAGTAATAAAAAAATAGGAAAACATTGATTTGTTTCATTTTTAAAATTTAATTTTTTGGTTTGGTATACGAGAAGTTTTTACTCTTTGTATTTATTTCAAATTTATCAAACTTACAAGCGTTATAATGGCCATTTTTTTCATAAATTTGATTACTTTTATACCACCAAATTTCTTCAACAACTTGTTTACACCATTACTGTCACGTAGGTTTAATTAATATTCCTTTAATAAACTAATCATCTTTGCAGAGATTAAGTCCCATGCAGGTTTTATAATTTCTCCATCCATCGGTAAACAAAATGGCGGACAACTTGTAATCCCATATAAGCCTCTTATGTTCACCGCATCCTAAACAAACTCACAGAACTTCCAGCGTCAGCGCTGTATAATATGGAAAATCAAAATATCCCACAATATTCATGTATGAAATAATAAACATATCCATAATATACAAGAAATAATTGATTACTCTTTAAGAAATAATTTGCTTAAAAGCTTAGTCATGTTTGACGCTGCTGAAGCCATTAAGATATAATATTGGGGAGTCGAAACTGTATTGAAGCAAGTAGTCAATATATCTGTGTTCACCATTTTTCGTTAGTTAGAAAGAGAACAATGATAATCCGAGTGTCACCACACTGTTAACAGGCAAATTATAAAGCTGATTTTTTTCTGAATTATTGGCATTACTGAAATATCATCTCTGCGCAGAAATTGGGCTCACGCATTGACTACTTTGACAGAAAAATTGTATTATTTTATCTACTATTGTTCTGCATCATTCTGATATTAAATTATTCCTTAATTTATATTTGTATTAACTTGTATGAATCTTTCTCATTTCATATTTTGTTTTTTTTTCTGTAATCTCATGTGTAAAACTTATAATATTGTATATTAATTAAAAAACAACTGTTTCAATTCACTTATTATTTATTTTAAATATGCCAAACGCTTTCGCCTAAAAAGGCATCCTCAGGACAATGACAATGACAAATCAAAATAATTGTCATTGTCATTGTCCTGAGGATGCCTTTTTAGGCGAAAGCGTTTGGCCTATTTAAAATAAATAATAAGTGAATTGAAACAGTTGTTTTTTAATTAATATACAATGGACTTTCACTGTGTAAACCACCAAACCCTAAATTTTTTTAATAATATTGTAACTGCATGGATTATAACTGTTTTGAAATAAAATAATAATAACAAAAAAAAACATAGCGGAATGTGTAATTACTGGGTTGTCGGAACACAAGATGGAGTAATAAAAAAAACATTGGGTTCTATGGTGATTCTTAAGGATCTATTCTAAAGGCTGGTTCGGACAAGGCGAGTAATTTAGTCAAGTAACGAGTAATTTAGTGGCTAAACGTGTGCGAACCCCAACAATTTAGTCCAGTAGTTAAGTCAATGGTTTAGTCAAGCCGATCCATTTCATTCTATTTTTTCGGGCAAGTAGCGGCCCCGCCCACCGTCCGTGGGCGAGTGTTGCCGAGAAGCCACGGAAAAGTCCGAGTCCGAAGAGCCACGGAAAAGCCCGAGTCCGAGTCGAGTTTATTAGCGGCCGCGCCATTGGCCGCTCACTCTTGGCGGGGAAACGGAAATGCAAGAATGGCGGCAATTTAAATTGGCTGCAGTTTGAAAAGATAATGCCCGTTTTCAGCAAGAATATTTAAAGATAAAGTGCTGTTTAAAAATATTTAAGTACTTAAGAACTTCTTATATTTGCGAGCCCGATGTTCCGCTCCCTAAACTTAGCGACCTGTCAGTGAGGTTATGTCATGTTTAAACTGTAAATAAGTGGATATGCACACCGATATCCTTGGTTTTTTAGAAACTCTTGAGAATATAGAAGTTGCTAGGACTTATCTACGTCCAAAAAGTTTTGAGAAAGGTAATTTTTTTTCGATAAGAATAGTATGACATCGATTTTTGGTGCGGATATCAGCTGTCAAAAATACAATCATGTAGCTCCTTGCTGACAATAGAGCTGTACAAATATAGTTTTGGTAAAGATGTTGTGGAAATAACTATTATCGTCCATGAATTTATTACGTATTTAAAAACATCGATCGTTTACATTGATCGATGTTTATAGGTACCTACCATAAATTTGTCATATCTGATATCCTTCAGATGGATTGTTACTTGTTGTTTTGTACAGAAACAATTCAGTGACACACGGGGATAACTAATTAGAGGCATTACAATTTTATGCCACTGTAAGCCATCAGCTGGTATCTGTGACAGACGTGAGAGGCGTATGTAGCAGGATTGAACAAGTTTCTCGCGGTCAGCCTCTGAAAAGTTGAACCATGTTTCTTCTTTAACTTGATAATTGATTGGTGACCGCCGTGTATTTGAAAATGCCGATTTTACATGTCGAATATTGATGTTAATTGTCAACAACGAAAAACGCAACAGAGAAATGCATCTGAATGCAGCTGCAGACTACGAGCCGTATTATAGTGTGTGCATACAAAATATACTTTGTACACATCATTGAAAAGATAAAAATTCAATTAAAAAATAATGTTTGCAGCGTAAATGGTAGATATTATTATAAACATCAAATAGTCATGTGTTGTTTTTATTTAAAATGTGTATATTATTTTATAAACCATAAAATACATTTCGAATTTACAAAAGTCGAGTTTCGAAGTTGTTTGCTAAACAGGCTCCTAGCTAGGTGGCCGGGCATAAATCAGTTAATATTACCAAACCATAGCCAATTTAAAGGGCTTTATAATAACATGATTTTAATACTCAATTAATATTTTCAAACTGCAGCCAATTCAAATTTTCCGCCATTATAGAAAGGGCTTTCTGCAGCCAACTTCGCACTTGTGTACTGTACTGGACCGTAATGCGAACGCTTCACGGGCGAGTAGCGCCCCGCCCACTACTAAATTACTCGCTACTTGACTAAATCAGTGGCCTCGTGCGAACTAGCCTTAAGGTGTTTAACAGCTCTGCGGCTGACACGTTAGTCTCATAGTATGTTACAACGACATAAGCTAGGTTTGTCTCCACCAATTTTAAAGCTCAATGTTTGAAAACTTGCGAATTAATTTAATTGGGATGTTTTTATGTTAGTCACACCTCAAGGTCCGTCAACTCAAGCGAATCCAAGCTAGGTTAGCTTTTGTGATCAGTTGAAAAAACTCACTCCAACGTAATGAATGATTTTAAATCAGAGTTACGTTCGTTGGACATTTTGTATAATTAAAAAACGGATCTTACGTACCATTTTTATTAATTGTTTGAAAGTGGGTCAGTCCGAATCAGATCAATCCCGTTTTTCACCAAAAAAATACTTTTCCATGTAATTTTTTTGGTATGTTGAGCATAGTATGTATGTATTTATCTGTAAAAATTCTGCATATTTTAGCTGTTTATTTTGCATATTAAACAAAATACATCCTCATTTTGACTCGCACATTATGCAAATCAAACATTTCACATGAAAACGATGTACGTAAAAAGATGAGATTTTCCTTTTGAACACGCGTACAGTTCCTACTTACATATGTGTCGTTAAAAAACTCAAAAATAACTCGACTTATTTTCGTGCTTACTTTTACTTTACATTCTTCGGCTCATAAGCCTTGAAGGCTTAGGGCCTCCCACACCACAATCCTCCAGGACTCTCAGTCTTGTGCTGCTTCCCTCCATGGTCCCCTCACTCCCAGAACTTCGGCGTCGGCTTCAACGTTGTCTGCCCACCGCATCCTGGGACCAAACCTCAAATGAAACCTTTTGCCGACCTTCCTTAAAACAGGGGTGACATTAGCAATGTGAAGCTTTTTTTTACAGTATGGGTGGTTAACCTCGTACCAACCTATAAATCAAGGAACTTTCGTAACAATTTGAACTTTCTTCAGCAATGACCAAGCTCACAGAGGGCTCTTCAGGTGGGATGTAACAAAAACAGCGCTCACGAAATAAATCAACCTAATATATACCTTTATATTAGTAGCATAGATCTGATGAAAAATGACTGACACTTTCTATTACAAATTAATAATTTCTTAAATATGTCACTACTCCAGAAATCTCCTGCTTCGTTCTTGATCTTCTCCTGAAAGTCCTTGGTTACATAGACAGTACTATGTAAATAATTTAACTCTGTCTGCTTCCCTAGATTGGCATTTACTTCGAAATAACCTGAGCTGTCTGCAACTTAATTTCCTGATCGGGATCTGCCTTCCGGCTTGTGTATCTAATAAACTTTATTTAGCTTATCGCGCCAGGTGACATAGCTAGAGATGTAAGGCTTTTTACAAATCTAAGTGTAATCTATAATAAAATCTAAGTTGCAAAGATATATCAACATTCAAAACTCATATCAAATGCATGCCCACAAACAGACACGTGTAAGTTGGCGCTTTCAAATGCTGAATGTGTACTTACAAATTAAAATTCACCTTTCACTGACCTTCCTTATATCAAGGGTGATATTGGTAAAGAGAGCCATTTTTTACAGTATACGTTGTCAGCCTCATACCAACTTATAAGTCAAGGAAAAAAACGGTGCTTCTTTCAGGCATTTCAAAGTAATGAATGATTAACAGCTGCGTGTTTTAATACATTAAGTAGAACCAGTCCAGTGGTAACACTTCGGACTCGTAAATGGAAGGTTGTGGGTTCGAATCCCGGCGGAGTACGAAAAATATACTATTTGCATTTTCAAATTTGCTTTTCGCTGGGTTGAAAATTTCATAAACCTTTACCAAAGACCGGTCATCAAAAGGTCCATCCAGCCTTACAGCAACTGGATCTTGCTTGAGAATTGGCGCTTTCTACAACGACGACCAAGTTTGCAAAGAGCTCTTAAGGGCATCAAATAAATCAGCCTAATTTATTTTTTTTCTTAAGAGAACTCTTTTAAACATACAAAGTTAAAAAAAAGCCGTCATGATCGCCGATCTTCGTTACAAGATGTAGCATTGAAAGAAGAAGATGAACAAGACCAAAAAAAAGGTTTTCATGAAAAGAGTGATGAACGTTCAAGAATGAAAAATAGACCCATGTATCAAGTTAATTACCACCCTTAGTGGTATATGTAGTTACAATACCTTTTCAGGCCGAAATCGATAAGTACAGTTCGATATATAAGTACAGAATCGATGAGTCAGGACGAAATCGATGAGAACAGTACTTACCTAGGCTATAAAACATTACATAAATCTCGCGTCCATTGCGTAAATCTAGAATGTCCGGTCGATGGCTAAATTTGTAGAGTGTATGCATTTCATGCCGAGAACTCGGGTTCGAATCCCACCGAGGCTGTAAGAAATGATTCGCCGTTTCGGTGTTTATTTCAAGTCCAGAATGAAAAACTGGCTAGGTTTACTCATAATAAATGAGTACCTGAGGGATCGGGAGCTGTAAAAAGGTTGGCGTAAGGCCACCCCTTTACCTGTAAGAATAAATAGCTTCGACTCGCCACATGCGACCTAACCTAATCTAAGTTGCAAAAATATCTTACATTGGGAATTCACATTATATGCATTTTCACAAGCAGACACGTATGAGTTCGCGCTTAAGCATGCCGCATGTGGACTCACAATATAAAAACCCAAATCTCAAATTAACCCATAAGTCAAGGAACATACACAACGACCCCTTCGGAGAAAACGTGGCAAGAAGTAACACTTTATTTGTATCTTAGTATCGCTTATGGAATCCTAGAGAGTGATTAAGTTTAGATATATTTTATTGATTTATACAATCGGCTGACCACCCATGCTGTAAAAATGGTTCACTTTGCCAATGTCACCCCTGTTTCAGGGAAGGACGGCAAGAGTTGCAGGGTGTATGTCCATATGAGATTTGGTTTTTATGTTGTAGGTTCACATGAGACATGTGCAAGCGCGAACTTGTACGTGTCTGGTTGTGAGAATGCATGTAATGTGAATCTCCAATGTAACATATCTTTGCAACTTAGATTAGATTAGAGTTGAGTTTACGTAATGTTTTATACTAGGGACACAGCAGAGCTTATAAACGTGCTAGAGCGTAATATACTGATAGACACAGACAGTAAGTCCTGCTGCTTTGAACTAAAACCACTTAGCAACTGTCCTAGTCTGAGCCCGGCGTAGCGGTAATTTAATATGCCTCTTCCCTATCTCTGATGAGCTCAGCGCCAACGCAGTCACCGACACAGTCACAGCCACAGGCGCGTCATCCTGACGTAGAGGTTGATTTAGTAGGCAAACCGAGCCGCGCCTGCGAGAGTGGAGGACACTGTGAACGCTATCCCCAGCGCCCGAGGTATCAAAATCCCTGTACCCGAGATGGCAAAATATATTCTGTTCACCAGATGACAAAGCTCTTGTATCTCAGATGGCATAATATTGTCCACGAGATGGCAAAATATATTGTGTCTCTGATGAAGCTCTTCTATCTAAGATGCCATAATATTGTCCACGAGATGGCAAAATATATTGTGTCTCTGATGAAGCTCTTCTATCTGAGATGCCATAATATTGTCCACGAGATGGCAAAATATATTGTGTCTCTGATGAAGCTCTTCTATCTGAGATGCCATAATATTGTCCACGAGATGGCAAAATATATTGTGTCTCTGATGAAGCTCTTCTATCTTAGATGCCATAATATTGTCCACGAGATGGCAAAATATATTGTGTCTCTGATGAAGCTCTTCTATCTGAGATGCCATAATATTGTCCACGACTCACGAGATGGCAAAATATATTGCACACCAGATGACAAAGAGCTTGTATGTGAGATGGCAAAATCTCTTGGACCTGAGATGTCAAAATACATTATCCCCAGACGACATATCTTTCTATCTGAGACGGCAAAATATTTTGTAGCCCAGATGACAAATCTGTTCTATCTGAGTGGCAAAATATTTTTTAGCCCGCATGACAAAGCTCGTCTATCTGAGATGCTGAAATATTTTTTGACCAAGATGACAAAACTATTCTATCTGAAATGGCTAAATATATTGTGATCCTGATGACAAAGTTCTTTTATTTGAGATGACAAAATATATTGCGCTTGAGACTGCAAAGCTCTTGCAACCGAAAAGGTAAATCTGTTGTACTCGTGGTGGTACATTATTTTAAATAACTTCTCGCCGTTGATTTGAGGTTGTGAGAGGTACCAGTGACGCGTAGAATCTATTAGTAAGAGATGGCATGCAATTTGTAACGGCAGGAACGGCAAAATCATTCTGGAGTTGGGTGCGTGATAAAAACGAAAGTCGCGGATCAACCACCCCAGGCATTAAAAACGCTGAGGGAATCTTGCTGTGGAACGAAAGTGATGTAAGGAAGAGATGGAATGAATATTTTAAAAATTTATATGGCCAGGGCGAAAGAGACTATTATGATGTTGAATATAATGACAGCGTTGAAGAAATTGTGAAAAAGGATGTAATAATAAGTATAAATGATCTGAAGAATGGAAAAGCTGCTGGGAATGATGGTGTGAATGCTGAGATGATCAAATGTGCTGAGGAATGCATGGTTGAATGGATGTTTGAACTGTGCAAGATGTGTGTGAAAGAGAGTATAGTGCCGATGGACTGGAAAAAGGCGGTCATTGTTCCTATCTACAAAGGAAAAGGTGACAAAAAGGACTGCCAAAATTTCAGGCCCATCAGTCTTCTCAGTATAGCTGGTAAAGTATTGTGTAAGGTTCTCATAAAAAAAGTGAGACTGTCTACCGGTCATGAGGTTTCTGATTTCCAGACTGGCTTTATGCCAGGAAGAGGGTGTGTAGACCAGATCTTCACTCTCAGACAGGTTGTGGAAAAACATCGGGCTGTGGGTCGGAAGGTCTACACGGCTTTTGTGGATCTCGAGAAGGCTTTTGACTCGGTGGACAGAGGTATGATGTGGAAAGTACTCCTAAAGTACGGTGTGAACGGCAAGCTTCTGAATGGGATACGCGCCATCTATGAAAATAGCTTGGCGTGTGTAAGAGTGGATGGTAAATGTAGCGAATAGTTTGATGTTTACAAGGGAGTACGACAGGGGTGTGTAATGAGTCCGTGGTTATTTAACATAATCATGGACAATTGTATGAAAGAAGCAGAAATTTCTCATTATGGTGTGAAAGTGGGTGAGATGAAAGTTGGAGTTCTTCTCTATGCTGACGATGCCGTAGTGTTGGCTGATACAGCGTAGGAGCTCCAGATGATACTCACCAAAATGAATGATGTTTTTAGTAAGAACGGCTTAAAGTGAATGCCAGTAAGACGAAAGTATTAGTTTTGACAGGACTGAGGAATGCGAGGAAATTGAGATAAGATTGAATGAAACAAGAGTGGAGGTCGTGAAAGAATTTGATTATCTGGAAAGCAAGTTTGAGTCGAATGGGAAATTGACGAAAGAATTGCAAAAGCGCGCTAGTAGAGGAAGAAGTGTAATGGGAACGATTGGAAGAATTGCAAGAAATAGGAAATTTACGAAGGATATGAGACTCGCGGTCCACAACGGCATATTGGTTCCGACATTGATGTATGGAAGTGAGGCGTGGACAGTTAATGAATGTGAACTGAGTAAAGTATGTACGGTTGAAATGGCTTACCTGAGAGCAATGGCTGGAAAGACACTGAATGATAGAGTACGTAATGATTGGGTGATGAACGAGTGTGGTATAAAAGAGAATATGAGAATGAGAGTACAAAAAAGTACGATGAGATGGTTCGGACATCTCGAAAGAATGGATGATGAACGACTAACGAAGAAAGTGTACAAAGGAAATGTCAGAGGAAAGCGCGGAAGGGGAAGGCCGAGGAAAGAATGGTTAGACCAAATAGGTGAGATTGCGAAAGAATGGAACCTGCAGAGTGAGAATAAGAGAAGAGTATGTATGAAAAAGGTGATGAATATTGAGGAAATGAAAGTGGTTTGTAAAGACAGAAAAAAGTGGAGGCGCATCTGCGGAGGTACCGGCCACCCCTAGTGGAACGGTAGCAGGATACAGTACAATACAGGTATTTCTGCATCTAGGATGATAAAATCAATTTTATCCTAAAAGGCATAAACTTTTGTATTCAAGACAGCAGAGCCTCTTGAAAATCTTTTGTTCCCCAGATAGAAGAATTCTAGATTGAATTTCTTGAATACAAGATAGAAACTCCTGTTTTCCAAACAGCAGAACCTTATGTACCCCAGACAGAATCAACTCCACTCTAGAGAGAATATACTGTATCCCAGATAGCAAAAACTCCTACAATGTAGATAGAATCCTTTGTCTCCCAGATAGAACCTCTTGTACCACAAATAGCATCTCTTGTACCCCAGAAGGAATATATTATTCTACAGAAAAAAAAATCTTATCCATGATGATGATCCTGAATATCGTGTCCGTCAGATAGAATCTCCTATTCTTCAGATTGCAGAATATCTCGTATCAAAGACAGAAAGATCTCTTGTATCCCAGATGGCTGTAGAGAAGTGTTAGTAGCCCGTGACCGAACATGAGCAGCTCTCAGAATAAACAAAAACAAATTGTTTGTTCTTCTTCTCGCTCTGGAGGAGCAGGAGCGTTTGTTTACTTGTTCCCGAGAGCGTGTGTTTGCTTATTTCGAGAAAATTCCGCCGACGCAGGTTACGTTCGGTTCTCATGGAGCTCGTATACAAGTAAGCTTACAAGATAGTATATTATATTGTTACGAATGAATAAGTTCGTGTGGACGTGAGCCTAGGCATTCTGATTGGTGTGTGTGATGTCTCTGGTCTTCTCCATGTCGAACAATTCTAGTGGCAGTATCTACCATGTTCAAGAACATGCAAGAATCGTCTCTGCAGTAAATACGAGCAAAGATTATTTGGGGCAGACAGAGTCGCTTTGACCATTGTAACACAAAGACCTGTAAACAGAGAATGATGAGTGAATAGTACATTGTAAACTTTATTGTGAAAAAGAAATATTGTATAAATTTAAATTCAATTAAAAGAACCCCAAGTCAAATCATAACAATATGGTACCCTGAGCAAGAGGACTGGAAGGAGTATGGTGAATCCTCGCAATGCAGGAGTGTGGGACTTGAAGACAAAGATTTTGAACAGATTTATTGCTCAAGGTGTCCAAGACTCTGAATCCAAGATTATCCTACTCTCTCGCCTGTCTATCGCCTTTGCTCTCCAGCCACGTATTTCTTCCTTCGCTGCATCTATGTTGTTACTATTTATCCAATACTCAACCCTTTGTTACACATTTTTTCAGTCTTGCATGAACCATTCTTTCCACATGTCCAAACCATTGTACCACATTATTTTGTACCTTTACTTTCAAATCTATTTTCAACTGGCATTTCTCTTTCCCCCATTCATTCTTTAGACCAGCGGTTGCCAAAGTGGTGGTCCGCGAGAAAATTTCGCTGGTCCGCAGAAAAATGTGGAATATACTTACTTCAATTACAATTTTTTTTATTATGGTTTATTAAAAAAGCTTTCATAACTTGGTTCCTATTAATAGTTTCATTTTATTAACTAGGTACATTTTATGTGTTCTTTGATCACAATTTTTTTTTATGAATATATTTAACACTTAAAAAATCATATTAGTGGTCCGCGGGATTTAAATTATGAATTAACTGGTCCGTGAGGTCAACAAGTTTGGCGACCGCTGCTTTAGACTATCTCCTACAGTTTTCCTAGCATCTTCTAATGAGAGATAAAAAGTAAAAACAACTTTGTTTACGATTACTTTGAGTATATTTTATTTTAATTCCACAACCGGTTTCGCAAACATCCGTTCGCATCATCAGGTGGTTAAATTAATACTATTAATACTAATAATATAGTATGAATTTAACCACCTGATGATGCTAGCGGATCTTTGCGAAAACGGTTTGTGGAATTAAAATAAAATATACTCAAAGTAATCGTAAACAAAATTGTTTTCACTTTTTATCTTTTAAGATGAACGATTACAAAGTTAATTCCTCAACAATCAATAAAATCTTCTAATGAAGTTCATTTTCACTGCCAATGCCTTAGCAATTCTACTGTCACTTATAGTCAATGCTTCACTTGAACACATCAGTGTTGGTAATAATATGCCATTGGATACCGCGATTCCCCCTCATTTTTTTATGCAATTTAAAATACTCTCCAAGCATATTACAATTACATACATATAGATGACTTCTTCTTCTTTTGGTGACACTTTTATCAAAGATCGACGATCATCATAGCTATTTTGACCTTGGATCATGCAGCTCGAAACAGGGACTTGGTGCTTTTGTTGAAGTTTTACTTTAGTTGACTATACACTTGTATCATGTGAACACAGCAACATAAGCCTGCGCGAACTTCTTGTGTTTGGCTACCCCGGAAATCATATACAACATTCAAACGACCTCAGTAACTTAAAAATGGTCTAAATACATCGTAAAGTGGCCTCTTCTGGCAGAACTTGGATTCGGTGCGGTCTCACAATATTTACGACATAACAAAGTAACACAGAGAATACCAAAGTCAGTCTCAAAACAATAAAGCACCTCTACAACTCTCCCTACAAAATTTTGCAATACACGATGACTTCGTTGCTTCGGTAAATTTCTGACACGTTCAATTCTTTATGCTCGGATACTACACTCCAAGTATAGAATTTTATGTACATACTCAGTCATAGCGTTTACTAAAAATGTGAGTAAGTGACAGCGCTCTCTAGGTTCGATAATTTAGTTTCTATATATTTTATGTTTGAGTTCAAATTTAAAGCTGTATGCTTGTACGGTTTCGCGATATTTACGACATAAAAAAGTAACAAAGAGAATTTGAAATTCAGTCTCAGAATAGTAAAGCGTCTCTACGACTTTCTGTACAAAATTTGTGATAAGATATGACTTCGTTCTTTAGTAAAAGCTCCTACAAGTTTACGCTTGAGTACTAAACTCCAAGTTTAAAATTCAATGTTGATACTCAACCATAGCGCCTACCAAATATGTATGGAAGTAAAACCCTTTCCCTAGGTGTGATGATTTAGTATGTACCTATATATTTGAAGGACCGGTCCGCAGTCCAGTGGTAACACTCTGGACGCGTAAATGGAAGATTGTGGGTTCGAATCCCAGTGGAGCACAAAAGAAGTACCTATATATTTTAAATTTTTCTCTTCGCTGGGTTGAAAAATTCATATACCTTTACCAATGACCGGTCACCAAGGGTCCATCCAGTCTTACTCGTAAAAAGTCAGATCGATAGCTCAGTGGGTAGAATGCTTGCATTCCATGCCAAGAGCAAAGGCTTTATTCCCACAGAGGGTGAAAGAAATGATTTTCCGTTACGGCGTCTATTTCAAACCCAAAATAAATACCGGCAAGGTGTCTTCAGCTTTCACAAGAAATGAAAACCAAACCCCCACTTCAACTGAAAGGGGTTGGTGTGAGGCCGGCCCCCAATCCCGTAAAAATAAATAGGGACCAAATCACCACATGCGACTCCTTAAAGGATATCGCAGGCAAGAAGTTACACTGTATGTGTAGCTTAGTTGCGTTGCGTTTGCATTGAGTTTAAACGTAGTTGTACGTTTGCTTGTGCGGTTTCACGATATTTACGACTGGTTCCCGCCAGACGGGTTCCCCGGTCCTAGTAAATACTACGGCAGACATTACCGCCCCGCTACTACGGGGAGAGACCATAAATCTAAGCCCTATCATCCCTCCCCGGGATCTGGTTTATTCAGCCTTTGTGTGCGCGCGAAACTTGAACGGGTCTTCACGTATTATATATTGATGTGATGTCATAATATCTAAAATTTGTTTTAATTATTATTGATTTCCTCTCGATCACTTTGTCGCCGGCGAATCGGGAACTTTGAGTCTTTGAACCTCTAGGCCTCAACAATAAAGTTTATTTATAGCTCAAGCAATGGCAGATCTAATCTAATCTAATCTTATCTAAGTTACATTGGAGATTCACATTACATGCATTATCACAACCAGACACGTACAAGTTCGCGCTTGCACATGCCTCATGTGAAACTACAACATAAAAACCAAATCTCTAATGGACATACACCCTGCAACTCTTGCCGTCCTTCCCTGAGACAGGGGTGACATTGGCAAAGTGAACCATTTTTACAGCATGGGTGGTCAACCGCATACCAACCTATAAGTCAAGGAACATACACGACATAAATTACATTTTATACATCACTAAATAAAAATATCTTTGGACAACAAACAGTAAACAAATTCCAATTTAATAAACCCTAGCCGCCAACATTACAGATCAACCGCCATTTCTTTCTGTCCTTACATACTTCTTTCATTTACTCCAGAGTCATCCAACATTCCAGCAGATCACGTTAGAAAATTGTGTAGAGGAGTTTCAGTCTGTGGAAATATAAGTGGAGGAGTGCCCTACCAGAAGACAGCCTCCTGGCCTGAAAGACCTCTACGAAGGCACATCAAAAGCATTGAAGTGAATGGAAAATTTTCCCACCCACGACGTGGTCCAATAGCCAAAATATATAGTTCTTGAAAGTCATATGACCTGTTAATTTGCAATGGAAAAAAAAATGCACGTTAAGAGAGGATGTAAAAAAACAAAAAAAAATGACGCGAGATAAGTTCGCATATTATAGAAGAAACACATGATTAAAAGACTATCGAAGTTACAGAGGGAATATGAAAGAAAAAGAGTTAAAGCAAAATCAAGAAGAGTATGCCTTGATCGGATATTGTAAATGTTGTATTGGTGATATTATTACCGGTCCGTAGTCCAGGTGGTAACACTTCGGACTCGTAACTGGAAGGTCGTGAGTTCGAATCCCGGCGGTGCACAAAAAATATACCATTTATATTTTAAAATTTGCTCTTCGCTGGGTTGAAAAATTCATTAACCTTTACCAAAGACCGGTCACCAAAAGGTTCATCCAGCCTTAAAACAACTGGGTCTTGCTTGAGAATTGACGCTTTCTACAGCGACGACCAAGCTCGCAGAGGGCTCTTGAGGTGTGATACACACAAAAACAGCGCTCACCAAATAAATCATCCTAATTTTTTTTTTTTTTTTTTTTTTTAATTATTAAAAAGACTGACTGAGTGTACATACACTTAATGTTACTGTTACAGTGAATATGGAAGAAAGTGATGGATGTGAAAGAATTGAGAGAGGTATAAAAGGATAGAAAGAAATGGATGCAACTTATCATCCTGAAATTTATTTATTTATTAAACTGGCTACTAAACTATAATCTAAGTCTAATCCCACAAAAAGACAAATGCTGTTTATAACAATATGTACCTACAAATTAAAATCCAAACCTCAAATTAACATAAATTTTGCAACTTTTGCCGACCTTCCCTGAAAAAGGGGTGACATCGACAAGTCAACCATTTCTTACAGAATGGGCGGTCAGCTTCATACCAACCTAAAGTTAAGGAAACGTTTGTGTTAAATTTATTTTATGACATCTCTGAAATTATTTCTTATACTCATCCGCAGACAACAAAAAGGAAACCGTTTAAAATCGTATTTTCTAGGAGCATTTTTAAATTTCGCGATGTAGGTATAAAATGTACGAGTATGTATCGATCCTCACATAACACGACCGCAGAGCGGGCCGCCTGAGCCCGAAGCAATATAAGAATTGAGAAACACGATCGCGCTGTAAACACGAGCCGATGCACTTCAAAGGGAAGGAATAATGTACAGGAAGTGGCTGTATAAGCGAGAGCAAAGGAAGGCGAGGAGTTTAAAAACGTCCCGTACGACTTGGGCAAAGTCGTATAGAGAGTGGCGTATGCTAGAATTGGATGTGAAGATTGAAGTGAAAATTCCAATACTATAAGATAACTGGGCCATAAAAAAAAATTACACACCGTGCAGGCGTAAAAACATTTCTAAAAAAAGGCATTAGTTCTTTTTAATACTTCTCATTTGAATTAAGTTAATTTTGTTAATGTACATTTTTTCAGGCATTTTTTCCTGTGACCTTTGTAAAGTTTTATTCTGCCCTCTGTATTTTTTCTGCATTAAAGAAGATCCCTCATTTATACATTTTAACAATAATTGATTTACAAACCGAATACTACTCCTTTTTCAAAAAAAGTCAGTCACCTCTCTAAACACTGACAGCCTTGAGTATCTCAAGTAAATAAAAAAAAAACTTTTAACAGTTTTTTTTTGCAATAAAAGAATAATCATTTTCAAAATATTTCTTTCATTTTCAATAAATCAATTGATTATTTATGTATCACAGTGATTTTTTTCATCACATAAACTTCACGTTGAGCTTGTTGTAGAAACAGTGTATCATTTGTTGTGAATATGAATTCTTCAAATTTATTTCGTAATGAATTCTGATATACATCCTCACGTATGCATTATACGACCCGGTCCCAAATTATGCGGGAGCTGTGAAACCCGACGTCGATACTGTGACCCTAAGTATAAATTATTATGCTAAGCATAACTTTTCAAAAATATGTAAAAACTGAAACAACGCCTCTAATGAGTGTTTTGGCTTTCGTACATTTTTTTTGGAAAAAACCCTATCTTTGGGTGTACAGGTAATGTTTATACTTGGTGAAGGTACAGTAGGTAATAGGCACCTTTACCCATTTTAATACTTGAGCGAGATGTAGCTACTCTTTTTTTTTACGGATAAGGGTAATGTGGCCATAAATATGTAAGATGCGTGTCCCGGGGGGAGAGGGAATGAGAAAAAATGGGTCGGAGAGAGACTGAGAATCGTGCACGCGACCGCAAAAATAATTTCTCATCTCTACTTGGTATACAACCTGTGTGAGCGCCGCTATCACAAGACTGTTATTGAATTATCTCTCAATACAAGACTAGGCTATAAAAATTGCTAAGATGATGGTCGATTTTTTATGGAAATGGCAGAAAAAGAGGATGAAGAAAGTCGATTACTTAATATATATAAAGGATAATTTATTTATAAGGTACACATAACTAAAGAGCGCCGTTTTTGTGTGTGTCACACCTCAAGGGTCCTCTCAAATCACGGATAAGATTTTTTGTAAAGATGCGTCTTTAGTGCTCCTTTCAAGACACCAACAGTTTCTGCCTTCCTCACATTAGGTGGTAGTCTGTTCCACTCCATTGGGCCCGCAAACCGGAAAGCACGGTCGCCAATATTAGTGCGTGTCTGACGTGACGGCTGGATTAAGTCAACCACCCCACACCCCGCAGATCTGAGAGTTTGGCGTCTCAAATCTATCTCAACGGGTGAGAACATGTCGGACAATCATGAAGGAGCCGCACCATTGACAGCTTTGTAAACCATCAGACAAACACGGTAGACCACTCTCTTTAGAAAACGAAGCCAATGCAGTTTTTTCAACAATGGAGTAATGAGATTAAATTTGGGCATCCCGAATATAAGTCTTGCTGCCGAGTTCAGCACAGATTGAAGCCGGCTGACCTATATACAGCGATGAGCAATAGTCTACCCGAAACATCACAAAAACGTTAACCAAGGTCCTGATCGCCCCTGATGGTAAAGATCTGCTGATTGCCTTTATCTGGTGAAGTTCAATGTGTGATTGTAAATAACAAATTGCATTGAAGGATTATACAGGCGCTTATCTTGTGTTTTCTTAAAGGATGTGTACAAATTGTCCCAGCTCCTTGCAAGCGTCTACTCATTAGTGTCTGAAGCACCTATAGAATGACGATTTGATTTTATAATACAAACTAAATATAGGTACATACTTTAATACCCGTCCCACGCATATAGGAATCGTTCCTAATTCGGTAGTTCTTTTTAAATACGCATTTAAAGCTGTTTTCATTGGCAAAATGATGACATTTTTAATCATTTCTACCTTCAGGGTAGATGTATGAGACATAGCTTGAGAAAGAAGTGTAATAAAGCATGTTTAAGGTTGCACTTTTAATGATAGCTTGATAAACATTTGCCTATAAAAAAACAAATTTGTTTTATGTTTTACGGAAAACTCAATGCAAATTAGTTAAGCTGCATATAAAGTACAATTTATAAACGCGTTGTTCCCGAAGCAGTCGCATGTGGTTTGTGGTATCTATTAATTTTCACAAGTAAAGAGCCGGCCTTACGCCAACCACTAAACATGAAGTGAAGAGTAGGTTCTCATTTTGATATTGGGGTTTATATAAATACCAAAACGGGGAGTCATTTCTAGCACTCTTGATGTGGATCAAATCGTAGTCTTTAGACATGAAACGCAACCTTAATATACCTACACTTTTCAAATATTTCTACACAATTTTTATTCAAATGTTAGACATAAAAAAACGTTTATTTCATGAAGTATATTTGTATGTTTTATTAATCTAATGCTTCCTTTGCATATTTGACAATGGCATCGTTGTATCTATACATTTTTAGAAACCTTTTCAAATACTATAATCCTTGTTCTTAATATTGGATATGTAGAATCGCTTTGTATGGCTACAATATAATAAAACAAAAAAGGGATCTCAGGGCTGAGGTCTCAAGGTAAATACATATTTCGAGCTCAAAGACATTTTTATTCAATCTCAAAAAGATGGAAAAACCTCTGCTACAATTTTGATATATTTGTTCCTATTTATGGATCTGTACCCCTAGTACACAACATTCCTTCAAACGTGTAAATAGAAAAACGTATGGAATATACGACAGCACTTCTTGTGAGTGAATTAATTTTCATTAATTTGTACGATCGAAGGGAATTTACGCAACGTTTGATACTATGGGGTATTGTAGAGAAAAAAAAGACTAAAAACAATTTCGTAAACCTCAAACAAGAGTAACTGAAGTAATCAAATATTTATTTTCGGAAAACCGTAGATGAAATCAATCTGTAAGTCTAGTATGAGGCATCACGTCTAAACTAAACTGTAGCGTTTATATAATTATGTAGGGAAACTGGAACACTCAGTAGGCGCGCGGTTTTAGATACCATACATTTTTAAACGGAACGTTTAATACTTAACATAGCAACTCGCTCGAATAATAAATATCATGTAAGAGATTTGTTACCAAAGGGATTACGGAACATTTTGTTTTTATCGAACAATATTGTTTATTTTTTCAAAAAAAAAAATAAGTTTATACCGGCAAACATATGAATACAATATTTTTCTATAATCTTCTGTGTTCCATACCTGTATACGTAATCTGGGTTCCATACCAGAGGGCTAAGGTTCGATCTCAACAAAGGTTGTCAGAAATGGTTTCCGATTACGGGGCTTATTTCAATCCCAAGATAAAAAAAATACAAGAAAATCTTATACGAGTACAAAAATAAGAACCAGTCCCCCGAGAATCAGGATATCCCCCATTCAAGTGAAATGGTTTACATAAGGCCAGGTACCTGTGAAAATAAATAGGCTGAAGATGCCACACGCCAGACGTTTTGTTATTAGTAATTTTATTTATTAATGATTATTACAAGTTGCTAAGATATATTAACATTTAAATATATGTTAACGGTTCATTTAAAATTCATCTCCACAAGTATGAATTACGTCACAAAACTTGCTTAGAAAAAGGCTAAATAAAAGTTTATTAGTGGTTATTGAGAAAAACTAGTCACATAGACATGTGACGTTTTTTTTGCCGGGAAAAAAATCTTGTATTCAATGTGCAATGAGTCCATTTTAAAAAACTGAAAACAATAAATAAGTGAAAAATTCTATCTGAATTGATTTAGCACAAGTTTGAATGCAGATCTTATTTCTCGGCGGGCAAATGTCACCCATGTCCGCAACTAAAGCCCTCAGACCACAATAAAACTAATCATTAGTTTATCTGTTTGTTGGAAACCCGGCCATGTTACGCTACAATTTATTTCTTCCAAGTTCATTATTCAAGCTTTTAGGCACGTGGGTAGTCAATGAATGAAAATTAAACGCAACTGAATGACGAATGTGAGTTAAAAAAAGTATATCTGGTTAAAATGGCTTACCTGAGAGCAATGACTGGAAAGACACTGAAAGATAGAGTTCGCAATGATTGGGTGATGAACGAGTGTAGTATAAAAGAAAATATGAAAATAAAAGTACAGAAAATCACGATGAAATGGTTCGGACATCTTGAAAGAATGGATTATGAACGACTAACGATGAAAGTGTACAGAGGAAAACGTGCAAGGGGAGGAACAAGGCATGTAGTATTAATAGACCAAATAGGTGGCATTGACAATGAATGGAACCTGCAGAGTGAGAATAAGAGAAAAGCATGTATGAAGATAATTATGAATGTTTAAGAGATGAAAGAGATATGCAAGGATAGAAAAAAAGTGCAGACGCATCTGCGGAGGTAGAAGTACCGGCCACCCTTAGTGGAACAGTGGCAGGACGCAGTAACAGTTACAGTAACAATAAGCATTCTTTAAAAAAACAGTGAAAGTCTTTAAACAAATAACCTGGGCTGGAAGTGTCATCACCACGGTAATTCTTACCTACCGAATATCATTTGTTCACTTGTGGACATTTTGGATTGACAGGTCTTCATGCAAACATTACCGATATTCGGTAGGTGAGAACTACCGTGGGGATGAGACTTCCAGCCCTGGTCCTTTAATTTAAGAGACGATGTAAAAATGGCGTCTGATCTGTAATGTAGGCGGCTAAGGCCAAGAATCAATTTTTCATTTTTATAGATGTTTTGTAGATTTTTTAGTGTTTGTTTGTATAACTGGATGTAATTAATTGCTTGTATTCCTTGACTTATAGGTTGGTATGAGGCTGACCACCCATACTGTAAAAATGGTTCACTTTGCCAATGTCACCCCTGTTTCAGGGAAGGTCGGCAAGAGTTGCAGGGCTTTTGTTCATTTGAGATTGGGTTTTTATACTGTAGGTCCACATGCGGCATGTGTGAGTGCGAAATTATGCCTGTCTGCTCGTGGGAATGCATTTAATATGAATTTCCAATAATACATATCTTTGCAACTTAGATTTAGATTTAGATTTAGATGTAAGTATATTTCTTGTGTCCTTTTTCACCTTGGTATCGTCGCGCACCACTTTATTCTTCAACCTCCACATTCCTCCTTTAGCCCTAAGTCCTGATAAAGCGCTTCCACGGCCGCTTCACAACGTGACCGCCCTTTTTTGCCTTTTTTTTGCCAGAGAAGCTATATTGGATTTGGTATTTACCACTTAAGCCGAATCCACAGTAAGGGGACAAACGAACAACTTCAAAAATACTTTTTTTGCAGTATTTAAGTATAGGTGGAAAATTTTGTGAAAAGTGTGTGCGGAAAAACAACAATAAAAACTTTTAATTAAACGAAAACCTTAGTGGTTTTTTGTAAGCCCAGTGTGGTACTATCAATATTTTTAATATGTTCTTTGATCTAAGTTGTGACGATATAAAAACATTTCAAATTCAAATTAAATGCATGCCCTTAAACACTAAACAGACCCGTGTAAGTTCGCGATTATAAATGCTGAATGTGTACTTACAATTGAAAAACCAAAGCCCTGCAAATTTGGCGACCTCCCTAAAAAAAGGGTGGCATTGGCAAAGTGAATCATTTTTTAAAGCAGGAGTGGTCAGTGTCATACCAACCTATAAGTCAAGGAATTGTTGATAATAATAGTATAATCATTAAAATATAATTATTGTTCTACAAAAACATATATTTTCAGATACAATTTACATATGTATAACAATGATACTAAAATAATTCTGTCTTATATTTTTAATGCTCTGTGTATTAACAATGTGATCATTCATTGTTAACAGCCTGATGATGGTCAATACATGAATGAAAAATATAAAATAAAATAAACAAGTAAAAAAAAAACAGTGTTTCAAATAAAAAAATATTACTTTGTTTTTTAAAGTGTTATTAAGAAAGAATTAATTATCTTTTCATTGTGAATTACATTTTGCAAAAATCTTTCATAATATTTTACTGTATCACTTTCACAAAAAATTAAGTCAACCGTTTAAAAATTCTAAGCACGTCTCGTGAAATAATTAAACTCGAGATAAGGCCAACTTTTTCAAATAATAAAACGTTTTTCCTTTGTTTTGTCCCGGGAAAAAGAGATAATCACCTCGTCATATCTTAAGCGGAGACTGTGGCGCCGGCTTAAGTAAGAAGTCAAGAGGTGTGTTTTTTTGTTTGTTTGTTTGACGGCCCTCTCGTGGCGTCATTAGTCAGAGGTCCTGGGACGGACCAACAGCCTGAAGGCACAACCAAGCGAACCCCTACCTCCCTAATTAACTTTCTTACACTTCTTGTCCCTACTTTTTCCAGCCCCTAACAACCCGTCCAACCAGAGGCGGCTCTTAGTAGCACCGTAGTATAACCGAACGCGGCTCTAAATAGGACCGTAGTATAAGCAGAGAAGACTCTTAATAGGACCTTAGTAAAAACGCTTCGTGGGCCACACAATTTTGTTGTCTTTTTTGCATGAAACAAAACTAATTTTAAAATTGGAATGAGACTCCCGTTAATTTGTTTTTTTTTTCAAAAAAAAAAATACATCCATTACATTAGGTTCACATAGAGACAGAAGTTGAATAAGCTACAGCTTCCACCAATAACCACTGAAATTTTGTACATAAAAACTAAAAAATATTAATTAAATACTGTACGAGATTTATTTTTCTTTTTATTTTAATGTCAACATTTTTACACTGTTTTTTTTTTAGTTTTACACTTTTAAATTGTCTGCAACCATCACATAAATTAACAAACTAACATTTTTTTTAATATACGGAAAACATTACAAACAAAAATAAAAAATGGTCCTTCTTAGGGCCTTTTATATACAAAATCCGCTTCTGCTCTTTCTTTCATAATGATAAAACAATTTACTTTCTTGGCCACGAGCTCTGTCAACGAATCATCCCTTCTTATAAAATTATATTCACCGCCAGCATGTGGGAAGGACATTTCCTGCAAATTGCGAATATCTCTCTCGGGTCTCAAACGCCTCTTCGCCAAATTACTTAGGGCCTTATTCATGCCGGCACAGTCTTATTTGATGTTACACGTATGAAGTTTTTTGTGAGGAAAATTTAGTGTTTGGTATTATCAAGTTTACAAATGTCAACCGTTATTTTGATGAAAAATATTCCCTACGGTAAGCTTAAGTTCTTCTCCTATCGATGTTATAAAAAAATGTGAGTTTTTATTACAAATGTAACAATTTATAGATGCTTTGTTATTTTGACTTTTCTTATGTGTAATCTCACCCTCCGAAAGGTTAAGTTAGTATTAATAACACCTAACTATCCATAATCTAATCTAATTTAAACTGCAAAGAACACTACAATATGTAGCATTGGGGATTCAAATAGTATGCATTTTCACAAACAGGCACGTATAAGTTCGCGCTTTAACATTGCCGCATGTGGATTAACAATATAAAAACAAAATCTCAAATGAACATACACGCTGTAACTATTGCCAACCTTTCCTGAAACAGGGTTGACATTGGCAAAGTGTGCCATTTTCTACAGCATTGGTGGTCAGCCAAACTATAAATCAAAGAACATACACAACAAATTACATTTTTAACATTAAAAAGTATTGAAGCAAAAATAAACATGCCGCATGTGGACTTACACACAAAAACAGAATCTCAAATGAACGTTAGCCCTGCAACTCTTGCCGAACTTCCTTGTAAGTCCAAATAAAGAGGAAGTGAAATGTATGAAGGGTATATTATTTAATAAAGTGGTGGAATTAGAGAAGCGTATGAACTCGTGTGAGGAATCATTTCATTCTGGATAAGAACTGTTATAAGAAGGAGCTGACTACATATAAAATAGAAAATAACCATTACAAGAGGTGACATTGAAAAACGTGAACCATTGTATTACAGTATGGGTGGTAAGCCTCATACCAACCGTTTATTCAAAATTCATCCACAAAGATAAATTTTACACTGACCTTGAATCTGAAACGTTTTAACCACCTAACTACGATCTTTCTTGATTGCTTCGAATAAGGCACTCTCTTCGCTATCACAAATTTACATTTTGATGTTGTTGACAGCTCATTTGAGAGAGCCTTTACTCGTAAGCGGTAGGTCTGGGTTTGAATCTGAAAGGCTTCATACACCATTTCCTGTTTTGGTGTTTTCTTCTTACCCCAGGTCGTGTAACTAGCAAGGCTTTCAATGAGAACCTGCTCCTTTTGAAACATAAATTAACTCCTGCTTCCATTAAAGTGGTTTGCGTGAGGTTTCTCCCATTACCAGTGAAAATGTAGGTAGGTACTTATAGTTTCTACACTTTAAACCTTACTTATTTGGGAATAAATATATAGGAAGGTGCACATTAAATTTAAGGCTTAGTAAATGGAAAGAAGACATCCGTGAACCGCTTCAAATCCTGAAAGGTTTTGGTTATTTGGTTACTTCATGACTTTGGTGTTTTTACATTAATAATTTAAAATAAATCTTGCCAATACACAAACCCAAAAACTCCTATAGTATAAGATTTCTTTGTTAAAAAGGACAAACATCGTTTTCTCTCTGTAGGTACTCGTATATTTTACCTGTACATACGTTTAATAACCGCAAGGATGAAATTATATTAGATTTCCTCTTATATAATTTCTTCAGGCAAAAACTTTATTAAATAATTCAACTCTGACTATTTGACTTCTATAATCTATAATCTATCTATAATCTAAGCTGCAAAGATATGTTGACATTTAAGGCTCATATTAAATGCATGCCCACATACAGGCACATGCAGGTTCGCGCCTACACATTCTGCATGTGTGCATACAAATAAGCAAAACCTCACATGAACATAAACCTTGCAACTCCTGCCGCCGTTCCCTGAACCGGGGTGGCATTGGCAAAAGTGAACCGATTTTACAGCACGGGTGGTCAGCCTCATACCAACCTATCAGTCAAGGAGCACAAAAAAATTAAAAATGATTTACAAAAATTCTGACTTAAGCACATACAGATCCAAATTAAAATAAAGTAAAATTAAACTTAATATGAAACTTAGAATTAATGCCCTAGCCGCCATTGTTGCATCTCAACCACCATTTCTTTCGGTCCTCGAGTCATAATCTTTTTCATGCACTCTCTCCTTTTGTTATGACTCTGAATATCCCACTCATTCGCTATTTCATAAATTTGATCCATCCATACTTTTCTCGGTCTTCCCCTACTACGGCTTCCATTCATACTTGCAGCGTACACTCTCTTCGTCAGTCTTTCGTCATTCATTCTTTCCATGTGCCAAAACCATTATAACAAACCCCTTTCAATTTTTACTTTTATACTTTCCCTTGCACCGCATTCTTCTCTCACTTACTCATTTCTCATCCTATCTTTCCGTTTTTTTCCAATCATACTTCTTCATACTTCATAAACGTAATTGCATGAGCCATAATTCTGCTCTCTCGGGAGCTGGGAAACCCCAACTGAAGTGGTTGGCGAAAGGTCGGCCTCCTTACCTGTAAAAATAAATCGGTTCCACTCGCCACATGCAAAAAAAAAAAAAAAAAAAAAAAAAAAAAACTTCGGGGATAACGCGGCAAGACGTTGTAATGTATGTGTAGCTTAGTTACGTTATTTTTTTATTTTAAATTTTAAAAGCAACAACAATCAAATGATAAAGGAAAATTACTTCAACGGCACAATTTTCTACAAACAAAAACGTAGCCTATGCTCTCATATCATAAGGATCATTTTATTAATTGAAAATTCTATTGTAGAGCTGATTTCAATTAAAATTAACTTGACTTTGCTGTGTTATCATAATGGAAAAGCTGTTAAGTAACAATAACGGAATTAATATTTGATTCACAGCTAGGCTACACATATAACGGAACTTCTAACCGCGTTATTTCCAAAGAGGATTTGCATGTAGCGAGTGTAACCCATTTATTTTTATAGCTTAGGGAGCCGACCTTACCCCAACCACTTTAATTGAAGTAGAGGTACTCTGCTTTAAGGGGCAGGTTGTAATTTCAAGGGAAGCCTGAATTAACCTTGCCGGTTCCATAATTGTTGGGTTTGAAATAAACACCTACACGATAAATCGTATCTGGCACCTTCTGTCACCATAACTCTTTGAATTACAAGTTGGTATAAAGTTGACCACCCATACTGTAAATAATGGTTCACTTTGCCAATGTCACCCTTGTTACAGGGAAGCTTGGCAAAAGTTGCACGGTTTGGATATTAATTCGTAAGTGCACATGCAGCATTTGTAAGCGCGAACATACACGTGTCTACTTGTGAGAGCGCATGTCATATGAATCTTAAATATTAATATATTTTTGCAAATTAGATTATAGATTAACAAAGAAACATTATAAGTTCTATTTGTTAGTTTTTTTTACCAACAGAGCTATCGCCTAGACCCGGACTACGAGCTTGGTCATCGCTACAAATTGTCAAGCAAGACCCAGTTGCTGTAAGGCCGGATAGACCTTTGGTGACCAGTTTTTGGTAAAGGCTTATTAATTTTTCAACCCAGCAAAGAGCATAGTTGAAAACGTATATGGTTTTTTTTTTAGCTCCGCCGGGATTTGAGCTTACAACCTTCCATTTACGAGTCTGAAGTATTCGAGTCAGAACGAGTAAGAAGAACCACTGGACTACGCACCGGTCCAAAAATTTAAATTTATAAAAATTAACCTTCAGGAAAGACTGACGAAGAAAGTATAATATGTTGGTAGAATACATAGATGGATGTCGTGGTAGAGGGAGACCAAGAAAGGTATGGATGGACCAAATATCCGAAATTGCGAATGAATGGAATACCCAGAGTCATAATAAAAGAAGTGCCTGTATGAAGAAGGTTATGACCCTGGAGGAAATGAAAGGAGTATGTAAGGACAGAAAGAAATGGCGGTTGATCTGTAATGTTGGCGGCTAGGGTTTATTAAAGTGAAATTTGTTTTATGTTTTAGTTTTTGATGTCCATATATATTATTATTTATTGATTTAAAAAATGAAATTTGTCGTGTATGTTCCTTGACTTATATGTAGGTTGGTATGCGGCTGACCACCCATTCTGTAAAAATGGTTCACTTTGCCAATGTCCCCCCTGTCTCAGGGAAGGACGGCAAGAGTTGCAGGGTATGCAGTATGTAAATTTGAGATTTGGTTTTTATGTTGTAGGTTCACATGAGGTATGTGCAAGCGCGAACTTGTACGTGTCTGGTTGTGAGAATGCATGTAATGTGAATTTCCAATGTAACATATCTTTGCAACTTAGATTAGATTAGATTTAGATTACAACCTTCACAAAGTTTCTGCTGAAAATCTAGATAACATAAATACTCGGTTCTTGAAATAAACAGTTCGTATAAATTTATAAAGCTGGCACATTGGAGGCTTTTGACGAAAAGCTTGCGAATGTGAGAGCTCGTAGAGGGACTTTTATTTTTACGACGTATGACCGTATAAAGCAGGGCCTATAAGTGGATACCAAATCCACAGATTGTTCCAAAGGCAGTGAAAACAATTAAGATCCAAGAGAAAGCAACTTTAATGGTGACAACCTTAGACTACCAATAGAAAGCTATGTAATACGATCCCAAAGCCATTAGGAAAAATATTTCAATTAAATAAATACAGTTGAAGACTTTCACTTCATTTTTGGCGTTGAATGACCAAATATTTTTGTAATTCATTTGGGCTGCGTCATGTGTTTTCCGCAGTTTTTACATCTCGCCCCTTAGTGTTTGTTTGTCTTGCGTCTATCATAAATAATTTCACATGAGCAATGTTTGTATGTATATGGCTGCCAGCCAATGTGTCTTATGAAAACTGGAACTGTATTTAAAAATATTTAAAACAACTCTCACATTATCGTGTTTAACGTGTTTTTCTCAGCTCAGATTGAGTAGAATGTGATTCTTAAGACAATGTCATTGAAAGGTCATCTTGAATCAAATGGTGGATAAGCCAAACAATCACTGGGAGGACGATCTGCCAATCTGAGCTACCAATAGAAAGCGGACATGAAAGCAACAGTCGTTTCAATAAACAGCCTCATACCAACATACCAACCTATCAGTCAAGGAACTATAACAATTAACTTTCAAGATAATAATTGCGTCGTTCTTATACGTTAAAACATAAATATTATAGTAAATACCGAGTTTATTTCATAATTGCCAAATCACCAAGATGTCTTTTCAATTTTCAATTTCCTGAAAAGCATATTCAAACTGCTGGAAATTAATGATGCAGAAATTTTAAAACTTTCGCATCAATTGAAGGCATTCTGAGGCCCTGATTCGCTGAAGCCTCTTGAAGCGTGAATTTGGCTCTGGCCGGGATAAAGCGCTCCATCGGCGGCTTTGTCTCCACCCCCATAATATAATTATCTCTGCATAATATAATAATTTTTAGCGGATCAGCCTTTTCGGAAGGGTCCCACGTCACCATCAAACGTGGCTGCTAGATAAATCATCCCCTAAACCTGCTACGCATACTTGGTACTTACCGCTTGCCACTTACAGAAGGATATCTGGTAAGTAGTAAATTGTAAATGGCAAGTAGCTAGTAGCATTAAAGGATGATTTATCTTAAGCAATTAACAGATACAAGATACAGCTTGTCAGTAGTTTGGTCTATCTTATTTTTATGCTGCTGAAACATGGACCATAAAAGGAACAGAATACAGAACTGTTTGGAACTGGATTGGTTGAGGGGTTGATTTAATAATAACGATCCGGTCGATAGCTCAGCTGGTATAGTGCTTGCATTCCATGCTCGGTCTCGAATCCCACCGAGGGTGTCAGAAATGAAATTCCATTTTGGTGTTTATTTCAAACCTCAAAATAATATACTGGAAAGGTTTACTCAGCCTTCACATGAAATGAGTACCAGCCCCCTCAAAAGCTGGACTTTTCAACTTCAAGGCCGGCCCTCTTACCTGTAAAATTAAATAGGTTTTGCTCGAAACCTTTCGGGGATAGCGCGGCAAGAAATAACACTATATGTGTTTGGTTCGTTCATAGAGATAATTTTTGTATTGTATTGACAGCTCCCATACAAGTATAACGCTACAGACAGCTTTGGCCCTTTTTATAGCATGACATAAGGATGGTTCCAGTTCCCAATGGTTCTTAAAACATTGAGAACTGAAACATGCGTGATTTTGCCAGAATAATATATTTAGAATAATGAAGCAAATACAAGTACAATTATTTAAACACCTACATCTAGAAACACAGACACACAATCACACATTTGTAACGATATTCTGTTAGCATTGGCCAACAAGTCTCTTACTACAGAGTGTATTTTCCCCACTGAAGTTAGGGACGAGGCTTTTTGTTCGGCTGGAACAGTCTACCCTCTGGAGTTGAGAACAGAGACCAGTTTCAGGAAGTTGCTTAAGACACATTGGCTTAATAGAAGCTTCAACACATAAAAGCACCCTGGCTAGTGCCAGGTTAGTGCCACTAAACGGCGCGATATAAAATTAAATTATTATTACTGGTTGTGATCGATAGCCAAGAGATTAAATAAGGAAGAGGAATGTCCCCCACTAAGGATCGATCAAATAAAGACGGCATCAGGCACTTCAGTGGTTGAAGTAAAATCAAGAATTGATAACGGAAAATTTATAAATTACATATTTATCTTCTGAGGTTAATTTGTAGGACCACACTGTTTTCTAGATATACTGACAGCCCTGCGCTTGACTCAAGAATGTAAAAAAGGAAGAGTGAACACCGATATGATAAAGAAAGTGCTTAAAAATAAAAAATAAACAAAGTGGAGACGCATCTGTCAAGACACTGCCACCCTTAGCATAATGGCAGGCACATTTTTCTTGACTTATAGAATGGTGTAAGGCTGACTCCCATGCTGTACAAAAATGATCACTCCGCCAATGCCACCCTGTTTCAGGGAAGGTCGACAAAAGTTGAACGGTTTATTCATTTGAGTTTTGCTATTTGTCAGCGCGAACTTACACATGTCTGTTTGTGGGCATGCATTTCAGATGAATTTTAAATGTTAATATATCTTAGATTAAAGATAAAGTGCAATACAGTTACAGTCAAATAGTATGATTTTTGTAATGAATATGAATTTGAATGAGATGAGTAGTGTCTTTTGGGTATAAGTAATATTATATAAACAGAAATACATAATTCATCTGCTGTTCAAGTCCTTGCGTTGATGGGATCTTGGGTGGGTTGGCACTCTGCAGGGCAGGAACCTTCTGAGGGATGATGCAAGGGTGGGTGGGGGTGAGCTACCCCACCCTCCACTCGTGTCATGGCAAAATGCCCATTGACAGAATGTTCACCGACACTATATCCCGTGACAAAATTTCCACGCTACAAAATGTCCAAACGACATAATGTCCACCGAAAAAATGTCCACCGACAAAATGTCCACACGACAAAATGTCCACATGACAAAATGTCCACGCTACAAAATGTCGACCGACGTAATGTCCACCCAACAAAATGTCCACCCGGCAAAATGTCCACCAACATAATGTCTACTCGACAAAATATCCACGCAACAAAATGTCTGCGACAAAATGTCCACACGACAAAATGTCCAACAAAAAAAAGTATTCAAAATCATGTAATATAGACATGATGACGGTGAACATTATGTCGTTGGACATTTTGTCGCGTGGGCATTTTGTCCCGTGCACATTATGTCGGTGGATATCTTGTCGTGGATCCCTCTCCGCTCCTCTAATGTCAACAGCCAGGCCGTTTTAAAAAAAGTAAAGTATCTTGACAAAGCGATCTCGTCCCATTCGTTTCAGCGTCGCCTTTTCAACATTCAATTATACTTATAAAAATAAATGTGTCAAGATAAAGGGAGAGTGTTTATTTTTACGTTTTATAGAGTTTTTTTGAAATGCCCGAAAAAGAGAAACTCCTAAAGTTATTTGGCTTATAAGAAAAAATAAATACAGATAATACTTACATATATATACTTTTATTTTATTTACTAGGAGTGCCTTTAGAAATGCAAAAAACTTTCAAATATATATAAACAACATGATAGTTACGAGCGATTTAATATTAGAGAATATTGAAAAGTATGTCTAGACGTATTTTGTGACCTGCTGTTCCTCAAGTACAAAACAGTACATTTACTCCCCTCGAAAACGTAACTAAGCTACACATATAGTGTAACTTCTTGCCTGCGTTATCCCCGAAGGCGTCGTATGTGGCGATTCGGGACCTATTTATTCCTATGGGTAAGGGAGCTGGCCTCACACCAAACACTCCTAAGTGAAGTGGGACTTTCCCAGCTCCCTGGGGGGCTAGTTCTCATTTCTTGTGAAGGCTGAGTACACCTCGCCTGTATTTATTTTGGGTTTGAAATATATACCGAAACGCGATATCATTTCTGAGACCCTCAATGGGGATCGAATCTTTGCTGTCAGAATGGAATGCAAGCATTCTACCAACTGAGCTATCGACCGGACTTTGTACGCACTTAATCGTCACTACAAAGCGCTAGTTCTCAAGGAAGACCCAGTTGCTGTAAGCTGGATATCCCCTCAATTACGTAAATCTAGAGAAAAAATGAAAACTAAATCACTCAGTTGAAGTGCTATAGTATCTTTCATACATTATCCATTTTAGTCCATGTAAATGTTTATTTTTAAGGTAGGTACTGAATAAATGTAAAACGATAAACCTTCACAGACTTTTTCACATTCAAGTATTCAGCAATCTACTTGTGTACATAAAAAAAAATGTTACTGAAAATATTTCCTTTGGAAACAAAGTAATAAACATTTATTAGGTACTGCAAACACCAGTATAAACATGGAATATATCAAGTTGTTTGTTTACAAGCCACTTCGAAATTAATTAAATGTAGCATCCGCATTAATATCATATTATATTATGTATTCCTTGCTGAAAGCTAACATGTCGCAAAAAGCTCTTTGTCAATACACTCCGTAGTCTAGCTGTAACGCTTCGGACTCGTAAATGGAAAGTCGTGAGTTTGAATCCCGGCAGGGCATACAAAATGTGTCATTCATATTTAAAAATATAAAGTTCGATAGGTTGAAAAATTCATACACCTTAACCAAAGACCGGTCACCGAAGGTCCATCCATTCAGAATCGGCGCTTTCTATAGCGACAGGCTAGCTCGTAGAGCACTTTTGAGATGTGATGGGATGAGCGTGAACTTACACGTGTCTGCTTGTGAGAATGCATGGTATATGAATCTTAAATGTTATATCTGTGCAGCTTAGATTATAGATCTATGAAAAAGATAAACATCATGTAAAACAAATAAAAGATATACAAAGAAAAAAAAATACATATTTTTAGGGGGTGTCAAAAAAGAGTTAGGGTGTGTCTCATCTAATCTAATCTAAATATATGTAACATGAAAGATTCACATTATATGCATTTTCACAAGCAGACACGTATAAGTTCGCGCTTAAACATGCCGCGTGTGGACCTACAATATAAAAACTCGAATCTCAAATGAACATACACCCTGCAACTCTTGACGACCTTCCCTGAAACAGGGGTGACATTGGCAAAGTGAATGGGTGGTCAGCCGCATACCAACCTATAAATCAAGGAACAAGATGTGTAATGTTGTTTAAAGTAAGTACATAAGTATGATTGAGCATAATGATTAATGAATACTTTCCAGTATCTGTTTTTCGCCGCTTGTCTTCCACTAACTATTTGACAGTGTCAGATTTACAGCGTCTGTCTTTCATCACTTTTCAAAAGTCTTCAGCCGCCAACGGGAGGAAACAAAGGCAAACAAATTTGCGCTAAAAGTGTTGGTTTCAAAATTAATACATCATTTCGTCACTCTGCAGGGCGGGCTAAAACATTTTCCGCTCTACTAACTGCCATTAGCGTCAGAGTTTTGTCAATAGACGCTCATTTAGGTGTTGAATGAGAAAATAAAAACAAAATCTCACCCCTCCTTTGTTTAGACTGTCAGTTGTTTCAATCAAATAAAACTCTCAACGAGGATTGCGATCGTTTTTGTGAATGGATCTGCCATCTGTTGAAGGATTGTAAAGAAACCTGTTTCACACAAAATTTCGGACCGGTCCGTAGTCCAGTGGTAGCTTTTTGGACTCGTAAATGAATGGTTGTGGGTTAGATCCCGGCGGAGCACAAAAAAAATACCATTTATATTTTCAAATTTGCTCTTCGCTGGGTTGAAAAATTCATGAACCTTTACCAAAGACCGGTCATCAAAAGGTCCATCCAGCCTTACAGAAATTGGGTCTTGTTTGAGAATTGGCGCTTTCCACAGCGACGACCAACCTCGGAGAGGGCTCTTGAGGTGTGATACACACAAAAACAGCGCTCAACAAATAAATCAGCCTATTTTTTTATTTTTTATTTATAAGCCATACTCCGTTTTAGAAAATTCCTGAATATAATTTTTGTTATTTTTATTTAAGCAGTAATTTAGGTCTATAATCTACAATCTTTGTTGCACGCCCCCAGGTAGATATGTGTAATTCACGCTTACATATATGCCACATATGTACTTAGGTACTAAATAAACCAAACCTCACATCAATATAAGCCTTGTAACTCCTGCCGCCTCTCCCTGAAACCGGGATGGCATTGGCAAAAGTGGACCAAGTTTGTATAGCATGGGGGTTAGTCTTATACCAACCTATTTCTCTCACAAGATACCATCTAATTAAAATTGTAAGTAGTCTTTTTCCTTGCTGAAATTAAAGTTCGCCTTTTGTTGCGTTTTTTCGTTGAAATTAAAATTAAAATTTCTCTCTACCTATGCAAAAAAAAAACATTTCAATATCTGATTATTTGTTATATTTGACAAATGATTAGCAATATTTTCTCCACAAATTAAATGAAATCCTTTGAACTTTCTTTGTAATATTCTTAAAATTTACCATTGCTTATCAAAAGTTAAGTTACCTGTAATTATTATATTTCAGATTGATGTTGAGCTAAAATATAAACTGTTTTTGAAAGGCAAGTAAACATTTTAACTTGAAATCAGACAACAAATTGAATTTCAAATTAAAGGTGATTGGCGTTTTCATTCCTTTACCAAGTTAACTTAAATTTAAATATTTCTAATAGAAGTTTATTTTTCATCCATGGATATAAAGTTTTCCAAGCAAATTTTCCTCGATAGAACTTATCTCTCATGTTTTACAATGTTTAATGATATTTATTGAGAATTATCTCAGTAACATCACCGTCAGTTGCGGTAAAATGAATTAAGGCTGTTTTCAGTTTCCCTAGCTGCCAAATAACTTGCTATAAAAAAATAAGCATATAACCTGATTTTGTAATTTGTATGTACTCCGTACTCTATGTAAACGAAGCCATATTATTTCATCAAGGTTATTTAAGGCTCTACTTTTTGTGAAATTCGAAACAAACTTGTTAAATTGTAAAATTATTTTTGATGCTGCTATGTACAAAGGAAGAAGTAAGATGAGAATTTGTTGTCTGAAAGTCAAATTACTTGTTCAGACGAAGACAGTTAGCAAAATGGCTGATGGCACTTAAATGAGCTCCAAACGAAATTCGGAATACGTTTTTTTTTATCGGCGGGCAAATGTCACAGATCTGTGTGACTAGGGTCAAATAAATACCGAACGATTGCTTTACCCATGATACGCAGTGATTTGTGACAATTTTTGTGATTAAAAAATATAGTTCATCCTCAGTCGTTGTGCAGAGAGGGTGTCTCCTGACGACGTTAGTTTCATCGCCAACGAAACGTCAAGAATGATGTAAGTTCTCCCATAATGGTTCGTCTAATATCCGAAAAAAATCGGATTGGTTTGCAGCAATATCTTTTACTCTTTTTCTCCATTCCTCCCGGCATATCGATAAAGAGCATATCGATGGCTTAATCTTGCAATGAGATGCAACTGTACATGTTTTTTTTACTCTCTGGCAAAATTATCCCAAATGGAGCTGGCTGGTTTATAGATTAAGCGATGTTTAAAAAATGAAGTATTTTTTAAGCTCAGCCGGAAGTCGAACCCACTACCTTCCAATCACGAGTTCAAAGTGTTAACAACTAGATTACAGACTGGTCTTATAGCAGTTATTATAATCGTAAATATGCCATCACTAGCTTTATCTGAACGGTCTGAAATAGCTGTCGGGGTGGGGGAGGGGAGTGGGGCTGAAGCCTCCCCCAGATATCGGAAAACCAAACGCAAAATCGCTCCCAGTCATCTATAAAATGCCCGCGTAATCTACGTTTACGGGCATAAAATTTTAAACGCCTAATTTACATGGTATTACGATATTTCCTTTCATGTCACGTGGTTTTTGGGGCAATTCTTTCATGTCGAGAAGTTCTTGGGGAAACTCTTCCATATCGCGAGGTTCTTGGGACAACTCTGTAAGGTCACGTAGTATTTGGGGCAACTCTTTCATGTCGAAAAGTTCTTGGGGAAACTCTTCCATATCGCGAGGTTCTTGGGACAACTCTGTAATGTCACGTGGTATTTGGGGCAACTCTTTCATGTCGAGAAGTTCTTGGGGAAACTCTTCCATATCGCGAGGTCCTTGGGATAACTCTGTAATGTCACGTGGTATTTGGGGCAACTCTTTCATGTCGCGTGGTTTTTGGGGCAACTTTTTCATGTCGCGAGGTTCTTGGCGACTCTTTCTTTGGCTTTTGGGGCAACGCTTTAAATTTCTAGTAGACTGAAATACTATAAATACACTTTTGTCATCATTTTATAACTTGTAAATGAAAGGTGCGAAAAGTATTTAATTCTTTGACTTACAGGTAGATGTGGGGCTGACCACCGATACTGTAAAAAAGAGAAGGTCGGAAAAGTTGGTGTTTTCTGGCACTTCTAGGATTTGCGTTTTTATTTTGTAAGCAAGGATACACATGCAACATCCTCAGGAGGCGTTCTTGTAGCAAAGGGAAAAAAAATCAATTGATCTGTTGATGAGCATCAATGACAATGCATTGTTTTTTGTTTCCAGGTGGGCGTTGTGGCCATCCAAGCTGCCGCTTTCATGATCTTCCTGTTTGAGTGGCTCTCTCCTTCAGGCTTCGACATGAAGCTCTCTCAAAGGACGGACCAACCGAATGTCCCTCATAGATTCTCCCTCTTCAGAACTTACTGGCTGGTGTGGGCAGTACTCTTTCAGGTAAAGAAACATCTTATTAACACAAAATACGGTTGTTTTTCAATGTCACCCCTTTTTCAGCAAAGGGTAGCAAGAATTTCTGGGTTTATGTTCACATTTTTATTCTGTTGGTCGCATGCAACATGTGTAAGCGTGAGCCGAACGTGTTTGCTTATGGGCTTGTATTTATTATGAAACTCAAATGTTAATATTTTTGCAAGTTTGCAACATATTATGCTGCATGTAGGTAAGCTTACAAAATGAGGCTCGAATCTAGAATTATCATAAACCCTGGAACTCTTTGTGTTTCTCTTTGTCTTTCAAAGTACGATTTTTTACGAAGTAAAATAGACACAACCCTTGTTATATTATCTAGGTTTGTTGCAGTAACTTTGTGAAAGTTCATCTTTAAAATTTAAAAAAAATAATATGAAATTTTGTTTTAATTCACTGTGAGTTTATTCTAGTAGTGCATTACGAAAATAAACTCACAGTGAATTAAAACAAGGTTTTTTATTATTTTTTTAAAAAAAAAAAAAAACAACCCTTGTTATTCTAACACAGAAAACTCATGGCTAATCCTCTACCTAAAGTGAAAAAAAAACAAGTCAACAATAAAACCACAAATTTCGCATTTAGCGTCGCACAATTTCGATACTAAATCTGAAATACTCACTGATAAAATAAATCAAGTACTTGGGGGGCAAAATTGTAATTTTTCAAATTATTGTTGGAACAAACATAAATTCGATTATTCCAACTTGTACCGCGGTTTCGTATTGCTCGCCAATTAGCCACAATTCGGGAGTTGCCACGCCAAACTTTGCTGCTTTGTATTAAACCAGAATCGATTATCTTAATGTCCCTACGTGCACTTAACCACTAATAATTACTTACTTAACTTTAGTGCCGAATGCTAAGTTACTAAGCACCGTAAACTCGAGCCATCTAGCAAATCACTGAAGGGGAAAATTGAGACCGTTAATGAAGGATTTTAGGGCGACTTAAAGTAGGTAAGTAACGACCTAATAACATACTTTTAATAAGTTCTTGAATTCCTTAATTAGATTTTACAACTTTTTCTTCTTCTCCTTCCGTCCGATCGATAGCTCAGTTGGTAGTGTACTTGCATTCTATGCCGAGAGCTCGGGTTCGAGTCACACCGAGGTTGTCAGAAATGATTAACCGTTTCTGTGTTTATTTCAAACTCATAATAAAATACCGGGAAGGTTTACTCAGCCTTCACAAAAAATGAGTACCAGCCCCCTCGGGAGCTGGAAAACCCCCACTTTAATTGATGTGGTTGGTGTAAGGCCGCCCCCCTTAAACTACATTTTTACATTTTTTTCTACATTTTTGTAATTTTCTATGTACTTTTTCTATTGATGTATTATTTTTTTATGGCTGGTCATGTATTGCACCCTCCACATGACTAAGCTGGAATAAACGCATATTATTATTATTATTATTATTAAAATAAAATAATAAATGGTACTTCACATTTTTAGACATGTTGGAAGTGTTTTTTTTTCCTGTTTTGTGATGAGTCTTCAGTTGTTAAAATTGTTGGCATTTACGTTCCAGGCTGCGGTTCACGTGGATTCCCCACGTGGTTTCACGGCCAGATTCATGACCAACGTGTGGGCCATGTTTGCTGTGGTGTTTTTGGCCATCTACACTGCCAACCTAGCGGCCTTCATGATAACCAGGTGAGAGATTGTTTTGGTCTCGGGTTCACTTTTCATAAAATTGCGGTTATATTTATTTCACAGTTTAAAATAAAATATTTTTTTCAAAACGTAGTTTTATTCTCACAATAATTTTATCTACCTCAAGCACTTTCGACCTTCAAGATTCAGGTCATGACCTGAATCTTGAAGGTCGAAAGTGCTTGAGGTAGATAAAATTATTGTGAAAATAAAACTACGTTTTGGAAAAAAATATTTTATTTTAAATTAAAATGAATTTTCTCGTAGTAAAATCTTATTTCACAGTATTTATGTTTTAACAAGTTGATTACATTATATGGATCAATCTACCACTTCTGTCGTTGTCGGTTTCACGTCACTGGCTGCTTCACAGAACTGCAGCGTATTTACATGTGACCAAGGCCTATTTTTGCGTGTTTCTGAATTGACTAGGCGCTAGAATAGATATTTCCAAAGAGTATGAGAAGTATCAACAGTTTAAAGTGTCAAAGACTCACGTCTACACACGCACGTACACAGCAAGTAAACACGCCTATAGGCACACAATCACAAAAACATGCGAGCATGAACCTATTCATTCGTAACAATATCAATATGGAATGAGTTACCGGTATCTGTGTTTCCATCCCAATTTAACCTTGCCCTTTTCAAATCCAATATCAATCGCCATTTCCTCTCAGTGTCTCAAAACAAAGCAACGCCACACACACCACAGCACTGCGCAGCTAACGACCCTGCAACCGGATATAGACAACTGCCACATCACCAACACCTCTGCGGCGCTATAACAAGTGTCATAGACCCTTAGAGTCTCTCGAACCTAGGGAGTCTCCCGCATAGGCTTTCTTAAAAAAAATAAAAAATAATAATAATAACTAGAAAACTTCATACAGGAACATATAAATCAGAAGCATACCTACCAGACATTGAGGAAATCGTCAGATAGAGTAGGAAGAGAAGACGGTTCTGGAGGGACCATGTAGACCGCATGATTTAAAATAGGTTAACCCGAATCTTGGCACATGGAATACCAAACTGCCAGCGTTTACGAGGCCGCCCACCCAATAGATGGAAGAACAGCTGGTCTTCTGCGTCACAAGAGGGAGCTCCGCAATAGACATATCGTCTAACACGGTCTAACCAGTGCTTGTTTGGCTCATCTACCATTCGATTCAAAGATGACCTTTCAATTAGAATTAAGAATCATCTTCTACACTATCTGAGCTAAGAAAAAAACGTAAAACACAATAACGTGAATGTGGTTTTAAATATTTTGTAAATAAATTTCCAGTTTTCATAAGACACATTGGTGCAGTACACCTACAAAATGTGAAATTACCTCTAATGGACATAAGAAAAACAAGAACTAAGGTGACGATATGTAGGAAAATGGAATTCAATAATGAAGGAACAAAAATCAATTTCAATAATCTTACAAGCAGAACAAAGGCATTTGATTTGAGTAACTACAGTTGTTTTGGTGTCACATTTCAGAGAGGAGTTCCACGAGTTCACGGGCCTGGATGACCACCGCCTGGCTCGTCCCTTCTCCCACAAGCCCTCGCTTAAGTTCGGCACCATCCCCTGCAGCCATACCGACTCCACCCTCAACAGATACTTCAAGGAGATGCACGCCTACATGAGCAAGTATGTTTACATGTGTTCATTTCTTTTCGGTCAAAATGAGTTAAGTGATTTTATGCCGAAACCTATACTATGTCCGGTCGATAGCTCAGTTGGTAGAGTGCTTGCATTCCATGGCATGAGCTCGCGTTCAAATTCCACCGAGGGTGTCAGAAATGATTTCCCGTGTCGGTGTTTATTTCAAACCTCAAAATAAAGTAAGTACCAGAAAGGTTTACTCAGCCTGCAGCAGAAATGAGTACCAGCCCTCTCGGAAGCTGGTAAGCAAACACTTTAACTGAATTGGTTGGCATAAGGCCAGCCCCCTGTAAAAATAATTAGGTGAAACCCTTCGGGCATAATGCTGCAAGAAGTTACACTTTATTTGTAGCCTGAAAATAGCAGATTAAGGTTTTAACCTTTTTTATTATGGTAATTTCACTCTATTATCAGGAGCGCCAGTTTCAAATTTGGTAACATTTCAAATTTAAAATGTTTCAGTGCTGCCAGTAAAAATATATTGCCAGCATTCAAAAGATGTTAATGTATGAGATGTAGATGATAAAAGTATCTACGGGCCAATTTTTCTGACTGATTTTTGTAACATTTTCAGGTTCAACAAATCCAGTGTGGCTGGTGGAATAGGAGCAGTCCTTACTGGAGAGATGGATGCCTTCATCTATGATGGAACCGTCCTGGATTATTTGGTGTCACAGGTAGATATAAAATTATACAATATGTATCAAGTAGGTAATCATTTTAAGTCTTATTTTTATTACACTTCTTGATTTAGCTCTTTAGATCTATGATTCACAAAAACAACTTCATATCGACCCATGGATCCTGAGATGGGGACGTTCAGACTTTCCTTCTTTTGGGCGGTCTTCCAACCAGACGTTGAACTTACCTATAGTGTCTCATTTGCTACTGAAATTGCAAATTTATAAAATCGCTCATTTGTAATGGAGATAGCCCTTGAGGTGTGACACGTACAGTGATTTGTGAAGAGGAATTCAATTCACCAACCTATTTTGCCTGGCCAGAAACAGGCATTAACATTATCAATAAATAATTCATTACTGTAATGAATTACTAATTAACAAATACCCAATGGCATTATGTTGAACCAGGGTCAAAGTTATTGTCGATAGGACACGACGCAAGGTTTCGAACTTACAATTGTCTCAATAACGTAAATTCGAGTTCCGACGCCTCATCCCCTTGACCATATCAGCGAAAAGTTTTAATAAAGTATCCTCATAAAAGTAGGTACGTATAATGTGTCTCTCATAACTTATTCTGGAGACATGAACACTCCAAAATTGTTCTTGCTCGTGATCAAACAATAAAGTAGCCAGTTGGCAAAAGTAAACGGAGGATAAAGGTCCCCCGCGCTTCGAGCCTTGAAAATGTTCCCCGCTCGAGGGAATGAAACGTCGGCAGACAAAATTACTGCAAGTAGAACATGGTCTAACCCGAGAAAAACTATATCATTGCAGATACTTCTGTCACATGAGGTGACTTTTGGTGATTCATCAATGGACGCATATGTTCTATAACTGCAAACGCTTCTAATTGCATTATATTGTTTGTTCCACAAGTAGAGGTATAGTACTACTTTACTTACTTACTTTCTTCGGCTCATAAGCCTTGAAGGCTCAGGGCCTCCCGCACCACAATCCTCCAGGACTCTCTGTCTTGTGCAGCTTCCCTCCATGGTCCCCTCACTCCCAGAATTTCGGCATCGGCTTCAATGTTGTCTGCCCACCGCATCCTGGGACGTCCGAGTGGTCTAACACCTGAAGGGGCACCATCCAAGACTGTTCTAATGATCCTGGAGTCCTCTGCACGTGCTACATGTCCGGCCCACTGGAGTCTTCTTGATTTCATTACCGACACTATGTTAGCATCTTGAAACACGGACATTAGCTCCGCGTTGGTCCGGATACGCCACCTGTCATCTTCAAATACAGGTCCGAGAATGCGACGAAGCATTTTGTTCTCAAAGACCTGGAGAGATTTTTCTTGTTTTTGAGTCAGACTCCAGGCTTCGCATCCGTACAACACAACTGGCCGAATAATGGAAGTGTAAATCTTGAATTTTGTGGAGCGGGATAGCCATTTTGAGCACAATAGCCCTCTAAGGCCAAAAAAAGCATTATTGCCGGAGTGAATTCGGGCATGTAATTCTGAGGATAGGATATTTTTGTCATTTATAAGGGTACCCAAGTATTTGAATGAATTGCAGTTCTTAAACTTGTAATTATCTACATTCAAATCTTCTTGAATATCCCGCCGCGCCACAGGCAAGTATTCAGTTTTCCCCTCATTAATTCTCAATCCTATCCTCCTTGCCATTCTCTCCATTGGTAAGAAGAGCGCCCGGAGCTGTGCAGCGTTCTCTCCCAGAAGCACCACATCATCCGCATATCCCAGCAGCCTAATGGTACTTCCTATGGTGATTCCACCATACACAGGTTTGGTTTCTCTCACAACCTTTTCTAAGGCTAGGTTGAAGAGCAATGGAGAAAGGGCGTCACCCTGCTTTAGGCCTGAACTGATCTCAAAGGGATCCGAGACCTGTCCCTGCAGCAGTATTTGAGCTCTTGAATTTTCTATGGATATCTGAACCAGTTTGATGAGTTTTCCAGGAATTCCATAGTCGGTATAGTAGGAATAGAGGTATAGTAGGAATATGAATTAATGGTAGGATAAAAGGACAGAAAAAGATAATGTTTTTTAATCTTAATTTTAAAGAATTCTTATACTTAAAAAATTTGAATTATCAAGAATTGTTTTAGATATCATTGATAGTATGTAGTAGTTATCACACTCGTTGTTTTTAAATTTCAGGATGAAGACTGCCGGCTGTTGACTGTTGGTTCCTGGTACGCCATGACGGGCTACGGACTCGCTTTCAGCAGGAATTCCAAATATGTCAAAATGTTCAACAAGAGACTCCTCGATTTTAGAGAAAACGGCGACCTGGAAAGACTAAGAAGGTCAATATAAAACATTTTATTGTTTTTTCCTTTATTTTCAACAGCCTGTAAGTAATTAATGAAGTAAATATTGGTTTTATTTGACATTTGGTAGAATTTTGAAAATAGAACACATTTTGTTCTTGTCACAATCACAATTCAAGTGATTGGCGTGAGGTTGTTCCACTTACCTGTAAAAATAAATAGGTTCCACACGCGACATGTGACTTCCTTGGATTTTAGAGTAAGAATTGGCTTTATATGTGCAGCTTCGTTACGGGTTTTTTGTACATTATTGTTTTATAAGATACTGTGCAAAAATTCCCAAGTGCAAAACATTGCATAAATTACCCTCAATTCTGTAAATAATATAATGTTTTATACTCAGCGTACTGTTTCTAGAAATGAATTTGTAAACTGAATTTTTGTACCCTCATTTGACGATTGCCAAACGTAAGCCTCACCACTTTCCTTCCCCAAAACAGACTGAAGCCTGATATTTTCAACGTCAGCATATTATGTGACTTCAAACTGATAAAAAAACTACCCACACAATTGACATAGCTGCATCTTTTATTTTCAGTATAAAGTCGCTATGCTACGTTGAAAATACCGGGCTTTACAAAATACTTATGATATTGTGACTATTTGTAACAATGTCACCCCTGTGTCAGGGAAGGTCGGCAAAAGTTGTAGGGCTTATGTTCATTTGAGGTTTGGATTTTATTTGTAAGTACACATTCAGCATTTGTAAGCGCGAACTACACGTGTTTGTTTGTGGGCATGCATTTGAGAGCTTTAAATGAATATATTATCCTTGCAACTTAGATTATAGATTATTATTATTGGGCGTTGATTTGTGAGGATATTTATGATGATGTTCATGTCTTTAACGAGGTGTTTGTTTAAAATCTGCTTCAAGACTAAAAGCCACGCTCCAAAGTTTTCTTCATCCCTAATTGTGACTCTTGCTAGAGCGCTGAGCACTAGAACAATATCACTTTTGAAAGAAGACAAGCAAAACTGTACAAAACTGTATTAAGTACACATTTTATTTTATTCCCCATCAGAATGTTTACAGAACACAACAATATTTATTACCATAATTTAAATTAGCCTGTGGCTCTGAAGCTGGGCAAGCCATCTTCTTTTTTCTCCTTGTCGATAACCTTTGGTTTTTCTATTCCATATTTAAAATTTCCCGATACTCTATATTATTTTCCCTGCATACCTATTAACTCTTTTTGTTACAATATTATTTTCCAGATACTGGATGACTGGCACGTGTAAGCCAGGCAAACAAGAGCACAAGTCCTCGGATCCTTTAGCTCTGGAGCAGTTCTTGTCAGCGTTTCTGCTCCTCATGGCCGGGATCCTGCTGGCGGCTCTTCTACTTCTCATGGAGCACATGTACTTCAAATACATACGCCACCATCTGGCCAAGACAGACCAAGGGGGATGCTGTGCTCTCATATCACTCTCCATGGGTATTTTCACATCTAAAACCATTGACTTAAAATATCTGTAGACTAGAAGCTATTTTACAGAGAATAGACATTATATATCTGTATCAACTTCCTTACAAAAATGGTAGTTGGATGGGTGACCGCTCAGGTACACCGCGTGTCGTTGGCATTTCTTGGATCGGTCCGTAGTCCAGTGGTAGCACTTCGGACTCGTAAATGGAAGGTTGTGGATTCGGATCTTGGCGGAGCGCAAAAAATATACAATTTATATTTCCAAATATGCTCTTCGCTGGGTTGTAAAAAATCGTACAACCTTTACCAAAGACCGGTCACTAAAAGGTCCATCCAGCCTTACAGCACCTGGGGCTTGCTTGAGTATTGGCACTTAGTAGTGACGACCAAGCTCATACACCTCTGCGGCACTACAACAAGTGTCATAGACCCCTAGAGTCTCTAGAATCTAGGGAGTCAGGATTTTTTTTTAAAAAAATGTGTGCAAAAAAAATTGGGCGAATGTAAAAATGTTCCTGGAACTATTGCGAATATGATAACACGTGTTGTAAATATTGCGATCGCTAAAATTGATTAATTTTAAAGGAAAAAGGCATTATTTTAAGATATTATGGCATGTGTTATAAAGTGTCGAAACACAAAATGCATTTGGACAAAACGGCCTTATTTCAAATGACTTCACCTTTGCAGCGTTCGATAGGACTGATACAAATGTGGGCACTATTTTTTATAGTATGTATCTGCTCGTCTATGTTATTTCTCAATGTCTAAAACCTTACATCTTTGTGCTCATAACCGATCTTTAGGGCACTTATGCGAACCTCCATTTATTTGGTTATCAGTTATCTTGTGGAATCGAAATGGATAATGCGAGCAGCGGTAGGGGTATCTGTGAGAAAGCCCGAGGCAATTCCCATTAGACGTACTAGGCTCAACGAACTTGTCTCCACGAGTACACATAGATCTAACTATGGGAAAAACTCTATTCTTGACAGGCTATTTCAAACCTACAACTCCAAATTTAACCATATGGATATATTTCATTAAACTAAGTCAATGTTCTTGGGTGGTGTAAGGGCGGCACTTTTGTCGGAGTGGTAAATATTCTTACAATATTATATTTTATTTATTAACTTACTGCTTTTGCAGATCCTTTTTTAATATGTACCCTTTTCCTAGTTCCTTTATCCTTCTCATCTTTCCCATCCCTTTTGCTCTAATTACATTTTTTATCTTTAGTTTTTTCTTCTCTATGTGGCCCATTGTCGGATTGCAATTCAGTACAATATCTACACTCAACAAGAAGACACAGCTGGACACTGGGAAAGAAGAAGACTGCAGCAGATTGAACTACTCTTCAACGGCGAGAGACTTCACTGCCCTCAAAATCTTCTCATCACCAACAGACGCCAAGACAACTGTCTCCTTTGCTGGATGATAAACCGCTCAACTCTTATATTATACTTCCACAATTCGTGAAATAACCTAATATCTGTAACAGAAACTATCCAAAACTAGCGGATATCCAAAATAATTCCATATCCGAAAACAAAGTAATATTATTCCCATATCTGCATCCCTATCCATATCCAAAATATCACATTCATAACATCCCTAATTCTTAGGATTGGCATGTTCCAGGCAAGTCGCTGACTTTCCGGGGAGCGGTGTACGAGGCCACGGACATAATCCGGCAACACCGCTGCAGTGACCCCATCTGCGACACCAGGCTGTGGAAGGCGCGGCACGAGCTGGACATGGCGAGGCTGCGTATACGGCAGCTGCTCAAGGATATGGAGGCGCATGGGGTCAAACCATCGTATCGCAGGTGACTGATTAGCATCACATGAAAAATCAATGGACTTCCAACATGTACACACCCAGGAAAATAAATTATGTAATTTGGCCAGGTTAGATTCAAATCGGACCGCTAGAGGCGCTGGTCTCTCATTCATTCAAAACCGCTTCATGCATTTAAGGCTTTAAGTTTGAATCATATACCTATGACAGCACACACATTTGGAGGTTAGAATAAATATTCTTAAATATAGTTGTATACGGCTTTCAATGCATTTAAATGACAGCTAAAGGAGAGCGCTATTATGGTCTTATAGAACTCCATGTTAGGGGCTTCAAACTGCTAAAATTCATTGTAGGTATTATAAGTAATTACATCTTATTAATTATAATTTTGTTTTTACAATACATATCTTAAAATTTCACAATTCAGCTAATTTCATGTTGAATTATTAAAAATGGCGTTGTACAAGATGGAGGCATTAGTTCAGATTTTTTCCATATTCATTTAAAGCCGTGTAAGTATATGGTTAGATTCTAATTCCATTTTCAAAAATGTACCTACAGTTAGGCAAACTTAATGAAATGAATAATTTCAAATTTAGATTTGTATACCTATGTAGGTACCAGTTTTCTTGCCACATTCAGCACTGCAACCCTGGCTGAGTAGGCACATATCCTTAGACAAAAAGTAAACTTTCACTTTCATGGTCGGCGTTGGATGACAAAATATTTTTTCTACTCCCATTTGGTAATTTACTAATTACAAAACGGCTAACGTAATCACAATGCCATACATTTCTACACCCGTTGCGTAATGTAACATTACGCAACCGGTAACCGTGTTGAAATGAAAATGTGCGCATGCGCATTGTCAGAATTGGAAACATTTTTTACTTTCAAATGTTAACATTGTATGGGGGTATGAAGACCTGTCAATCCAAGATGGCCGCAAGCGATCAGCTGATTAGGCTTCATACAATATTACTGATATTCGGTAGGTAGGAATTACGTGGTGATATGAGACTTCCAGCCCTCTTCAGATGAAAATAAATATATTTTATATGGAGAGTCAAATAAAAATTGTTTATAGTGCTAAAATTTATCGAATTTATTTATCGGAATGCTCCAAATAAAGCTTTCCTTTTTTCAAAGGAAAATAAAAGGCTTGAAAGGAAAACAGTCCAAAAATTTTCACCGCAAAAAATAAACAAACTCAAAAAGTTACTTGTTTAATAGGTGGGTATGAGGTTGATCACCTATGCTGTACAAACTTGGTTCACCTGCTAATACAACTGCAGGGCATATGTTTATTTGAGTTTTGGGTTTGAATGTTTAAGCTTATATGCAGGGTGCAAAAGCGTGGCCTTATATGTGTCAGCTTGTGGGCATGAATTCAATATGAAACCTAAATATAATTTATCTTTACAACTTTGGTTAGATTAGATCAGGGATGGCCAACTTCTTTTGCCCAAAGGGCCACTTCCATACTTTTGCTAAAAGCAGGGGCCGCACAAGAACTTAAAGGGAAATTTAGGCTATATAAATTAATGTATAAACAAATGCTATGGACATTGAACATACTTTAATGTAGAAATAATATATACTAATCATACAAGAGTTGAGCAGAACAAAATCAACAATTTTACTGAAAATAACCACTAGTGAGAACACTGAGGGCGGGCACAATCGTTCACAAGTTTGTCAAAATCAATTCTTGTCGAGGTGGTGGCCACTTTAAGCAAATCTTGAAGATGGTTGTCTGTAAGTCTGTTACGGTGAGTTGATTTTATAAATTTCATCAAGGAAAAAGTGCTCTCACAAATGTAGGTGCTTCCAAACATTGAAACAATTTTTTTTACCAAAATCACGTAGTTTGGGATATTTGTCCTCAGGCAGCCTACTCCAGAATTCGACACCAGTTTCTGGTCTTTTCTGGAAAACTGGGTCACTTTGCAAATCACAGAGCTCCAACTGTAGGTCGTCATCTTGCTGGGAAATGTCACATGCCATGGGATTGTTGAATAAGAAGAGATGTGGTCGCAGTTCATTAAAATCCAAAAATCGTTCATTGAATGACTCCAAAAGCATATTCAATTTCGGTATGCAAAAACTGAAATCACTGGTTGGAATTTCTTCCATAATTTCTTTGCACGATGGGAAATGTACTAGATTAGCTTTTTCTAGGCTTGATATGTCAGTCTTTTCGGAAAGAGTAGTTGCCACACCGTGCGACATCAAACTGGCGTGTTTGCCTTATAGGCCTACTCAAAGTATACTTCCTACTGATTCTTTTAAAGTAATTAAACCTTTATTTTGCCAGTTGTTAAAAAAATTATTATCAGGTCGTAATTATATACAATTTGAACTTAACCTGGACTCTTGTAGAAAATTTTGTATTTTATATTTCTGTTAAAAAATATCTACCGTAATACTTTTAAAAAGTTGTTCGGGGGCCGCATAAAACATAACCGCGGGCCGCAAGCGGCCCGCGGGCCGCCAGTCGGCCATCCCTGGATTAGATAATCGAACGTTTTGACAAAGGTAAGGTTTTAATTACTTCAAATGGACGAGTACATTATAATGACTATTATTCACTATTTTGTTAATTCTTTCATGGTCGTAGAAAAAGTATTGTATGCCACTGCACGTAATTAGCCTTACAAAGACTATCATTACTAGGCAGTGGCATAAACAACTATTAGAATCCGTCTGAGTAAGACCATGTTCTAATATCACTTTACCCTGGCTTTACCCAGGAACTATTTAATCAATAAAATTTAGAAGACATAAATATAGACCTACTTTTAAATACATACTATAATCTGTAATCTAAGTTGCAAAGATGTATTTTAAATTCAATTAACACAAAAATTAAGAGCCCTTTGACATTGCAAATCAACCACCATTTCTTTCAGTCCTTGCATACTTCTTTCATTGCATTGAGAGTCATAACCCTTTTCCACGCATTCTCTCCTTTTGTTATGACTCTGAATATCCCATTTCTTTGCTAATTCAGAAATTTGATCCATCATATACATTTAAAAAAAGAAAAACTCTTTGCAATATTACAATGAGCAACATGTTTATTTGTGCAGGTTGGCTTCAGCTTCGGAATTGCTCCGTGAAGGTGCACGGGACATGACGCGCAGCCAGTTCCTCACAACGGAGTGTATGGGCGGGAGTGCCAGGGACCTCTATAGGTAACAACACATCATTATTAGGCACTAAACAATAAGATAAAATAACAACAATGAGCTCTGTGACATCTGCAGAGAGCCTCGAATTCTTCTCAGGTTTTTCATTAGCACTGTACCTACACATGTACCTTATTCATTTCACTATCATTCAACGTCCACGCTTTTTTACATTAACTTCTCATATTAAAGATCTCATAATAAATCATTTGTAATGCCCGCTTTCCACTGCGAGCGGGAAATAGCTGAGCGGGAGCGGGAAATAGCTGAGCGGAGCGTAGTGAAATAGTTTTGGCCTTCCATTGCGAAAGAGTTTTAAAAAATAATGGTATTTGCCTTCCACAGCTAACGAGCTCGGCGGAGTGAGCTAGGCGAGAAATGAGATGAGTCAGATGAAAGAGTTGTTTGCCTTCCATCTACAGCTGGCTTAGCGGAGCCAACTAGTGTGTGACAGCTCGTTGCAGCCTACGCCCAGATCAAACGTTTTAATTATTAGTAAAAAAAGTTTTTTTTTTTGTTTCGAAAAATAAAAAGTAATATATTATTTTGCTTTAATACATAAAAAGTAGATGTTTGAAATAAAACATACATTTTAATATTTTCAAATTTATAAAATAATGTATGATGTGCAGTGTGTGACAGCTCGTTGCAGCCTACGCCCAGATCAAACGTTTCAATTATTAATAAAAGATTTTTTTTTTGTTTCGAAACATAAAAAGTAATGTATTATTTTGCTTTAAACATAAAATGTAGATGTTTGAAATAAAACATACATTTTAATATTTTCAAATTAATAAAATAATGTATGATGTGTTTTTGTAAATCATGTATGATGTGTTTTATCGCTGTCACGCAACTACGCGGGTTGGCGCGGGGGGCACGGGGGAGCGAAGTCAGTTGAAAACTAGCGGCCGAGACCATGACACAGCGGAGTCATTTTTACTCGCTCAGCCTGCTCCGCTCACTCCGCTGTCGGTGGAAGCACTTCTATGAAATTTACTGTTGCTAGTCGAGCGGAGTCCGTACGGAGTCCGCTGGAAACTCGCTCAACTCTGCGACCACTTTCGTAACTCTTTGTACTCGCTCAGTCCGCTCCGCTGACTCGCTGTCGGTGGAAGCACTTCTATGAAATTTACTGTTGCTAGTCGAGCGGAGTCCGTACGGAGTCAGCTCCGCTCGCAGTGGAAAGCGGGCATAAGATCTGTCCAATTGATAGCTTAGTTGGTAGAGTGTTTGCATTCCATGCTGAGAGGTTTGAATCCCACCAAGGGTGTCAGAAATGATTTCCCGTTTCGGTGTTTATTTCAAAACCCAAAATAAAATACCATCAAGGTTTACACAGCCTTCACAAGAAATGAGTACAGGCCCCCCGGGAGCCGGGAAACCGCCACTTCAACTGAAGTGGTTGGCGTAAGGCCAGCCCATTTACCTGTAAAAATAAATAGGTTCCATTTGCCACATGCGAAACCCTTGGCGGCAAGAAGTTACACTATATGTGTAGCTTAGTTGCATTGCGAGTTGTGTTGTTTATTGCAGAACTCTTTCCTGTGATGCAGAATTCTAGCTGTTCTTCTATCTTTAGGGTGGTAAGCCTGGTAGATTGCTGACCGTCTGGTATTTCGTAAGCAACGATTCGGTTTAACCTACTTTTCAATCGTGTGGTCAACATGCCCCCTCCAGAACCATTTCCTTTTCTTACCACATTTGACGATATAATATACATACAAGGGTAAATTATTTATAAGGTACACATAATTAGAGAGCGCCGTTTTTGTGTATGTCACACCTATATATATATATATATGTCAGGCTTATTTATTTTAAATTGCACATGATAAGAGAGCGCCGTTTTTGTGTGTGTCACACCTCAAGGGCCCTCTCCGATAACGGATAAGACTTTTTGAAAAGGTGCGTCTTGAGAGTTCCGCGAAATATACCCATAGATTCGGAGTTCTTCACTCCGGGTGGCAGTCTGTTCCACTCCACCAGACCCGCAACACGGAAAGCACGGTCTCCAAAATTTGTACGGATCTGACGGTGCGGCTGAACCAAATTGATTGCACCATCGCCCGCGGATCTGAGTGTCTGCCTTCTCACACCCATCTCAACAGGCGAAATCATGTCAGTCAGATAAGGTGGAGCCAAGCCATTGATGGCTTTATATACCATCAGACAAACACGGTAGACCACCCTCTCCGGGAAATGAAGCCAATGTAGTTTTTTTAACAGCGGAGTGATGTGAGCGAATTTGGATATCCCGAATATGAGCCTTGCTGCTGAATTCAACACAGATTGAAAGCGGTTGAAATGCTTCTTTGGCTGACCACTATAAAGCGTTGAGCAATAATCAATCCGAGACATCACAAACGCACTCACCAGGGTCTTAACCGCATCTGACTATGTCCTCAGTGTTGCACATGCTTCTAATTTCCGAGTTCCTTAATCGGTCTTTGAGTGTTTATCAGCAATGACGCAGAGTATTTCATCTCAGATGTTCTGAGTAGGCTCTTGGACTCATACACGTTTTATAGATGCGTAGTTTTCTACTGACACTAACTTGTATTATTGAATTGCTTTCAGGCCGTTCAAGACGGAGATAGCAGAGATGGAGACTGTTCTATGATGGGCTTCCAGCCCGCGCGAGCAGCTCCCCCCCCACCCCTGCCCCTGCTGGCGGCTGCTGCCCCCCTCCGCCCCCCCGCGACAACAAATCTAACTATATTTTATACAAACACTTTACACCTGACTCTTCCCCACACGTCACACGTTGTGATAATGCTTCCATTATTCTAACGAGGTTAAGGCAAAGAGCGCTGCTCTTTAGACTCTGTTCACATGGGTTGACCTTTTATACAGATAGGTTGCATGTGCATTAGGCTAGTACCCGTTTAGATGGGTCAAGGCGAGTGCATAGGACAAGTAAGTTGTATATTTCCAAAGTCTGCTATCTCCACAGGCAACCAATAATGAGAAATTGACATTTTAAATACGAGTGTTGAAGGAATTGGCAACTTACCATTGACAAGCTTGTTTTTAGTCATGATATAGCAGACATAGGAAGAAAAAAAATACACATTTGACAAAAATATAAAAGTCATATTTCATTGTATGTGGTGTTGCAAATATTTGACTCGAGTACTGACTGCATGTGTGCATTTACTCACTTAAAAAACCAACATAAATAGATTCTGTTATATTTTCCCAGTGAGTAAGGGTAAGGGTATTCAAAATCTTCAAGTGCTGTCAGATAAATAATGCACTTGGAGTATTTTTTTATAAATGCCCTTTTTAATATTATTGTCGCCCAGGAAATTATGAGCAATTTATTTAATTAACAATCTTTTTGTTTTTGTTTCAAATAATCATAATTTATGGAGTAATACATACTAAGTTTCATTGTCTATTTTTCATACAATACAGAATTGTTCAACTGAAAATACCTTTTACAGGCTTCAGTTATATAACTTGACTGAAGTTTATGCCTGGATACTTTAGGCACTAACCACTCGTTACTCGTTGAAGAGATCTAAAAGAGACACAAGAGGTCAACCCATCTGAACCAGGCAATAGAGCTAAGCAGCGCCAACGGCCAACCTCCAAAGTCATGACTTCCATCAAGTTGTCAGCGCTGACATTAAAGTAAATATAAATCAGTGCCAATGATGACAGGTAATTTTTCCATTTATTGTAAACATTATGAAATATTTATTACTTAGCTAGATACTATAGACTTCACAGAATAATAAATACAAGAATAATATTATTAAATAATTATTATCTGTTTAAAACACGAATTTGATAGGTTGTAAGAAACTGTGACTGTATCTAAGGTTAAGGCAATATGATTTTTAGCAACTTGAACAAGTTGAATGAATCTCTCCGCTCTTCCTGCAAAGAGTTTGCAGTTGTCGACTGCTCACCATCGCCTCTTGCAGAGCTGAAGACTGGTAACTGTTATCCTGAGTTGCTTCCTCCACAAGTGTTGTCTGCCATGTTCCCTACCCCATAAGTTGTAAACCTTCTTCTTGTCATTGTCACTAGATTAGATTTTTGTGCCTGTGTGTGGCTATATCGGTGATTATGTAAGGAAATGGATAAATAATATAAAGTTAGCATTAACTTAGACTAAACAAAACCCTACTCCCGCGCCTTGCGGAAACAATATTATATTTTTCTCGAACGATATAATTTAAACAGAATACTTTAATAATCATGGTAAAAAGATACTACGCTGATCAATTTTTGAAGGGATTTGATAAAAAGAAAAGATTTGATATAGAAAAAGTATTGTTTACCATTGTTTTAAGGTTTTCTCGGCTGAGAAGTGAATCTACACCAATTACATTTGTAAGATGTGACATGAAATAAATATTTACTAAAAGTTAAACTGTAAAATTGTGGTGTAATTAATAAATAAAATATTGAAATTCTTAAAATATTATGACATTACTTACCTAGAAGTAGGATAGAGAATAACGAGGCAGTACAACAGAATGCTGACAACTAATTTGGCTCAAATTGAAATACAACTTAATACCACTAGTCTTTAGTCAGTAGAGAATGTCTTTTAACCAGTGGAACTTCTAAATTACAATAAATAAAATACCTTTTCTACCTTTGTCCCGAAATAAGTCTAGCATCTAAAGATAGAATTAAAGTAGGACATACTCTCTGTTTAGCTTCCGTGTTATTTTTGTAAATAAAAAGAGCCAAATTATTGATTGTGAAGCAATCTTTTGCTGGAGCGCAGTTTGCAGGATCCGCTTGAAAGCGACAGCTCTTAGAGTTGCTAAATGTCGCTGTTACTGCAGAATTGCGCTCATATTGTCTTGTTTTATTGGAGATCTTGTTGCCACTATGATGTGGATGTGGAAGGATTGTTATATTAATGTTTATCGTTGTTATATTGTTGTTATAGCGCGCTTTGTATACTGTGAGTCCATCCCACTTCCCACTGACACGTAACGACTTACCCGACATGCAACGACCGCAGACTGTTAACGATCCTCGCTGACTAAGGACTGAAGCATCACAGGAACTTGCAGTCGCTCGCTCGTGCATTATTTTGTAAATATCTGAAAAAAAAACAATAAAATTCATTCTTAAGTAGTTTAGCACATGTATAAACATTTAAAGTACATTTTCCATGGACATGTAAATTTGCTGCATCTACATGCTCCAAGTAGATTTAAATCCTCAGAAAATCTGAAAAGCAAATGAACGTAAACCTTTCCACTATAATTGCATTTGTCTGAAGCACAGATAACATGAACAAAGTGTACCATTTCTTTTACTTACCTCTCCTTTTCATTATATCATCACGTACAAAGCATCCAGCATACGCACAAGCACAGTTCAGAGATTTGCAAATGTATGCTATCCCATTAGGGGACTGAGTTTGAGTCGCTGAATTTTCTGTGAAGCTAGCGCAGACGCGTCGCCTCCACTGGCTGGGGTGGCCTCGCGCCTCCGTAACTCTCCCCCCCATTACACCCCCCCCCCTTCCCCAATGCGTCCGCTCTCTAGGTGTGAAGACGTTCAGACTGTGGCTAAGGCTTTTTAAGTGCAGAAGCGTTCCTGTCCATTTTGATTAAATAAATAAGCGACTGCACTGCTGATAGATTTTTGAAAGAGTATAATATTTTTTAACCGTTGTTTGAATAATTGTATTGATTAAACGCACTATGCGCCCGCACTATAGAGAAAACTAACAACAGTATTCACAAAATCTCAATTAAGCCAAATAGGTTATTTTGTTATTCAAGATGTTAACGGTTTCATAGAAATATGTGGTACTTAGACATAAATATAAGCCTTAAGAATCAACCAAATATTTAATGAATGCAAAAAAATAATTAAAAACCCTGTTTAAGTGTTAAAGTGGTTGCAGTACTAAATGAATTACAAAAAAAAAGATCCAAGAGTAGATTTTAATTGATCTGAAATGATTTAAAGCGTCAGTGCCCCGAATATACAACATTGCGTAAATCTCACCTCAAATAGTAAAAAAAATGTATCGAATATACGACGGCACTCCTAAAGAGTGTGTTAGTTTTCAAATAGTTTTCAATTTACGCAATTGAGGTGAGTTTACGCAATGGTTTATGCTAGCGGCAGAGAATACCTTTAAACGTAGAGCATCCACATGGGTTTGTATTGGCACAGATTTGTAGAATGAATTGATATCTGGTACTTCACCAACCAGGAAAAATCCATATTGTTGCCCATCCATGCTTGGAATGCTTTGCACATCACTGGAATGATGCAACAAGAACTACTGGCAATGCTTTGTGTAAATACAATTTGTGAAAGTACAGTGCTGTTGACCACAGCATTATGACGTCAGCGCAAGAAAAAACATACAAAATCAAAGTTTATTGTTGAAGCTTACAGTTCATTATGAGAATAACTCTTTAAGCTTGCAAGCAACAAAGCAGCCTTGGTAAAAAAAATAATGATAAGTATTGTAATTCTTTTTAATGTGAGGGTTCAGATTGTTGCTTATTTTCTCTATAGTATTGGCGCCATGTTAGTCGTGAGTTAGAAAACAGAAAGTATTTTACAAATTTAATGTTTATACAAAAATTATATTGTATTGAGTATTACAATTATTATGAAAAATTTTAATGTTGATTTGTAAGGATTGTGTAGAATAGAAAATGATTATTTTTTTCCAATACCAGTTTCTAATTTAATGGCATTAATACATTTAGAGTATTGAGACATTTTAAAAGAATCATTTCATTTTTAATTAATATTTTGTAATGTTACCAGTGGTGAAAAATCAGTATTATTTTTTGTCAATAGAAGAAGAAAGTGTGTAAGTTAATTCATAGTCAAGTCCGCACATTTAACAAGACAACATGGTTGTGACATCACACAGCCTGGTTGCTAAGGCATAGGCTAACAAATATTCTGGGTTACATAAACCTGTGACGTTTTCCGGCTGACGAAAATTCAAATTTGAAACATCCATGCGGCAAGCGTTCAAACTCTATTCAGTACCTACTCATGAGCACTTCAAAATATAAGCAGAAAAAAATTTGAACTGTTTCCGTAATATGTCTTCCAACTATAATTAGAATAGATACATTATATTCTTCTCAACTATATTTTCATTTTACAAGTAAAACTTCATTCATTGATAAGTATGGACGATTTAGGTTAAGTTGCCAATTTTATTTTAGAAACTGGTCTATGGAAAAAAGATGCACCATAAAAATATTATATTATAACAAGTATTAAGTAAAGCAATAGTTATTTTATTGTTTTTTTAATTAAGTCCTCAGAATTAAGTTATTTTTACATATACCTACTGAATATTATGAATACCCACATGATATTTTAACTCAAATGATGTGCCAAATTTTATAATAGATATTTATTAAATTATTTTTTCTTATCAGATTATATTCTATATGAAGCTTTGAAATTATATGTTAGTCAGTTGTTTTTTTAATTCACTATCTTTTTTTTTAAATGTGTATAAAATGAAAGAGTGAGATATGAAATCAATTTTTATTACAAATACAAAATTTGTTTATTCATACAACATCGGCGATGACAGCAAAAAAAACTTCACATTTTCAAAATTTCAACATAAATTTAAAATCAAAATTACATATCAAGGGTAACGAGAAACTTAATTGTACTTTTTTTGTTTAATTAAATATAAAGACAGTGTGGAAAAAGAGACTTGGAAATAAAAAGTCTGTCTTATATTTCTTTGACAGTACGTACCTACATAAACTTTGGATGTCAGTAATGAAATATTTATCAAATAATAAAATTAAAAGATGACAAAAATGAATATTTAAAAAAAATTGAGCATATTTTTACAAGCCGTATTTGTGGATCAGTAAACGGTTTCAATGTTTACAGTCATCACACTTTTGCCAATGCCACCCCAGTTTCAGTTTAAGACACCAGGAGTTGCAAATTTTATGTTCATTTGAAGTTAGGTTTATTTATTATATGTACATACACATGCAGCATGTGTAAGCACGAACTTACATGTGCCTGCTTGTGGGCATACATTAAAAATAGCTTAAAATACTAATGTATCTCTGCAATTTAAATTGTAGTTTATTGACAGTATTGAAATGAGATAAATACATGTAAACATGCAAAATGCCATTCTGTGTTTTGATTTATTTGTCCTATTTTCAGAAATTAACCTAGATTTCCTTTATAATTCAATATGACTCAAATTTAATAATTTGAAAAAACTTATTTTGTCCATTAAGGCAAAATATAATTTTCATACATCTTCAAATACGGTGTGTAAAAATACATGCAAAATTTTAAAGATTAACACATAAAAAAATACTTTAAGGTCAATAAAAACACACACGGAATGAAAAAAAGTGAGTTTGGTTGTGAATTATTTGGTCAATGAAGAGCTTAACGTAATGTTTGTTTCAATTTTACAAAATCAAAACAAAATACGTAAACAATATGCTAATGTTGATTAAATGTATAATTTGCATGTACTATAATAATGTTATTATCATTTATACCTACCTTTAAGAATGGACAAAAAAAAATTGAATAGATGTTAATTTAAATGGCAACAGTGATTTTATGAATATGCAATGTGCTTCATTACAAAAGAGTCAAAACAAAGATCCAAATTTAAAATTTTGTGACAATGCAAGTCTAGGTGACAGGGATCCTTAGCAACTAAAAATGAAATATTGGCTATGTCCCTAGCAACTCAGCTGGGTGATATCACAATTTTTCTGCCGACTCAATTCAACTGAAAAATATTTTTTGGCTTTAAATGTATAAAAAACATGTTTTTGAATGAAATAACCATTTTTTGAAAAACGAATTTAAGTTATATTCAGCCTGGTTTAGTTTTTCCACATTTTTTTCAACATTTTGAGAACATTATTGCATTTACATGAATCGCAGCATTGAAATACAATATCTACAATCTAACATCAATTTAGTAAAATAATTTGATTTGAAATCCTATCAAGGCACTAGTTAACATTGATTTCCAAGCATTTTACTAAGTAATAATGTTTTTGGATTATGATATAGATTGGAATTACAGTCATTATACATTTTCTATTAAATTAAAAAACAGATTTGATGAACTATGTGGTTCCTGCTTCATTGTCGTATAAGAAACAAGACTCGAAAAACATTAAATATGATTCTAAAGAAACATTGAGAAATTAAACCTTCTCAACCATGGCGGGTCGTCAAATCCAATTTTTAATTTATTGTAATATTTTTTTGATAGATTACCAACGGCAGTCCTTACATAGAATTATTTTTTTGTCACCATTTTGTTGAAAATTAGTAATGAATGTTGACAGTGTGCAGTATTTAAATAATATTACAATAATTGTATGTGTATTACTAATACATGTATACTTTCTTTTTATAAAAAAAGACCTTGCAGTTTTATTTCAACCCTGTGATCCAACAAAATCTAAAATTAAAGGATAAATCTACTTGTAGACTTAAAAAATATAGCAGCCCTTTTAGTACAATCTTAATTAATTATCAATGTTTTATAATAAAAATCTAGCAAAATAAATACCAAGTCTTCGATAGATGCTTGACACCTGCTTGACACGGGATAGTTTTAGAAGTTGTTTGTTAGGAATAAAGGGGCGATGGGTTTATCTATTTACGCATAAAGAGATGACGGGTGAAACAAGGCTGGGAGCCACTGGTCTAGGGCAATATTTCCAGTGTATGTTTAAAAAAACAGTGCTGGTTTATTTTTAAAAATCCCTCTTAATGATTACTATAACTCGGAACTTCCAAATGTCATAGGGTGATTTTCAAACAATAATAAAATCAATGAACTAAATGGAAATGTTAAATTGCTTTTTTCTAAACCTGATGGACATCAATTTGTAAACTACATTCCTCTTCACACATATACCTCAAAAAAATATGGGATCTCTGGGAAAATATGAGAATTGTGAGCAACTGGATTGATTCTTTTCGACACTACACAATTCCAAAACAGAGCAGGGAAAAGAAGCTTTGTATTTTTTTTTTAGATAAAAACTCTTATCATAGAGCAGTCAAAAGTATTGACACGACAACTTAAAAACAATATTAATTTAATTGTTTTCCTAGCTATCTACAGTCTTAACTAAGGGCCAGTTTTATAAACATTCCTACATGTTCAGCTAGCACTTAAATTTAAAAAACAGGACATTTTTTAATATACATGCTAGCTTCAAGGATACCAACATTAATACAAGGCCTAGATATTATTGATTTTCAAAAATCAAAAACATGTCTATAGATAAAACAGCCATCATTGATTTATATATTATTAAAAAGATAAAAAATTAAACACCTAGCCTATAAAAATGATAGAAGTAAAAAAATACTGATTTCTTACTTCACTAACAAATATGTTGTATAGAAGAAAAGGTAGCGATCTAGGGTTTAAAAAAAATGAGAAATATAAGAAAACACTGAGAATCATTTACTTATTATTTCCATAGATATTATGAGGAATTATAAAAATTAAAAAAAAAAACACTGGGTTTTATTTTTACAAACTGAGTTTCTTTCACCTTGAGTACTTTCAACTTGCTTACGTCATTTTTAAGAGGACATAAACTTTCAATTAGTGAAAATAAAACTGTTTTTTTTTTTTATTTTAATAATCTCCCATAAAAATATTTTTTCACTGCGTGAATACACAAACTCTTAAAAGTTAAATATATTTTTGTCATTTAAAAAAAATCCTTTACCTTTGATTCTATGCAATATAAATTCTCACATACAATATCAAATATAATATGTAATTTCAGATCCAAATCTCAACAAAATAAAATATTACATTAAAAGGGAGTCATAGCAAATCTCATGTTGCATTTACGGCAGCTTTCAGGAGTCAAAATTCAAGTGCATACATTCCAATCTCTTTTCTGGAGCTGCAAAATTAAGATGTGAGTATTTTTATCTTCAAAATGTCATAGATAACATTTAAATTCAACTAAGGGACACTAAAAATCAGCAGACTTCACTGGCTGTGTCACATTCAGCGGATGAACCATGAGAGCATGGGAAATATATTGATAGTGATGGACCTAGAGGGACAAAAGGAAGACCCACATTAAGATAGAGTGGTGACAAACTGTAGTGTGAAAGGGAGTATGGCCCAGGAGATTATTTTTACAGGAATCCTGTGCGGGAGACTCTGCGATTACAGAGAATCTGGAGTTCTATGAAACTAGTTGGAGTGACACAGAAGTGTCGGTGTTGGTGAGGTCATGATTCTTTGTCGCAGAGTTTTATGGGTAGTGTTAAGTAGGTTGCCTTTGTTTTGATACAATGAAAAGTAGTGGCGGTTGAAACTGGTTTTGAAAAGACTAAGATTAAATTGATATGGAAGCACGGAACCAGCAACTTGCTCCAAAAACGGGCACCGAAGGAATTAGCTGTGAAAACACCAAGATGTCATAGTTTTGATGTCGAGAAGGGATGAATGTGAGTCATTCTACGAGCTGCCATTGCTGTGAGGAGAAGAGGAGAAATAAGTGAGGAATAGTTATGATGATAAAAAAGATACTTAAAATTTTGGAGTTGTTAGTGAATTCAGAAATCAATTTGGTAAATGAGAAAGAATGTGTTTCTTCAGTTCGGGCATATTCCTTGGGTAGAAGGAGCATCTATGGCACTTCAGGGGTGTATTCTTCAGCCTTTTGTGCTCTTCTGATGACACTCTTTCTATTCTGCCATACTTCTCCAATCGGCTTATCAAATCTGTAAACATCAGGCAATACATGTACAAGCAATATGAATAGACTTTCACGGCCAGTGTTTGACTCTGAAAAGTTATCTTCAGGGATCTGTTTCCGTGGTCTAACAGTTTCATCAACACCAGATAAAAACGAAACATCCAAAAGTCGTAGCTCCCATAGAACACGGCAACAGAAACTAAAGAATGAACTGATTTTTGCATGTGACACAACTTTTTAACTTACATGATAAAGTTTAATAATAAAAAATTGTAATTTGTGAGAATCAGTTTGTCCTTGATTACAAGGGAGTCTCCTGAAGAGCAAGCTCCGAAGAGGGCTCTTGAGATGTGATTCACGCACGCTTGGTATGAGGTTGACCACGCCATACTGTAAAAAAAAAAGTTTACTCTGCCAATGTCACTCTTGTTTCAGGAAAGGTCGGCAAGAGTTGAAATGAATATTTGAGATAGGGTTTAAATATTGCAAGTCCACATGCGGCATGTTTAAGCACAAACTTATAAGTGTCTGCTTGTGGGAATGCATTATGAATCTCAAATATAATTGTATGTCTTTGCAACTTAGATTATAGTTTATAGATTAGAACAACGGTTTCCAAACGGGGGGGGGGGGAGGGTAGGCACACATAATTTTCAAAAGTTGCCATCCTTAAAAAACAATTTTTTTTCGCGCGTCCCTTTCTAAATCCTGTTTTTTAATTTTCATTTTAATACTACTATAGACACATTTTTGGCGCCTCCCCTAGCCAAAACTCGCGCCCCCCAGTTTGGAAACCGCTGGATTAGATAGATATTACATACCATCTGAAGTGATGAAGAAGGAAGTGGTGTAGCTGTTCCAGTGTTGCTTGGTTTTGAGGCAAGGGCTGGACAAGTCATCCGTCAACACGTGAAGATGTAGTCTTTGCACGCTGGGAACAGCGTGGTACCCCATCAAGCACCCGTCTCCCATTCCTGGCACCTTCTGCGTAGGCAAGAGACCGTATCCCACCGCCGCCATGTGTCTCAGTAAAGGAACATGTTCGCGTCTCAAGGCACTTAAGTCGACCAGATCTTCTTTAGGCATGACTAACACGTGCCAGCTGGCTTTGGGATATGTGTCGGCTATAACGACCACTCGCTCGTCTTGCTTTATTATTTGTTTGGGATCTTTCATCGCGTGCACAAGCCCTAGTGACCAATGCCCAACTGGCTTCTGAATGATGTGACTCTCTGAAGACAATTTTACAATTTTATTGGACATTTTGTTAGGTTTCGCTTTAAACTTTTCTACACAATACGATAAAATATATACTTTTGATTGACACTTCATAAATTAGATACAATGCACGTCTTCTATAGTAACGCGCGCAAATATTTTTCGAATTTCACATTGTTTTTGACCGTTCACAAACGAGTTTGCTTTCTTCTTCTTCTTGAAGAGGGTCCTTCGAATAGTGGCGATTAAAGTGTCGTATAACGAAGCAAGGTACGGAAAATATATTTTGCAATAAAAGTCATAAAACTCACCGGAAGTTTTGAAACTGATAGCAGTTCCTTTAGATAGAAGTACCTTTTTCGAATCGAGATGTATTTTTGGTGGTTTTCGTAGCTTTAATTTGATATGCGCCACTTCAAATGTTTTTCTTTATACGACCCTGGTCTATTTGTATGGAAGCTGTGAACCCCAACTTTTCTTGTAGTTACCAGTGGTAAAAAATAAATTACTTTTAATAAATTGTTATTATTTTGTATAAAAAACAATACTTTAATGCTCAATGGTTGTTTTTTTGTATTTTGAAACCTTCATGCATTTTTTGAACGGTCTTGCTAATTTTCAATCCTATTCGAGACAGGAAAGTATACTTGACTCTGGATTCCGCTCTCCGCGGGATTCGCCATACAGAAGAAGAAGAAGAAGAGACAGGAAAAAAGGCGGTAAATGTGAAAAATAAATTTGACAGTTCGGATCAGCTGTGGTTCAGATAAAATAAATGTCAATGATTCAAACCATTGAGTTGTTCAAACAAATTCATATTTATTCTTGCCTTTGATAATATTTGTTTATCTTTTTTTTATTTAACACTCAAGCAATATGGTATGTGATGGGCTTATAATTTTTATGCTGAAAATATTGAGGGATTTCGGATTTCCAATGTTATCGTTGCTGTTTCTAGGGTTAATATTTCATGGGATCAACTTTTAATATAAGTGCATTTATAAGTGGCATTATGGTATTATAGTCAAACATACCTTTTGTTGATCTATATTAAATGCAGGCAAAAGCTTGGTGGGGCAGTGAACTGAAAATTTGGATTCAAATCTGAAGTTTAGGGTACGTACCTACGCACTATGCGGCATGCCGCAGCCAAGAATATGTATTCTTAAGTAATTGGTTTTCATTCGCACTGTGCTGCGGAATGCCGCATAGTGCCTACGTACCCTTAGATATATAGACACTATGTACTTCAAATCCAAAATATGGATGCAATCTTTCACACTTCAGTATTTTAGCTGATAGGTACTTAAGTCCAGAAGTGGCTCTAACCAAAACTTGAGGTAGGGAATGACCTTAAAAAAATAATTTACTCACCTGGCCATACACTGCACCCGTTGACTTATAAGTTATAACTCAATACTACACCATTCACGTCACACCTGGTCACCACCATTCAGTTGACAAGCAGAGCAATGGAAATGTCACTAGGAAGATGGTGTAGAAGTCTCTTTATTTTTTATTTGTTTTTTTTAAATGTTATACCTACATGGATCAAAGTTAGGCCTTACTGATCAAAATGTAAACTTTATTTTAATTTCACAATAACGTACAAAATAATTAATACATTCAGTACTTAGTTGAAACTAAGTCTAGTAAGAAAGAACTTTCAGGGATAAAAAAATAGTTTTGCATCATTTTCAGTTCCTTCCGATTATTGGTTATAATTTGTTCTAAAGTTTTGAAATAAAATGAGATGTATGTTTATTAATTCCTGATAATTATGACTTTACTTACACGCTTGAAAACGTCACAAAACTGATGGTAAATCAATAAAGAGTACAGTTTACATGACATTGTGTGCAATACATTGACATATTAATAAACCTTATTAAAAACCTTATAACTCTATGGTGAAATATGACTATTCGCCAAGTGCACGCCGGGACTCCCCGACGCAAATCTTATAAAAGAATATTATTATTCATATTGTGTTCCATCGAAGAAGATTTGTCCCCTCAGGCGTTTGGTTTTGATCTGTTAAGCGCATGCGTGAAGACGTTGATTTTTGTATCCTAAAAGCAATCGTCACTAACACAAACAAAAGAACTAAGGTGATCCAAATGACGATCACCGTATTCACGAGGTATGGGTACATTCTCCCGAAGCTGGGCGCGGGTACATAGATGGGAGAAGATGTCCCGTCCCGAATTAGCGAAGACTCGAACCTTACAATATTGATAATTATTTCTCACTTTTGAAAAAATCTTTACTCACTGTGTACAGCGCAGTAGGTGTATTTCGTCTAAAACCTTATATTTATTATTAAAAAAATATTCCTTTTTATTTCTCATATTTCCCTTCTTATAAGAAATATTTTTTCCAATTTCATCCATAGGGATGTTCCCCTCAATCCTCCGACGACGCACCGCAACTGCTTAAGTCAACTGTGGATAAAATTCATAACTTTGTTACAAGCCAAAGGCAGAAATTTAGGATATTCTTTAAAGATGAGATACTTAAATATAGGTATTTTGGAAACACAGAGTTAAGTTAAACTTAATTAGATTTCAGCGTAAGATGTCAAAAAGAGATATAAAGTATCAATAATTTTTACTGACAGTTTTCTTGATGCATGGAAACTAATTATAATAAGATCTTGTTTGTATTAAGAGGACACCTCAGGGCACTCTGTCTTTGGCACGCCAAACGGCTCTTATGTTCCATCTATTTCCTTTAGGTTGATCAATATCTCATATAGGTACCTACATGAGATTTTTTTCAAATCCTTGATTGCTCCCTTTGGTTCTAAAAGATTCAAATATAAGCAGGATTGATTTTAAAATACCAAAATATATTGGATTCAGTGAAAGAAATAGAAGGGGATTTAGTAAAAAAACATACTTAAAAATTACACTTATTTATTTTCTTCAATTTTGTATCGGGCATTTTTAGATAAGTACAGAAACTTGCATAGGTCTTCATTACTAGTTGCTTACACCTCTATGTTGCAGTGTCCAAACTTTACATTGCTTACCAGAACCACAAGTTTCAACAATGTGCTAGATTTTATTAAATTTGACAGCGTTCCTTCTAACATTTTTTACATCTTCACATCTTTTGAATCATTGAAAACTTTTTGAATTTGGAATTTTTTAGTATGTATAAAAAGTGTTGCCACTTTTGTTAGTGCAGCTGTAAATATTTTTAAAGGCCAGGCTTTGTACCTAACTTTGGTTCTATATAATTTTTGTATCATCTCCATACATTTTTCAAATAGTTCTACTTTTTATTCTACACTCTCATTGAATTGATTTCACCATCTTTTAATTTTCCTAAAATGCAAGAATTAGAAATTCTGTTCATCATACAGATTTATTAAGATCTTTTCAATGTTACTTGCTTGTCGAATTTACCTAAGTACATTTTTTTGTTTTTATTTCTTAAATGCTTTGAAAAATTATTTAATCTTTTCTTGACACATATTTCTTTGGCATTGTTTGGCACATTTTGTATGACAACATATTTCTTCTGACAGCTTCCACACCTGTCTGTGCATAATTGCTACATTAATGATTATCGTTAACATTATTACAACCTTCACTTTGTGAAAAATGTATACCAAATTATATTCCTTATGTATAGTCAGCTGTACTGATGGAAATGAACAGTACTAAAATAATAATGTATTTGTTAGCAGGTAGGTATTAAATATGTCTGGGTTTTTATTATTATTATTAATATTAAGAGAAGTCAGGGTTAATTAATAGAAAAAAAATAATAAGAGATCCCCAAGCAGAAAGTGATTAACTGTGAAAGTGTTTACTTCACATTCAAAGTTGCATGAAATAAATTCCCTACACTTGAATATGCTGTCTTATTGTTTAATCCCTTATATCTTATAATGCATACCAATATAATACCTGAATTATTTCATCATTCTGTTCCTTCACCTCATTCTAGACTTTATTGCATGTAAATGGTCATACAATGAATTCACTTAAAAAACATTTTGTTGCCTTCTAGACTATGTAGACTTTTCAGTAGGCCCAATCAGAATCTGGTCGTGAAACATATGGGGTTGCCGGACACACCACGCCAGATCATCAGGTTTTTTCTTCTGCCATCTATCACATTTATACCTAAAAGGTAACACTGAATAAGTGAACTATTAAGCTAGCATGGGTTTCTCAGATAAATGCACCTGTTTTTCTATTTTCTAGGAGAGAAAAAACTAAACAAAGTGTGAATATCCCAGAAGCGTGCATCCCATATAGGCACATGCGTCTAATAGGTAGGAAAGGTATGGTAAAAAACCATTTAAGCTTGATATTCAGATTAAAATTCAAAGTTTAAGTTTGATTAGAGCAATCGTTAGCACTTCAGTCAATTTCAAATGAATTATTTTAAAGGAATAGGATATGTATTTGCCTATACCCTCTGCACGCGCCTGGAAAATCCTGTAGCTTAGTAATTTGTCTTGAGCACATCTTTATGATAAATTCACTAACTGAGAAGCTACACCTAATAAAATGTTTTTTCCACAATTTCTCAAATTACTGAATCAGCAATTATTCACTTTTACCCTTAAGGTGACGATATTATATTTGTTTACGGGAAAAAGAGACGAGACTGATGTTGGCAGTATTTAAAAAAAAAAAAACCTTTTGTGTGTCCATCGCTAAAATTTATTTTCCATTTTCAAAAAGGTATGAGGAATATTCTGTCTCAATGAATACGAGTATACACATACCAATTTAAAGCTTTAATTTATCTATGAATGACAAAATTAAATTATTTGAAAAAGTTATTTTCAACAAATTGTTAGACTGTAATTTTTTTTAAATACCTACCTGCTAGGTTATAAGTGAATGTATTAACACAACTATTTTTTTTATCCAATTGTATGATTGTGAATGAAAAAAGAAAAACATATTGTAAACATGTTTACAACAAAGCATTGAAAATTATTAATTTATGAACAATTTGTTTCTTAAATTTTAAGGTATAAAGAGAGATGTATAGACCTACAGATAAAATATAAGTAGGTGGGGATTTGGTTTTTTCAGGGATTTTTTTATCAATTCTGACAGTAATATGTAAGATTGATCTACAGCAATAATAATAGAATTATGTAGGTACTTTTGACTCCTCTATAATAATCAATTTGCAAGTTAATAATATAAAAAAACACAAAAATGTGTATTCGGCACTTAGAAGACTGTTTCGTACCTACTTTATAAAAACATCTGTGAAAAAAATTCAATTCTAGTTTAACTATGTAATTCTAATTTATTTTCCTACACATTGTTTTATTTCTACAAATTCAGAAATAAATGATTAAAATTCAGTGTGTTTTTTTAACATAAAACATTTAAAATGTTTTTTTTGTAATTTTTTCATTGACTAAATTTCTTCAGTAAAACATTTTCATAAATCATAAAACATTCAACGATTCTTAAAACTACCTATTTCTATTATTAACCTTTGAAAATTTTCACTATACAATATTACCTTTAGGGAAACATTTCAATTTACTTACATTAGAATTAGCTAATAAATATTTTCTGTTTTCCATTTGTTTTCATATTCAACCTAGTGGGTATAATTTGCAACAACAACAAAAACATACAGCATCTCCATAAAAAGTCATCAACCTTTCATCGATCAGTAAAAAAAGAATCTTTTCGTTTTTCTATTGGTTGCAAATCAAGAAAATGACTGATTGAAATCAAAATCCCTTATTGTAATTACTAAAACATGTCAACACTTAAAAGATTTTTCCAGGATATGTTTCTGTGGTCCATCAATGCCTTATGCTCAATGAACCATGGCAACAGATCCTTGAAACAATCCTCAAATGTTATCTGCCTGCATAAAGATATATAATGCTTACAATGTTGGTTATTTTGGTATTAAAAAGCATTTCAAAAAAATCACTTTACTAAATTTATGTCTAAAAAATTCATAGATAAATTGACAGGATTTTTTTTGTAAGACAAGTCATCAGAAATTTTAGTAGGAATGAAATATGTACCCCAAGGGTTAAACTATCAACCGTAGTATATCTGGATAAATTATAAAAACTAAAACAACTATTCTACTGAGGGTATGACCTTTTATGAATTTTTGGAAAAATGCTACGGTTAAGATTTCGTAGGTAAATGCAAAATTTACTTGAGGTACGTACCATCCATAATGACTTAATTTAACATGACTGTCAGCTTTTAAAAACAACCATCCATGAATATTTGTAATGTGTAGTTAGAAGATTTTATTACTTATATCCAGATTCAAATGTATTTTTTAAACAATGAATATAAATAAAATATATAGGTTTTATGTATCCACGCTTACTGTTTTTTATACATCACATTGCCTAAAGAAAAAAAATGAAAACTAAAAAAGTAGGGTTTAGACTTTAGAGTGAAGTAATTTTCATGTCACAAGATAGCTTAAATACTGGCTATGATCATTGGGAAGGGTTTGAATAGTTGAGCTATGTACTATGTACAAAAAGTCATAATCTAAACTTAAAGTAAATAGGTACAGTTTTTGGTTATTAACTAGAGTGTATGTAGTTGAGTATTTATTTTCTATTTACCAAAAGTGTGCTGTATTGGACAAATACCAAGGCCTTACAAGAAATATGGCAAATACATATTATAATAATAAAAGTGACACAAAAAGGATTATATTTTGATTATGAAATTTGCTGTTAGATGTTCATTGACTAAAACGTTGGTACAAAGCTGACCTCCCATGCTGTAAAAACTTGGTTCACACTTGGCCATCTCAGTTTTAAGAAAAGGCCATAGGAATTGCAAGGTTTATGCTGATATTAGTTTTTAATTTATTTTTGCATTAAATATATGCTTTAAATGTCAATATGTGTTTGCAGTTTAAATTATAGAGTAGATTATACAAAAAACATGAAATTCTCTACTTTTGTGTTGAATTATGCACTTCACATCTTTTTTCATACACAAATAGTCCAAAATGGTACATATTTATGAAAGAAAAGAGTAAAGTGCAAATCTTGATTTCTCCATGCATTTTACCAGAAAACTCAAGTAGCTGAAAGAGTTAAAAACCTGGAATAATAAATAAATAATGGCAATACTGCAAACTTTTGGCTCTTAGATAAATACCTAACATGATTATTTTCTTTTTAAGTATTTTGTGCGTTTATTTAATATATTTATTACAGACACATATTTCACAGTTGTGTTACAAAAATCATTAAACTCAACAAAGTAGGTAAAATGATATAATTTATAAATTATATAGGTACTGCTATTTATTTTAGTTGAAAGAATATCACAAAGGGATTTATAATTATTTGTAGAGAGAAGGATATCTACTTTAAATGTATGAATGTGATAAAAAATGTATTAAATTTCCTTCAAAGCTTTCAGTGTACTGACATTTACATTCAACTGCAAATTATTCAATAGTTTATAATTAATTAGTATTTAGGTAAGTATAAAATGTCTAAAATGTTGTCATAGATTATAATTGGGAGTAGATATACCTTAGAGTTTATATCACAGGTAAAACTACTCACAGCTGATCGATGATGGATCAACAGGATCTAAATAATTGGGTAAATGAATGAAATGTGGGAATTGCCTACAAAATAATGAAGAAAGTGCACAACAGTGAACTTCAAAATGAAATTACTTTATAATCAGCCTCTTAACATTTAAATGTACCTATCACTGAAGTATATTGGTAACTTATCAGGGTACATTTCGTGCCATCTTGAAAATCACTGATGAACTGTATGCTTAATTAAAACTTTTGTAGATACCTAATTGCTCAACTATTTATGTAAATAAAAAAAATGTAGTTTTTAATTCGCAAACAAAACAGACACAAAAAGATTGGAGACCAAAAAAAAGCTTGACCTAGTTTACCTTCAGTCTCCCACACAATAAAAAAAGGGTTGTAAAAATATAAAAAATGTATTTTATAATAAGGAGGTACCTAAAGTGCACTACGATGTCTCCACGAAATGAAATGTTTATCACCACCTTGTATTTATTATATTAGTAGATATTTAGTTTGTCCATCAGTCATTGGCGTAACGACTATCACTATGGCCCTGTGGGGGGAGGCGTGGGGGCCTCGGGTCACGAGAGTGGGTACGAGCAGGAGCGCTTGCTGGCGGGCACGAGGGGAGGCGCGTCCTCTCCCGGCAGCACGGCCGCGCGCCGCCACTGGTCGCGCACTTCCTCTACGCGCGCCAGCACGCGGAGCACGTTGAGCCCCGCCAGCTTGAGCACGTCGCGCTCGCTCCACGCCGGGTCCGCCAGGAGCTCCGCCAGCAAGTGCGGGTACCGGGACACATCCTCCAGGCCCGCGGGAGTCATGTTGATGCCATCATAGCCCGCGCCGATCCCCACGTGGTCCACGCCTGCCACGCGCCGGATGTGATCTATGTGCGCCACCACGTCCCGCACGCTCGCAGTGTCGTTGCACGCTACGAGCTGCGTGAAGAAGTTTACCATCACAACCCCACCGTTATCCGCAACCAGGCGGAGAATGTCATCGGGTACATTACGCGAGGAGTTGCACACGGCTAACGCCCCGGAATGTGAAAACACTACAGGAGCGCGCGTTGCCTCCAAAGCGGCGCGAGCAGTAGCGGCTGCCGTGTGAGAGAGATCAACCAGCATCCCTAATCGATTCATCTCTCTCACTACGGCGTGTCCAAATGGTGCTAAGCCTCCATCCCCGCCCGCTGCAGCTGCCCATGGTGTGTCACACGTGTGTGTCAAGGTAAGGTAGCGTGCGCCCAGCCCATACAGAGATCGCAACACAGCTAGAGAGCCGCCTAGCGAGTGCCCTCCTTCCACCCCGATGAGTGAGGCTATGCGACCCGCGCGATGTGCCGCCAGCAGCTCGCGCGAACCCGTAGCCAAAGATAAATGATGGGGATGCATCTCAATGAGTCGCTTTATAACGTCCATTTGCTCAAGCGTGAGCTGCACCGCGTCTAAATGTTGGGCACCGCACGGCACATAAGCTGACCAGAACTGTGCACCTACCATGCCCGCACGCAGCCTGGGGATGTCAGTGTGGGACCAGCGACTACGAGCCCAGGGCTCAGCACGCGCTAGATCTGCACTTAAATTTAATCCTGCCAATCGGTTGTGCATGAATTTGCGAACGTTCCACGCTAAGTCGTTGTGTCCGTCTACGAGTGGCGCTTCTTGCAGAAGACGTCGCGCGAGCTGTAATCTTGCTTGCGGCGTGTCTCTGCGTGCTCGTCCTCCACCTAGAGCAAGTGGTAGCGCCAGCCCCGCAGCCAGTAAAGCGGCTAGTCCCACCAGCACTAAGCACACTCTACTTCTCGTCCCACTTCGAGAGCCTTCTGGTTTTTCATGTGGATGCGGATGAAGGTCTCTCTCCCTCTCTGAACTTCTACTGCTGGAAGACTCTGGCGTAAGGAAGTGTCCTCCGTTACATCTCTCCGCCACGTCTGGTAAATCTCTCGCCCCCAGGCCCTGAAACATGCACACGTAACATTTATAATCACGCGAGTTACTAAATCTGATGTACCAGCTACCTACTTATTAAGCACAGTAGTTTGTGTCCCTTTTGTAAGGGACGACCACAACCACAACATTGCGAAAACTATCTCACATTATCTTTGTGCTAGGAGTAACTGCATCAAAAAGTTTAACCGTAACTTAAACAAACAAGGCCACACCCCTACGGAACGAACTAAGCGTTTTTTTTTGTTAATTGAAGAACTCGGTTATATCATGACAAATACATTGAATATCTTCCAACCACTATTTCAACTGGAAAGATGCAACATGAAAAAAACTATATAATTAAGTACCTACAGTGTTTGCCAAGACGTCTGAGTGTACCTATTTCGTATTCAAATAAAATTCCGGTGCAAAACTTTAAAGTCGCGGTTTCTGTCGAACAAAATCAATTACCATTTGTTCTCCCCGGACAAAGACAAACGTACAAAGTTTGGACATTTGAATGAACGGATGAATAGAGACTGTCGCATTTAATGTAAGCCGAGAGGGAAGAAGGCGAAGTCGATAATTTGCCGGAAAACAATGATTAAGGAACCACCCACCTAATTTATGTATCCATTTGTTTGTTTTTCTTTTCAAGATATAGAATACACTTTTACAAGCCAAATTCATTTTGAATTTAGTCTTAAGACAGATAAGTTACGATATCAAAGACAAGACTTCATTTTGATTTAATAGTTTACTGACGGGAGGATAAATGAAGAAGTGTTCTTTACAGTATGAAATGAAATAATGAAAAAAATGTTACCTGGCAAACTGTCGTTGAGTGTCCGGGACCCGTACAGCACATCTGAAAAAAGAAAATATTTTCTTTAATGAAACGGTTTTATGAAAACATAATATTTTGTTCGTAAAAAAACTGCCTAATAAATTGAAATGATTTGAGCCAAGGAAAATTTGCATTTTGCTGACCCAATAAAAGGCTTAATAAATGCTACGAAAATTGGATAAAATACAAGTATAATATTTTAAATTAAATTCCCAAATGATTCTTGGAGGGAAATGGTTTTCTTAAATTGGAATAAGATAAGAATCTTTCGAATGTCTTTCTCTACACCCAGAGGAGATTTTCCAACAGTCGACACTTTGGTTTAACGATCTACGTACTTTTATACTTTCCAGTATGGGTATTTAGCGTACGTGTATGGTGTTCAGATTTGAGGAACCTAGACCATCAAGAAAAACTTGCAGGATACTGGATTGTTTTCAAATAGTAACATTAGAATAGTGCACAATAAAGTAAAATGGTAGATGGTTTTTAGTGCACGAATAAAAGTTTCTTAAATATTATTTGTCAAAAACTCTTTTTTAAACTGTTCAAAGTAAATATGTTACACATCCCACATGCGACCTCTTCGGGGCAGACTTTACTAAATCTCATCGTTTTTATTATTTTTTGCGGTAAATTTGACAATTTGCAAAGTAAAAAGGCATTTTTATACGACATCATGGCATTTGTAATTATTGAATATCAAAACACAAGATGGAGAAAGCAAGAAAACATCTAGGACTTCTGTATATTGTATGTCAATTTTCCACTTGTAAGTCTAAAATATATAATCTATAATTTAAGTTGCAAAGATATGTTAACATTTAATCATGCCCACAAACAGACACGTGTAAGTTCACGCTTACAAATGCTGCATGTGTACTCACAAATCAAATCTACAACTCAAATAAACATAAGCCCTGCAACTTTTGCCGACCTTCCCTGAAACAGGGGTGACATTGGCAAAGTGAACCATTTTTTACAGTATGGGTGGTCAGCCTCATACCAAACTATAAGTCAAGGAATATGATTATTATAAATTATGTTGAGTTTGACAAGTCAAGTTGACAGTTGTGTCTCATAGATTGCTTCGATGCCGTACGCTAGTTTTGACTTTGGTATATTATATGTCACTTTTCCACTTGTAAGAGCCCGTTCCCACTTGTCGGGTGTCAGATCCGTATATTCATCGGAGGTTCCAGTGGCAGAACATTATATATGGAGCTATTCACACTTGTCGGAAACCGATTTTCCGAACCTAAATGTTCTGCAACTGGAACTCCGATGAATATATGGATCCGACACCCGACAAGTGGGAACGGGCTCTTCATAGGGTAAAACGCTATGGCTGAGTTTAAGGGTGTGGTTTTATACTCGGAGCTGTAACACAATTAACCAGATTTCACCAGATGGCACAGGACGGGCGCCACCAAGTCCAAAGTTAATTATCCAGCTGGATGGAGTGACAGCGAGGTCAGGGCGCAATAATTGTAATATAATGTGAAGTATTTTAATGGCGGCCATGGGGGCATTCTGACAATGAAGATAACTCAATTGAACTGTTATAGACTTGGAATGTCGACCCGCGTCCCGCAAAATAAAACTCATTTATAATTTCATCCCCTATTAGGCATAAGGCCCTTAATTAATTGCGAATATTTATTGTACGAGTATCTATTTTATAAACATCTTTGGCATGTATCACGAAATAAACATCCTTAAAAGTTCTTATAAAAAATTAATAATAATAAGAAGGTCTCACACTATGTAATTGACAATTATAACAACTACACAGTTTAAAAAAATACTCGGATATTAGACGAACCGTTATAAGAGAATTCACATTATTCTCGACGTTTCGTTTCGCGACGTAGCTAACAACTTCATTAGACAGTTCATCCTCAGTCATCAATATCCGAGTAAAAAAAAAAATTAACTGTGTAGTTATCATAATTGCAAATATGTCAAACGACACGTAACAGTTTTCACACTGCTTTTGAGCAGTAGGTTTAGAAACATTAAAACCTTTCTATAGATTAACACCATAATAATTATTACCTATCATTTAAAATAAAATATTGATCAATAAAGAAATTTATGTACTTGTTTGTGATGGCAAATAGGATATTAAATGTTTTTTGTTGTATTTCTGGTCGATAGATCATAACAGCTTTACTCAACTCTGTTAGATCACCATACGAGTATAAAAGGCTGTGGTTTGATAACGACTGGAATGCAAAATGTATTCAGTTTTACCACAGATTGCAGTACCTTAAAATTGTATCATTGACCCTTATGTACATATTTTAAATAATGCCTGTTCCGTACCTGTGGAAAGAGATTCAACCAATGCATCCTTAATTTAAAAATAACTTAATATGTAAACAATTTCACTGAATCTGGGAGCATAATAGGGAATAAATGAAAATAAAAAAGTTGTTGCTGCGTGGTGGGGGTGAACAAAGAAATGAAGGTAGAGGGGAGAGACGAGTAGGTATGTATTGAAGGAACTGCAGAGATATATGAGGGAAGTAAGCGAGAAGCGGTGTTCGCACATACAAATGCAATTACTGAGAAAGACGAGGGGGTGGAAGGTGAAGAAGGGGAGGCGGCGTGTAATTATTTCTTCTTTATTCACTTTTTATTCGTTTTTTATTTTCTGCCACAGTCGCTGGGACGGGGAAGTTCTCCTCAAAGGAATAATGAGAAAGTAGAGCCTTCGATATAATGCAGAGAATTGTATTATTATGGTTTTAAGGCTTCTTCAAATAGGAAGCGTTTTTAGCGCGCGTCAAGGCGTTTAAGCGTCGTGATTTATAGCGCTGTGTTGTGTTGTACCTGTCAAACAGAGAAAACGCGCCACCAGTAAGTACGCGACGATCCATCGCAGATTCCGGACGTCGCGTTGTATTTTGAACAACATTTTCATTGACGCCGGGCGTTTTTTGTGTCAAAATTAAAAAAATGTTTACATAAAGATTGAATGCTTTTCAAAAAATAGATTCTGGTTAACAAGAAACAGCGTTTATTAAACAATGGACCATGCACAATATTCTAAATTGTATTTTTTTCTCGGCAAGCAAACTTCAAAAGTCTGCATGCTACAACTCACTTTAGTTTACATTTTCTCTAGCAACCCGGAAATGCGACGGCACGATTATATTGTCTATGGAATTTGAATTAACTTCCATTTTACGGCGGATGAAATAAAAACATCCGTTTCTACTGTCACAACAGCCAAGCATGACATTTTTAGAAACATACATTTCTCTTACCTACCTACACTTTTCATATGAAAGCACAGTGATTACTATTCCATTTTCCCTGCAACTCATTTTCTTTAATTTACTTACCTTTTAACATGTGTGCCCTTTGTCTGCAGCTACGTTATGAAAAATCCAATATATACGTGGGTAGTTAGGTTTAAGTTAGAATTACGGTCGTTTGACATTTTGACAATTAGGTATATTATTTTTTTTTTAAACTGAACAATTTTAAAACTTAATTTAAATCGGATATTTAACGAACCGTTTGGAGAGAACTTACATTATTCTCTACGTTTCGTCAGCGACGTAGCCGACGTCTTCAGTTCATCCTCAGTCGCCGCACAGAGAGGATGTTCTCCTGAAGACGTCGGCTACGTCGCTGACGAAACGTAGAGAATAATGTAAGTTCTCTCCAAACGGTTCGTTAAATATCCGATTTAAATTAAGTTTTAAAATTGTTCAGTTTTAAAAAAAATTATATAATTGTCATTTACGTGGGTACCTGCATACAAACATTTGTATAGGTATACATAAAAGTGGTCATCTATGGTTCGGAATCTTGGTGTATGACCCTAAACGACCAACAAAGACTTCTGTCTTTTGAAAATAGGATTCTAAGAAAAATATTGGGTCCACGACCGGGTATTGCAGAAGGAACCTGGAGGCTTAAAAGTAATGAAGAAATTCGCTCCACAACTAAACAACCTCTCATCACAAGTGAAATCAGATCCCGAAGATTGGCATGGATTGGCCACGTCGTTAGATCCGGAGAAGAAAGGGCCACTAAAGGTATTCTGCAGGGTATACCCGAGGGCAGGAGACCGTTAGGCAGACCAAGACAAAGATTATTAGATAACATCAACCGAGATCTGGAGGAGCTCAATGCTAAAGACGACTGGCAGTCCATTGGTGAGGATAGAAAGGCTTGGAGATCTATTGTTTCGGAGGCAAAGGTCCTACAAGGACTGTTGGGCCATCGGAAGTAAGAAGTAATACATAAAGTTACATTTGTAAAGTATAGAGTAGATACTCATATAAAAGTAAATCACAGCGTTTACCAAAACATGTACTAAAACTGAAACGCTGACCAGAGGCACTGTTTTAGTTTACATACATTCATGGTGGATCAAATGCAGTGAATATACAAAGAGAACCTTGAATAATATGAGAAAACCCTGTGATTTTCGGGAGGGAAATGTTCTTTCCTCTGTTATGAAAAATGAAACCGTATGCATGTTTGTGTACCTAAAAATATTTCATGAGGTTTGAATAAGAAAAAGCAACGAAAATGCACATATTTTCCTCAGATACTGTCATTTTACTAAAGTTTAAACGATTGCAACTTTTATTGTAGGTAGGTACGACTTTATTTCAACTAAAACATATTTATGTCATGAATCTTACTACCAAATTCTTTTTCAGTCCAGTCTTAGACGTTTAGAAGTTTCCTAGAACATTCTTCATGCCTTCCTATATGCTGTTGTGTTCAGAAATCTTCGGCTTAGGAAGCAGGAAAGACACATCTTTACAAAAAATCTTATCCGTGATTTGAGAGGGTCCTTGGGGTGGGGACACACATAAAAACGGTCTTCTTTAAATTATGTTTACTTTGCAAATAAATGATCTATATATATAATAGGTATACTGTTACGATTTTACAGGGTTCAATTTAATAAAAATTACGGTTATTTATTTTAGATACGGATAACATTCGGTTCATAGACAGAGTTGCTTTGAAACTGTATAGACCGGCGGCTTACATACTAGTCTGGCTACAGAGCATTCTGATCTCTATTTATAGGTGAGAATAAAGGTTATTCTCGAAACATTAAGAACTGGCCCATGCGAGATTTCGTCAGAAATTTCTACTTAGAATATTCGAGTAAACTCTCACACAATCTCGAACAATTACAAATACAATTATTTAAGTACCTCCAGAATTTTTTAATGGAGGCCATGGGAGGACAAACAAAAAATATGGGTTGACGTTATTGTCCAGCTGTTGGGAAAACAGTGGTGAGATAGACGAATGTGGAAACATTTTGGAGAGGCCTATACCCACCAGTGGAGAGAAGAAAACTAGCAGTAAGTAAGTACCTACATCTTAAGACTTCACAGACACACATTCACAACAATATAAAAGTAGGAAAAATGTTCAAAGCTACCAGATTGAATTTTACACTTAGTAGAATGCAGAATGCAGTGGAACTGTAAACGTCAAGGATGAAGTGCCAGACGGGATGAATTTATTTTACACGAGTGCAGGTTCAAGTAAGAAGTGAGATGTTACAAAGTAAGCCGTGGTTTATTTTGGCGCTAGCGTGTCAAGGCACTTGTCATGTCTTTGGCCCCGAGCGCCGTTTCTTCCCTATTCAAAGGGATGCCAGCGTAAAAGTGGTGGTATATGTATCATTATTCACGCTACTCGTGATCTAGCAACAATCCCACAAGGAGTGCCACCCGATGTATGCTATTAGCTTCAGTAACATCGAACCATTTACTTTTAGAGTCATGAGCACGCCCCTGACCTAGAGGTTCTTGTTTTGTCGTGCTGTAGCTTTCACTTCACGGGAAGGCCTTTCGCCACTTGAGAAAATATATAGCTTTGCATGAGCGTCCATGTGCTGTGGGTCCTTCTGACACATACATACAGGACGGGTACGAGGAGGGTTTGAGCATATATATCTTTCAAGAAGCTAAGTGTATCGTCCCTCCAATGCTTTTTTGACTTATCTTCAACAGAAGTGATTTCACATGAGCAATGTTTGTATGTGTACTGGACGAATGTATCTTATAAATACTGAACATTGGTTTTGAAAATATTTAAAACAACTCTCACATTATCGTGCTTAGTTTTTTTTTCTTAGATTGTGTATAGGTAATGTGTTTCCTAAGACAATTTCATTGAAAAGACGTACTTGAATCAAATGATAGATAAGCCAAAGAAGCACTGTGACAATATTGTGACGCCTCATTGCTAGATCGCTAGAGAAAGCAAACTAATAATTTTATTTAATTTTATAATTTTTGGATGAATTCAAACAAAACACTGTTTATTTTCAATATAAAATTTATTTAAAAAAATTAAAATCTTTAAACAAATATTACTAACGCGTTTTCGACCTAGTAGGTCATCATCAGGTATAATTACACTGATTACACTGTAATCATACCTGATGATGACCTACTAGGTCGAAAACGCGTTAGTAATTTGTTTAAAGATTTAAATCTTTTTAAATAAATTTTATATTGAAAATAAACAGTGTTTTGTTTGAATTCATCCAAAAATTATAAAATTAAACAATATGAATTTTCACAGTGTTAATACACAAACAATACAAAGTACAATAATTTTATTATTGGTTGCCAAGGACCTCACTCACTTGTACGTTTTCTAGCCGAAAACAAGTTATTTTTTCGAATAACATACCAACTCCATTACAATTAAAAAGAAAAAATGTTTAAATTGATGCTGTAGAGATTTTTCCCGTATCTGCTGCCGTGGTTTGTGGGAGTTGGAGCTTCCGTACGTTTCAGTTTTAATGTTTTTTTTTTAAATGCACCCAAAAACCATTTTTGAATAAAAAAATCACAATACTTTATCATTTGGGATTGGCAACGCGCATAGACAGACAGTCGTATGGGAAGAGGTGTCATAGACATTTTTCGCTGTCACCTGACGTGACATTTCATTAAAATAATAATTCAAAAAGTCTCCGCGGGCTTATGGTGGCGCTGTCAGCGAATATCACAGGTTTCACGTTTTAACTCGACAACAAACATTGCACCGAAAAAAATTATGGAAGTAAAAACATGCACTTGAGGTTCTGTTTTGTTTTCTGTACATTTTTATATAAACGCAATGTTTCAGTTTGAGTATAAGGGCTTATACTTGGGGTTCGATGGGCTCGGAGTGTCGCTGCATTATTTAGGGAGACAGGATTCTTTCCTGGAGGTCGCTATTCATGCAGGAAATGAAAAACTGCACAGGAAAAAAACTAGCAAGTATACAAGGATGTCTCATTAGACGGCTCGTTTGAATGAAAAATAAACATGGCGGCGAGTCCTGGAATTTTTGAAAATATTTTGTCGAGGTGTGTTCATTATCACAGTATAAAGTTAGAGATTTGTTTTCCATTCAGGGAATATTCAAAATCCTGAATAAAAAGTTAGGTTTATAGCTCAGTTGGTAGAGTGCTTGCATTCGGCTTCAAATCCCACCGAGGGTATGAGGAATGAATTTAATAAGGTTTAGGTTGGAATTACAGTCGTTTGACATATTTACAATAATTATAAACACACAGTTAATTTCATTTATCGGATATTACACGAAACTACACGAATAATGTAAGTTCTGTTATAACGGTTCATGTTATATCCGATAAAAAAAATTAACTTTGTAGTTATAATTATTGTAAATATGAGAAATGATTTCCCATTTTGGTGTTTATATCAAACCCAAAAAAAAATCCCGCAAGGCTTACTCAGCCTTCACAATAAATGAGTACCAGCTCTCTCAGGAGCCGGGAAACCCCCACTTCTACTGAAGTGTTGGCGTAATAGATTTGTATAAAGCTGACGCTAATATCACCTCTGTTTCAGAGAAGGTCGGCAAGAGTTGCATGACTTTGATAATTTGAGATTTGGAGCTTAAATTCGTAAGTGCACATGTAGCATTTGTAAGCGCGAACTTAAACGTGCCTGCTTGTGAAATTGTAATTTGGATTATAAATTTAAGTAAATTGTTACGAACGTATGAGTTCGTACGCGAGCCTAAGCACGCTGGTTGGCGTGTGTGACGTCTCTGGTATAGTGTGGAACAATGCTCTAGTACCATCTACTAGGAAGTCTCTACCATGTTTTCGAACATGCAAGAGTTGTCTCTGCCGCACATATAAATACGAGCAAATATTCTGTGGGACAGACAGAGTCTCTTTGACAATTGTGACGTGAAGAACTGTAAGCAGAGCGTGAAGAGTGGACAGTGTATTGTAAACGATTTTTTCTACTCCCATTTGGTAATTTACTAATTACAAAACGGCTAACGCAATCACAATGCCATACATTTCTACACCCGTTGCATAATGTTACATTATGCAACCGGTAACCGTGTTAAAATGAACATGTGCGCATGCGCATTGTCAGAATTGGAACCATTTTTTAATTTCAAATGTCAACCTTGTATGGGGGTATGAAGACCTGTCAATCCAAGATGGCCGCAAGCGATCAGCTGATTAGGCTTCATACAATATTAGTGATATTCGGTAGGTAGGAATTACCGTGGTGATGAGACTTTCAGCCCTGTTCAGATGAAAATAAATAAGTATATTTTATGTGTAGAGTCAAATAAAAATTGTTAATAGTGCTAAAATTTATCGAATTTATTTATCGGATTGCTCCAAATAAAGCTTTCCTTTTTTCAATGGAAAATAAAAGGCTTGAAAGGAAAACAATACAAAAAATTTCACCGCAAAAAATAAACAAACTCAAAAAGTTACTTGGTTAATAGGTGAGTATGAGGTTGATCACCTATGCTGTACCAATTTGGTTCACCTGCCAATACAACTGCAGGGCATATGTTTATTTGAGTTTTGGGTTTGAATGTTTAAGCTTATATGCAGGATGTAAAAGCGCGACCTTATACATATGTGTCGGCTTGTGGGCATGAATTCAATATGAAACCTAAATATAATTTATTTTTACAACTTAGGTTAGATTAGATAATCGAAGGGAATGATAAATCACACGTTTTGACAAAGGTAAGGTTTTAATTACTTCAAATGGACGAGTACATTATAATGACTATTATTCACTATTTTGTTAATTCTCTCATGGTCGTAGAAAAAGTATTGTATGCCACTGCACGTAATTAGTCTTTGTAACACTCGTGCTTTCTATTGTGCCATTCGGCTGCGCCTCATGGCACAAACTAGCACTCGTGTTAAAAAGACTATCATTACTTGGCAGTGGCATAAATAACTATTGTGACATATTAATCTGTGAAATAAATTTGAATCGCAATTTAATTAAAAGAACCCAGTCAAATCATAACAATACCTTTGCAACATACATTATAGATCAACAATGTTTTCACTTTTACATTTTATCTCTAAAATTAACACCGTAAAAACTTATCTTTTTCCCCGTTTAAATCTCTGAAAAATGTGTGTGTAAATAAAAAGAAAAGCAGAAGCCATTTTTTGCAAAGGAATTTACATTCCCCGCAACGTGCCATTTATTTTTCTCCCAAAAACTCTGGAACCTCCACCTGTGGTCAGTCAGCCTAAAGCCTCAACACCCCTTCCCTTCCCTCCCAACTTAACTTCTAACATTAAGTCCCAGAGGGTCGGAATTATTAAAATTCCAAAGCCTCAAGCTAACACTGAATTTAAAAAAAATATATGAAAAAAACTTAATGTAAGGGTTAATGTAACTTGGCGATTGGAAAATTTATTCATACTAAGAGTAGTTTTTTTTAAAAAAAACTTACTTTGACACGAATTAAGAGGCCTCTTGAGGTGGGAATAACACAAAAACAGTGCTCGCTAAATAAATCATCCTAAATAAAATACTATTATGATACCTATTTAAAATTTAAGATAAACAATTAGGAAAAACTTTACTTATTGGGGTTCAACTAAAGGAATATTGAAGATTTGTTTTTTTTTTGTATATTTTTCAAATAAGCTATTTGGAAAAATATACAACCTTCTGAAATTATCACCCTTGTTTCAGGGAGTCACCCCTTTTTCAAGGAGTCGCCCCTGTATCAAGGAATGTCAGCAAGAATTGCAGGGTGTATGTTCATTTGAGATTTGTTTTTTTTTATGTTGTAGGTTCACATGCCGCATGTGCAAGCGCAAACTTGTACATGTCTGCTTGTGAGAATGCATATAATATGAACCTCTAATGTTTTATATCTTTGCAGCTTACATTAGATTTTAAATGGTTGTACAATAAATTTATTTTTTCTTGTATTGTAAGCGAACATAAATTTTGTTACTCACTTTTATTTTCTGCTTCTATTTTTTGAAACATGCTCAACAGGCCCAACTCTTTCCGTTTATAATACTAGTACTACTTAATTATTATTCGCATAATTGTACTCATATTACCCTTTTATCTTTCTTTTTGCCATTCTAAAAGACCTTTAATCATTTCACGTATAGCATCGTATTTAACAAAAACCTGAATCTGAATAATTATTATTTAACTTGCCGACTTTTGGGTTTTGTTGTGTGTCGGGAGTTAAGTGACATAAGACTACCTACGCTTTCCAGCATTCTGTGGCGTAGCTTCGTAGAGGATGAATTGCTAACTGAGCGACGTACACACGAGGCGAGCTTTTAAGTCGCAAGTAGCGAGTTGACAGTGGAAAATAGTTAGTAAGATAAAATATTCAGGAACAAAACATATTTTTGTTAATCTGCAATATTCTCCATGTAAGTCCACACTCGATATGAGTTTATTAAAGCCAGTATCAAGTACATAATGGTAGCTTGCCTAAACTGTTCAGGTTATCGGCGTATTTGGAACAGAATAACGCTAACGTTTAAATCACGTCTGGCCCATTTGACCATAACTTCGACCCTCGTTCAAAAAATGTCATTGCATGCACACAAGCTTCTGCTTTCGCATGAAGACAACTGGACAAGCAAAATAGGTTGGTGAATTGCATTCCTCTTCACAAATCTATTTTTTAAAATAAGGAGATAATTACCTACAACATGTTTTATAATTTTGAATGTTTTTTATTTCATCAAAAACAATTTAATATGCAAACAAGCTCATTATTTTATCAAATAACTATAACAAAATGACGGTAAAACTTAATAGGTACATAACTTGTATATTTTTTATGGCTGGTCACGTATTGCACCATCCGCGTGACAAGGCTGGAATAAAGATGACTATTAGTCTATTCATCATATTTTATTTAACAAAATTGGGATAGTCAGTGAACAAGTTACTCAGAAAAGAAACAGTAAGTTGCTTCCCATTTGTCACACTTAAAAAATATTTTTATTTTGTAGAGATGAAAACACCTTACTTGCCTCAAAAATAATATAGACCTGTTATTTTTTCTACGTGAGTGGAATCACGGCATGTATACAGTGTACACCACACTCGGAAAGTGTATATTCAAGTACTGACGTCGACCTTCTCGCGTGGTTGGAATGAGCTCTGCTGGGATTCGTAGCTTCGTAGAGCTTGAATCCAAAACTAAAGCTGGGTCCATTGTTAACCATGTGCTACAATAAGGTGAACACTTAACACCTGGTGAATACCGGGTCTCAAGTTGTTAACAAATGGAAATTTCATACCTTTGTTGTGACAATACAGCGATAAATATTTTCTTTCACACATTCTGTTAAAATAGAGTTTTTTTTTTGTATTCATTAAGCCATACAAACACTTTTATTTCGTTCATCTAAATCTAAGCTGCAAATATAAATATCATTTCAGATACTTACAAGAGTTAAAGGTTGGTATGCGGCTGACCACCCATGCTGTAAAAAGGGTTCACTTTGCCAATGCCACCCCTGTTTCAGGAAGGACGGCAAGAGTTGCAGGGTATATGTCCATTTGGGTTTTATGTTGTAGGTTCACATGCGGGACGTGCAAACGCGAACTTGTACGTGTCTGCTTGTGAAAATGCATGTAATGTGAATCTCCAATGTAACATCTTTGCAACTTAGATTAGATTAGATTAGATTAGATACATATTAAACGCATTCCCACAAGCAGTCACGTATAAGTTCGCGCTAACACATGCCGCATGTGGACCTACAATATAAAAACACAATCTCAAATGAACTCCGTGCAACTCTTTCCGACCTTCCCTGAAACAGGGGTGACATTAGTAAAGTTCATCAGTTTGAATAAAAACAAAATAAAGGCTTGATTAATTTGACGTGAATTGAGTATTGTTACGAAATTGGGTTCAAAAGTCTTTCAAATTAAAATACACAGGTCTTCTTATACAGTTATTTATTTTACACTTTACACTATTTATTTTTACAAAGGTTTCTCGACTATTCCACTTGGTTTCTGCTCACTGCTCAAGTTAGTTCTATGTGTTTGTAAATCTCGTATGATACTGCTGGCCTTCGGGCCACTTGCACCCTTTTATACTCTCTAAAGCAGTATAGTCTAGATCCTATAGTTGCTAGACAATTCCAGAAAGACAAAGTAATTATTATTTCTCGATGCTTCACGTAATACCTAGAGACACAACCATCAATCCAGAATTCCTATAATTATAACAAATACCTAGAGAATTTTACACTTATACACAATTATCGATCTAACCCACCAATACTTATGAGGATTCTTATAACTATAACTACCCATACTTATTTCAATATTTATATTTACATAACAGTATTTAAAAAAAACATATTTTAAATAAGCTTCATTCAAACTTAAAACCTGAAATTAAAAAAAAAAAGATCGACTCTATTCAAAATTAGATTTTTTTCTCGGCGAGCAAACTTTACGCGAAAAGAGTATTACCCCCGTATTCACGATCAAAACTGATTTAAGTGCCTTACTCAAGCGCTACACTTACTCAAGGGTCGACATTCTGGAGCGTTTCGTTTCACAAAGAACACTCAAGCAGTAATCAGCGTAGTGCCCAACCCCCAGGAGACGTACGGGTTTGTCATTGGCTCTCGAAAAAACCCAGCTCTGTAATTGGTCAATACCTTCCGACCGATATTCGGCGTACTTCACTCTTATCATTGCCGCCTCTTTCAAATTTCAATGTCATATCAGCTTTGCATAAAACTTGACAACAAATAAGTACGTATAACGCAATTACTAATTTAAGTAAACCGTAAGTACGAATTTGTTTGTTTACAATTTCTATTAGTTTTTAAAAATACATTTATGTAATATCCAATGTAAAGTGTTTTGATCGATTTCAGCGCCAAAAAGATGTTGTTTTCTCCAGCGGAAAAGGAGCTGCTGGTGGCTCTGATTAAAGAAAAACCTGTAATAGAAGATAAAATAACAGATCGAAGAAATTGTTGGCTTTGCAACCCTCAATGAGCAACGGCAAAACTGTATACAGAACGAAGCATTTTTTCAATCAAAAACGTCTTCTAAATTCTTCCTCTTCGTAATAAGTAAATGGGTCTTTACAGTCTCTGATATATTTTCTTGGGACACTATTTTTGAACAAAACAATGTTATTATTCTCGTTGAAGTCAACTGTATCGAAAGAATTCATTATTTTATGTAAATAATTCACAACCAAACAAAAAGTGTGCTGATGAAATGCGGCGGAATATTTTGACAGTTCATCTGTCATTGCAGGATGGTCCTAGACCATACCGGAGAACAAACCCAATTCTGATGGTCAAGCAATGTAAATGAACTCGTCAAAACAATGTTAATACACTTGTAAAAATCATGTTTATTGAAGGAATTCATTTTTTCATGTTAATTCACAATCAAACAAAAAATGTGATAACAATGAAATATGACGGAATATTTTGACAGCGCTTAAGCGTTGGTTAATATACGTGTCGACCTTACTTACCTGAGTGCTAGTTTTTGGAGCGCTTAAGCGCTAATTTTACCTTAAGTATTGTTCTTGAAATGAATTTCCCCAATCTAAGCGCTGGTTTGCCCTTAAGGAAGTGCCAGTTTTGATCGTGAATACGGGGGTTAGAGACACATAAAAAATATAAATTTGCGTTTTCTACACGACTTTTATACCAAAGTGAAATTAATGTTATAAAAGCGCATAAAATTACCTTCTAGTATTTTAAGCGAGCAAACGCTGGCACGATCAAGTTTACAATTTTTATGGATTCACTTTGCATCAAAAAGCGGCTCCACTTTGAGCTTATACTGCAAGACCACATGTTTCAAAATTGATGCATTTAGTTTGCGAAACTTTAAAAACCAGTTTTTGCACTTTTGCTGATGGTAGTTGGATACTTCACTCCGCCAATATCCCAAGTCCTTTACGTATAAACTGAACCGCAGAGTTTTTTCAACAATATGTATAAAATATAAATAAATGTATAAAAGCTTAAACGCTCACTGTAGGTGCTATTTTAGTTTCTGAACATATTGCGGTAAACGCTGTGGTAGAGTTTCAGCGAAATAATTTATGCTTAGGGTAAAGTCTAGAAAATCGTAGCTCTAGAGGTATAAATGGTATAAGTAAAGTCACAGTTTGATCAGCTGTAGACTAATGACCGCAAAAAGTATCTCAATTTATCTCGAGCCGGTGAACAGAGGTAACAGGGTAAAAGTTGTTATTCTCAAACATTGAAAAAAAAGTTAATTTTGAAGGTAAATCATGATTTAAAATCAAACCAAGTTGCTAATTAAAAAAAAACGATTTAATTTGATGAAATACTTAGTGATAAACAAGTACAATCTTTCCAGTATCAAAGCAATTGTAAAACAGCCAGCGCTCTTTTTATTTCAAACACGCCAATCAAGGCCACCCGATCTGACGAAGCACCGACTGTTTAAACGAATCCACGAAACCAGTTTACAGGGAAAAGCGACAAGAATTGCATGTTTATGTCACAGTACACACTTGTGTGTCTGTTTTTTTGTAAGGAACCCTGTGCGGGAGACTCCCTAGATTCAAGAGACTCTAAGGGTCTATGACACTTATTGTGGTGTCGCAGAGGTGTTGATGATGTAGCAGTTGATATCCTTATCCAGTTGTAGGCCCGTTAGCTACGCAGTGCTGTCGTGTGTGTGGCGTTGCGATGCTTTGTTTTGAGACACTGGGTCTTTAAGACGTGGGCAAGCATGAAGAATGAACTTGAAATGTGAATAAATCCTCGCAGCTTAGATTACAAATTACAAACCCAATACAAGCAAATATTGCGAGTGAGATGAGTCTGGTTTACATGAATTATAGATTCGCCCGCCTCCACCTTGTACCGGCGTCGCTGAAATGTTTTTTACGAGCCATCTGCTTTGTTTTATTCCCCATAACACGCAAGTTATGTGCTTTCAATACCCAACAAGCACTCCAGTGTTTATGCCTTGCTTATATACGTGAAATAATGTACGGACCAATCTAATGGGTTGTTTACTGTGTCTGAATTTTTCAGTTTTTTGTTTGTTTTATTTATACTCCACACCAAGAGCGCATCCAGGATCAAAACTAGGGGGGGGGGGAAGTTTTGAAAATTAAAGATGAAAAATTCAACATAACCTTATTTAATGCTATAAAGTCATGTTCAGGCCACTGTAGGGTACAATTTATTTTAATTATCAAAATGGTTATTTCAATACTTGTAATAAATTCCAGAACAAAATTTAATAATGATTTAGTTATTTTTTGTACTTCCAGGGGAGGGCGTCAGCCCCCTCCTGCCCCTTCCTGGGTACGCCTATGCTCTAGAAAACTAGGCTTTAGTTTTATGAAAAGAAGTAAGCAAAAAATTCTAAGTCATTTGACTCATCTTTTTATCAATTGAAACATTTAACAAATGTCAGATTAATTTTAAATAAAATATTTTTTTTAAAACGTAGTTTTATTTTCACAATAATTTTATCTACCTCAAGCACTTTTGACCTTCAGGAGAAGGAAAAAAATATTTTAGTTAAAATTAAAATGAATTTTCACTGTGTGAATACACAAATCCTACAAAATCTGACAGATTATTTGTTAAGCTCAAGATTCACAAAATACAGAAGTAATATTATTAATCTGTTAGTCGTTTACCTTTCGTTTTTTTTCCTGCAAGATTTGAATCACAGCTGATTTGCAGTAAGCTGAAAAAGAAGCTTTTTTGTTGCATGGAGCATTGCTTTTTCATCTCTTTAAGCATCCGTTTCTACCCTTCCTTGCTCCCCTCTCTACTTGTACCACACAACTGGGATCAGGTGAGCCCACAACTTACTGATGCCACTTCTGTTTTGTAAACTCTTCACACACAGTCAGTAAAATTGTACGTTCTGATAAAGTGTTTGATATGTTGTATACTGACTCTGTGCAAGCAGTTTATTCTAAAATATGAAGAATGATCTAGAAAGGTGTGTTTATTTATGAATTAAAATATTTTTTAGGTGTAACGATATCAAGTTTAATTTCAATTCGATCTCACTGTTGCGTATTCATAAAAATGACATCCGTTTATTTTAATGAATTTTGGATTAAATTTAAATTTTTGGAAGAAAAAAATTAACTTTTCAACGTCGTTCTAAGATTTCAACCATTTCATGAACAAGACAGCTAACAAATTTGCAATCTATGAAGAAACAATAGAATAATTTATTTTTAGTGAATACATGTACAACCATTTAAAACTGTTGTTATTTAATAACATTCCGCAATTGTAAGCGCGAACTACACGTGTTTGTTTGTGGGCATGCATTTGATATGAGCTTTAAATGTTAATACATCTTTGCAGCCTAGATTATAGAATGTAAAAATTGTAAGAGTTTTGAGCAGAATCTAGTTTTACGCTAGGGATTTAATTTTTTTTAGTAATTAACTTGAAAATATTAACTAGCTGTATACATTTTTTCCTTGACTCATATGTTAGTATTACTTTAGTATTACTTTTAGTATTACTTGCTGTTAGTTAGTAGGCTGACCAGTGACCACATACATCATAAAAAATGGTTAACTTTAATATATATAACAATAAGAGTTGCAGCATTTCATTTGAGATTGGATTTTTACGTTGTAATAATAATAATAATATTAGGATGATTTATTTCGTGAGCGCTGTTTTTGTGTGTATCACACCTCAAGAGCCCTCTCTAAGTCCATATGCGGCATATGTAAGCGTGACCATCTCTTTCGCGACCGTCTGCTTGTGAGAATGCATATAATACGCATCTTAAACGAAATATATCTTTGCAATTAAGATTTTAGATTACAGAATAACAATTAAATTTTTTATTTAAAGCTTTTGGGTATTAATGACCAAACGCATTGGATTGGATTTTACCCGTTCTTCAGAAGCTAACTGATATAGAAACCAACAAAACGATTGCAATTCAAGACAACAAATATAATTGGGTAGGTTTTTTCAGAGGATTTTCAGTCTGAGATTTATTTTCAGATTGTCATGTAGCGGCTGTTTTTTTCCTCAAGCATGTAACAGCTGCAACATTTACTAGCTCTGTGTAAACCGGACACATACACAAGTGTCGTGTACATTTTCGGCTTGTGGTCTCTGCGTGAATTATGTGTTACGGGGAAACGAAAAGTGAAAATATAACTTATTGTCCTGTGAACGCCCCCGCCGAGCGTAGCGAACACACCCGCTCTCTCTCTACGCCGAGTCGTAGCAGCGTAGACCTCTACGAAGAGGCGTAGCAATATAATATAATAGAGATGGTTCGGTATTTTTAAGTAACGCAAAAACGCAACTAAGCTACACAAAGAGTATAATTTCTTGCCGCGTTATCACCGAAGGGATTTGCATGTGGCGAGTTGAACCTATTTATTTTTACAGGTAAGAGGGGCGGCCTTACGTCAACCACTTCAGTTAAAGTGGGGGTTTCCCAGCTTCCCAGCAGATGATTCGGACATCTCGAAAGAATGGATGATGAACGACTAATGAAGAAAGTGTACAAAGGAAATGTCAGAGGAAAGCGCGGAAGGGGAAGGCCGAGGAAAGAATGGTTAGACCAAATAGGTGAGATTGCGAAAGAATGGAACCTGCAGAGTGAGAATAAGAGAAGAGTATGTATGAAAAAGGTGATGAATATTGAGGAAATGAAAGTGGTTTGTAAGGATAGAAAAAAGTGGAGGCGCATCTGCGGAGGTACCGGCCACCCCTAGTGGAACGGCGGCAGGATACAGTACAGTACAGTCCCAGCTCCCGAGAGGGCTGGTACTCATTCCTTGTGAAGGTTAAGTGAACCTTGCCGGTATTTGATTTTGGGATTTGAAATAAACACTGAAACGGGAAGTCATTTCTGACACCCTCGGTGGGATTCGAATCCGGGCCCACTGCATGGAATGCAAGCACTCTACCAACTGAGCTTTCGACAGTACTATTAAGTAAGTAAGTTTAAAAAATACTTATTTTGTGAGAATCACCAAATAAATTAAATGATGTTATTGATAAAAAGTATAGTGTCAAAGGCGGCAACCAAAATTTATTTTTCAAAATGAAGAATCACAGAAAATGACATTTTCTCTAACCTTTTTTTTTCTCTACATTGTATAATTTAATTGGCAAAAATATTGTTACATCAAAGATAAATAATTAATTCTTGACCACAAGCAGTATGTTTAATGTTTATGTTTACGCTTAAACATGCTGCATGTGTTAAAATAAATAAAACCTCAAATTTGTTTTGTAAAATAGTGGTGACATCGAGGGTATTTGATTTTATACGACTCAAATATGCGTCGTTGTGTAAATAAGTAGTATTTTTATAAAAAATACTAAAAAAGTTGTCCATTGCTTCTTTATTGAGATTGTAGCGAAAGCTATAATCTCAAAATTGGATTCTGCTTGAGAATTGGCGCTTTTGCTATCAACAATCAATCTTGCGAAGTTACGATAATAATTATAACTATACAGTTAATTTTTTTATCTGAAATTACACGAACCGTTATAAGAGAACTTACATTATTCTCGATTTTTCATTAGCGAAGTAGCTAACGTCTTCAGGAGACACTCTCTCTGCATGACGAATGAGGTTGAGAATGTTCATCCTCAGCCGTTCACTAATAAACGATATTACCAATGCGCTACTGTCATTAGCATCTACAAAGTATCGTAGCAAGGTAGAACGTCTACGAACCCGCGTAGCAAAATATACCTGCTACGGTGTAGAACCAGGGGAAAGCGGGACGACATTTATTATTAAGAATATAAGTTGAGAGTATACTTTACGACTTCGCGCGGTTTTAAATGAAATCACGACTTTTCTGCCAGCTTCGCGCGTTTCCCCGCTCATGCCGGCAGAATATTAAATTACGGAATTATGACCGATATAAAAAAAGAAAAATACTTAATGGAATACAATCGTAAAAATTCACAGTGTGAAAGGTTACTTAACCGGGGAATGGTATACGAGCTAGGCTGTAAAAACTTTTAGATGCGTTTAATTAAGTGAGGATTTTTTTTAGTTCTAAGTAATTAATAAATATGTATGTGATCATAATACAAAAATTAAACCAGAATATTTTGTTGAAATAAGTATTTTTTTTTTCTTCTTAATTTTGTTATTGTTTTTCAGTTTTTCATGCCTTCATTACACATCTATGTGACGAGGGTCCTTTTTTTTTGTGCCACTTCTATCAAAGATCGGCGATCATAATAGCTTTATTGACTTTCGATACTGTGGCTCGAAACTTCTGCCGAACGATTGTCGCTTGATTTTCAGCCGCGATGTCCTTTAATGTCCCTGGGATATTCTCTGCTCAATCTTACCCTGTATGAAAAGATGAAGAAGGCGGTATTTCCTATTTCTCAAAACGTGACCGAAGACATCAGATTTCTTCGTATAATGGTTGGCAGAAGTTCCTTTGTGGTGCGCATACGTCGGAGGACTTCTTCATTGGTGACTCGAACCCGACAAGAGGTCCAAAGCGTTTTTTGGTAGACACACAGGGTCCTTAGAAAGCAATAAAAAAAAAACTTTTAGCATACCCCTAGAAACGCAGTAAGACAGAGTTACATTTTTTTCGTAAATGTTATTCGGCCGAGCTCATTGAAAAAAAAAAGGTTTTCGTACATGAATCGAATTGAAGAAAATTATGACCACCCACGAGTAGGTTGCTAGGGAAAAAGCCAACAAATATTGTGTCATTGTTCCATACAACTTGCAAGTCTGACGTTTGTCCGTCGAGAAGTTGAAAATTACAATATTGAGTCAATTCTAAATATTATGTAAAATGGAAAAGCATTATTTTGAATGCAAGAATAACCTTTTATGACAGCGACTAAACTTTTAGATGTAATTTTCTCAGCATTAAGGCAGCCTCACTATCTAGAGAAAACAACGTATCGTTTCCACGGGTATTACCCAGTAGATGTTAAACTACGCGAACGAAACATAACTTAATTTACGTAACTATCGCCTTGAGAACGATCTTTTTGCGTTACAAGTCGCAGAAGCAGCACTCTAAGTTCAGAAAATGCAGGATATTTTTTTCAACTGTACTATGATAGCTTTATCATATAAATATATTGTTACGGATGCATAAGTTCATGTCTGTGTGTTATTATGATTGTATGTCTAGGCGTATTTACTTGCTATATATATGTGTATATAGACGTAAGTGTTTAATATTTTGTACCTTGTATTTCTAGTACCTACTCTCTCGAAGGGATGATTCGAGAAGCGTCTCGTATGGTCTGCAACATGGAAGATTAGGCCTGGGTTATGTTGTATATATATATATGGGCTGCGGTTCTGTGCAATCATCAGTGATCAATTGACGCTCAAGCCGTGAAGCCGCCAATACAGAAGTTTAAGAGTGAACCATTTGTAATCGATTATGAAAAATAAATACTGTAAAATAAATTAAACTGCAATTTCATTAAAAGTGAACCCGAAATAAATTTTAACAATAAATTGAATACATGAATAACAAACCTTTCATCACAAGTGAAATCAGATCCCGAAGATTGGCATGGATTGGCCACGTCGTTAGATCCGGAGAAGAAAGGGCCACTAAAGGTATTCTGCAGGGTATACCCGAGGGCAGGAGACCGTTAGGCAGACCAAGACAAAGATTATTAGATAACATCAACCGAGATCTGGAGGAGCTCAATGCTAAAGACGACTGGCAGTCCATTACTGAGGATAGAAAGGCTTGGAGATCTATTGTTTCGGAGGCAAAGGTCCTACAAGGACTGTTCGGCAATCGGAAGTAAGTTAGTAAGTATGAATAACAAAATACATGAATATTTGTCTAAGGAATCAATATTATGTGTGATATGAGAGTTCAAAATTTCAAAATTTCCATCACTAAATTCGCGCATAAAATTGACGTTTTGTAATACTTTTTGACGTCACACTCATTTGTAAAACCAATGTAATGACTTGCATTTAAATATGGAAAGTAGAAAAAATGCATACTATTTGACGTAAATTATTATTCATGAAAAAAAAAACAAAAGCGGGGAAACATATTATATTTTTTATTATGGAAATTGGAAATAACAAAAAGCCTTCCCATAAAAAAATTATCTCCCTATTACGGTTGAATGAAACAGCCAATGGCACTCTTTCATATTTTTTCAATATTAAATATTCCATAAGAGGAAAAATTAACAATAAAAAAATCATGACGTATATTCGAAAGATAAATTTTATGTATTAAGAACCTTGATATTTAACAATTACAAGGGAAAATATTTTGAAAAGTCCTGACTGACAAAGTAACTCTTAAATTCTAACTAAAATTATTTATTTTCCATACACTTCAGATCTTTCTATATGAAGGTGTGTAAAATAATTAATGAGCCAAGTATGTCTCCTCTGTCTTCAGAGAAGACTTTAGAAATCTTTCTAGCGTGTTTAGAATAGAATAACGTTGGTTCGATCCCCACCTGGGTCATTTGACCATAACTATGATCCTGGTTCAACAGATGTTATTGGGTAATTATTAATTAATAATTCATTAAAATAAACAATAATGAATTATCACTTGATGATATAATTACCTTATATTTTTAGGGTGGATATATTACCTATTTCTGGCCAGGCAGAGCAGGTTGGTGAATTGCATTCCTCTTCACAAATCTATTAAAAAAATACAATTAATGTTCTTCACAAACAATTGAGCTATCGACCGGACGAAGTTTTCCATTTTCAGTGAGAAAAGAGTTGTTAAGCCAACTTTGGACAACACCCGGACATAGTGTAACAATTTGGTTGGCAACGAAAATCCAACAGGTTTTTGGTACAATTAAGTTAAAATATACACATGCTATTTCGTATGCATATATGAAATATATTATTGTGTGTCTGCGACTCCAACACAGAACTTCTACCTGGACCGTAGAATTCATTATCGCTCATTTATTCATAGCAGCCCTCCGACACTGAGGGACGAAAACAAAGCAAACTTACAAGGACGTATTCAAACTCATTCGCACTGTACTCGTTCATGAATACTACTCGTAAATTATGTTACCACAAATTTATGATTATCATATGAAGTTAAAGATAGTTTGCATGTCATATGTTTTTTTTATTTTTTTTTAAATTTGTTTTATTAACGGACATGATTCTCCATTTACATAATTTTATGACAATTTAACAATTTTATGGTAATTTACAATGAATAACAAAGAAAGAAAAAAATTAAAGATTAGTATTACATAAAATAGCACAGTCAAATAAAACTATACTTTCCTCAGAAAAACAAAGCTCTACGGAATTCAACAAAGCTCTACCGAAATATTTCATTGCATTTAATGTTTCCATTTAGCATTGCCACTATTGAGCTTTAAACATAACAATATATCGATAACTCAAAGATAAAACTGAGGAAGTAACATATTGAGCTAACATGGGTTTCTCAGATAAATTATTGTTTGGCTTATCTATTCAGCTAAGAAAAAAACGTAAAAAATGATACTGGGGGAGTTTGTCTTAAATATTTTTAAAATAAATTTATAGTTTTCATAAGACACATGGGTACAGTACACATACAAAAGTTGCTAATATGAAATAGCCTCTGATGGGCATAAGACAAACGAGCACTAAGAGGACGAACAGTATCACACGTTAAAGCATTGCCAAAATTTCCCACGGTAAAAGGAATGAAAATAAAACACTCACTGGGGGTGCTTTTGTATCTTCCATACATTTTATTATTATGAAATCGAGGGGAATTTACGCAATGTTATATTCTCTACCTACTACGAAACAAATATAGTATTTTTTTTATATTTTACTTCCAATATCTTCTTTGGGATTTTTAACTTTCATTTTTTCTCTGCAACTACCTAAAGGTTTGTGCGTAGGTGCTTCTGCTTCCTTCTGAGGCGGAAATTTGGTGATTTTCAATTTAGATAATATTCAAATAAAATAAAATAAATATATAAATGATACTCTTTGACCGAAAAATATGGACGTGAAGAAATTCATTTATTTTTTCAGATTTCTGATTGATTTTCAATGAAAATGGACCTTAATAAAGCTTCCCGACTTTTGACTCGCACTTTCGTTCATCAATTCTTGAAATATTTTTTTTAATTTTACAACTGGTTTAAGCAATGTGACATAATTTGAGAATAAATAAACACTTGACCGGTCCGTACCTCAGTGGTAACACTGCGGACTCTGAATGGGAAGGTTGTGGGTTCGAATCCCGGTGGAGCACAAAAAATATACTATTATATTTTCAAATTTGCTCTTCGCTGGGTTGAAAAATTCACAAACCTTTACCAATGACGGGTCACCAAAGGTCCGTCCAGCCTTACAGCAACAGGGTCTTGCTTGAGTATTGGTGCTTTGTAGCGACGACCAAACTCGTACACCTCTGCGGAATTACAACAAGTGTCATAGACCCCTAGAGTCTCTAGAATCTAGGGAGTCTCCGGCGCAGGATTTATTAAAAAAAAAAACTTAATACAATTCACGGTTAAAAACAGTGTGTACAAAATGTATGGTGGAGATGAAGGTATCGTGTTAGTAGTGTAAACAATTTGTTGAGTTTTTAACAAAATCTGATAAATATTTGTAACCTTCTTATTCCTAGAATTATAGGTTGGAAAAGGGCTGACCCCATTTTGTAAAATATGGTTCATTTTGGCAATGACACCCATGTTTCAGGCAAGGTATGCGTGTCTGTTTGTAAGCATGTATTTAATATGAATTTAAATGTCAAAATATCTTTGCAACTTAGATTATAGATTATAATCATTTCCCTATTATTCTCCGTTTGACCACAATGGTACTTTATGCTTGTACTGAATCAACCATTTATAATCATTTTACACGCAAAATGAACAGCAACTTACAGCAACTGGGTGTTGCTTGAGAATTGGCGCTTTCTACAGTGACGTCCAAGCTTGCAAAGGGTTCTTGAGGTGTGATTCACTCAAAAACAGTACTCACCAAATAAATCATCCTAATATTATTTGATCATTGTAATTTGCTTGTCAGGATCCTTGTATTGCTTCTAGAACAGAGTGTGGATAGAATCAAAGCTTGCTCTTCCACGCTCGGTTGCGCGGATCTGCAGTGTGAATGGTCCTCGATATCCTAACACAGCTTCCATTCACATGTCGATGACAATAGTCGAGTGCGCGCCACGCTCTACATTCATTATATGGTGTAAACGCCAGAACCAGAGGCACTGGGCTACCTATGTTCATTATCGTATTGCTGTAATTATCTGTTTGCTTTATACTCTTAAATCTATGAAGTGGTCTGGTCGATAGCTCAGTAGAGAGCTTGTATTCCATGCCGAGAGCCCGGGTTTGATTTCCTGCTTCGATGTTTATTTCCCGAAATAAAATACCGGCAAGGTTTTCTCAGCCTTCACCATAAATGAGTACTAGCCTCATCGGAAGCTGGGAAATGCACACTTCAAGTAAAGTGGTTGGCGTAAAACCGGCTCCCTTACCGGTAAAAGTAAAAAATAATATTATATTAGGATGATTTATTTGGTGAGCGCTGTTTTTGTGTGTATCACACCTCAAGAGCCCTCTGCGAGCTTGGTCGTCGCTGTAGAAAGCGCCAATTCTCAAGCAAGACCTAGTTGTTGTAAAATTGGATGGACCTCTCAGTGACCGGTCTTTGGTAAAGGTTTATGAATTTTTCAACTCAGCAAAGAGCACATCGAAATTTAATTGGTATATTTTTGTGCTCCGCCGGGATCCAAATCCACAACTTTCCATTTACGAGTCCGAAGTGTTGCCACTGGACTACGGACCGGTCCAAGATGCCAACGACACGCGGTGTACCTGAGCGGTAACCCATCCAAGTACTATCCGCGCCCAATATTGCGTATCTTCGGTGATCTATGGGAACCGGTGCTTTCAACATGGTAACGTCGTTGAAGTAAGTGTTCATTCGCCACACGTGATCCCTTCTATAAAATAGATACCCTCAAGCAGACACGTGTAAATTCATGGTTAGAGGTATTGCAAGCGTAAAATGAAAGTAATATACTTTTTTTTCTTTGTTCTTAATTTGATATAGTATCGTATCGAAGTAATTATGTCAACAAAGGTCGCTCGCAGAGGGCTCTTGAGGTGTGATACGCACAAAAACAGCGCTCACCAAATAAACCATCCTAACATTATTATTATTATTATTTTTAAAGGACAATTATGGTCCACATATAGTGAAACTTGTTAAATTGCAGATCCTATACGTTTGCATGTGGAGAGTGTGGAACCTATTTTTTTTCACAGGAAGTAGCCGGCCTTTCGCCAACCAGTGCATTTGAATCATGGGGTTCTTTGCCATTAAGAGGGGCAACATTTTAATTTCTTGTAAAGGCTTTTATGAATTTTGGGAAACAGGCAATCATTTGTGACACCTCTTGGGGCAATCGAACTCTAGCCTCTTGGCATTTAAAAGGGTTTCACCAACTGAACAATTAATCAGACTTCTCCATATATTTAATTTTTGTAGAAAAGTATATTTTGATTTTTCAATAATTCATGTATTTTATTGTAAACTAAAATAGGGAGCTGGCATACTTTTCCGACAAACTTAAGATATTACACGAAATCGCTTTTTCAAGAAAACGGAAATCGCTGTGTTTGTTATATTACTATACTGTACCCCAAATATACAAAATTAACATAAACTCTTCTCGATTGCGTAAATAGAAAACATACGGAATACACGACGGCACTCCTAGAGAGTGATTAAGTTTTCATACATTTTTTCGATTTACGCAATCTGGGTGAGTTTACGCAATTTATACTAGGGGTACATCAGTATTTTGATGTATTGTTCCAGGTAGAGCCTGATTATGATTTATAGTCTCACACACACATACATTTTTCATGTGTATTTGTGTATATTCCACATGTGTGTGTGTGGTATTAGATTAGCTGGTTCTTCTCGTCTTCAGTGAGGCGTGAGTGTGCCACGTCCTCTCGCTCTAATAAACCTCATTTGTACGCATTAGACAGGGACGCCCTTATTCACGTTAGACCGCCGGTGTGGAAAATCAGAAATGCTGCTGTTGGCGGCAGAGGCCGATGAATAAAGGACTGTGCAGAGGCGGACGGGGAAATTTCACGAAATAAATTGAAATATTCTGTACAAACCCCTATTTTCCTGCGTGAAATTTGACTTAAAATAAAGCGATACCAAGGGGATAAATGTACCGGTGGCGGAAACTCTATAAAGGCAAATAGTTGTTGACTTGTTGTACTTAATTAATTACAAAAAAATGTCGTCGTACCCCGATTTTCAGCATTGCGTTCATATTATTATTTGTAATTTATAATTCACGCTACCCGTGGTCTAGAAACAATCTCACAAAGAGGACCACCCGAGGTATGCTACTACATAAATATATAATCTAAGTCGCAAGGATATATTAACATTCAAAGCTCAAATCAAATGCATGCCCACAAACAGACACGCGTAATTTCGCGCCTACATACAAATGCTGAATGTGTACTTACAAATTAAAACCCAAACCTCAAATGAATATAAACCTTGCAACTTTTTCCGACCTTCCCTGGAACAAGGGTGGCATTGGCAAACTGAACCATTTTTTACAGTATGGGTGGTCAGCATCATACCAACATATATGTCAAGGAATACTCGCTGCAGTAAAATTGAATCTCTTACTTTTAGAGTCATTGTTGTATAGAGAGGAGGGGAAATAAGTGAAGATATTTTATCAAAAAGGACATCGATATGGTAGCGATGGAAGAGGCTGAGACTTCCAACCTTCCTTCGATGCTCAAAGGAATGTAGGTTGGCTGTGAGAAAAGTGTCATTGTTGAGCTTCACTGCTCTTTTTTGCACAGAATCAAATTAATCACACGGTCTATAAGTACTGAGTAATAAGACGAATAAGAACACAGTGCAGACATTTAATAACAAATTTACCGCCCACTCGCAACGTAGGCGTAGGCATTTTAAAGGTCACAATAAAATTATGTGGAAACATGAAATTTTGCAGCTTCATTTGTTAAGAATTAAATTAAATGTTGCTTAAAATTATCATTTGATACAAAAGGTTATAGGTTTCTGTTATTGTTATTGTCTCCTGCCGCCGCGGCCGTCCCACTAGGGGTGGGCGGTAGAACCGCAGATTTTTTTTTGATAGATTTGTGAAGAGGAATGAAATTCACCAACCTATTTCACCTGGACAGTTCGCTCCCCAAGTTCTTGTTTGCCGTATAGACCAAATTCTTTCGAACGTGAATTTTTAAAGCAGTTGTCAGAATCAAATTCTACACAATCTGAGCTCAGAAAAAACGTAAAACTCGATAATGTGAGAGTTGTTAAAAATATTTTTCAAATCAATTTTCTGTTTTCATCAGAATGAAAGAAGTATGCAAGGACAGGAAGAAGTGGCGGCTAATCTGCAATGTTGATTTCTAATGTTGGTGTATTAATTTGCTACATTTTTTGCATAGGAAATTTTTGACTTTTTTTGTATAGATTTCTTTGTAAGGTTTTGTTCTTTTTTATATTTAAATGTAATTTATTATTCATATTCCTTGACTTATAGGTTGGTATGAGGCTGACCACCCATACTGTAAAAAATGGTTCACTTTGCCAATGTCACCCCTGTTTCAGGGAAGGTCGGCAAAAGTTGTGGGGCTTATGTTCATTTGAGGTTTGGATTTTATTTGTAAGTACACATTCAGCATTTGTAAGTACACATTCAGCATTTGTAAGCGCGAACTACACTTGTTGGTTTGTGGGCATACATCTGAGAGCTTTAAATGAATATATCCTTGCAACTTAGATTATAGATTATAGATTATATCAGACACATTGGTCCAGTACACATGTAAACATTGCTCATGTAAAATTAACTGAATGGCCTATACAGCAAACAAGAACTAAGGCAGCGAGTTGTCTTCATACGAAAGCAGACGCTTGTGTATATGCAATGGCATCTGTTGAACCATGGTCGAAGTTATGGTCAAATGGGCCAGACGTGATTCGAACCAACGTATTCTGTTCCAAATACGCTAGCCAAGAACAGCGACTTGATCTCACGGCTATTACGCCGACTGATGCGTCTCCACTTTTTTCTGACCTTGCATATCTCTTTAATTTCTTCAATATTCTTCACTTTATTATTGTAGGTACACTTTGATATTCCAAAAAATCAATTTTTAATTACAGAAGAGGCATGTTAGTAAAAATGGCGTAGCTCTATGTTTTGTACAATATATGAGTCGGATAAAATCAAAAGCGGCAATCAAGCATATTTTAGAAAAAGAGATAAATACATAAGAATAATGAAAAAAATATAATTTTCTGTGTTAGTTATTTTTTGTCGTATACAACAAAACCAAGCTGCACATAAAGTGCAACTTATTCCAGCATTGTTTCCAAATAGGTCACATGTGGCGAGTGGGATTTTTCTATTTTCACATGGAAGGAAGTCAGCCTTACGCCAACCACTTCACTCCAGCTCCTGAGGGGGCTGTTTCCCATTTCTTGTGCAGGATGAGTAAGCCTTGCCGGTATTTTTATTTTGAGCTTGAACACCAAAACGTGAAATTATTTCTTGGCCCTGTGGCTTGAAACGCAAGCAGGATAGCAACTGAGCTCCTCTCGGACAATAGGGATTATACCAGACCTAATATAATAATCTAATCTAAGTTTCAAAGATATGTTACATTGGAGATTCATATTATATGCATTCTCACAAGCAGAAACGTACAAGTTCGCGCTTGCACATGCCGCATGTGAACCTACAACATAAAAACCAAATCTCAAATGGACATACACCCTGCAACTCTTGCCGACCTTCACTGAAACAGGGGTGACATCGGCAAAGTGAACCATTTTATACAGTATAGGTGGCAGTGACGAAGGGTGCCATACAAGCCAGTTTCCATCGGTTTACCGTTTAAAATGAGGCAGAAATGATAATAAGGAGACTGCATAGTTTCAATGGGGGGAAAATACGTATCGTTTCTTTGGTTTTAAATGTATTTTTTTACTTTGTGCCTATACTTTTTAACTACTTTGTTACATCATTTTAAAAGGGAAGCCGATGGAAACTGGCTTGTATGGCACACTTCGCCACTGATAGGTGGTTAGCCTCATACCAACCTTTAAGCCAAGGAACCGTCAAGGAGTGCCGTCGTTTTTTTCGTACTGTAACGAATATGTAGTTGTGTGTTGTGGATTGTCTATGTTAGTGTATATATAAATTTCTCTACAAATAAATGGATGTTAGGTTCTTATAAGAATTTGTACTTGTTCGAGATTGCTGGAGTGTTAGGTAGAATGTTTTGGCAAAATCTATCAATTCTCCATGTTTCGACAATGATATTTATTCTAAATTTAAAATAATGACCGAAACTCTCTGTAGCTTCAGAAGCCAACTGACAGTAATTCGCTCCCCCAGTTCTTGTTTACCGTATACGCCAATCTTGTCAAATATGACTTTGCCATGCAGTTGTCTTATGAATCAAATTCTACACAATCTGAGCTAAGAAAAACCGTAAAACTCGATAATGTGAGAGTTGTTTTAAATATTTTTTAAATATTTTTTTTGTTTTTATAAGACACATTGGTCCAGTACACATGCAAACATTGCTCATGTTAAAATTTCTCAATGGCGTATACGATAAACAAGAACTAAGGCAGCGAGTTGTATTGTGTAAAGTGACTCAGTATCCGAACCGAATCTGAAATATATTGTGAAAAATAAATAACAATGAATTAAATAGAATCCGTGATAAAAATATACGCGACCGAGGGGAGTTTATGTAAATACCTTATACTCGGGTTAGTGCGAGTACTTTGAGATGACAATAATATAACTATAATGGGTCATAAACCACATTTAATTAAATTTATTTGACTCCGCCATCGCGATTGTGACGTGTGCGGAGTTCCAGGAATAAGACAATGCGTGTACTCGCGTCTATTGTCAGATAATAAAATAAAATACTCAAGAAAGAGACAGGCGGGAGGTCCTGTCACACGAAGGCAGTACAAAAAATACAGAAGCCTCATTTATGTAATCTATTTTTTGATCGGTAATGCCGTTGGCATTCCGCTAGGAGTGAATATCTCCTATATGTCCTAGCACACTCCTTTTATCTCCTCAACGTTAATGAATCTCTTTAAGTACGCGTTTTTTTTAGACTTGCAATTATTTTTAGAAATTGATTTAAAAAGACACAGTTTTATTTCACTGTTTTTTTCGTTCAAAACATTCACCTACAAATAATCTTCAGGAGCATAATGGTAAAGATAACAATTATGCTCCTGAAGATGCCTTATTAGGCGAAAGCGTTTTAGGAAAAAATAAAGAATAAAAAGTGAATTAAAACTGTGTTTTTTCAATCCATTTTCTGAAAATACTTGAACTTTCACTGTGTAAAACAGAAAATGCTTAAAAATGTAATTTTCTATTTTTTTTGTAATTTTTTTTTGTAAGTCATTCATCGTCCATTCTTTTAAGATACCTGAATCATCTCATTTTCTCTTTACGTTTCTTCATTCAAGTGAATAATTTTGTGTATTTTTGTGATGTAGAAAATAATGAGTATTTTCTTTCATAAAAATTCTCATTCAACTTTCTTCATATATGTATGTACTTACTACTTACATCTAACTACTAACCACTTAACACTAACCACTAACCACTTTCTCTACACTTGCGAGAAAGAGACAAAACGACATATGACGCGCCAGCACAGAAGCATAAATCCTTTGAAGATGGAATATAAAGAATAACTAGTCATAAAGAATACATCAAAACGGCAGTAAACTAAAGCGAATGGAAACTTGTTGAAGCGATGTGGGAGGCTGGAGATATGAAGGGGGGGAGTGGGAAAATAGGGGGGGGCAGAAGAGGGAAAAGGAAGGGGGGTGGTCACTCCCACGCACCCCCCTACTCTGGATTCCCCTCCCACGGCTGCCTTCAAAGGAGGCCGAAGAAAACTTTTTTTAAATTATTCATTGGAAGGTGAAATCGTATCAGATTCTTATGTAAAATGTTACACCGCGCGCCGCGAACTTTGGTTACGCAAATTAAAATTAAAAAGCGCCGCAGAGTGGCGGAGACTCTGAACTTTTAAGTCTCTTAAAACCTTGTGTTTTATAATTGAGGAGATTTAAAGAAGGCTTTGGATGATACACTTTCAGAAGAATTTATTAATTGTGTCCGCTTGACCAATTTAAGTTTACAAAAAAAAAAACGGAGAAAAAATTTGTAACCAAAAACTTTTTATGTACTCGTAAGTATAGCATGGATGATTGTTATATTTACACAGTTTTAAAGTAATTTTAAAGTTAGAGCAACATTAAAATTAATGTCAAAAACGTTTTTAAGCCGCATTAACGAAGGTAAAATTTAGTTTTAAATATAGATAAATTGAAAATAGTTATAACAAACGGACTTTGAACGATCAATGGAAAGCAGTCAAAAAAGCTCAACCATGTCTTGATTTTACAAAATTGGTTGATGTTTAGGAATAGTAATTGTTTTTTTTAACATACCACTTTTGACCATTTTGGGATAATATCTGTAAAGACACCACCAAATTCATTGGCATGACAAAAATTGATACAATAATTAAAAAAAAAGGAAGAAAAAATGTTTTTGAAGCATGTATCTTGTAATATCTCCGTAAATATCTTGACATTTACCGTTAAAAATGCTTTCATGATTTGTTCAAATTCTTTGAAAAGCAAAATATTCCTTAGATTGTTTTTTGCCCGCCCACTGCCGATACGCAAAAAATACATATATTCACCCAACACTGAGGATCGAAACACTTTGAAGTGAGCGAAGTTTCAAATAAAAATGCTTTTTGGAAAAGTCGACGAGGGAGTACAGCCATGAAAAGAATTTTCTTTTTAAGAAGTCGTAGCGCGGACAAGAGCGGCGTAGCATTAGATAAAATCGTAGAGTTTACATATATACAAGGCGTAGAGGTTTTGTAAGTAGCGTAGATACATACAAATACTGAGCTTTCTACCGCAGAACTTTCTAGCTTGTTGAAATGTATTTATACCGTAGCCACAATCAAAATGACGTTTCTTGTAGCGAAATAGTGGCATTGTTTCTTCAAAGCAAATGACTTTACCATGATACAAGTGAGAACAAATATAAAAAAACGAACTCGTAATCGGTAGGTCGTGTCATTTCCATAAGGGCAGCGGAAATTATGATTTTAGTTTTAAATATGCAGTTGATTTAGTTAAAAAATCATATTCCTTATTGTAAACTGGTCATTCAAGGTTTATAAAACTTCCCTGTACCTAGGTGTTGCTTGAGAATTGACGCTTTCTATACAGAAAACTAAGCTCGCAGAGGGCTCTTGAAGTGTGATTCACACATAAACGTCATTCATAAATAAATCATGTTAATGTTGATCTTAACATTAAAACTAAGATTTAAATGAATTAAACATATCTGCGAACATATGAGGTCGTTGCATTCACAAGCACTGAATATCTTTAAATATTCGAAAATACTTTTTTTTTCAGATATTTCCGATATCAGGTACAGAATGAAACAGCGTGTATGTACGAAAGGTATTTATGCAACCTTTAAATAAATACTTATGAAATGTAACGTTATAAATAAACCTAAAAGGTAAGTGTTTTTTGCTGTTTGTGTAAAGTCAATAAGAAACAATATTTCATACAGTACACATAAGCTGCTGCTTCGGAAAACTGGATTCAGGAGCTTAGAAACTAGGAGCATCGGAACCCTATGGTGCTCACTCACAAGGTCATCAATGGGTTAATAGGCAGTCTCACCCTGGTAGAGGGTTTCAGGTTGTCTGTACCCAACTATTTCAATCGGGGGCGAGGTCATGATCTATTTCATGTACCAATGAGCCGCACTGATGTCTTAGCGCAACATCCTTTAACTCTGAGTGTCAAACTCGTAAACGAGTTAAAAGTTTACATATTTCAATGTAATTTAGACACATTTAAAAGTATGGTGAAAGAGTTCCTCCTAGAGTTTTTATGGCTGTGAGGGTGCAATTTAATTGGAGTAACCTGTTGTGCGCCAAAAAAAAAGTACAATAAAAAGAGACTAATGGTAACGCTTTATACTCGTAAATGGAAGGTTGTGGGTTCAAATCCTGGCGAAGCAGAATAAAATATACCATTTATGTTTTCAAATATGCTCTTCGTTGGCTTGAAAAATTAATAAGCCTTTACCAAAGACCGGTCACCAAAAATCCATCCAGTCTTACAGCAACTGGGTCTTGCTAGAGCAATGGTTTCCAAACCATATGCTACCATGCCTCCCCAAAACAGATTTTGTTTCGCGCCTCCCTTCCTAGGTTTTTTTTGGAAAATTGAAGATCATTACCATAATATAGGCACGCAATTTTGAAAAGTCAACTCCCTCAAAAAATTTTTTTTTCGCGCCTCCCTTTTTACGTTTTATTTTTAATTTTCATACTAATATTTTTATGCATATTTTTGGCGCCTCCCCTGGCCATACCTCGCGCCCCCCAGTTTGGAATCCACTGTCCTAGAGAATTGTCACTTTGTACAACAACGACCAAGCTCTCAGAAGTATGTTGAGGTGTGATTAACACAAATACCTACAGCGCTCACCAAAGTAATCACCAAGCTCGCTCTTAAAGTGTGATTCATACAAAAACAGCGCTCACCTAATGAATCATCCTAATGTTAAATAATTAAAAGATAATTATTTAATTTCAATCATTAAATTGTTTGTGTTTTTATTTATCAGCATGCGGCTTTTCAAACGATTCGGTTTCTTAACGTCTGTAATCCGCACGTGCGGTTTTTTACCTCTCCCGAATATACTCCACTTAAATTCCCAACTTAAGGCTAGTTCGCACAAGGCCACTGATTTAGTCAAGTAACGAGTAATTTAGTAGTGGGCGGGGCGCTACTCGCCCGTGAAGCGTTCGCATTACGGTCCAGTACAGTACACAAGTGCGAAGTTGGCTGCAGAAAGCCCTTTCTATAATGGCGGAAAATTTGAATTGGCTGCAGTTTGAAAATATAAATTGAGTATTAAAATCATGTTATTATAAAGCCCTTTAAATTGGCTATGGTTTGGTAATATTAACTGATTTATGCCCGGCCACCTAGCTAGGAGCCTGTTTAGCAAACAACTTCGAAACTCGACTTTTGTAAATTCGAAATGTATTTTATGGTTTATAAAATAATATACAAATTTTAAATAAAAACAACACATGACTATTTGATGTTTATAATAATATCTACCATTTACGCTGCAAACATTATTTTTTAATTGAATTTTTATCTTTTCAATGATGTGTACAAAGTATATTTTGTATGCACACACTATAATACGGCTCGTAGTCTGCAGCTGCATTCAGATTCATTTCTTTGTTGCGTTTTTCGTTGTTGACAATTAACATCAATATTCGACATGTAAAATCGGCATTTCAAATACACGGCGGTCACCAATCAATTATCAAGTTAAAGAAGAAACATGGTTCAACTTTTCAGAGGCTGACCGCGAGAAACTTGTTCAATCCTGCTACATACGCCTCTCACGTCTGTCACAGATACCAGTTGATGGCTTACAGTGGCATAAAATTGTAATGCCTCTAATCAGTTATCCTCGTGTGTCACTGAATTGTTTCTGTACAAAACAATAAGTAACAATCCATCTGAAGGATATCATAAGGCCTGTGATATGACAAATTTATGGTAGGTACCTATAAACATCGATCAATGTAAAAGATCGATGTTTTTAAATACGTAATAAATTCATGGACGATAATATTTATTTCCACAACATCTTTACCAAAACTATATTTGTACAGCTCTATTGTCCGAAAACTTAAAAATTACTACAATTTCATCCAGCAAGGAGCTACATGATTGTATTTTTGACAGCTGATATCCGCACCAAAAATCGATGTCATACTATTCTTATCGAAAAAAAATTACCTTTCTCAAAACTTTTTGGACGTAGATAAGTCCTAGCAACTTCTATATTCTCAAGAGTTTCTAAAAAACCAAGGATATCGGTGTGCATATCCACTTATTTACAGTTTAAACATGACATAACCTCACTGACAGGTCGCTAAGTTTAGGGAGCGGAACATTGGGCTCGCAAATATAAGAAGTTCTTAAGTACTTAAATATTTTTAAACAGCACTTTATCTTTAAATATTCTTGCTGAAAACGGGCATTATCTTTTCAAACTGCAGCCAATTTAAATTGCCGCCATTCTTGCATTTCCGTTTCCCCGCCAAGAGTGAGCGGCCAATGGCGCGGCCGCTAATAAACTCGACTCGGACTCGGGCTTTTCCGTGGCTCTTCGGACTCGGACTTTTCCGTGGCTTCTCGGCAACACTCGCCCACGGACGGTGGGCGGGGCCGCTACTTGCCCGAAAAAATAGAATGAAATGGATCGGCTTGACTAAACCATTGACTTAACTACTGGACTAAATTGTTGGGGTTCGCACACGTTTAGCCACTAAATTACTCGTTACTTGGCTAAATTACTCGCCTTGTCCGAACCAGCCATTAGTGCCGGCAATAATGATCCCCTAATAAAATTTGTATCTTTATCGACACTCATAAAGCGTGTATTTATCTTACTTTAATATTCACGAGTAAACCGCGCAATAATTTGTGCGTATTTACTTTCTCGTGCCACCCCTACCCCTCTCCCCTGAAGCCTCTCACTCCCATTTAACCCTACGATGTTCAGGCAGGAAATAATATACCATTTTCAGTAATTGCTTTCTTTAAATAATATTTTATATGAATAAAGAAGAACAAAACAAGTGATTGCATGTATTGAAGCAAGGTTGGGTATATTGAAACGGCACCATATTTTTGTCCTAAAAATATTGGTTTACTTCGCAAATGTAACCCTGTTTTAGAATGAGTTACAGGACGTTATTTGATTCTAATAACAAAATATAAATCTTACTAATAATGCAATTCTCCAACCTTTTTTTGCCTGGCCTATATCTATAATCTATCTATAATCTAAGTTGCAAGGATATATTCATTTAAAGCTCTCAGATGTAAGCCCACAAACCAACAAGTGTAGTTCGCGCTTACAAATGCTGAATGTGTACTTACAAATAAAATCCAAACCTCAAATGAACATAAGCCCCACAACTTTTGCCGACCTTCCCTGAAACAGGGGTAACATTGGCAAAGTGAACCATTTTTTACAGTATGGGTGGTCAGCCTCATACCAACCTATAAGTCAAGGAATATGAATAAAAAATTACATTTAAATATATAAAAGAATATAAAATAATATATTTATCCTTTATTATATTACCCTTCGTCGTCGTCATTCGTCGTCGTCATTCGTCGTCGAGTTTCGATTTTCAAAATCAATGCCATCACAGCAGATGAAACACATTCATGCTCTATAGCTAATTAATTTTTGTATATATGCTGCAATGCGGCGAGCTTACGCGTGTGTGTTTACAAATGTATGAAAACTTTTAGGAATTAATCTGTTTGTTCATACTAAAAATGTATGGAACAATATTGACATCTAGCGGCAAAACGTAAAAGTTTTTTTTACATTTTCTTTTATTTCATGCAAATTAAAAATAAAAAAAAAGCCAAATAAAAATGGATTTCAATCTGTAATCTAAGTTGCAAACATATATAACATTTGAGATTCATATTACATGCATTCTTACGAGCAGACATGTATAAGTTCTAATCTAATCTAATCTAAGCTGCAAAGATATATATCATTTAAGATTTATATTAAATGCATTCCCACAAGCAGATATGTATAAGTTCCCGCTTACATATGCTGCATGTGTACTTACAACATAACAGCCCATTCCAAATGAACATAAGCCCTGCAACTCTTGCCAACCTTCCCTGAAACAAAGGTGAATTTGCAAAGTAAACCATTTTTTAAAGTATGGGTGGTCAGCCTCATACCAACCTATAAGTCAAGAAAATTATTTTGTGTATTTCTTTACATAATCTAAGTTGCAAAGATACATACCATTTAAGATTCATATTAAATGCATTCCCACACGCAGACAGGTACAAGTTCACGCTTACAAATGCCCAATGTGGACTTGCAAAATAAAAAAACTAATCTCAAATGAACATAAGCCCTGCAACTTTTGCCGACTTTTCCTCAAACAGAGATAAAATTTGCATGGTAAACCATTGCTTACAGTATGGGTGGTCAGCCACATACTAACCTTTTAGTCAAGGAAATTATTTTGTTTAGTTCTATAATCTAAGTTGCAAAGATACATACCATTTGAGATTCATATTAAATGCATTCCCACAAGCAGACAGGTACAAGTTCACGCTTACAAATGCCCAATGTGGACTTGCAAAATAAAAAAAACTAATCTCAAATGAACATAAGCCCTGCAACTCTTGCCGACTTTTCCTCAAACAGAGATAAAATTTGCATTGTGAACCATTGCTTACAGTATGGGTGGTCAGCCACATACTAACCTTTTAGTCAAGGAAATTAATTTGTTTAGTTCATTAATCTAAGTTGCAAAGATACATACCATTTGAGATTCATATTAAATGCATTCCCACAAGCAGACAGGTATAAGTTCGCGCTTACAAATGCCCCATGTGGACTTATAAAATAAAAAACTAATCTTAAATGAACATAAGCCCTGCAACTCTTGCCGACTTTTCCTCAAACAGAGATAAAATTTTCATTGTAAAACAATCTTACAGTATGGGTGGTCAGCCACATACTAACCTATAAGTCAAGGAAATTATTTTATTAAGTTCTATAATCTAAGTTGCAAAGATACATACTGTAATGTATAATTATGATATGATTATTTAGAGTAGGTAATATCATATATAAGGTAATGTATTATTGTAATATAATATTATTAGAGATTATTATTGCTTCACTGAGCAGTCTGGTTTTGTCTCTCGCCTTGTAAACACTGAAATGGAATAATACATCACATTGAAACCAAGACTCATCTGTTCGTCTGATTGATATCCCCCATCCACAATAAACATCCCCAAAATACATCACAGTGGCGCAGTCAGGATAAAGAAGAACCATATAAAACGGGATAAAAAAATTTTTTTGGAAGAAATAAAATAATATTGTTGCAAGAGCAACATGTGGGAATCTTCGAGAAGGAAGAAGGATCTGAAGACTGAGGATCACGAAGCCAGCTGAGGCGAGGTTGCTGCAGGGAGAACTGGAAGAAGTCTGAAGAGAAGGAGCGGTTTTCTTCAAGAGGAAGAGAACTCACGGAGCCAAGAGGAATCGCTGCAGGGAGTTACTGCAGCGGTTTTTTTTTTCAAGAGGAGAGGATCCAACTGGGGCGGAGTGCTGCAGGGAGTACTGCAGGAGCTGGGAGCCTTGAGGGTCGGTTTCCTGGAGGTGACTGCTGCAGGGAGTGGAAGCCACTTTCTGAGGGTCACGTAGGCGTTTCCTGGACTGTCGGACGCAGAAGCAGATAAGATTTTTGTTTTCTTTCTTTCTGCCGTTTCAGACTATGGAGGGAACACTGAGGAGTCTAAGTCCTTTTTGCCATAGGACTGGAGATTGGGATGTCTTCAGACTTCGGCTCGACCAAGTCCTCATTTTGTATGATGAGAAGTTTTTAACTGAAGAACGCAGAAGGGCTGTTCTATTATCGTCTCTCACCAAGGAGACTTTTCAGACGGTGTCTGATCTGTGTTTTCCGAAAAAGATTTCGGAGGCAAAATTCGAGGAGTTGATTGATATTATTGGGGGTCATTGTGGGGTAAAAAAAAATATATTTGAGTATAGGGAGTCATTTTATTCATGTAAACAGCTCGAAACCGAGTCAATTAAGGATTATATAGCTAGATTGAAAAAAATTGCGGTAGACTGTAAATTTGAGAATAGATTGGAGGCAAATTTGAAGGATATATTTTTAATAGGTATCAGACAGAACAAAATAAAGCAGAGAATATTTTTAAAAGCAATGGAATTGAAATTATCTGAATGTGTAGAATTAGCGAGAACAATGGAACATTTGTGTGGTCAAAACAATTCAGAAAGTATAGATTTAATGAGTTCGTGTAATTCGAGGGATTCCACAGAAACTCGGAAGTCAAGGGATAGACAGCGAAATTCTGAAATCAAGCGAAATAATTCAAATGATAGTAAGAAATCTATTTTTAGACATGCAAGTATTTCAAGTGATAGGAATAATAATTATAAATGCTTTAACTGTGGTAAATTCGGTCATAAACAAAATGCATGCAAGTTTTTAAATAAAAATAATAATAATATTAAATGCTTTAAATGTAACAAATCTGGTCATTATGCAAATAAATGCAAGTTTCGAAGAATAAATACAATAATGGCCATTAATGAGATGGATGGTCCCATTTTTTTAAACGTAAAGGTAAATGATACAGATCTAAAAATGATTTTAGATACGGGTTCTGGGGTGACTATTATTCCTTGGCACATATTTAATGAACATTTTTCAAATATTAAGTTAGAACATTGTGATTTGAAATTATCAAGCTATGATGGTACTCAACTACAAGTAAAAGGTCGTAAGTACATGAGAGTAGAATATCAAGGAAGTAAAGAGTACATAGAAATAATTGTTGTATATAAAGGGTCGTCTTCTTTATTAGGTCGGAATTTTTTGAATACTTTTAAAATAAATTCATTCAATGTTAGCGATAATATTTATTCAGTAGGAAATAATAATACGAATTATAATGCAGATTTTTTTTCTAGTATGAGAAAAAAATATCCAGCTGTTTTTGAGAGTAAAGCAGGTACTTTTAAAAATTTTGAAGCGGAGATAGAAGTTATAAAAGACTTTAAGGCAAAATTTGTTAACCCGAGGCCAATTCCTTTTAATTTGAGAATAAGGGTAGAAAAAGAAATAGATCGCATGTTACAAGAAGGTATTATTGAGAAAGTAGAGACTAGTGAAATGGCAAGTCCAATAGTGATTGTGAAAAAAAAAAATGATGAAATCAGAATATGTGCCGATTTTAAAAATACTTTGAATCCAATGTTAAAAAAAATAAAGTACCCGTTACCTAGAGTAGAAGATTTAATAAATAGAGTAAATGGAGCAAAATTTTATGCAAAATTAGATTTGAGAAATGCTTTTTCTCAAATTAGGTTGTCGGAGGAGTCGAGAAATCTTTGTGTGATTTCGTCACCATTTGGGTTATTTAGGTACAAGGTACTTCCTTTTGGTCTCACGACGTCACCAGCGATATTTAGCAGAGCTTTATATTCGGCAATTCAAGGGTTGGATGCGATAGCATTTATGGATGATTTGTTAATTTATGGGAATACATTGCAAGAATTGGAGAAGGCAACGGAAGAGGTAATTAAGCGTTTAGAACGTAGTGGATTTAGTGTTAATTTACAAAAATGTGAATTTGGGTTGACAGAAGTTGAATATTTGGGATTTCAAATATCGAGGGATGGTGTGAAACCACTTCAACATAAAGTTGAAGCTATAAAAAACTTGAAAACTCCAAGTGACATATCGGAGGTACGCTCTTTTTTAGGTGCAATAAATTATTATAGAATTTTTATAAGAGATTTAGCTAGCGTTTTGCAGCCGTTGTACAAACTATTAGAAAAAGGAGCAAAATTTAGCTGGACAAAAGAATGTCAATTAGCTTTCGATAAAGTAAAAGCTATTTTAGTCTCCGATAGGATTCTGGTACATTATAATCCAGAGTTACCGGTGAAGGTAATTACTGACGCAAGTGACCAAGGTCTATCGGCGATAATTTGTCATCAATACGAGAACGGATTAGAAAGACCAATTGCGTATGCGAGTAGAACTTTGTCGAATACAGAGAAAAAATATTCTATTTTAGATAAAGAGGCATGTGCTATTATATTCGCATTAAAAAAGTTTTTTCAATATATTTATGGGAGGCAGTTTATTCTAGTTTGCGACAACAAGCCCTTGGTTCACATTTTGGGTGAACATAAAAACATACCTATACTGGCAGCTAATAGATTACAAAGATATGCATTAATTTTGCAAGGATTTGATTATACTATTGAATATGTTCCGTCAAAGGATAATAAAGCAGATTTTTTGTCGAGGTTACCAATGAGTAGTACGGATAATGAGGGGGAAGATAATATTGAGATCATAAATGAGATAAACATTGAGGACGTTGAAGGAGAATTTTTAAACTGTATTGCAGTAGAAACAAATTTAAATGTAGAATGCATCAAGGAAGCATCTCGTAATGACAAGGTCATTTGTGAGATAAAGGAGTATTTGAAAACAGGGTGGCCAAATAAATCCAAAATGACAAATGGATTGGTAAAATGGTGGTTTTTAAGAGAAAAGTTAAGCGAATCAAATGATTGTTTATTTTATGAAAACAGATTGGTAATACCATTGGCATTAAGGGAAGATATTTTGAAGTTTATTCACAAATCTCACATGGGAATTGTAAAAACGAAAACTTTGGCTAGAAATTATTTTTTTTGGTTAGGGATGAATACAGAAATTGAGAAAACAGTGAGAGAATGTACACAATGTGCAAGAAATATGGGATCTCCAGATAAAGTCGAGTTGAAAAGTTGGCCGGTAGAACAACATATTTGGAAAAGGATACATTTAGATTTTTTCGGGCCGCTAGCAGGAAAATATTTTTTAGTCGTAGTAGACGCAGCATCAAATTGGATAGATGCTGTAAAAGTTGATAAAATTGATGCAAGGCATACAATTAGAGAGTTGAAGAGAATATTTTCAGTGTTAGGTATTCCAAGTTGCATTGTAACGGATAATGGTACGGCATTTACATCAGTAGATTTTCAAAGGTTTTGCAAAAATTTAAATATTAAGCATTTAACTTCAGCAGTAAATCACCCAGCGTCAAACGGTTTGGCGGAGAATACGGTAAAAACAACAAAAAGTTTTTTAAAAAAAATTATGAAAAATGGTATGTTTCCTAACGATTATGAAGATAAGCTTTTGGAATTTTTAGTAGATCATAGAAATGCACCATCATTAGCAACAGGGATGGAGCCGAGCGTGCTTATGATAGGTAGAAAAATAAGATCCATTTTTGATACAGTAGTGCCTGGGGAGAAATCATTTAAAAAGACGGGGAGAAAGGTATGTGTTTTTAAAAAGAGAAATCAGGAAAATCAACAAAGGAATTACAGGGGAAGAAAGATTAAAGGACTATTCAGAATTGGACAAAAGGTAATGACTAAGGATTTCAGAAATGTAGGGAAGTGGGTTCCATGCATTATATTTAAAACATTGGGAAACAGGATTGTCGCCTTGTAAACACTGAAATGGAATAATACATCACATTGAAACCAAGACTCATCTGTTCGTCTGATTGATATCCCCCATCCACAATAAACATCCCCAAAATACATCACACATACCATTTGAGATTCATATTAAATGCATTCCCACAAGCAGACAGGTACAAGTTCACGCTTACAAATGCCCAATGTGGACTTGCAAAATAAAAAAACTAATCTCAAATGAACATAAGCCCTGCAACTTTTGCCGACTTTTCCTCAAACAGAGATAAAATTTGCATGGTAAACCATTCTTACAGTATGGGTGGTCAGCCACATACTAACCTATAAGTCAAGGAAATTATTTTATTAAGTTCTATAATCTAAGTTGCAAAGATACATACCATTTGAGATTCATATTAAATGCATTCCCACAAGCAGACAGGTACAAGTTCACGCTTACAAATGCCCAATGTGGACTTGCAAAATAAAAAAACTAATCTCAAATGAACATAAGCCCTGCAACTTTTGCCGACTTTTCCTCAAACAGAGATAAAATTTGCATGGTAAACCATTCTTACAGTATGGGTGGTCAGCCACATACTAACCTTTTAGTCAAGGAAATTATTTTGTTTAGTTCTATAATCTAAGTTGCAAAGATACATACCATTTGAGATTCATATAAAATGCATTCCCACAAGCAGACAGGTACAAGTTCACGCTTACAAATGCCCAATGTGGACTTGCAAAATAAAAAAAACTAATCTCAAATGAACATAAGCCCTGCAACTCTTGCCGACTTTTCCTCAAACAGAGATAAAATTTTCATTGTAAAACAATCTTACAGTATGGGTGGTCAGCCACATACTAACCTATAAGTTAAGGAAATTATTTTATTAAGTTCTATAATCTAAGTTGCAAAGATACATACCATTTGAGATTCATATTAAATGCATTCCCACAAGCAGACAGGTATAAGTTCGCGCTTACAAATGCCCCATGTGGACTTATAAAATAAAAAACTAATCTCAAATGAACATAAGCCCTGCAACTCTTGCCGACTTTTCCTCAAACAGAGATAAAATTTTCATTGTAAACCATTCTTACAGTATGGGTGGTCAGCCACATACTAACCTATAAGTCAAGGAAATTATTTTATTAAGTTCTATAATCTAAGTTGCAAAGATACATACCATTTGAGATTCATATTAAATGCATTCCCACAAGCAGACAGGTATAAGTTCGCGCTTACAAATGCCCCATGTGGACTTATAAAATAAAAAACTAATCTCAAATGAACATAAGCCCTGCAACTCTTGCCGACTTTTCCTCAAACAGAGATAAAATTTTCATGGTAAACCATTCTTACAGTATGGGTGGTCAGCCACATACTAACCTATAAGTCAAGGAAATTATTTTGTTAAGTTCTTTAATCTAAGTTGCAAAGATACATACCAATCGAGATTCATATTAAATGCATTCCCACAAGCAGACATTTATAAGTTCACGCTTACACATAATGCATGTTGACTTACAACATAAAAACCCAATCTCAAATTAATATAAGCCCTGCAACTCTTGCCAATCTTCCCTGAAACACAGCTGAAATCTTCAAAGTGAACCATTTTTTAAACTATGGGTGGTCGATTTTCTTTTACAAAGGCTGCATGTTTTTATTTTACATGTTTTCCGAATTTTAACGCGAAGAAACTATGCGCAATATACACATTCACCAAATGTTAAGGGGTTGGGCTGCGTAGCAGCCAGGGGCAACGCCCCTAGTTGTAATTAATTACTAAATAATAATTTCCAATTAAATTTGTTGAATCAGAGTCTTAGTGTCAAGAGGACCGATGGTACACAAACCAGCGTGGTTTTTATTGAAAACACGGTACTCAAAGTAACCGTCTTGACCCGCCTATTTATTTTATCGATGAAGGCAGATTCATTTGTAACTTAAATTTTATTTGAAAATTAAATGATATTTTTTGTTGTTCTGCCAGGAGTCAAGCCCGCTACCATCTGATTGACGGGGTTCAAAGCAAAACCCCCTACTAGACTACGGACTGGCTGTAACTGTAACTCTGTCGCCATTATACTAGGGATGGCCAGAGCCTCTGCAGAGCTGCCTCCATTTTTTACTATCCTGACATACCTCTTTCAATCCATTCATATCCATCCCCTTTTTCATGCGTTGTCTTCTTTTACGCTCACTTTGTATTTGTATACCTCTCAGATTGTAAAACGCCTGAAAATCTCAGTGTTAAAAGTCGATACGAGCTTATCAGGATGTTGTTTCGAACCTGAAGTTGCCGCCGAGAAAACTCTCCGAGCCGAATGTCTAATCTGCACAACTTTAAATGGAAATTTCCGGAAACTTTAAACAAATTCGGCACAAGGGGAATTCCCAAAAATTTCCGCCGCGGATAAACAACCGATGTACGACATTTTCAAATGAAACGACGTCTCCTGAGTTGAGAAACCGATTAACTTATCGCACGGATGGGTTTAACTTACTTAAAACAACAATAACAAAGAAAAAAAAATGACGCAATAAATACTCGTATTTCTTTGCGTGATGTCTATTAAATTTGGGATAAATGTTTAGGTACCCAAAAAACAAGTTGACCTATAAACGAAATTGATTTTGGAGCAGCAAAGCCATCAAAGGCCTTTTTCTTAAATACATTATATTTGTCACTGGTATTCTATAAATTCAAAGTCGAAGTCAAAACGGAAACCAGAGATATGATCTATCTATAATAATCTTTAATCAAGGTTGCAAAGATATATTAACATTTAAAGTTAATAGTAAATGCTTGCCCACCAACAGGCACGTGTAAGTTCGCACTTACAAAATGCTGCATGCGTGCTTACAAATTAAAATCTAAACCTCAAATGAACACAAGCCCTGCAAATTTTGCACGAACTACCCTGAAACAGGGGGGACATTGGCAAAGTGAACCATTTCTTACAGTATGGGTGCTCAGCCTCATACCAACCTATAAGTCAAGGAATTTTTCAAGAAATCAAGAATTCTTTTAAAAAAAAAGTTGAACTAAACTAGACAAGCATGCAGTGGTGAACTATAATTAAAGGCGAACAGTTGTTGCCGAACTTCATTCTTAAACAATTAATTCGAATAAAGCTAATATTCGACATGATTTTTATCTCAAAAAAATTTGAAGCACAAAATAAATAGGTACATAATGATTTACTACCACCGTTTTTCACAATAAATGTCTCTTCAAGAAAACAGAAAAATCATGTTTGCAGGAAAAAAATTATTCACCCCTTCAGAGGTTGACATCATTACTTTGAACCAGATGTTTTTTTTATTGTAAGTGTAAGACGATGACAACTAGACAGTGTAACGGAAAAGTAATTAATGTACCAAATTGAAAATCTGCTGAATGAATGTTTTTAAAATAATAAAATGCTCTAGTGTGTTGAATCCAATCTGAAATACAAATTGATTCTGATCGCAATAAATATGCCCATAAGCCTGTATAATAATATATATGCTGGCGTTTTTAACAGGAACCTGATTGAAACGTGGGTTATTAGTGGACTGTAATCCCTAGAGCGCTTTTCGAGTATTGCACAGCTTCCCTGTTTAAGGGACGCATTCTTAGAGCGCGTTGTTTCAACAATAGTTTAACGACTTCATACTGAGTACAAAGGACAATTTTCCACATAAGGCACAAACAATGAATGTTTTTTTTGCTACAAACGAAACCCGCCTTCTATTTTTTTTTTTTTGTGCACAACAGGTTTCCCTAATTATAGTGCACCCTCTCAGCCATCAACACGCTGAGAGAAAATCTCTGATTAATATGTTATATAAATGCAAATCACTTAGGAATGTTCTAAAAATCACTATGGCGTGTCTGGAGTTTTCTTCACACACCTTGAAAATCACTTAGGAGTGTTCTAAAAATCACTAAAGCGTGTCTGGATTTTTCTTCACACACCCATATCCATAGATATCCAGAGTCATAATAAAAATAAAACCTGTATGAAAAAGGTTATGACTCTGGATGAAATGAAAGAAGTATGCAATGACCGCAAAAAATGGCGGCTGATCTGTAATGTAGGCGGCTAAGACAAAGGCTCAATTTTCATTTTTATAGATGCTTTGTAGATTTTTTAGTGTTTGTTTTTTTTATAACTGGACGTAATTAATTGCTTGTATTCCTTGACTTGTAATATCTGACCGTAGCTTATATTTTGATGAAGTCATGAAATTATTTATATTGTTGTATTTATATTGCACAAAAAAAAAGATACCAGTTTAAAGGTTGTTAGATAAAACTGTAACAAATTTCAGCTGCAGCTTCAAAACAATTAATATGCGCAATTAAATATGTCACACAATGAAACGTTCTACATGAATTTTGTAGTTTAGCTTAAGATCAGATTTTTTTTCGTCAAAAACTAATCGTTTTTCGATGATTACAATTAAGGATATTTTGAGAAAAAATTTGAAGAGGTACGCAAGGTATAAAATTTTAGAACCCTTTTGTATGTGTACTAGAAGGTATAATTAAAACTCTGTACTGCGCAATAGTGCAGATGTTGAGTCTACTAGATAGATGCGATTTTTCACAATTACCTGTTCTGATTCCAAGTATAAGCTTCTACGTCCTCAACGTAGTCATAGCGTTTCACAAAAAACGTGTGAAAATAAAAACGCCAAGTAGAGGAGCTGTTTTGGTTTAGATACAATTTTCGATAAGCGTTACAGTTAAGTTCAAATATTTTATAGTGTTTTGTTGGTGTATAAAAAATACAAAATTCTACGTGAATGCAAAACGTTTGTTTATTTATTTGTGCGTTGCGGAGTTTTACAGGTTTTTGCAGAGCACTAGATCACTGTAATTGCAGGTTTTGCTGATCTATGATGTTGCGTTGAGGATTTTTATTTTATTAGGTTTAATTTATTTATTTTTAGAATCAAAGGGGAAATACGATGATTTGTATACAATATGAGGTAAGTATAAAAAAGGCAAATACATATAGGATATACATTTCAGGATACGTCGTATTTCCTTTGCATTACAAAATATTAATTGGAAATCAATTAAAGTTAAAAATTCGACTCCATTTGCACGATACATTTTGTTTTTTTACCTTGATTTCTTCACCATATTTTGCATACCTTCGCCTGTTTGGTATGCACGTTCCTGATACCATATATTTTTCTTGAATAAAACTTGTTCACCTAGGTCAAAAAAATCCAATGTTTACGAAAATACCAAAAAGTACAAAAATTCAAACATAAGTCATGAAGTATACATAATATAAGGATAGCAGTAAATAATAAAGCATTTTTTTAAATAATAAAAAATATTGTCAGTTAAAGTTTAATCACATTCAATTTACTTTTTCACGAGCACGATAATCGTATGCAAAAATTCAACTGATGAATATGTATTTCAAGCAATATTAAATTTTGTAAAATATTTCAAATTTATCATAAGCCTTGCTTTATTAAAACTCACCTACCCTCAAAATTTAATAATCATAAAACGGCGCTTTGATTTTTGTTACGAAAATATTTGAAAAATCCACCCAGTTTCCGCGACCCTTTGGCGCAGGCCATTTTCCACCCCCAAATTTCGCCCCTTGTAATCATCCTCGTTCGAGGTCCGAGAAAAAAAAAATCATTCCCAAAAAAAATATTCCCCTCCGTCAATTTGGGTAATATCTGTGAATCTTTCATTAAAAATATAACGTTCACCTTTTCATGCATTTATTTTTTTAATAAATAAATAGAAAAAAAATACACGCAAGGAAAATGTAGGGCACGTTAAATTGTTGATGAAAATTCAATTAGGAGTGAAAAATCGTATTAAGAATACTTGGAAATGTTTTTCCGGGTCTTGAACTTGGTTCAGTAATTGTTCTTCTTATATCTTGCTTAAGTTTCGTTTCTATACTGTGATCCTATATCCTATTATATTATAATGATTGTTTGCGGGTTCACTTTTATAAAAAAATACAGTTAAATTTATTTTACAGTATCTATTTTATAAAAAGTAAATTACATAATATGGTTCACTCTGTGACTTCACTCTGTCTTGTTGGTTTTACGGCTTGGACGTTAATGGATCACTCAGCTTCACAGAACCGCAGCCTATAGTTATATGTGACTAAGGTCTATTCTCGCATGTTCGAGACTCCTCTGGAATATATGTCTCCAGAGAGTGTGAAAAGTATTAACAGCTTAAAGTGTCTTCACGTATTCACACACATACACATGAAGTAAACACGCCTAGGCACACAATCACAAAAACATGCAAACATGAACCTGTACATTCGTTACAATATATAGCATAATTTGCAAAGATGCATTAAAATTTTAAATTCATTTTAAATGCATACTTACTAACAGACACGCTTGCACGTACGCAGCATTTGTAAGCGCGAACTTACAGTTGCCTGTTTCTGGGCATGCATTTAATATGAATTTTTCAATAGTAATATATCTTTGCAACTTCGATTAAAGATTTATTAAAGGGTGGTGAAACAGTTGTAAAATTTAAAGCTATTGATTTCGATATTCACTGAATGGACCGACAAAAAAAAGATCACGGTTTGTTAGCGTTGCAGAAACTTTAAACGCTTTTAAACATTGTAAGAACAGATTTTCTGGTATCGTCTGTAGTCAAAAAGTAACGTACATAGGGGTAATGATCCTTAGTAACGAGGCAAGTGATTAGAGAAGAAAATATTGACTAATGACCGTCTGTTCGTTTTCCATCCTTTTTCATTTATATCTTTAAAGAACCGAAAAGTATGTGTACAAACGTATCTTTTAATGAATAAAACGCAAAAAAAGGTCTCCGATTCGCAGTCTGTTTTTTTTTTTTTTAAATAGATTTGTGGAAAGGAATGCAATCCACCAACCTATTTTGACTGGCCAGTTGTCTTCATGCGAAAGTAGAAGCTTGTGTGCATGCAACGGCATATGTTGAACTAGGGTCGAAGTTATTGTCGCGGGATTCGAACCAACGTTATCCGTTTCCAAATACCCCGACTTGATCCCCGCGACCATAAGACCGACATAGCCGAAAATAGCCGTAGACATTAGTTAAACGTGTGTATGGTGTGAAAAAATCAGTCGTAGCCATGTTTAAACTGGTCATAGTGTAGTGTAAAAATATCAATCGTAGCCATAAATAAACTGTTCGTAAAGCAGTGCAAAAAGATCAGTTGTAGCTATTAATAAACTGTTTGTAGAGTAGTGCAAAAAGATCAGTCGTGGCCATAAATAAACTGGTCGTAGTGCAGTGCAGTTCAATTGTAATTGTCATTAAACTGGTCGTGGCTTAGAGTGAAAAGATCAGTTTTTTTTTTTTATAAAAATTACATATTACAAATAAATTTTTTTTTTTATTGTTGAAGCCATGTTTAAACTGACCGTAGTGTAGTGCAAAAAGGTCAGTCGTAGCCATAAATAAACTGACCGTAGTGTAGTACAAAAAGATCAGTCTAATCTAAATCTAAATCTAAGCTGCAAAGATATTTATCATTTGAGATTAATATAAAATGCATTCCCACTACCAGACACGTATAATTTCGCACTCACACATGCCGCATGTGGACCTACAGTATAAAAAGCCCAATCTCAAATGAAAATAAGCCCAGAAACTCTTGCCGACGTTCCCTGAAACAGGGGTGACATTAGAAAAGTAAACATTTTTTTACAGTGTGGGTGGTCAGCCTCATACCAGCCAATAAGTCAAGTAATAGCCATAAATAAACTGACCGTAGTGTAGTGCAAAAAGATCAGTCGTAGCCATAAATAAACTGACTGTAGTGTAGTGCTGAAAGATCAGTCGTAGCCATAAATAAACTGACCGTAGTCTTGTGCTAAAAGATCACTTGTTGCCATAAATAAACTGGTCGTCGTTTAGTGGCAAAAGATCAATCGTAGCTGTCATTAAACTGGTCATTGTTGAGTTTGAAAAAAATAGCAATAAATTCTGTCAACAAAGGTACAAAATTTGTAAAACAAATCGTTTACTTGATCAGTGTTTACCGTTGGGCCAGCATTGTACAAGCAATACAATAAAACGCCGTTTGATCTGATAACCCAGTGACCTGATTATGAATAAGCTCATTAGGCGCGTTGCGGATGTTCTCGGGATGATCCGGGGACCAGCGCCGGGGGAGGTGCTTTAATTAGGTTAATCTCCTTATAACTAATACTGCGGACTTTTACTCATTCCCAAATTCAGAAAAAATATGTGTTTTGTAACATATATGCATTTTGGTGGATGAGAAAATGAACAAAACGCTACTAAGCCATACATATAGTGTAACTGTTTTCCCCGAAAGAGTTGCATGCTGCGACTGGAACCTATTTATTTTTACAGGTAAGGAAACCGGCCTTACGCCAACCGCTTAAGTTGAAGTATTGGTTTCCCTGCTCCTGAGGGGGCTGATGCATATTTATTGTGAAGGCCAAGTTAGCCTTGCCAGTATTTTATTTTGGGTTTCGAATAAAATACCGCAACGGGAAATCAATTTTGGGGGGGATTCAAACCCGAGCTCTCGGCATGGAATGCAAGCATGTAGAATGTGTAGCTGCTTACCTGCATGTGCCTGTCTGTGGGCATGCATTAAATATGCGCCTTAAATGTTAGCATATCTTTGCAGCTTAGATTAAAAATTATAGATGGAAGATAGGAGTTGGTTGCTCACACTGCACTAAAAAATATTTATAATTTATGAGCTCATACATATACTTACCTTTGAAAGGTCTACATGTTAAAAGAGACCTTAAATTTGTGGACTGATTCCTCGTCGTCATACCTGGAACAAAGAAACGAAGGCATTACTTTTTTGAAAAAAACAAAATAGTTGGTGTTCCTTGACTTACAGGTTGGTATGAAGCCAATATTGTAAAAAATGGTTCACTTTGCCAATGTCATCCCTGTTTTAGGGAAGGTCACATACACATACAGCGTCTATAAGCGTGAACTTACACGGGAATACTTGTGGGCGTGCATTTAGTATGAAATTTAAATGCTTATATATATTTGCAACTTAGATTATAGATTAGAATACGAAATCATTAAATATCCATCAAGTATCAGAATTGTGGAGGAACTGTTCCGAACGGTTTGCGCAAGACACGGACTTATTAACTGAAGTGATTGCTAACGTTTGGGGATCCAACAACACAATATTTTAAGGATATCCTGTGCGGGAGACTCCTAGATTTTAGAGACTCTAGGGGTCTATGAAAATATAAATGGTATATTTTTTGTGCTTCGCCGAAATTCGAACCCACAACCTTCCATTTACGACTCCGAAGTGTAACCAATGCTTACAATAATATTAACTACACAGTTAAAATGTATTACTCGAATATTAGACAAACCGTTATAAGAGAACTTACATTATTCTCGAAGTTTCGTTAGCGTCGAAGCTAACATCTTCAGGAGACACCCTCTCTGCACGACTGAGGATGAACTGATTTATTAAAAGCAATTATCACAAATCACTGCATACCACTGAAACGTCGATAATAATGTAAGTTCTCTTATAACGGTTCGTCTAATCGAGTAATAAATCTAAACAGCGTAGTTATTTGAATCTAAATCTAAGTTGCAAATGTATCATTTGAGATTCATATTTAATGCATTCCCACAAGCAGACACGTACAAGTTCACACTTGAGTATGCCGCATGTGAATCTACTACATAAAAAAACAAATCTTAAATGGACATACACCCTGCAACTCCTGCCGACCTTCCCTGAAACAGGGGCTACAGTTATTATTTTGGTAAAAATATCAAACGACCGTAACTCTAACCTAAACCTAACTGTTCCCACTGGACTATGGACCGGCCAATTTGCGTTTAGGAATTTCGTTTCGGATTTTTGAATCAGACATTTGAAATAATTACCGCAGCTAATGACGTCACAGTTCATTTACCTCTCAGCTCCTGAGACTCGCAGTGAATAACAGCCCCTCCCTCCTTTTTCAGTCAGCACTCTTACCGCCCTTTACAAATCTCAGTGGACTCCATCCATCTTGCTTAGTGGCAACTTCCTCCCCTCATCCCACACCCCCCTCCCACCTGGATCCATACCTGGCCAGGTTAACAAGATTAGCTACCAATCTAGTTTATCTTCGCAAGAAGAAAAGTCATTATGTTGATCGTGTTTAATATAGGGAGAGAAAAATTCAGACGACAACCGCAGCCGCAACTAGGCTGCACGTAAAGTGTAGCTTCAATTTGTAATTTGTATGGTATGCGGCTGACTACCTATGCAGTAAAAAATGGTTTACTTTGCCAATGTCACCCCTGTTTCAGGGAAGGTCAGCAAAAATTGTAGGCTCTATGTCCATTTGAGGTTTGGATTTTAATTTGTAAGTGGGTACACATTCAGCATTTGTTAGCACGAACGTCTGTTTGTGGGCATGCATTCGATATGAGTTTTGAATGTTAATATATCTTTGCAACTAAGATTATAGATTTCAAATAATAACTTCAATTTGTATTTTGTATTACTAATATTGACTTCTTATTATCGATACCCAAATTGTGGGCACCTGTAATTTCCTCTCTATAATTAAAATTGTTCTTTATTGAATAAATATACTTCTTCTTGGATGTTGGTTCCCCTATTTTTAATTGAACAATTTTACAAAGCACCGTTTAGTGGCACTAACCACCCCAAGGGTGCTTACTTACTAATTTTGTTTTACTTTTAATGACTTCTTATTATCGATACTCAAATTGTAGAAACCTGTAATTGATTCTTCTATAATCTTATTCTATACTCCACTTTGCAAAAATCTATTGACATTGAAAGCTCATATTTAATGCATGACCACAAGCAGGCACATGTAGTCTCGTGCTTACACATGCTGCATGTGTACATATAAAATAAAGCAACACTCACGTGAACATAGTTTTGCAATCTTCGTCACTTTGTTTTCCTGAAACCAGGGGGGGCATTGACAAAAGCAAACCAAGTTCTTAAATCACGGGAGATCCGCCTCATACCAACCTATTCGTCAAGAAACCTTAAAATTTATTTAAATTGTACTTTATTGAGTTAAAATAGTTCTAATTGTCTGTTGATTTCTCAAAAAAACAATCAATAAAAATTCTTACTGCGCCGTTTCCGAATATTTTGTATGTGGTTAGTGGAACCTATTCATTTTCACTACGACTAACAGATCTATTCAGTACTATTCTCTTATTAACTATTAACTATTCTCTTATTAACAGAATGTTTCGTCTTGATTTCTCTCATCTAGATTTCTGCGGCAAAAGTCTGTCTGAATTCCATGGATCTTTGTTTTGCTGAGGAAAGTAAAGGTATTTTATTTGACTGTGCTATTATGTAATACTAATCCTTAAAAAAATTATTTCTTTGTTATTCATTGTAAATTACCTTGCAATCAAATTATGTAAATAGACAATCATGTATGTTAATAAAATAAAAAAAAGACAAGGAATCATCGAGTTTTGGATAGAACAAGACTCGTATACCTATTGATAGTCTACGACTCGTAGACCTGTTCAACGACTACGACCGGTTGGCTTAACTAGAAAGTCTTACAGCAGAATAAAATGAATGCACTATCATTGCAACATGGAATTGAATGTCCAAGAGTGCAGAACGATTCAGGTATTCTTTACGAAGAAGTCTTCCACTTCTTTATCTTCTGAATTTTCTTCGCTTCACAATATTATGTATGCGACCCGCAACCGCGCTCTAAGGCTTTGATTCCAACATAGAAATAAATCAAACGGGCTAGCTGTACTCAATTCTGCACCCCAAAGTACAAAAACTCACTTTATCATTCAACCATTACGTTATACCAAAAGAATATACAAGCTAAAATTCTCACTTGAAGCTCTGTTTAAGTTTCAGTATACTTTTCGGTAAACGCTTTGTTCGAGTCTAAACGTAGGTTTGAGTACTTTACTTTTTGTTTTGCCGGGATTGCTGTTGAACGAAGAAATAAATAAAGAGTAATTCGCAAGTGTAGCGGATGCACGTGCCGATGGAAAAAATGCCACGTGTCGGCGCTTTATTAAAGCTAGACATTATAAAGAACACGTGAACTGTGAAATGAACGAATTAAAAGGAGTTTTTATGAAATTGCAGTGAAATGTTTCTCCCAAGACGAAAACATTTCTTTGAGAAATAAATGTAACAGAAACAATAAAACTGTTTTATTGGACGTGGCTAGAGTCTACATTTTTTTGTAGTCTCTTTGATGTACTACTTTACTAAACTGAAAGACCCTTATTACTAAGAAGGTTTTAATTTGTAAACGAGTTTCAAGTCAAGTTTCTCATACTGGAAAGCGGGTTCAACACTGATTATAGGTTCAAACAATCTAATGAATAAGGCTTAAAGTATATATCATCTTTTTTTTTTTTAAGTCTGACATGACATTCGTATTTTTATATAAATGAGAACACTAAATTTAGATATTAATTACTCAGTCCCTTTAGATCGATTTCTAGTCTTCTCACATCAAACACAAGATACCAAAGTAAGCTTTTTACCGGGCTGTCTAAATCTAAATCTTAGCTGCAAAGATATATACCATTTAAGATTCATATTAAACGCATTCCCACAAGCAAACATGTATAAGTTCGCGCTAACACATGCCGCATGTAAACCTACAATATAAAACCCCAATTTGAAATAAACATAAGCCCTCAGCAAGGTCGGCAAGAGTTACACTCTTGCCGACCTTCCCTGAAACAGGGGTGACATTGGCAAAGTGAACCATTTTTTACAGTATTGGTGGTCAGTCTCATACTTATCTGTCGTTATTCTATGTATAATATTCTATATTGAAATATTTCAAAGCATGCCATTGTTTTTTCAATTAAATGTACGCAAAAAACCAACATACAATAACAGTCAAAATAACAAATTATACATTGTTTCGACAATTTCTGTATACAATTTCTCAAGTAAGCATTTTGTTTAAAAGAAAGTTCCATGAAAACCATAAATCATGATTTCTATCGAGCTTAGAGAAAAAAATTCAGGCCTGAAAATTCTAAATAAGCACTTTTGATGTAGAGCGAGTTTGATGTAATAGATTTCCCTTCAATATTGACCTTTCTTTGGGCCTTCCTGGGTCCCTGTAATGCCCCCATTTGGGACCCGCACAAAGGCCTTGAGATAAGTCGTCTTCCTGTCTTGGGTCCAGCTTCAATGCATGCCCCAGGTGTTGTAGTGTACATGTGCTGAGCGACCTTTTAGGATAAGCGCTCCGAAAATGTGGAAAACGCAATCTCGAACCTTTGGGACTTCTAGGCCAATCTTAAGTATGCGGGCGATCGCTTAGTGACTTCTAATTAAGGGATATACAATGTCAAAATCTAAATCTAATATGCAAAGATATCATTTAAGATTCACATTACACGCATTCCCACAAGCAGACATGTATAATTCGCGCTAACACATACCGCATGTGGACCCACAATATAAAACCAAATCTCAAATGAAAATAAGCCCTGCAATTCTTGCCGACCTTCCCTGAAACAGGGGTGACATTGGCAAAGTGAACTATTTTTTACAGTATGGGGGATCAGCCTCATACTAACCTGTAAGTCAAGGAATACAATGTACTCGGCACAAATGAAGCCGGCCTTACGCCAACCACTTTAGTTGAAGTCGGGGCTCCCAGCTTCCGGTGGGGACTGGTAATCATTTATTGTGAAAACTGAGTACTCGTTGACGGTATTTTATTTTGCGGTTTGAAATAAGCACCGAAACGGAAAATCATTTATGTCACCCACGGTGGGATTTGAACCCGAGCTGACGGCATTGAACGCAAGCACTCTACCAATTGAGCTACCGACTGGCCGTAGTAAAATAAAATAAAAACTCAACTTTTTTGATACAAACTTTTTTGCTCGTTTCACTGTTTTTCGGACACTTTCGCGTTCAGCACGGAAACGCATCATTTTTTGCCAGTCAAAATTTTTAACACGTTTTTCTCAAAACAAGTTTTTTTTGAAAACGAGAATTTAAACTGCAAAAAAGTGTGAATGAAAAGATTGACAATGAAGAAAAAAAAACTGTCACAAAAACAAAGCTCTGAACTCAAAAACAAATCTCGTAATTCTGATTCTAATAAAATTTAGTTCAAACAATGAAGTTAAACTTTGGCTTATCGCGGAGCTGTCAGAAAGGGATGAAACGTGGATGAGTCACAGATCATCTCTCCTACCTGCGACCTTTGACCGTAAAAGGGTTATTCATGATTAGGGTGTAATAATGTAGGAAGGAGAGTTATTAATGAATTTCCGGACGGACGGGCAACTTTTCGTTCCGTAAAAATAGAAAAGACTCAAAAGGTGGGAGATCAAAGGTAAAAGATGAAATGGTTGAAGCTCGGAGATGATTGACAATGTACGGAAAAACCATAGAAACCTTTTTTTAATAGGATGATTTATTTGGTGTGCGCTGTTTTTATGTAAATCACACCTCAAGAGCCCTCTGAGAGCTTGATCGTCTTATAAAAAGCGCCAATTCTCAAGAAAAACCCCGTTGCTGTAAGGCTGGATGGACCTTTGGTGACCGGTCTTTGGTAAAGGTATATACTGTAATGTAACTGTAACTCTGTCGCCATTCCGCTAGGGGTGGCTAGAGCCTCTGCAGAGCTGCCTCCATTTTTTCCTATCCTTACATACCTCTTTCAATTCATTCATATCCATCACCTTTTTCATGCATTTTCTTCTTTTCCGCTCACTTTGTGTATCCCAATCTTTCACAATCTCCTCAATCTGATCACTCCATACTTTTCTCGGTCGTCCCTTCCCTCTTTTTCCTTTCACACTTTCTTTGTATACATACTTTGTCAGTCTATCATCATTCATTCTTTCCACATGCCCAAACCATATGAATTTATATATTTGAAAAAATAAATGGTATTTTTGTTTGTCCTCAGCCGGGAATCAAACTTGGATCCTTCAGTTTACGAGTCGTTAGAGTTAGCCATTGGACTACATAACCGTCAGGTTGCCGAGAGGTAAAATCGACTAAATTAACTACAAAGAGTGTGTGTTGTCTTATCCATAAATTTGACTTTTTCCATCACCATACGTTATCGAGTTCATGTGAATAAAGATGAATATGATGAAGGTTTGTACTCAAGGTAAATGTCTCTTAAAGAAAAAAAAAACATTTAAAATCACTTAAATCCCATCTAGGATCTTTGTTTTGAAATAAATTAAGTACGGCAACAATTATTTGCCTGTATTGAAATTTCGCTTTGATGTTTTTTTAATGAAAAAAAAACATTTTAAAGAAAACATGAAAGAGCCATGCTACATGTAAGACTCTCCGACAGAATAAGAAACACAGAGCTACGGATAAGGTTGGGAGTAACCGATGTCGTAGAGAGAGTGGCAAAGCTAAAATGGTCCTTTGCGAGGCATTTTGCTAGAACCACCGACCAGAGATGGACGAAGAGATTGGTAGAGTGGAGACCTCGGGAAGATAAGAGAAGCAGAGGGAGACCTCCCACGAGATGGTCGGATGATATATATATTGTTATGTAAATATGAAATATAAATATTTAAAATAAGTAGGTATTACTTATAGGAATTCCGTATTGTATTGTGTGGGTAGGAATCATTGAATAAAATACGTGCAGCATCGAGAAATAATAATTACTATGCCTTTCTGGAACTGTCTAGCAAATATAGGTCTAGATTGTACTGTTTTAAAGAGTATAATAAGGGTGCGAGTGGCTTGCAGAGCGAGCAGTATCATACGAGATTTACAAACACATAGAACTAACTTGATCAGTGAACAGAAACCAAGTGGAATAGTCGAGAAAGCTTTGTGAAAATAAATTATTTAAAAGTGTAAAATAAACAACTGTATTAGAAGACCTGTGTATTTTAATTTGAAAGACTTTTGAACCCTAATTTCGTAACAATATATATATATAAGATATAAGAAGGCTTGCTGGAGACTGGATTAAAAAAGCGCAAGACAGACATGGATGGAGAGATATGGGGGAGGCCTATGTCCAGCAGTGGATGGAGATGGCTGTATAAAAAAAAGAAGAAGAATATTGAAATTTCGCTACTGGTAAATGTTTGATATATTTTCTTGAATTCTTGTTTACAGATGTCTACCATGTTCGCTATTGAATAAAACAAGTGACGTCGCATAAATCATCGCTGTAAGGGATGTTTGAGAATTGCCACAAAAGAAACGGCGCAAAACAGGCAATCTCAAAAATCGCTTACAATCAGTTACCGCTCTAGTCCAACACTTCAAGCCAGGATGTGTGGTGCTTGCTGCAGACTGGGACAGTGAGATAGTGAGAAAGTGAGACAGGAAGATAGTAAGACAGTGAGACAGACAGTTGTAATAATAATAAATGTCAATGCATATCAAACGTCGTATAGTCAACAAGCTACAAAAATTGAGTTAGTATTTTTGTCGAAATCAGAATTGAATTCTGCATACGTGTGGAATGGGTAAGGGAAAGGTATGGATGGACCAAATTTCCGAAATTGCGAATGAATGGAATATCCAGAGTCATAATAAAAGGAGAGCCTGTATGAGGTAGGTTATGACTCTGGAGAAAATGAAAGAATTGTGTAAGGACAGAAAGAAATGGCGGTTGATCTGATATGTTGGCGGCTAGGGTTTTTCAAAATTTTTAAAGTTTAAAATTAGAATTGGTTTTCTGTTTAGTTTTTTGATGTCCGTATATATTATTGTTGATTGATTTTAAAAATGTAATATATTGTGTGTTGTTGCTTGACTTATAGGTTGGTACGCGGTTGACCACCCATCTGTACTGTACTGTACTGTATCCTGCCGCCGTTCCACTAGGGGTGGCCGGTACCTCCGCAGATGCGCCTCCACTTTTTTCTGTCCTTACAAACCACTTTCATTTCCTCAATATTCATCACCTTTTTCATACATACTCTTCTCTTATTCTCACTCTGTAGAAAATGGTTCACTTTGCCAATGTCTCCTCTGTTTCAGGGAAGGTCGGCAAGAGTTGCAGGGCTTATGTTCATTTCAGATTGCGTTTTTATATTGTAGGTTCACATGCGGCATATTGTGTTAGAGCGAAATTATATGTGTCTGCTTGTGGAAATGCATTTAATATGAATCTCAAATGAGATTAATCTTTGCAACTTAGATTTCGATTTAGAGAGTTGCAGGGCTTATGTTCATTTGAGATTGGGTGTTTATATTGTAGGTCCACATGCGGCATGTGTTATCGCGAAATTATATGTGTCTGCTTATGGGAATGCATTTCATATGAATCTCAAATGATACATATCTTTGCAGCTTAGATTTAGATTTAGATACGTGGATGTATTTCCTCAAAAGTATTCTATTTTCAAAAGACTTAAATAAAAATAAGCTCCTTCTCGTCCAATCAGAGACAAGAAAGTGACCTGTCATGGCCGCCATCGTGATATTATTGCGAGAGTCCCAACAGTGCGGAGAAATGCTTTCTACATTTTAAAATAACAGTTTCTATCATGTTTCTCAGTTTAGCATTCTATAGACTTTACGACGCGACGTTTGATATTCATCGACACATATTTGGATGATGTATTTTGCGAGCGCTTTTTGTGTGAATCACACCTCAAGAACCCCTGCAAATTCGATCGTCACTATAGAAACCGACAATTATCAAGCAAGACCCATTTGCGGTAATGCTTGACGGGCTTTTGGTGGCCGGTCTTTTTAAAGGCCCATAATTTTTTCAAGCCAGCGACTTTTTTTAAATTAAATGATAATTAAGTAGATATAAAGAAGAAATAAAGTAGAACTAAAAAAAGTTTGTTATAATTTTTTTTAATAATTAAAATGGAGTTCTATAATGTTTCCGCTAAAACTTTTCAAAAATTGAAAAATGATAATTTGATTGTGTTCCGCCAGGAATCGAACTCGGATCTTCAATATACGAGTCTGTAGCATTAGCCACTGGATTACAGGCTGGTGAAGTTGACTGAAAACTTTAGGTACTTTACGGTGGAGAGGGATCATTCTGAACATATTTTATTCTACAAATCCTATAAAATGAATCAGTGACAATTTAATAAAATAAATTGTACAGTGGACGTGCACATGACTTTATAACATAAAATAAGGCCATGTTCAGCTCATATTCCATTTTCATAACGAAATATTTAGTTTGTATTATTAATGAAGGTAATCTTTTTTTTTTTTACACCTCATTTTTTTTTTCGGAAGAATACAATACTTTATAGTCCCTTCGGACTGCTATAAAGTAAAAATAGTCTTTCAAAGTAAATGGCCATATTTATAACTATCCTTGTCTGAATTTGTTGAAACATTGCCAGTCGGATGTGTGACTGTCGGAGATGTTTTCCGATTGCCACCGATTCCTCCAAGTCCCGCTGACATCTCATTCTTCCCCCTCTCCGCCCTTCCTGAATGATGACGTCTTCCAGGAAGCCGTGGGAGACAAAACGCGGGACATCAGTCAAGGCGTCTCCCAGATCCTCGTGTCCACAGATCATCCCGAGTATCAAACATCACGTTAAACTCTACGATGTTCGAGCGGCTTTGAAAAACAAACGACGAACTATCGCTGTTAGTTCATATTGAACTGCCAGTTTCTGTTACTCTTAAATCAAATTTATAATCTAAGTTTTAAATATTAACAAAAAAGTGTAATGAGATGGTTTGGACAAGTGGAAAAAATTAATTACGATAGACTAACAAAATACATACCTATACTTAGGAAGTGTGAAAGGAAAAAGAGGTAAGAGACGACCAAGAAAATTATGGAGTGATCAGATTGAGGAGAATGTGAAACCATGGCCTATACAAAGTTTGTAATTGAAGAAAATGTAAAAAAAAGGTGATGGATATGAATGAATTAAAAGAGATTTGTAAAGATAGGAAGAAATGGAGGCAGCTCTGCTAAGGCTCTGGCCACCCCTAGTGAAAAAGTGAAAGAGTTACAGTTACGAAATTCATAATAAATGCGTGACACGCGTAAGTTCGGGCTTATAGATATCGCATGTGTACAAACAAATTAGGAACTCAAATGTCAAATGAACATGCAATTTTTGCAATTTTTGCTGATCTTCCCTGAAACGGGTGGCATTGGCAAAGTGAACATTTTTTTTACACAATGGGCTGTAAGCCTCATACCAACCTATAAGTCAAGGGATAACTTCGTGATATAAGAGGTTAAAACTTTAAAATTGTTGACAATACTTCAACTGTTTTCCCTCCTAAAAAGTATGAGAAAAATGTCAAGAAAAAAAATACACACATTTTCAAAAGATCTGTTTAGATCAGCCTGAATCTCTTAGGGTTAAACTAAACCAAATAAAAAATGAATGCAAACTTAAACGCTCACTAGAGGTGTTAACCATATTTTTTTATGACGCGATGTATAAGTATTTACGTGAAGTTTTACACTAGGCCCACAGATCATCCCAGCAGAATTCCCGCCCATACGCTTTGTTATCAGTTTTCACATCTCTTCTTTATCTGCGTCATTATTCAAACGCTATTTATTTTTGTGAAGTTTTTATGGGCATAAAGGGAATTATGTGAAATCCCTTAAATATGCTTGTTCTATTATTTTTTAAGAAAAAATATGGATATTGTTTTTTTTTAATTATTTAAAATCTTAATAGTATCGAAGAACTAAGCAAGAACCGGAAAACTGCGTTTGGTCTGCAATGTTGGTGGTTGGGGCTATTAAATCTGAAATGCTTATTTAATGTCTTTATATTTTTTTTCAATACTTTTAATTTTTTATTTTGTTTTTAGCTGGATTTGATTTTGTTAAATTGTATTGCTGATATTCTCCTTTATGTACTTTAGTTTACTTTTTACTCTTGTTGCTGTTCTTGCATACGTTTGTATTACTTATTTTTAAAACAGAAAAACTATAATTGACCTTAAATTTTGTAAACTTTCATACTTTATGTGTAATAATGCTGTTATTGTTTGTATATAGAAAAAAAATATCATTTAATTTTGCAACGGGTTTATTTTAAAAAAAGTCAGTAATCAAATACTTAAATACACGGTATTATTATTTTTGTTCTTTGACTTATTCGTTGCTACGAGGCTGACCACCCATACTTTCTAACTTGGTTCACTTTGCCAATGTAATCGCTGTTTCAGGAAAGGGCGACAATATTTACAGGGTTTATGTTCATTCGAGATTTGGGTTTTTATTTTGGAACTACAAATGCAGTATTTATGTATAATCGTTACATTATGCATGTATTTTTGTTGACATACGCTTAAAAATAATCTCATATGTTATTGTACACATTTTTAAAAGTCTGATTTCAGATTTTAGTAGAAATATTCTCAAGTGATAAACTAACAGCAGAAATTAAGAAAAAAATACATTATGTACGAATTTATTTTTACTTCAAATACAAACATGGCATTAATGATTCGTCGCCCTAGTGCTTGTTTGGATTATTAAGCATTTGGTTCAGTTAAGACCTTTCAATGAAATTATCTTTAGACGCACATTTTACACGATCTGAGCTAAGAGAACGTAAAACATAAAACAGAGTTTTTTTTTTAAAACAATTTCCAGTATTCATAAGACACATTGGTCCAGTACACATACAAACCTTGCTCATGAGAAATGACCTCTGATGGAGATAAGACAAACAAGTACTAAATGGACGGAATGTTTAGAATACAAGCCCATAAAACAAATAATTGAAATGTAGAAAGTCACAATTTTCAAGCGACTGACTTGATGTACTTGTTATTTGTACAAAAAAGGTTCAAAGGAAAAACTTGTATGGAAGGCTGGAATGTGGGACAATGGGTGACGGACACTGTCAGATCAAAATAAAATTCATTCATTACATTCTTTTGTTTGTTATCTTTCTTTTTGCGTCAGTCAGCCGGAAACTGAGGTTCATTATGGACTTCCCTTTTACAAAACAAAAAAAAATTGGTACGCAATATAAAATAAAATATAGCACCCTACAATAAAGGTTTCCAATTATTATCGATTTGTATCTATGAAAGTATTCCTTGACTTATAGTTTGGTATGAAGCGAAGAACTCAGGTATCGATAGCGAGTTAAATAAACGGGCAGTTTGACAAAGAAATGAGTCGTGAAAATACCAAGTTCTCATGGTTTTCACATTGACTGCAATTGGATGAATGTTCCACGATGAATAAAGTCCATAGACGAAAAAATTGTGACGTCACACACTATGATTTAAGTTGCAGAGATATGTAAAAAAATTAACAATAATATAAAATGTGTGCCCCCAAGCATTCACTTAATGTTCATGCTTAGGTACACATGGCGCATGTGTACCTACAAACTAAGAAGCCAAATTTCAAATGAACATGAACTTTGCAACAGCTCATGTCGAACTTTCCTGAAATATGGGTAATATTGAAAGAACAAAACATCCGATATCAAGTTCGGAGCATTAACCTTTACACTACGACGGTCTTGATAAATTTCTTATTAATCTCATTCCGGACTAAAAATGGCAGCTGATAACAAAAAAATCAAATCCTTTATTATATTACCCTTCGTCGTCGTCATTCGTCGTCGAGTTTCGATTTTCAAAATCAATGCCATCACAGCAGATGAAACACATTCATGCTCTATAGCAAATTAATTTTTGTATATATGCTGCAATGCGGCGAGCTTACGCGTGTGTGTTTACAAATGTATGAAAACTTTTAGGAATTAATCTGTTTGTTCATACTAAAAATGTATGGAACAATATTGACATCTAGCGGCAAAACGTAAAAGTTTTTTTTACATTTTCTTTTATTTCATGCAAATTAAAAATAAAAAAAAAGCCAAATAAAAATGGATTTCAATCTGTAATCTAAGTTGCAAACATATATAACATTTGAGATTCATATTACATGCATTCTTACGAGCAGACATGTATAAGTTCTAATCTAATCTAATCTAAGCTGCAAAGATATATATCATTTAAGATTTATATTAAATGCATTCCCACAAGCAGATATGTATAAGTTCCCGCTTACATATGCTGCATGTGTACTTACAACATAACAGCCCATTCCAAATGAACATAAGCCCTGCAACTCTTGCCAACCTTCCCTGAAACAAAGGTGAATTTGCAAAGTAAACCATTTTTTAAAGTATGGGTGGTCAGCCTCATACCAACCTATAAGTCAAGAAAATTATTTTGTGTATTTCTTTACATAATCTAAGTTGCAAAGATACATACCATTTAAGATTCATATTAAATGCATTCCCACACGCAGACAGGTACAAGTTCACGCTTACAAATGCCCAATGTGGACTTGCAAAATAAAAAAACTAATCTCAAATGAACATAAGCCCTGCAACTTTTGCCGACTTTTCCTCAAACAGAGATAAAATTTGCATGGTAAACCATTGCTTACAGTATGGGTGGTCAGCCACATACTAGCCTTTTAGTCAAGGAAATTAATTTGTTTAGTTCATTAATCTAAGTTGCAAAGATACATACCATTTGAGATTCATATTAAATGCATTCCCACAAGCAGACAGGTACAAGTTCACGCTTACAAATGCCCAATGTGGACTTGCAAAATAAAAAAAACTAATCTCAAATGAACATAAGCCCTGCAACTCTTGCCGACTTTTCCTCAAACAGAGATAAAATTTGCATTGTGAACCATTGCTTACAGTATGGGTGGTCAGCCACATACTAACCTTTTAGTCAAGGAAATTAATTTGTTTAGTTCATTAATCTAAGTTGCAAAGATACATACCATTTGAGATTCATATTAAATGCATTCCCACAAGCAGACAGGTATAAGTTCGCGCTTACAAATGCCCCATGTGGACTTATAAAATAAAAAACTAATCTTAAATGAACATAAGCCCTGCAACTCTTGCCGACTTTTCCTCAAACAGAGATAAAATTTTCATTGTAAAACAATCTTACAGTATGGGTGGTCAGCCACATACTAACCTATAAGTCAAGGAAATTATTTTGTTTAGTTCTATAATCTAAGTTGCAAAGATACATACCATTTGAGATTCATATAAAATGCATTCCCACAAGCAGACAGGTACAAGTTCACGCTTACAAATGCCCAATGTGGACTTGCAAAATAAAAAAAACTAATCTCAAATGAACATAAGCCCTGCAACTCTTGCCGACTTATCCTCAAACAGAGATAAAATTTGCATTGTGAACCATTGCTTACAGTATGGGTGGTCAGCCACATACTAACCTTTTAGTCAAGGAAATTATTTTGTTTAGTTCATTAATCTAAGTTGCAAGATACATACCATTTGAGATTCATATTAAATGCATTCCCACTAGCAGACAGGTATAAGTTCGCGCTTACAAATGCCCCATGTGGACTTATAAAATAAAAAACTAATCTCAAATGAACATAAGCCCTGCAACTCTTGCCGACTTTTCCTCAAACAGAGATAAAATTTTCATGGTAAACCATTCTTACAGTATGGGTGGTCAGCCACATACTAACCTATAAGTCAAGGAAATTATTTTGTTAAGTTCTATAATCTAAGTTGCAAAGATACATACCAATCGAGATTCATATTAAATGCATTCCCACAAGCAGACATTTATAAGTTCACGCTTACACATAATGCATGTTGACTTACAACATAAAAACCCAATCTCAAATTAATATAAGCCCTGCAACTCTTGCCAATCTTCCCTGAAACACAGCTGAAATCTTCAAAGTGAACCATTTTTTAAACTATGGGTGGTCGATTTTCTTTTACAAAGGCTGCATGTTTTTATTTTACATGTTTTCCGAATTTTAACGCGAGGAAACTATGCGCAATATACACATTCACCAAATGTTAAGGGGTTGGGCTGCGTAGCAGCCAGGGGCAACGCCCCTAGTATAATTTAATACTTGTATGACTTTTATTCTAGAACCATCAGAACGAAAAATAGTATATTGATTATTGTCAAAAATATTGTACTGAATTGATTTTTAATTATTTTTGGTTGCCAATGCTGGAATAGGCTAGTTAAAGCCACAAACAGTGAGGATTAGAGGTCGAGTTTAATAATAGCAGTGTTTATTTCAAATGCGCTTCATTTGGCTTCAACTCGGAACCGCGCAGACAATTTACGAGTATTTATACACACACGACCAGATAACCAATGAGAGCTTTGAAAAGTGGGCCAACAGTGATTCAATGGAATAATATATTAACCACGCACACCGCTCATGTTCAGACAATTATTTTCAGGTTAGGATTTCACGCTACAATAAAGATTCAAAGTCACACATATGAACAGTTGACCAATGAGAGCTTTGAAAAGTGGGCCAACAATAATTTAATGGAATATATGAGTATATTAACTACGTACACCGCTTACGTTTAGACAATTATTTTCAGGTTAGGATTCAACGCTACAATAAAGATTCAAAGTCTATGTATGAACAGTTAAACACAAACAGGGCTATTCTTAGACATTTTAGTCGTCGGTTGAGCCCACGTTTTGACAAACTAATGATGCATTTGTATGAAGACTTGTCAATCCAAGATGGCCGCAAGTGAACAACTGCTTTGTTTTCATACAAATATTACAAAATTCGGTAGGTAAGAATGACCGTGCTGATGAAACTTCCAGCGCAGGCGCAGGCATTAGTTTGTAGGAAATAGGGCCTAAGCGACAAAAATTTAATTGTGCAGGAGAGCAGATTAAAGTTTGAGATTGCAGAAAAATGGCATAACTTTTTTTATTTTCTATCGCATCGTTTAAATCAAAACAGCTCTACAATTAAAAAAAAAGAATGGCATCTTTTGGCATTCCTATCAATGTGGTTTTACGATGTTTTTACGATTTTTTTATATCACAAGCACCCTTAGGTCAAAAAAGGCCAAATCTTGTCGGTTACATCAAAACCATACTTCGAGAATGCAGTTGTTTGCTTGGGCGTAAACAACAAAAAAAATCACCGTAGAGCTATGGGAGTTAGCGCATTAGAAAGAGCGGAAAATTTTAAGTAGGAGAGCATTCATAGCTCATTTTTGACCAAAACGTCGCTACTGCCTTTTAGCCGTCGATATGAATGTTTAATTACAAAATAAAAACCTAAGTGGTCAAAAAAGAAGCCAAAAAAGGACAGCGTCAATGAGAAGGTTCAAAATATTTATCAGATTTATGTACAAAAATCCACGGCAACTTATTTATGCAAATCACACGACGCACACTTATAAACTGCCACTTACCGTGCATATTATTTAATGTCTTTTGAAATTTCTAAACAGAATCAAACGAAAATGCTCTAAGTTGTTAAAAGTTAGACTTTTTCGTCGCGAGTGCCACTTTCATGAACAACGGAAACAACACATTAATTGACATGGTATTCCTTGACTTATAGGTTGGTATGAGGCTGACCACCCATACTGTAAAAAATGGTTCACTTTGCCAATGTCACCCCTGTTTCAGGGAAGGTCGGCAAAAGTTGTGGTACTTATGTTCATTTGAGGTTTGGATTTTATTTGTAAGTACACAATCAGCATTTGTAAGCGCGAACTACACTTGTTGGTTTGTGGGCATACATCTGAGAGCTTTAAATGAATATATCCTTGCAACTTAGATTATAGATTATAGATTATAGAACAAACTTGCGACATCACACGGTTCCTTGACTTCTAGGTTGGTATGAGGCTGACCTACCATACTTTAAAAAAATGCTCACTTTACCAACGTCACCCCTGTTCCAGAGAAGGTCGGCAAGAGCTGCAGGGCTGATGTTCATTTGCGATTGGGTTTTTATGTCGGTGTTATGGCCGCGAGGATCAAGTCGGGTTATTTGGAACCGGATAACGTTGGTTCGAATCTTGCGACGATAACTTCGACATGCGGCATGTGTAAGCGTGAATTAATACGTGTCTGCTTATATATCTGCATTTAATATGAATCTTGAATGTAATATATCTTTGCAACTTAGATTATAGATTATTATTAAAGCTTAATGCAGTCTGTCTTGAACTGTCTGTTAGCATGATGGCGACGCCAGACAGACACAAAAGTCTATAGTGATTATCGTAGACATAACTATACTTCATATATGTATATATGTATGTATGTAGTTGCTAGACTGCTCCAGTTTACTGTTCGGAATAACTGTTCGGACAATATGCTCGTGACACAGTTTCCTGAGAGGAAAGATCAAAAAGGATTTTTTACGTTTTGTAAAAATTAATTAGCAAAAAAAGAAGTGGATCTTGGAACATAAACAATACTTACAGTGTTATCCACATGCAGCAAATCCATGGCTTATCAGCTGCCTAAAGTAAAAATCCCATACAAAAAAAACAATCCATGGCTTAGATATGGATCAGCTGTTGTTGTGAATAACACTGTTAGTATCCTTTGAATAATAGGTTGGAATGAGGCTGACTATCCATGACAAAAATGGTTCAATTTGCCAATTTCGCCCCTGTTTCAGGAAAGGTCGAAAATTAAATAAAAAATACTCAAATGAAGTTTAGTTGAATATGCTTATGAAGGATTAATTGAAATTTATTAAAAATTATTAAACTAAGTAAACTTTTCAGAAAAAAAGGACATATTCAAATAATTATAAAATAGTTTTAAAGCGGGTTCCATTGAATAAAAGCTGCGGTTTATTTATTTAACTTAATTTATTTTATCACTTTCGGTTCAGAGTTACATTTGCACAGTATGGTTCGACGGTTGAGATATTTCTCAAGCTACATGGACTTTCGGTCCTTAATCTATCCGTAAAATAAAGATCATCCTCGAATCATGGAGAATCACTACCCACCACCTTACTAGATTTTACCAGTACCCTTAGTACGAGTTGCAAAACTTGAGTAATGTAAAGTTTACGGCAATTATTAAAGAGTGATTTCCCCCACAATCTGCCGTTTTTCTTTGTTTGAACTTGATTTTCTTCATCACTGTAACTCTTTTGCTAAGACCATAAAGTGTAAGAAACAAAAACGGTAGATTTTAGGAGAAATCACTCTTTACTATTTACCGTAAACTTTACTTTCTCAAGTTTCGCAACTCGTACTAAGGGTACTGAACATTCGATTCAACCATTCTCGGAAAAAACAAATTAATATCAAGCACCAATTATCTACCTAAGTGTCTATTTATTTCTAGAAAGGTTTATTATTACACTACATAACACAAACAAACACAATTACTCATATTTGTAACAATGCATCACCTTAGTGCTTGTTTGTCTTATTTCAAACAGAGGTAATTTCTCACGAGCAATGTTTGTGTGTGTACTGGACCTATGTATGCGTCTTATTAATGCTGCAAATTTATATTTCAAATATTTCAAACAACTCTCACATTATCGTGTTTTACATTTTTTTCTGAGCTCAGATTGTGTAGAATGTGATTATAAAGATGATTTCATTCCAAGATTGTCTCTGAATCAAATGGCAAGCGCGTGCATAGGGTATAGGCAAATACTTTCTCCCATTTCTTTAAAATAACTCATCTCAAATTGACTGACGAACTTAAATTTGGAGTTTTAAATCTCAATTTCAAGCTTAAGTGGCTTTTTCACCATACATTGCCTATCTATATGAATGTGCCTTTATGGGATGCACGCCCTGTTACAAATGGTGGATAAGCCAAACAAGCACTGATGGGGACGAATAGTTTACTTTAGAAACGTTATTTTATGGAGCAAAAACATTTGCCGTAAGCTAGCTATTAAAAAAGTAATTTGTACTTTGAATAATTACTTTTTAATGAGTTGTTTCACAGAGCAACAAGAAACATCTAATTCAAAATGCAACTTCACTTAAAAAAGCAATAAAAACTGTAAAAAATAATCATTACCAGAGCTCGCCCTAAATATCACAGAGGAGATCGTTCAGTCTCGGCGCAGATGGCGGGGAGAGCTCTGTGCACAACTCCGCCCTCCCCACAAACGACCCCGTTCCCCGAGACATAATTGCGAGGGCGCTGCACTTGTATTGAGAGCACGGGGTCAGTGGGTGACATACAGGTGCATGCAACTGGCTGAGAGCAAAAGCTACGCAACTAAGGTCGTGTTGTTTCAACGTTAATATAATAATATTAGATTAAAATAAAATACTTCTTTGTTATAATTCACATGAGTTTTTATTTTTTAAACACTACCGGTTTTTATTTGGTGAGCGCTGTTTTTGTGTGTATCACACCTCAAGAGCCGTCTGTGAGCTTGGTCGTTGCTGTAGAAAGCGTCAATTTTCAAGCCAAGACCCAGTTGCTGTAAAGCTGGATGGACCTTTAGTGACCGGACTTTGGTAAAGGTATATGAATTGTTCACCCAACGAAGAGTATTTTTGAAAATATAAATGGTATATTTTTTTAAATAAAAAGAAAAACCACTTTTTATTCGATTACTGTGATTATTTTATTTAATTAATACCACAACCGGTTTCGTAAACATCCGTTCGCATCATCAGGTGGATAAATTAATACTAAATGGTGTAGAAACGGAATCAATCTAAGAGGGTGTCATTGTCCTCCCTCATACCCTCACACAATGACACCCTCTAAGATTGATTCCGTTTCTACACCATTTAGTATTAATTTATCCACCTGATGATGCGAACGGATGTTTGCGAAATCGGTTGTGGTATTAATTAAATAAAATACTCACAGTAATCGAATACAAAGTGGTTTTTCTTTTTATCTCTTAAGATGAACGATTACAAAGTTAATGCCTCTACAATCAATAAAAATGGTATATTTTTTGTTCACCGCTGGGATTCGAACCCACAATCTTCCATTTACGCGTCAGAAGGGTAAACCAATAGACTACGGACCGGTCAAACGTAAGTATAGTTAGTAACGTTAGTACAGATTCTTTACACTGAATGAAGAGGGCGCACTTATGTCAATCGTGTGAGTAGTTTTTTTTATCAGTTTAAAGTCACATATTCTTACGTTGAAAATACCGGGCGTTAGGTCGTGTTGTTTGAACGTAGTTATTTGAGGACATTTTTATTCTTATTACGTGTTGACTTAAAGGTTGGTATGAGGCTGGCTACTAATCTCTACTGATGCCCTTCAGAAACAATGCGGAAATAATCTGTAACTTAGTATTGCAGCTTATTTGCGCCTTTTTTGTTTTTGTCTAGTTTATATGTACCTAAAAATTATGTCCAGGTCATCATCAGGTTCAGACCTACAAATTATTCAGTTCTGCAGTTAACTTAGTATAAAACCTTACACGTAAACTCATATGCAACACCCACAAAGGCGCTGCTTTAATTTCCATAACATTTTTTTTGTGTTTAATATAAAACGCGATAGAAGAGTTTAAACGTAAAGTGCAATACCTGGAGAACCGAGTATTAACAGGTAGATACAGTCGTAAGAATTGTTCAGCTCTGTCCACACAACCCGTTGGCCTGCTGGATTAAAAGCTTCCCAGGGACCTAATTAAAAGTTGGTCTAGTTTTGTGCGCAGAGCCGAATGTTGCATTTCAAATGACTTTGTAGTAGTGACTGTCCGCTGAAACTGCAAAGTGTAAATGTATAATTAACGAGACAGTTTGTTAGTCAAAAATAAGAAAAAAATAGCGAAACTGTAGCTAAAGAAACAATGTGTGATTAAAGATAATGAAAACTTCATGAAACAAGCTTTAAATTCAACAAATTAAAGCTCTCGTAATACGAGTATGACTAGGTATGTTAAGAAACGATGAACCAGCAAAATTAACCAATCTTGAAATGTGCAGTTCCTTGTACAAGGAGACCAAAAGGATTGACTTAGAAATATAAATGGAGATAGAGAAATAAAGAAGACTGAAAACGTATGGCTGGATTTGATTGGTGAATTTGTGAAAGAAAACTGACCGGTCCATAGTTCAGTGGTAATACTGCAGACCCTGAATGGGAAGGTTGTGGGTTTGAATCCCGACGGAGCACAAAAAAATATACCATTTATATTTTCAAATTCGCTTTTCGCTGGGTTGAAAAATTAATAAATTTTTACCAATGACCGGTCACCAAAGGTCCATCCAGCCTTACAGCAACTGGGTCTTGCTTGAGTATTGGCGCTTTGTAGCGACGACCAAGCTCGTACACCTCTGCGGCACTACAACAAGTGTCATAGACCCCTAGAGTCTCTAGAATAAAAAAACGAATGTAAAAGTAGGAAATGTACAAAAAGGGTGATGTATGCGATTGAATTGAAAGAGATATGAGAGGATAGGAAAAAATGAAGGTCAATCAACACAGACTCTGGCTACCTCTAGCGAAATGGTGACAGAGTTACAGTTGGGTTAGAGAAGATGAACGATCAGTGCTACAAGTTAATCCTAGGATTGGAACAACAAATAAAACTGAGACATAGACTTGCGTTTTTTAATCTTTCATTTTGCATTTTTCTTACAAAAGCTTCGGTACGAAATATAAGCTCCAGTTAATCGTGCCTGCAGATTGTAAGAAAAATGTATATTTGTATGAATTGCAAAGCTACGGTCGATACATTATATTCCTTTACAATAAAAGAAAGCTGACTCAACAAAATCCCTTTGTTCGCCTAAGACCGAAGAAATTGCTTCGACAAGTTTGACAACTATGGATATGCATTTTTAAAGGATTATACAGATTTCTATAGACTGGAATATAATTCATATAAAATCCAAGACAGAAGTATTTTCCTAATTATGACTAATTGGTTGGTAGGACGCTGACCACTCATACGTAAAAAAAAATCACTTTCCCAATGTCACCCCTGTTTCAGGGAAGATCGGCAAGAGTTGCAGGGCTTATGATTATTTGAGATTGGGATGTTATGTTGCAAGTCAACATGCGGCATTTGTACGCGCGAACTTACACGTGTCTGTGAGCATGCATTTAATATGAACTTTAAGTGTGAATATATCTCTGCAACAAAGATTATAGATTAAAGATGATAAGATGGGAGGTACTGCTTCTTCAGAAACTGGTCGTGTACAAAATAAACCATGAAGGGATTGAATTTTTTATTTTTTAAATAGATTTGTGAAGAGAAATGCTATTCTGCAACCTATTCTGCCTGGCCAGAAACAGGTATTAATATAATGAATTAATAATTCATTATGGTCTATTTTAATGAATTATTAATTAATAATTACCCAATTACATCTGTTGAACCAGGGTCACAGTAATGGTCAAATGACCCAAGCGAGGATCGAATCAACGTTATTCTATTCCAAACACGCTAGCCAGATCAGCCCACTTGGCGCCCTCGGCCATAACACCGACTTCACAAAGTTACTGCTGAAAATCGAGGTAATTTAATTATTTTTTATTTTAAAATAATTTCCCGACAGCCCCCTGTCAAAACCATTGGTTTTATCAAAACAATTAGATCGGTATACATTAGTGTTGCGGTATTCATCGATGTAGCGATACAAACCATCGGCCCTCTACGCCGCGCCGTAGGCCGTAGAGCGTTCCTTTGAAGGGTTCCTACTTTGTACAAACTTTTCCGGCAACTCACTTCCAAAACGCAATTTAACTTTCCCCTCTCTGCTTCTTTGAATTCATTTGTTGGTAAACCCCATTCCGATAAAACAAACAAACATAAACCCAAATTGTATTAATTTATTTGAATTTAGAGAGGCCGCTTTTTACAGGGATATTAATTGGTTTATTTAACGCGAATTTGGACCAACGTATTTTGGAGATTTCGTGATCCGAAACGTGTTGACTTGGTTTAGTGTTAAAAACATTGACGTATAAAATCTGAGGACTAGAAACTAATTTAACGTAAATAGACGCTATATTCGTTTCCACTTACTTAACCGAAAATCACTCTTCGACAGAGAAGAAACAAAGATCTTCACAGTGTATTTTTGCTGTAAACAAGAAACAACGAAATATGCCCAGAAAGTTGGAATAGCATTGAAATTCATGCCTGCACAAACACTCTTCGCACTCTTTAGGAATATTTCGATGTGATTTGGTGGGAAAAATTGGCAAGGTTTAAAGAAAAAGGGTGTTTTTTTAAAACATGATGACATGCGTAATTATTAGGTGTCGAAACACAAAGAGAAGACAGCAAGAAAACATAGGATATCTAATCTAATCTAGGTTGCAAATATATGTAAAATTAAGGATTCGCATTACATGCATTTTCACAACCAGACACGTATAAGTTCGCGTTTAACATGCCGCATGTGGACTTACAATATAAAAACCCAAATCTCAAATGAACATATACCCTACAACTTATTATTATTATGATTATTTGCATTGTCATAAATAACCAAACTTCATACTCTGTAGATGCCACATATTTATTATTAAAACAAAGGAAAAACCGGACTTGTGATCAGAAGGTCATGGTTTCGATTCCCGGCAGAGTATAAAATATAATAGCATTTAATTTTCAAATTCGCTTTTTGCTTAGTTAAAAATCATGTGACTTTAGCAAAGACCGGCCACCAAAAATCTGTGCTACCTTACCATAACTTGGCATTCCTTCGCAGAACCAAGCTAGCAAGAGGCTCTTGAGCTATGATTCACAAAAAAAACATTGCTCACTAAATAAATCATCCTTTTATTTATTTACTCGTTGGCTTGCGGGGAATCCTACTCTATGAGATTGATGTTATAATATATATTTCTGCTCCGGAGAATAAGCCAGAGGATAATAAAATAAAAGCCCGTGTGATGTCACGGAGCCTTTCAGAATTATAGTGAAACAAAATACAGACCTCAGGATCTTAAAATATTCATCTGGAGGAAGATTCGGAAAGCCTGGATTAAGCAGAGATGGCTTTTCTGGAAATTGTTTACTTTTCCGATGGGATCGATACTCAGAGGGAGCACGAAAATGCTTTGTCATGTAAATCACTGAAGGAACGGAAAATATTGAGGGTATTTTGTAAGTTTCATTGAGAGAGAAGTGAATCGTATAGAACCAAAGGCTGCATTTTAGTTTTTTTTTGGAAATCGAACAGATGTGGAAAAATAAAAAGGATTTTTTTCCTGCGTTTCCTTGTCCCATTTTGAAAAATATAACAGATTTATTTCTTTGATCGTAAATGCCCCAATTTAACACTATGTAAACATCAGTCTTAAATTTCAAACGGTTAAGATAAGTTGAAATGCTTTATTGTACAAACGCAACAAAGTTGTAAGTGAAACCTGTTTTTTTCAAAGGTAAGGCGATCAGCCTTCAGAAAAAATCTTATGAAGGCTGAGGAAGTCTTGCCGGTATTTTACTTTGAGTTTGAAATAAATATCGATACGGGAAATCATTTTTGACACCCGTGGTGGCGATCGAGCCCTAGCTCTAGGCATGAAATTCAAGCAATTTAATAACTGAGCTATCGACCGGACTTTTAACTAGCTTGGTCGTTTTCGCTACAAAGCGCCAATAACAAGACCCAGTTGTAGTAAGGCTGGATGGATCTCTTGTGACCAGTCTTTGGTAATGGCAATAAAAAACTTTAACCCAACGAAAAGCTCTTTTAAAAATATCAATATTTTCATTGTTCTCTGCTGAGAATAGAACTCACGACCTTCCAATTAGGAGTCCGAAGTGGCACTACTAGACTACGGACTGGTCTGTCTAAATATAAGTCAGGATACATATAAATAGCGAAAAAAAAAAAAAAATGTAGGAAAAAAAGAAAACAAAGTGGTAAGTGTACTCGTAGTTGAATAAAAATGAGATATAGCGGCAGGAACGAGCGAGGATTTGGGATCCCTGGGGAGCAGGGTCTGCCCGGCCATGATGGACAGCCGGAGAGGAAATAAGGCAACTCCTCAAGTCTCCGGAGACGATGGCTGGACGGCCAGAATGTGGCTTCTCCATCTCTGAGAGAAGAAAAATGATGCAATCTATCTATCTATAATCTATAATCTAAGTTGCAAGGATATATTCATTTAAAGCTCTCAGATGTAAGCCCACAAACCAACAAGTGTAGTTCGCGCTTACAAATGCTGAATGTGTACTTACAAATAAAATCCAAACCTCAAATGAACATAAGCCCCACAACTTTTGCCGACCTTCCCTGAAACAGGGGTGACATTGGCAAAGTGAACCATTTTTTACAGTATGGGTGGTCAGCCTCATACCAACCTATAAGTCTTATTATATAACAGAAAACATTTTTAGTTTCGACAAAAGTTTTGCCGCAGAATTTTTATATTGCTCTTGGCTTTCCCCGTATCAAAACTGTAATATTTTCTATTTTTTAAGAACCATATTGTTATGTAAATATGAAATATAAATATTTAAAATAAGTAGGTATTTGTTACAGTTATAAGAATTCTGTATTGTATTGTGTGGGTAGGAATCATTGAATAAAAATACTTCATTGAATAATAGAAGCATCGAGAAATAATGATTACTACGCCTTTCTGGAACTGTCTAGCGAATATGGATCTAGATTGTACTGTTTTGAAGAGTATAAGAAGGGTGTGAGTTGCTTGCAGAGCCAGTATTCTACGAGCTGTACCACTACATTGACCTAAGTTAACCAGTAAACAGAAACCAAGTGTAATGGAATAGTCCAGACTACCTTTGACCTGACCACCCATAATATAAAAATTGGTTCACTTTGCCAATGTCACCCCTGTTTCAGGGAAGGACGGCAAGAGTTGCAAGGCTTATGTTCATTTGAGATTGGGTTTTTATATTGTAGGTCCACATGCGGCATGTGTTAGCGCGAAATTATACATATCTGCTTGTGGGAATGCATTTAATATAAATCTTAAATGATATATATCTTTGCACTACATTGACCTAAGTTAACCAGTGAACAGAAACCAAGTGTAATGGAATAGCCCAGACTACCTTTGTAAAAAATAAATTATTAAAAGTGTAAAATAAACAACTGTATAAGAAGACCAGTATTTTTAATTGAAAGACTTTTGAACCCTAAATTCGTAACAATATTAAAGCACGCTCACAAACAGGTATGCCCGTTCATATGTGTCTATAACCTGCCAGGCTTATATTTATTTATCATTTAGGTCTTATTTTGTTTTCGTAAGCAGTTCCTCAACTAAACGGTTGGTATAAGGCTGAACCGCCATGCTGTAAAAACTTGATTCATTTTGTCATTGCAACCCCGTTTCAGGGAGAGGTGGCAGGAGTTGCAATGCTTCTGTTCATGTGAGGATCGGTTTGCTTTGTTTGTACACTTGCAGCATGTACAAGCGCGAAAATTCATAATGTGCCTGCTTGTCGGCATGCATTTAATATGATTTTTAAATGTTAATATCTTCTTTACAATCTAAATTATAGATTATAAATAGACCGGCAGCTACTTGTGTAATTAAAAGCCAATTATAGGTTTCCACATGTGTGAGATATTTTGGGTCACTTATAGAATGGTATTTTAGCTCAAGATTCATTTTTTAAACAGCCACCGCAAAAACACCCATTGAAAAATATGCCCAAAATATTATTTTCTCATTCGAAAAACCAAGAGACGAGATAAACGAATACTTGTATGGCAGCTCAAAATGTTTACAAATATCATGAATAGACAGTTTGCGTCTGTGTGTCTACCACTTGCCCTCCAACGCCTCCTAGCGAGGCACTCAATAAGCTTTCATTCATCATCATCATCACCATCTTAAGAGATGAGTGATGATCGGTATACCAAGTATACAACTTAACGTTTAAGCTCGTTAATAGCGTATACCTAAAACTGTACGGAAACTAAACGTTCATTGGAGGCGCTGTTTTATTTTTGTTACAGATTTTTTTATAAACGCTATAACTGAGTTTATATACTTTTGTACTTGCAGTACTGAACGTCCCCTTAGTGCTTGTTTGTTTTATGTCCATCAGAGGTAATATCACATGAGCAATGTTTGTATGTGTACTGGACCAATGTGTCTTTGAAAGCTCGAAATTGATTTTAAAAATATTTATTAGAACTTCTATTTGTTTATGAAAACACAGAGTTTTATTTACACAAGTAAAGTACTCATTTCATTTCGAGTACTTTTGACTTGCTTACGTCATTATCAAGAGGACGCTGTTACAAAATTGATAAGACAAAAACCATAGAGAAATGACAAGAATGACTTACGACAAAAAGATACAATTAGGTAATAACAAAGGCGAAGAAGCAGGAATTTGAACATTGACCAAACTCGAATGAATTTCCAAAGTATTAAAAATATTTTTACCATGTCTCACACTATTTTGGGCTCTTGAGGTGTGATACAGACAAAACAGCGCTCACGAAATAAATGATCCTAATATTATTATTATCATTATTGGTTGTACGTTTTCTTGTTAGCTCAGATTGTGTAGAATGTGATTTTTAAGACAATTTCATTCAAGGGTCATCTTTGAATCAAATGGCAGATAAGACAAACAAGCACTGAGGGACGTACAATTTCCTTAGTGAATAAGCCCGCCAAAAATAAATCCTTCGATTATAGTCATTGAGGGAAGAGGAGATGGAATACGCGGGAAAGGAATTGCAGGTTTAGTGTAAGAGAGTACAAAAACAGGATTTGGGGGTATAAGAGAGTTACGAAATGAAAGGCTTATGATTCGTCAGGTAAAATTTTCGAAAGGAGTCGAGTATTTTTGCATGGATGTTTTGAGTTTTTATATCATTTATATATATACTGCCACTTCGAAGGAACAGAACCGGTTTCGGAGACAGGGCTTTAAGTTCGGCTGATCCATCCTGCTGGAACAGTCTACCTCTTGAGTTGAGAACAGAGACCAGTGTTGGCAGTTTCAGGAAGTTGCTTAAGACACATTTGTTTAACAGAAGCTTCAACACATAAAAGCGCCCATGGGTGGCTAGTGCCACTATACGGTGCTGTATACAAATTGTCCAATTATTTTTTTATTATCCTATTATGTATCTTCCTCTTAACTTTCAAATCATTGTAAGAAAATATATATAGAGGAGCAGTGGTTATCAACCTGGGCTCTTAAAAGGGGAGAAACTTATGTAAAGGGTGATTAGGGGGGATGGAGCAATAGTCCCCTGAAACTTGTGCCTACTTCATCGTCCCCCCCCCCCCTCCAGTCGACAGTGTTTTGGACATGATAGACTATTTTAGAGATTGCATGCCTAACCCCCCCCCCTCGACGATTTTAATTTATAGTAGGCATAAGGGGGCGATGGGCGAAAAATGGTTGAGAAACAAGAACACCTCTGCGGCACTTAAACAAGTTTCATAAACCCTTAGAGACTCTTCAATCTTTGTTTGGATAATCGAATCTCTACTATACTGGAAGCACTAAATAACAAAAAAATGTAAAAAAAAAACAAATATGTGAAATGAAATGAACACGCAAATCGTGGTTTTGCCGAGCAAATTTACATTAAAAAAGTTAATAAAATGAATTTTCATGTATTTCTTATGAAAATTAAAAAAAAAACCGTTTGTCTTATGATAATAATTTTAAAATCTTGACTTTCAAGGGTTTTTTTGCACCGAATTTAACAACTTAACGAGATGAACAAAAAAAAAACATAAATATTAATTAAAAAACCGTCAGAAGACTTACATGACTTTGTCTCAGGGTTTTCTGGGGAAAAAGATTATGTAAAGAAATTATGAAAAAGAAAGATTATAACAATAGACGCAGGAAATCTTTCTCAAAGAGAGTAACTCACCCTCCGAGGTTTTTTCTTTCATAGTAATGTGATGTTCAAACGGGAAAAGTGGGTAGAATAGAATTTGAATGTTTAGTATGTTTTAAAATGTAGGCACCTATCTATAATCTGAGTTGCAAAGAAATATTGACATTTAAGGCTCATATTTTATGCACACCCACAAGCAGGTACATGCCCATTCGACAACTTTGCAATTCCCGCAGCCTTTCCCTGAAAACAGAGTAGCATTGGCAAACGTGAGCCAAGTTTTTATAGCATGGGGGGTCATTATCATATCAACCTATTCGTTAAGGACTATTTGCTATATTCCGCAACTGCCTTGTTTAACTGCTACAAACGGAAAAGATTTAAGATTAGATCATATTGTTACGAACGTATGACTACCGCCCTCCCTCTGATTCAAGAGCCCTTTGTGACCAAGCTCGCAGGTGTGATTCACACAAAAACAGCGCTCACCAAATAAATCATGCTTATATTATTATTATTATTTACAGCTTTCATATTACTATTTGCCCACTTATCAGCTGTCTCAAGCAACTTAAGCACTATCTTCTCAGTAACGAGACATAACAGTAACGGAAAGAGCATAATAAAGTCTAAGTAAATACATTTCCACCGGGCCCGGAAACTAAGAACCTATCTGCTTCTTAATGAATTAAAATCCGCCTGACATTCTAGGCCTGGCTATATCGTAGGCTTTTACTTGTTATTAGTGTTTCTGTAAGCCAAGTACAGTAGAACCTCAATTATCTGAGATGTTACTAGTCATGTCGATGGCTCAGTTGATAAAGTGATTGCATTCCATGCCGAGAGCTCGGGTTCGAATCCCACCAAGGGTGTCAGAAACAATTTTCCGTTTCAGTGTTTATTTACAAACCCAAAATAAAATACCAGCAAGGTTTACTCAGCGTCCATAAAAAATGAGAACCAACTCCCTCCGGAGTTGGGAAACTCTCACTTAAACTGAAGTGGTTGGCGTAAGGCCGGCCACCTTACCTGTAAAAATAAGTAGGTTCCACGCGCCACATGAGTGAGACCCTTTGGGGGAGAACGCATCTAGAAGTTACACTATATGTGTAGCTTAGTTACGTTTTAGCCACGTTAGTCACATTGGAAACCGAGCTTATCTCGGGAGGTAAGAAGATTGGACTTTACTTATAGACCGTTATAATCTAATGGTTAACGCTACGGACTCGTATACCAAATGCTGTGATCTCAATTTCAGGCGGAGTAAAATAAAATTATCATTTATTCTTCAAATTTTCTGTTCATTCGATTGAAAAATCAATTTGCTTCTACCAAAAGAACGGTCACAAAAGTTGATCCCAACCATAGAGTTATCCCAACAGAAAAATTTACAGAAAGTGGGTATTGCTTGTTCCTTGACTTATAGGTTGTTATGCGGCTGACCACCCATAATATAAAAATTGGTTCACTTTGCCAATGTCACCCCTGTTTCAGGGAAGGACGGCAAGAGTTGCAAGGCTTATGTTCATTTGAGATTGGGTTTTTATATTGTAGGTCCACATGCGGCATGTGTTAGCGCGAAATTATGCATATCTGCTTGTGGGAATGCATTTAGTATAAATCTTAAATGATATATATCTTTGCAGCTTAGATTAGATTAGATTAGATTGACACTTACTTGCGATAAGCCTGAGAGCTCAAGAGCTCAAGAGCCAAAAGAGCTCTTTTTGGCGATTACGTGAAAAGAAGGGGTTGACGTTTTATGCAGCGGTCACTTAATGAATAATTTGGAAATCATTTTTCATTTACTGTATACGATTAAATAAAATCGAATATGGATATATCACAGTTTTCAATGGAAAATCATCACCTTAGTCTTGTCTCTACCAGAAGTAATTTCACATTATCAATATTAATATATTTACCGGACCAATATGCCTTATCGCAACTATCGCAACTAAGCTACACATATAGTGTAACTTCTTGCCTGCGTTTCCCCGAAGGGGTCGCATGTGGCGCTTCGGGACCTATTTATTTTTACAGGTAAGGAGGCCGGCCTCACACCAACCACTTTCAGTTGAAATGGGGCTTGATAAAACTGGAAAACTCACTTCTACTTTGGCCCGCATATGCCGTTAGAAAGGAAGAGTTGTACATAAACTCTGTTATTCCCGACTCGGAAAATCAAAGCTCTACTCTTTACAACGTTACGTTTAAACTCAATCATAGGGCTTACCAAAAAATGTATACAATCTAACACAGCAACTCTAGAGATCGTTTTAATTTCTGTAAACTTCTTGTTTAACGCTATGGTTGTGTATATGAAACGCTTAGTTCTTAGGGGGCTGGAGCAGAATAAAATAACCCTTATTTCTTAGTCTCGGATCCGCCTATTGCGCTCGGTCCGGATTTAGCCTACACTTTAGTTGGCTGAAGATGGCCATTCTGGAGGAGATATTTTAGCCATAATGTCTCAATCTGCATACAAGAATGTTCTGACTTCATTTGGATATTAATAGCGATTATGGACCCTTGGATTTTGTATGAGACTCTGAAATTATGCTGATATTTTTTGTAGTTTTCGATTTGTGGAACGTTCTAATCTAATCTAATCTAATCTAAGCTGCAAGGATATATACCATTTAAGATTTATATTAAATGCATTCCCACAAGCAGATATAATTTCGCGCTAACACATGCCGCATGTGGACCTACATTATAAGAACCCATCTCAAATGAACATAAGCCCTGCAACTCTTGCCGTCCTTCCTTGAGACAGGGGTGACATTGGCAAAGTGAACCATTTTTTCAGAGTATGGGTCGTCAGCCGCATACCAACCTATAAGTCAAGGAACGTTGGTCTATTGAATAAGAAGCTTGCGTTTTCAGGTGATTTTTAAGAGATGACTTTATAAAATCTTATAAAAAAGACTAATAAGAAAATCATTATGATGCTAAAAATTTTTTTTTTCTTTAGGTACGTTTATTACATTTTCTCATGTAGGTACTTTTATTTTTTATTTTCTTACATGTATTTTTTCCCCCTGTATTTATTTTTCTTTTCTCTAACTTATTTTTCTTATATGAGTGCTTTTGCATTGTGTTCTTTTGTTTTCTATGATTGGATTTTTTAATTCAATATGCCGTCACGCATTGCACCCTCCGCGTGACTAAGCTTGAATAAAGATTTTATTTTACTATTATTATAAGTAACCCTAGTATTAAACATCACGTAAAAAAATGTATGGAAGATTTAAAAGCACTCCCGACGAGTGATTTAGTTTTCGCAATGTTGGGGAAAACAGTGACGTTATTTTTCCGGGTTGCTAGGTCCTTGTAATGAGTTGAATAGTTACTAAATAACTAATTGTTTCTGCATCAGAGCACCATCATTCTGGTTTTATAGTCCACATAATATAAAATATTGCAGCAGAGACAGAAAATACAGTTATACTTCTATACAAAATTATAAAGGTGGATTTAAAAGATGCCAAAGCGTCTCTGTATCTAACACATCAGCTGTCATAGAATTTCACAATGCCGTTAAATAAATAAAAATATTTTTAAACTAATTTATTTGTTTATTTACAACCTGTGATGGAGAAATTTCAAATGTACGATCTCCACTGTCATAATGATTTCCAATCTTCAATTAAAAGGCACAAGAAGAAGAAAAAAGAGCAGTCGTGTATGGCTGCCCGTTGAAAAAATATGTAAGATACCTACGGTAATAAATGAGGGAAATCTTTTTCAAAGGAACGCCACTATCATTGTGATGTTTCCAACATTTGAAATAAGTGAATGTTGGGGGGGGACACGTAGCAGATAATGGGGGCAGATGACAGACTAAAGCGAGGACAGTGCCCAAGTATAAGGCATTACGTTAAAACTATGACAATACGTAAAACCAGAAAATGTACGGTTACTGAAACAGCGAAGCTTTGTTTCCTTGTATTTTTGGTACAACGCTTTAGTTGAGTTAGCGTCAGACAGGCATGTTAAACTCAGATGATACTGCGGGCCAAATTATTCATGTTATTTTTAGTGTTAGGTCGCAAAGGGTTAAAGTCAAAAATAATCCTTCAAATACAAATCGCACTCAATTAAAAAAATGTCTGCCAAATTAAATTGTGGACGGGGGTGGGTTAAAAACGCAGTCAATCTCAAAAGTGATCGATGGAGTTGAACTTTTTCACACGATAAGGTTTCGGCCATGCGGTAGCGTCTACTCAAATGAGAAGTAAATGTGAAGGGATCTCCGATCGAACTATGCCAAACTTTGTTACATATTTTTCTGTGAATAAACGTCTGAAAGCCTTTTACAAACATATAATAACAATCATTGATTTACATAAAGGATAGATTGTGTGCAAGTTTAAATAATGTTACGCACTTTTCACACAACATAAATTCAGTCCGGGTTGTTAATTGGTTTGTTATTCACTTCTAGACTTCTGATGCGGCACCTTCCCTGTTAACACATTCCCGAAGGCAAACCGGACAAAAATGCGTGCTGTGTGAAAAAGGCGTCAGGATGTGTTTTTATTTTAATTTATCAAAACGATAATATTGTAATGGTTATAAGTACATGAGTAGAAATAATAAGTAGTATTATAATGATGATTTTTCAAGACGAAAATAATGTTAGACAAAGTAGAAATGATAATGTACTTGTGTACTGGAATGATTAAACTTTCTTGCAGAACAAATAAATCAATAAAAAATACAGTTTTGTGCGTGAGAGATAGTAAAAAGCCGCCATTCAGATAAAGGGTGACCATAAGTTGGAAAATAAATTTTGCATAAAAATAAATACACAACTTGTTAAATAAATCGAAACTGATTTTTTACTGTAAATGAATCCGAAAGATATAACAATACAAGTATTTAGCTGTCGCCGGCCAGATAAAAATGATATCTATAATGTAAGTTGCAATTAAATGCATGCCTACAAACAGACAAATGTGAGTTCGCGCTTAATCTAATCTAAATCTAATGTACAATGACTATGTATTTCTCTTTTCTTTCACTGTTTAACTATATATTTTGTTTGCTCTTTTTTCTCATATATTTCATCACATATTTTCATGTTTCTACAGTTTTGTAATTTTCTATGTACTTTTTCAATTGATGTATTATTTTTTTATGGCTGGTCATGTATTGCACCCTCCACATGACTAAACTGGAATAAACGCATATTATTATTATTTTTATTATTATTAAAAATACTGCATGTGTACTTCTAAAAAAAAATCCAAATTTCAAATGAACGTAAACAAATATCAATGCAAAAAATTAATTGTAAAGTTTTGGCGGGCCGCGTGTTTGGCACGCCTGACGTAAAGTTTTATGCTTGGGGGACAGATGACAGAGTAAAGAGAAGACAGAAGGCTTTTGTTCATCTTCGCAGGGGACGAGACGTCATCAGAGCCGAAACATCGATAAAACGACGATCACAAGGGAGAGGGGACATCATGTAGAGGGGGCATGGTGTAGAGGGGACACGGTGTAGAGGGGACAAGGTGCTCCTTAATAGAGAGGAGGTTCTACGACAAAAAAAAAAAACTTGGTAGCAAATAGAGACAAAAATGTCGGTCGTCTAGAACTCTCTGATATTTTTCATAATTATCTCAATGAAAATATTTAGTTTGATATGACGTTGAAGACCCATTCCGTAAAAATAAGTTCACTCTCCCTATGTTACTTCTGTTTCAGTTAAGGGCAAACGTAAGATTTGCTTTGTTTATGTTCATTTCGGACTCGTTTTTTTTTTATAAAATTGATAAATCAGACGTAAGTGTAGAACAAAAGACGAAAATGTAGTTTTTGGTTTCAAAATTAAGATAAATACATGGAAATGAGAATTTGTTTTTTTAACCCCTTATGAGAAACAATTGGATTGCTGAATTTGATTCTATACATATTCTACTCAAATGTATAAAAACGCAAACATTTTCAAAAAAATATTTTATTGCCTCCTTTGGTTGAGTCTTGAGTGAGAATAAGAGAAGAGTATGTATGAATAAAGTGATGAATGTTCAAGAGATGAAAGAGGTATGCAAGGACAGAAAAAAAGTGGAGACGCATCTGCGGAGGTACCGGCCACCCCTAATGGAACGGTGGCAGGATACAGTAACAGCAACAGATTATACATTCCTCAACCAAGCTACGCATATAGTGTGACTTCTTGCCGCGTTATCCCCGAAGGGGTCGATTGTAGCGAGTTGAACCTATTTATTTTTACAGGTAAGGGGGCTGGCCTTACGCCAACCACTTCAGTTAAAGTGGGGGTTTCCCAGCTCCTGAGCGGACTGGTACTATATTGTGAAGGCTGAGTAAACCTTGCCGGTATTTTATTTTGAGGTTTGAAATACACACCGAAACTGGAAATCATTTTTGACACCGTCGGCGGGTTTCGAACCCGACCTCACGGCGTGGAATGCAAGCATTCTACCAACTGAGCTATCGACCGGACTATCGACTGACTCAACTGTACAGTAAAATTGGCATATTTTCCATACAGAAATAAAATGAAAATCCTAATTTTTTAGCGTGTACAATTGAAAACATAAGCGGTATTTATCGAAGCTAAAAGCGAATACCTATTCAAACGTCAAAGAAGATCAGAAGGCTTCGAGTACCTGTTATTATTATTATTGAGGGGAAAAAGCCTCGTCAGGTTTTTGATATTTGAACTGACGTGCGTTATATACGAAATGTTCGTTATGTACATGTATTATGTTCGCTATATCCGATGTACGTTACATCCGTTCGCTGCATACAAAGACTAGATGTTCCATTGTCTTTGAGGGGATCACAGACATGGTTCAGAGACAGACAGTAAACAAGGATTTAACAATGTGTTATAAACAATGCACGCTGAGATTTTACTGTCCTCAAGAACAACATTGAAAAGTCAAAATTTTGAGGTAAGTAATGTGGAAATGTCGCGCTGGAAATAAAAAAATCTTTGAACATGTCGCTATCAACTATAACATTTTTTTTTTAAATAGATTTGTGAAAAGGAATGAAATTCACCAACCTATTCTACCTGGCCAGAAACAGGTATTAATATCATTAATTAATAATTCATATTGTTTATATTAATGACTTATTAATTAATAATTACCCAATAATATCTGTTGAACCAGGGTCAAAGTTAAAGTCAAGTGACCCACCCAAGCGGGGATCGAACCAACGTTATTCTATTCCAAATACGCTAGAAAGATCAGCCTCTTGGCCCACTCGGCCATAACACCGACAATTTCAGAAGCCTGGAAACCGGACGCAACGGATCCATAATGTTGCGCTCTCAAAGAGTCATCAAAGGCTTAATATACAGTCCCGCCCTGTTGGAGAGCTTCAGATTGTATGTGCCTGGTGACTACAGCTGTGGACAAGGTCATGCTTTATTCACTGATGTCGGTCAACACTCTGTGACTGAGTAAAACGTTCTTAAATAAGTGTATATACAAAGGAAATGGGAAAGAGTAAAGGAAAGAACGCGAAAAGTATATCTGAATCAGATTTGTGAAAGAATGGGATATACAAAGCGAATGTACAAAAAGGATATTCATGAAAAAGGGGAATGAATTGAAAGAGGTGTGCAAGGATAGTTAAAATGGAGGCAAATCTGAAACGCTATTCTGCTCAATTCCTTAAAACCATAAGTCAACGAGATAGCGATTCGTGTCCAAAATTAAGGTGTACTGTGATTGTTTATCTATGGAGTTCTTCCGCAAGCGCTAGCAGCTCAGACTTGGATTTGTATCCAAAGTGTAAGTAATTTAGCACTAGCGCTTCTTGCCACCTCTAAGGGAATGGTGACAGAGTTACTAAACACTTTCATGTACTACTAACCACTATCCACTGTCACTTACCACTTGCAACTTATACTGTCTTCGTTGTTAGCAGGGAACCTGCACGCGCAATACATCAAACACATTGAGAAGTCAAATCAATAACTTCTCAAAATTTGATCCCATTACCTACAAAGGGGATCCCATTTTAACGACGAAAGAACAGCTTGTTAAAATTTTAAGAATAATCCCCCGAGTTTCAAATGTTTATTTATAAAATAATATCAAATAACATTTCACAGAATTCGTTTATTACAAATTGACTTCTCTTGTGGAGATTGCTACCTTTGTGTGACGTAAACAAAATAAATGGCTTTTAAATATATAAATTATAACCTTAGCTGCAAATAGGTCGATAGGTCAGTTGATATAATGCTTGCGTTCCATGCAAGGGTTCAAATCCAACTTTAATTAATGTTCACAATCAAACATTTAATAATAATAATAATAATTGGCCAATTTGTATATAGCGCCGTTAAGTGGCACTAGCCACTCCAAGGGCGCTTATATTTTTTGCTGTGTAAACGCAACTAAGCTACACATATAGTGTAACTTCTTGCCTGCGTTATCCCCGAAGGGGTCGCATGTGGCGCTTCGGGACCTATTTATTTTTACAGGAAAGGGGGCCGGCCTCACACCAACCACTTTCAGTTGAAGTGGGGGTTTCCCAGCTCCCGGGGGGGCTGGTTCTCATTTCTTGTGAAGGCTGAGTAAACCTTTGAGATCGAACCCTTGCTCTCGGCATGGAATGCAAGCATTCTACCAATTGAGCTATCGACCTTTTTACGAGCTTGATCGTCGTCGCTACAAAGCGCCAATTCTCAAGCAAGACCCAGTTGCTGTAAGGCTGGACGGACCTTTGGTGACCGGTCATTGGAAAAGGTTTTATGAATTTTTCAACCCAGCGAAGAGCAAATTTGAAAATATAAATGGTATATTTTTTGTGCTCCGCCGGGAATCGAACCCACAACCTTCCCATTCAGAGTCCGCAGTGTTACCACTGAGCTACGGACCGGTCCACTTAAAAACCTCAAATGAACATAAATCGTGTAACTTGTACTAATTTTCTCGGAAAATGTTTTTCCAGGGTTCAAAAGATATGTAAATTGATTGCGCACACAACTTCAAGTTTGCTTGAAACTCCTTTTTTTAAATGTAGATATTATTGTTTTATTTTGTTCTTTGAGTAATAGTTTGGAATATTTGGAAATATTTGGTGAGCGCTGTTTTTGTGTGTATCACACCCCAAGAGCCCTCTGCGAGCTTGGTCGTCGCTGTAGAAAGCGCCAATGCTCAAGCAAGTCACAATTGCTGTAAGGCTGGATGGACCTTTAGTGACCGGTCTTTGGTAAAGGTATATGATTTTTTTCACTCAGCGAAGAGCATATTTGAAAATATAAATGGTTTTTTTTTGTGTGCTCAGCTGGGATACAAGCTCACAACCTTTTATTTACGAGTCAGAAGTGTTAACCACTAGACTACGAACCGGTATCGTAAGGCCGTTTGTCCACCGCCTAAATGTCCTAAAATATTAATATACTTTTGCTTCTCAGATTAAAGATATAGATTGAAATCAGAAATTCATTAACAATCGACATCTTGTGTGTTCCTTTAAAGCCATTTTTTATTTCGCAGAGCAAAAAGAGACCCTTGTGAAGGTAAGGCACTTGGGATGTGGAAGGGGGGGTAGGAAGGAGGAACCATTCAGGTGTGCCTATCGCGATTCCAGTCACAAATGCGATCCCCTCAAACGATTCCCCGTTTGATGGTTCTCCAGGCATTCGGCACAATCGCTGACTGACGTGTTCGACTTCCGTGAATCTCCGAAAAATATAAATTCAAAGGAGACAAGGCCACGTTATGAAATTGACACTCAATCTGGGGCATTTTTAAAATTATTTTTCCTGGAAAAAAGTGGAAAAGAAAAACAAGAAAATTGTTTCGACTGTCCTGAACTTATTGCAGCTCTACGCAACTAAAACGCAACTAAGCTACACATTTAGTGTAACTTCATGTCACGTTATCTCCGAAAGGTTTCGCATGTGGCGAGTGAAACCTATTTATATTTACAGATAAATGGGCTGGCTTTATACCAACCACTTCAGTTGGTTGGACCTTTCATGCAACAGGACATTGACAATTGACAAAGTGAACATTTTTAGTACGGCATGGATGATCAGCCTCATATCAACCTGTAAGCGAAGGGATATGTTGAGTAAATAAATATCCTCAAATTAAAAAAAAGACAACCTTTTCTTGGCTAGCAACATTTCAGGTTGAATGTATTCCAAGTTCAAATTAGAATACAAAAGGAGGGAAAATGCGTGATGGAAAAGAAAAACAAGAAAATTGTTTCGACTCTCATGAAACAATTACAGCTCCACTGGGAAATTTTAAATAAACGTTGTTCTTTTATTTGTAAATAAACTTTTTTATGGACTTTTGATTGAAATAATGTGACGTCACTTGGCTGGGTTTAAGGCACGACAGTCAGACAAAGCTTCAATGATGATGACTTGATAAAGCGCCGTTTCGTGATGATTGTCACTCCAAGGTCGCTTGCAAATAGGTACAATATAATGTAAGTAGATTGGAAATACACTAAATTACTGCGAACTGTATTTAGAACAACTCGTCCCACCTTCTTTGGCTTATCTAAGATTTGATTCAAAGATGATCTTTAAATGGAATTTCACATTCTATACAATCTGAGCTAAGAAGAAAATGTAAAACACGATAATGTGAGAGTTTTATTTAAATACTTTTAAAGTTTATTTCTCGTTTTAATTAGACACATTGGTCCAGTACACATACAAAAATTGCTCGTGTGAAATTACCTCAGATGGAGATAAGACTAACTTGCACTAAGGGGACGAACTGTCACCTGCATATATTTCATTTATCTATCTATAACCTTGGTGACAAGAAATAATTTAAGATTTAGATTTAATGCACCACAAGCATACATGCTAAAGTTCTCGATAATACATGTTGCATGTGTGCAAACAAAATAAAAACTGAAATTCAAATGATCATCGACCCTGCAACTCTTGAGCCCTTCCCTGAAAAAGAGAAGACTTTGGGAAAGTGAACCAATTCTACGGTACCTATTCCTTGGTTTATGGGTTGGTATGATTCCTTGACTTATAGGTTCCTATTAGACTGATCACTCACATTGTAAAAAAGGTTCACTTTGCCAATGTCACCCCTATTTCAGAAAAGGTCGACAAGACTTTATGGCAAAAGGTTTATGTTCATTTGATGCTTGGTTTTTAATTTGTAAGTACCCATGCAGAATTTGTAAGCGCGCACGTACACGTGTATGTTTGTTTCCATGCATTTAATATGAATCTAAAATGTTTAAATATCTTTGCAACTTAGATTATAGATTATCGGTGGTCAGCCTCACACTAACTAAATGAATATAGTTTGTAAATATTCATAAAAATTTTAGCATTAATTATTTAATAAGACATCATTTTTGCACGGAAGCAGGAGGTTTCTAAAGACTTATGAAACTGGGTCATTTAATATAGGCATGAATGATAACAATTCTCGTTATGCAGGTCATTGTGTTAAAAGATGTTTGCTCCCCTCAGAATTTTTCTATGAAAACAAGTACATAAATTCCTCATACAAATATTAATGTTGCTTCCTTCAGAACAGTGGCGGTCCGTGATTCTTTGCCGTAGACCTGCATAAAAAAAAGAAGGAAAAAAACGTAGCTGGCTAACAGCTATTAGAAATATCTCTAATGCATCCAAAGGTTCAGATGTGATGTTTTACAAATCTATAGTTTTCATGGCTTTCATCTTTTTACTGATTTCATCTGTTTACATTAAGTGCAGGTACAGGAATTGCAAGGTTAATATTTCTTTGAGGTTTGGTTTATTTTGTGAGTATTGAATACCTTAAATAAATTATATTGAACTAGTTTAAGGTTTAGGCCAGTTTTTTCAAGATACTAGAAATAAATTGCAAAATTAATTACACTTACAATCAAGTATTTTAAGAAAGTATAATCATGACATGGCACGTTTAATAATAAAGAGCAATAACTCAAAAAACAAGAATGTTGTGAAATCACGTTTGAAGTTCAGACAACCAGTACAACTTGTATGGGATGAAAAAGGCGACAGATGTTTTATCTCGGTCATATTCGTCCAAATTGAACGGCTGTCGCATTCTACCTATTCTTCAGGCATTGTTCTTGCGTTTTATTGTTCCTGAATTTTCGAGTTATTGCTCTTTATTATTAAGCGTGCGACATGACACTCAAAATGGTAGGGTCCGTTCAATAGCTTGGAATGGGTGCCGTACAAGAAAATATGAAAGTTAAAGTACATATGAGTAGGTCGAGATCGTTTCGGCATCTAGAAAGAGTAGGCAATGATCGACTGATAGAAATATTATCTACAGGGAACGTTAAATGCAAAAATAGATAAGAAAGACCAAGGAACAAGTTGGAGTTTCAAGTCAAGGTTGGAGTTTCCAATACGGGCTAAAATGAAACAAGGAATTTAGATAAAATATGGAAATATGTTAAATCCGCATGTCAGTGATGGCGTGTTATCAATACTAATCCAAAATTAAGTAAAATCTCTTGATCCATCAATCCATTAACCATAACCGCGTTTTCAGTGGCCTATTTAAAAAAATGGTCCAATCACATCTCCAAGCCACATAGTACACCATACAGTGACACGTTGCTCAGTGAAACAGCGCTCACCAAATAAATCATCCTAATATTATTATTATTATTGAGCATTTAAAGGCTTTTCGCAAATCTAGGCATTAATTTTTCCATTTATAAAAAATATGTTAAGATACATTTTTTATAATGATAATGCTTGACCTTTTAGCTGTTTCTAACGAAAGCACGCCCCTGCATACAAACAAGTCAGTTTCTGGTCTCACTTCGCTGGGCAGGTTGAAGCGGAAACTCCGAGCCAAGTTTGGTAGGAAGTGTTTTGTTCGGGAGGGGGTAAGAAAGAGGGGTGAATGGGTGGAAAAAGGGGAGTTAGGGGTGGTGGTGAAAGAAGGAGTGGAAGATGTAGGCTGGGGAGGGGAGGGGTCTAACTACCGCAGTAATGCAAAATTTCATAAAAATTTCATGAAATTTTCACCGCTCGCGGGGAACATTTTTTAAAAGTCGTGTTCTTGACAATCCTATCGCCGCTGTTGGCGCTCAAATGAACAATTTGGAAATTGTTGCTTGGAGCCTTAAAAAGTTACGTTAACATGTTGATTTACATCTCAATACAGCTTAATGAATTTAAGCTGATTAAACTTTTTCACTCTCACTTTGCTAGATTTATTAACGTTCATTACCTACCCTACTTATTTTTTTTTTAAGAAATTCTCTGCGGGAGACTCCCTAGGTTCTAGAGACTCTAGGGGTCTATACACTTGTTGTAGTGCTGCAGAGGTGTACGAGCTTGGTCGTCGCTACAAAGCGCCAATACTAAAGAAAGACCCAGTTGCTGTAAGGCTGGATGGACCTTTGGTGACCGGTCATTGGTAAAGGTTTATGAATTTTTCAACCCAGCGAAGAGCAAATTTGAAAATATAAATGGTATGTTTTTTGTGTTCCGCTGGGATTCGAACCCATAACCTTCCCATTCAGAGTCCGCAGTGTTACCACTGAGCTACGGACCGGTCAAATGATTAGTTATAAGGCACATGTTGCACATAATACACAAGGCACATAATACTAATAATTAGTTATATTATTAGTATTATTAGTTATATTTTTACTATTAATAATTTTTGGGTGATTTATTTGGTAAGCGCTGTTTTTTATATAAATTACACTTCAACAGCCCTCTGCATGCTTGTTCTAAAGTAGCAAGCGTCAATTTCACAAGCAAGGCCCATTTGTTGGATTAACCTTTGTGACTGATTTTTTGGTAAAAGCAAATGATTTCTTTAAACTTAGCAAAGAGCAAAGTAAAAAAATAAAAATTAGTTTTTTTTTGCTTTGCCAGATGTTGAAGACACCACAGTTCGTTTTCGGGTCTGTAGGCGTTAACCACTAAACTACAAACAGGCTTGTAACGAATAAACAGAATGGTTGCTTCGTTAATTATTTTTCAGTTCACAGGAAATTCACGCAAAAATTGCCAATTAATAAATCAGCATGATTTATTATTATTCATTAATTAATCACCAAATAATAATTACTCGCGACTTAATTAAAATTGGGATAAATAATCCATCTTATTATTACAATGACATTGTATCCCTTAACAACAAAACCTCTCCCGGGGGAGAAGTCGGAGAACTGTCAACCCTTACAGGAAGACTTCTCAAATATTTCTTGCCTCGCATACTCCTTAAAGACATTGTTATGATTTTACTTGGGGGTTATTTTATTAGATAGGATTTCAATTTTATAGAATTAAAAAAAAACTTATTTTACTGACCACGCAAAAGAGAAGAACGATTTTCTCTACGTTTCGTCAGAGTCATATCCGACGTCCTCAGGAGCGTGTCTCTTCTACAAAGAAGAACCACGAACTTTTTTTTTTCTTTTCATTCTATAAAATGTCTAAGGATTTTAATTTATTTCACATGATTTATTTTTCACAAAAATCGTTCACTTATAACTCTCTGTTTACAGTGGTGTTCGCGTTACAATAATCTAAGCGACTCTGTCTCTCCTACAGAATCTTTGCTCGTATTTATAGGTACGAAAGAGATGATTCCTTTATGTTCTTGAACATGGTAGATACTTCCATTATGGATTATACCAGAGAAATGTTCCACACACACTAGCATGCTACGCGCTCACGTCCCCACGAATCCATAGTTCGTAGTACTTAACCATGAGGAAAAAAGACAAGTGAAGAAAGAGAGACAAGTGAAAAAAGATTTTTGGTTTCGGGTATTGCTTCTTTTTATTTTTCTTTATTATTTATTTGGTATGATTTATAAGTTAAAATACACAATTGTAGAATACGGTAATAAGCGCTATGAAATGTTAAGGAATATTTCATATTGTACAAAATAACCAAATTTATGCTGTTGTATTCTTGTTGAAAAAAAAGGGAAAGCTAAAAATCATTAGGATAAATCAAGTCACAAATACCGAGGCTTATTCCAATATGGACCAGATTCAAACTCGTGATGTCAATCAAAAGACAACAATTTGTTCATTTCAGGTAAAAAGTGAAAAAAGAAAGCTATTGACTTCTACATCTAATAAAAAGGGGATGAAAATAAGGGCAACGGGCTCTAGGTCGAAGGAGAACATTCTGGTTGATGAAAATGTGGCAGTGGTTTGAAAGGAATGCAAGATCTCTCTTTTGTGCTGTAGTATTAACAATAATATCAACAAATTATCATATTTAATGCACGCCCACAAGAAGGCACATGTAAGTTCGCGTTTACACATGCTGCATATGAAAATACAAAATAATACAAACCCCACATGAACATTAACCATGCCACTCAAGCCTCCTTTCCCTGAAACCGGGGTGGTATTTGCAAAAGGAAATCAAATTTTTACAGCATGGGGGGCAGCCTCATACCAACCTATAGTCAAGGAACGAGATCAAATGTATAGAGGCAATTTTATTATGAAGGTATGTCTCCGTAAATAAAAATACTTTGACTTTTTATTGAATGGAAAAAATACATTATTTTATGTATTAATTTATTTTGCAGAGAAAATACTACCTTATCATTCGAAATATGGGCTATTTTGGTCATTATAGTTAGGCATTCTAATCTTATCTAAGTTGCAAAGATATGTAAGATTGGGGATTCACATTATATGCATTCTCACAAGCAGACACGTATAAGTTCGCGCTTGCACATGCCGCATTAGAACCTACAACATAAAAACCCAAATCTCAAATGAACATACACCCTGCAACTCTGGCTGATCTTCCTTGAAACAGAGATGGCATTAGCAAAGGGAACCATTTTCTACAGCATGGGTGGTCAGCCACATACCAACCTATAAGTCAAGGAACATAATATACAACAAGTTACATTTTTTATTTATTAATTTTTGTATCCATTTTATTAATATATCTTTTATGGTTTGTGTATTAACACTGTGAAAATTCATATTGATTGATTATTTATGTTTTCTTAAAAACAAATTACTAATTAAACACTGTTTTCTTTTCACTCAATTTATCAATTTATTTCAAATAAATCTATTTTATTAACACATTTATTTGACCGAAAAATAACACGAAAAAGGGGTCAAAATGCGTTACTTTGACAATCATTGGCCAAGAGGACAGAGGCAGGAGGGGACAACGACGCTAAGTGAGCAATTCATTTCCTCTAGGTCTTCCCCCTGCCGCCTCTTTCCCCACATCTTTACGAGAACAATGCGTTTTCTTATAATACAAACGACACGAAATTCAAGCAACGAGAGCCTCCCCCTGAACGTGATGTTTGACGAAAGAGAAAATATGTCTGAGGGAAGCTCCACTTACCTAAAAAACATGTTACGTATCATCGTTATACTGTACAGTGATGAGTTTACGACATACGAAAATGTTTCATGTTAAAAAGTGGCATACAGCATTTTTTTCTGTTGAGTACAAATTCAGCATGTCGATTGTCATTTTTGGGGCTCAATTTTTCTTAGATTTTGTAGGGTTTGTGTATTCACACAGTGAAAATTCATTTTTTTTTTAAATAAAATTACTTTTTCTTTAACGTAGTTTAATTTTCACAATAATATTTTATATCTCGAGCACTTTCACAATTTTTCTTAGTTTATGAAAATATTTTAGTTTATTATTATGGTTTTCTGCCATTGCTCTGTACAGTCTAAGTTAAAATGTATTCTTATCGTTTTATCCAGTCAGCACATACTATCTATAATCTAAGTTGCAATGATATATTCATTCAAAGCTCTCAGATGTATGCCCACAAACAAACACGTGTAGTTCGCGCTTACAAATGCTGATTGTGTACTTACAAATAAAATCCAAACCTCAAATGAACATAAGCCCTGCAACTCTTGCCAACATTCCCTGAAACAGGGGTGACATTGGCAAAGTGAACCATTTTTTACAGTATGGGTGGTCAGCCTCATACCAACCTATCAGTCAAAGGAACATACTGCTCTGTAATAAAGTCATACTTAAACTTACCTTTGAAAATCTACTAAATCTACCTTTGCTTAACTACTAGCTAAAGCTACCTCTACTAAACTTACCTTTGAAAATCTACAAAATCTACTATAGAGACCTTACATTTGTGGACTGATTCCTTGTCATCATACCTGGAACAAAAAGAACAAAGATATTAAATTTGTTGAAAAATACAATTAGGCGTTAGGTGGTGTGTTCGTACCTTATCGTAATTTATCAAAACAATAGTTTATATCACGCGCATAGTGAGAATAGGGTTATTGCAGAGGGTGGGGAATATGATTAAAAATGCTATAGTTGAAAATTTCACATTTCAAGGCTCGCATCCCTCTTCATGGAATAATAATAATATTAGGATGATTTATTTGGTGAGCGCTGTTTTTGTGTGTATCACACCTCAAGAGCCCTCTGCGAGCTTGGTCGTCGCTGTAGAAAGCGCTAATTCTCAAGCAAAACCCAGTTGTTGTAAGGTTGGATGTACCTTTCAGTGATGTTACACACTAAACGCAAATAAGCTACACATATAGCGTAGCTTCTTTCCACGTTTTTCCCCAAGGTGGCGAATAGAACCTGTATGTTAGATTTAAAAGAAATATATTCTGTTTTTTTGTTTATACCATTAAATGAGAAATCTAGTCTAATTTTGTAAAGGTTTATGAATTTTGGTAAAGGTTTATGAATTTTTCAACTCAGCGAAGAGCACATTCGAAATATAAATGGTATATTTTTTGTGCTCCGCCGGGATCCGAATCCACAACCTTCCATTCACAAGTCCGAAGTGTTGCCACTGGACTACGAACTGGTCCAAAATGCCAACGACACGCGGTGTACCTGAGCTGTAACCCATCCAAGTACTATCCGCGCCCAATGTTGCTTAACTTCGGTGATCTATGGGAACCGGTGCTTTCAACATGGTAACGTCGTTGACATGGAAAGGCGACAATAGCTGCAGGTCTTATGTTTGAGATTTAGATTCTAATTTTTGAAATTTAAACATGCAGCATTTTTAAGCGCAAACTTTCATGTATCTGTTAATGAACTTGCAATTAATGTGAATCATAATCAATAATATATTTTTGCAATTTTGATTATAGTACGAGTATACAGTACAAAAAATATAAATTTTAACTTTTGATACGTTTCCTTAAAATGTGCTGACTTTTAATCGTTCTCCAGAGGCGCTGTTTTAGTTTTAATATATATCCTTTTGTAAACTCGGTGCTTGAGTTTAATGTTTTATATTGGAGTACAAGGGGGATGTAACTCTATCAAAACGTAATATTCCCGTTATATGAATAATAATGTACGTTATACCGCGCAGAACTTTAATGACGCCATGTTTTATTACTAAACATAAAATTGGAATAGAGAAGCTGCCTCTCATGACAACAATATTATAACAGTTTTGTCGAATAATGTGTCATAAAATTATTTATGATTTTTATTTATTACGTAATCAAAATTATATATTTTGTATGTTATGCGTGGAACGAAAGATGAATGTGAATGAGTTTTTGAAACGCCAGCAGAAAGACTCGTTTTTTTCCCCCATATGCATAGGAAATCTTTCTGACGTTTACAACATCTTTGATAGATTTCTGGATAGATTCAGGCCAGAGTATTTTACTTGGCTTTTAAATTTAGATCTTAGAAAGCACCTAGAATTACATCAATACTGAAAATTAGCGGTTTTCTAAAAAAAATAAAAATTTTATGCATCCGTTTTCAATAGACTCATTCATTTGTATTGAGTAAGTAAATATAAACAGAACAGTTTTATGACAAAACAAGTCAAATTTTTTCCTGAAGAAGATATGGCATCACAAAAATATTTAACTATTTTGTACAATGAAAGTTTTCGGTCTCATAGCAATTTACATGTATGTGAATTGCAATTAATAATGCAAAAGAAACCTAAGCCTAACTTCAGATGAACATCGGTGTTATGGCCGACAGATTCAAGTGGCTGTTCTACAATCTATCGTCTTTGGAATAGAAAAACGTTGGTTCGATCCTCGTTTGGGTAATTCGACCATAACTTTGATCCTGGTTCAACAGATTCCATTGGGTGATTATCAATTAATAATTAATTAAAAGATACATAAATGAATTATTAATTGATGATATTAATGCCTGTTTTTGGCCAGGCAGATTTTTTTATTTTTATTTTTTTATTTTTTTATTATCATAATATTTTACAATTTTATTCTAAGATATTTACTATTTATCATACTATGTTTACATTTATTTCTAACCCTCATGCGAAAGCAGATGCTTGTGTGCATTGAGGGCGAGAGCTTAACTACTTATATTTAACATTCCATTAACTAATACATTTTTTACCAAATTTAACATAACTATTTTAACTATTTAATTATTAAATATATTTATCTTATGTATCTTAACTATTTTAATTATTTACTAATTCAATGTATTTATCTTTTGCATCTTAACTATTTTAACTATTTTAACTTATTTACATTTTACATTTTTTTTATATTTGACATTTTTTTTTTGAGGATTTTAGGGTCTTTAGCACTTCTGCACTCGCTGCAAGCGCGTTAAAGGCCCTTACACCTTGGTTTGTGTGTAATAGTTTGATGAATTACATTCCTCTTCACAAATCTATTTTTAAAAAAAGCAAAAACTTATCGCTGAAACTGGGATGGCATTAACAAAAATGTACCAAGTTGTACAACATGGGGATCAGCGCTATAGTGTTATTTCAATTTACCTACAAAATATTGTATTGACGTCATGCCTGACTGTCCTGTCTTCAACCTGAAAAAGAGACGTTATTTTTCTCCCCCATTTTGAATTCGCTGGGTCAATTAAAAAGTATATTTTTAAATGAAAAAAAAATCAAGGAGAACCATACTTGGTTCGCTCATTTATTTAATCCTGAAGCGCCTCACCCTGTTATAAGGTCCTCAAGTTGCCGGGCAGGACCCAGCACGCGCAGTTGAGGATAACGAGGCGTCCTACCTAATGGCTCCTCTCAAGTGCCGCACCACAAGCAAATTTAGGACTGAAGAGACCTCGTGAAGTCAATAATTGCTGTTACTGTTACTGTGCCCTGCTGCTGTTCCCCTAGGGGTGGCTGGTATCTCCACAAACGCGTTTCCAATTTTTTCTGTCCTTGCATATCTCTTTCATCACTTCAACAGTTATCATTTTCCTCATTCACACGCTTCTCTTATTCTCACTCTGCAGGTTTCATTCTTTAGTAATCTCACCTATTTGGTCTATTCATTCCTTCCACGCTCTTCCCTTTTTATGCTTTTTTCTGACATTTCGTACCCCCAGTGCCTGTTTTGCGTGTCTGCCATTTGATTTATAGATGACTTTTTAATTCTACACAATCTGAGCTAAGAAAAAAACATTGAATACGATAATGTGAGAGTTGTTCTAAGTATTTTTTAAATAAATTTCCAGTTTTTATTAGACGCAGTATACGTAGTCCAGTACACATTCAAACATTGCTCATGTAAAATGAGCTCTGATGGAAATCAGACATGTCAAGCACCATAAGAACGATATACACTTTCTATGTTCACTTATGTACACTTTTTTAGTTAGTCCTTCATTATCCATTCTTTCAAGATGTCTGAAACATCTCATCGTGCTTTTTTGTACTTTTTTTTTTATATTCTCTGTCATACATCACACTTGATCATCGCCCAATCATTGCGAACTCTATCATTAAGAGGCATTCCAGTCATTGCTCTCAGGTGAGCCATTCCGTAGCATGAAATGACATGACATCCAAAGAATTAGTCGCCATTTACCTGTATTTCTCAATAAATGTTGTTTGTTCAACATTAAGTGGACAACGGAAATGAAACATTTTTTAAAGAAAAAATGAATAAGTTCATTTGGATAACTGAAATGTTAAAATAAATTACGTTTAAACAATTTCAATGCTTCACTTAAAATCCAAATGGACATGAGATTTTTCATACTATTCTTACAGTCGGCGTGATGAGTGTATATTGGTTGCCGAGTAGACATTTAATATGAGAGAAGATCATTTAATATTTCATGTCTTGGTGCAGTTCATGCAAATGCAATTTAAAAGATTTATCGCGAACTCTTCAAGATATTTCAATTTAAAAACCTACGCGCTCTGAATTTTCATGAAATTATGTCACAGACATTTTAAAATATCTGTACTTCTATGCACATAAATATTATCTTGTCTCTTTGCATTTTAAATCATCTGTTCTGATCATCGAGTTCATTATAAAAGATCATAAATTCCTTGACTTATAGGTTGGTATGAGGCTGACCACCCATACTGTAAAAAATGGTTCACTTTGCCAATGTCACCCCTGTTTCAGGGAAGGTCGGCAAAAGTTGTGGGGCTTATGTTCATTTGAGGTTTGGATTTTATTTGTAAGTACACATTCAGCATTTGTAAGCGCGAACTACACTTGTTGGTTTGTGGGCATACATCTGAGAGCCTTAAATGAATATATCCTTGCAACTTAGATTATAGATTATAGATAATTGGTTCACATTGCCAATGTCATCTTTTTTCCTTGAAGGTTGGCATGAGTTGCAGGGCTTATTTTTTACTGGAGATTTGGTGAGGTTGGCATGAGTTGCAGGGCTTATTTTCATTGGAGATTTGGTTCATTGTGAGACATTGGGAGACCGGTAACTTCTTGCCGCGTTATCCCAGAAGGGTTTCGCTTGTGGCGAGTGGAACCTATACATTTTTTTCAATTGAAGTTGATGTGCGCTTCCTTGTATATTCCAAGATCGAGGATAACATTATCTAAGATACTCGTAGCATGATCAAGCATAAAATAACGAGGATAAGGCACCAATTCTGGAATCGGTGTCTTATCTTCGTTAATCAATTCAAAACATTTTTTAATTGTATTTTTTTTAATAAAATAAATAATATTTTCGTATGGAACTAAAGAGCCACATGTGGCTTGCGAGCCACAGGTTTCCAACTCTTAGTCTAGAGGTAACGCTTCGGACTCGTAAATAAAAGGTCGTGGGTTCGAATACCGGCGGAGCACAAAATTACCATTTATATTTTTAAATATGCTTTTCGCTGGGTTGAAAAAATAATATCACTTTACCAAAGAACGCTCGCCAGCAACTGGGTCTTGCTTGAGAATGGTCGCTTTCTATAGTGATAACCAAGCTCTTGAGTTGTGATTTGTACAAAAACAGCGCTCACCAAATAACTATCCTAATTATTATTTAAATCTCAGTCGAAGTTCACTCGGTCGATTGTGCATTTTTGAAATGCAATTATTAATATTTTACTTTTAAAATATGAGCATCTGTATTTTAATAATGCCAAGAAGATTTTTTTTATTTACTTATCTCCCACTCCCTCATTTCTTTCACATACATAATAAATCTAATCCTTCATTTCTGTCTTAGCTCACCCAACTCATGCAGACAATACAACCACATATAAAGAAATAATCCCTACGTGTTGAGGAAAACATTTCCTTTCCTTCAATACGAGCGTAGAGTAAAAGAAAAACATTGAGCACGCATTTTCAGTCGAATTTCTGTGATATCAAAGCGCCAAGAAAAATACAAAATTTGGAAATTCGTTCAGTTAAGTTGGAAAAACGGTCGTTTGACATATGATTACAATTTTAGTGATAAGTATTATAAATTACATACCCAAACGTAATAACTATCTCCGTCCTAGGGTACACAGAGATTTGTAAAATTTTTTATTATGAAAAATCAGTTTACCGCCAGTCGTCGCGTCGCGTCGTGTAGAGAGAATACTTCCGAATGAGGTTGGCTACTTCGAAACTTCGCGAATTACGTAAGTTCTGTTACAACGCTGCTTCCTAAATCCGGAAGGTGTAATACTAATCTAATCTAATCTAAGTTGCAAAGATATGTTACAGTGGGGATTCACATTACATACATTTTCCTATGCTTATACCGCATGTAAACCTAAAACATTAAACCCCAAATCTCAAATAAACATACACATTGCAACTCTTGCAGGTCTTCCCTGAAACAGGGGTGATATTGGCGAAGTGGACTATTTTCTACAGCATGGGTGGTCAGCCGCATACGAACCTTTAAGTCAAGGAACATACACAACTGAAGTAATTATAATTGGAAATTTGGAAATTTGTTTCTACGATCTACGAGCAACTCAATGTTACTTAAGTCTCCTTGAATACAACATTCTTATATTTCATCCTAGAAACGCACATAACTTTAGCATAACACAGTTAAAACATGTGCTTCTAGAGTACCCTACGTCGAAACTTAACTACAGAGTCTTACAAAAAAATTAAAACGCTCTCTACGCGTGCTGTTTTAATTTTGATACATTTTTCGATAAGAGCTACGGTTGTGATTTATACTTGGGGTACGGTACCTTAATGTGTCGGGCGTGAGCGCAAAGAAAAATCGTCTGGTTGCTTTACTTTATTCGGCGTAGACGCTGTTACATCTTCCATTATGGAACAATGCTACACATGCGAGGGAACGGGGACAGTACGTAGGGCGAGGAAAAAATCTGTAGAGGATCTGAGAGCTACGCTGAGTGGTGGCGTAGAGCCTGCAACAGAGGAGTAGAATGACAACCACAAAATAAAATGAAGAGTATGATCAATGGTCATGTTTCTGAAAATGGTTAAAGTGTACTTTCAATGAACATGGCACACATTTCATTGCTAATAAAATTGTGACGTCACACTGATTGCTAGGTAAAAGGCAAACTTAATACTTTGTATTGTTTGCGAAGAACCCTTGTTGCGTAGATTAGTCGAGAATTTTTTTGTAAACAAATGTATTATTTTTGAAAAGTTTTAGCGGAAACATTGTAGAACTCCATTTTAATTATTAAAAAATGATAACAAACTTTGTTTAGTTCTACTTTATTTATTTTTATTTAGTTACAAACAAAAATAACGAGTTGTGACCGGTTTCGGCCTCTTGGCCATCCTCAGAGAAACTGAAATCTTAAAATAATGGGAGACTATATAAAGCAAAATGAATATTATACACACAGTAGAATTAGGAGAAATATGAAAAATTATAAAGAATAGCTTTGTGAATTTATCAAGTTGTATACTAAGAACAATATGGACAAAAACAAATAGTTAAGTTCTGAGGATGGCCAAGAGGCCGAAACCGGTCACAACTCGTTATTTTTGTTTGTAACTAAATAAAAATAAATAAAGTAGAACTAAACAAAATTGTTATCATTTTTTAATAATTAAATGTATTATTCTTTAGGAAATCTTTTGCGGTGTTATTCTTACACAGAAAATTCATGACCCATCAGTCGCATAAAGTGAATTTTAATACAAATAGAACAAAAATCCATTAATGGAATAAATAACTTGTGAAATCTTTTTATTTATAAAAACTGGCTTAAGCGCTGCTAGCTGGGTTTGAAGATTTCAAAATTAAGCAAATACCTATGTCAACCACAGTTTGTGCTTTAATAAGAACGCCGTATAAGATGATCAAAAAGATACTCTGTGTATTTGTGTATAAAAATCTAAAAAAATACAATAATTGTCTCATTTCACAACAGAAAATCTCAGTATAACGACTGTTGTACTCATAGATAACGGAATAAATGGTTGAACTAATAGCTTAGGTTTTTAATCTAATCTAATCTAATCTAATCTAAGCTGCAAAGATATATATCATTTAAGATTTATATTAAATGCATTCCCACAAGCAGACATGTATAATTTCGCGCTAACACATGCCGCATGTGGACCTACAATATAAAAACCCAATCTCAAATGAACATAAGCCCTGCAACTCTTGCCGTCCTTCCCTGAAACAGGGGTGACATTGGCATAGGTTTTTAATGATTTCTTCATTTCTTACAAGGCCTGAAAATTAAAGTCTACGCCACTGGAGCTGAAGGAACTAGGAGGCTATTTATGTTTGTGAGATTTTGTGCGAAGCAAACACTGATGGAACAAGACGTGGTAAGAAGACGAAGAAAAATAACAACGGGGAGAGACTTGTGATGCTATTTACGGACGTTTCGTTACATCAATATGGTTTTTAATAGACCGCCGGCTGATTTGTGCTCTCGCTGCTAATAACATTATTTTGCTCGTAGCAGGAAATGAAACAATGAAATAAATTTGTTGGGTCTTGATTTACGCTCACTGTTCTTTCGGGTACTTTTTACCCTGAGTGTGAAACATGAAGTTAACACTCAACTATCGTAAACAGAAAGGAATGCAGCACCCCAAGTGAGCGTTACAGTTTTAATATATTTTCTTTTTTTTACGCGATGATCGGTAGAGTATTTACGTGATGTTGTATACTTGGAATACTAAGAAATAAAACAGACACGCAAAGAAAGCGGATAATATATTTTGTACCTTTAAATTTATTTGTTTACATAGTACTTCAATTGTTTTTTTTTTGTATCTTACCTGAATCTTTTACATGAATCTTTTGAACGACTAAAGTTTGTTTATTTTAATTAACGAGGATCTTTAAACTTTTTCTTGGTAAGCTTATATTTTACTTTCCTTGGAGAATTGTTTTTTTAGTAAAATGTTTGTTCGGCAGAAATATTTCCAAGCGTTCAATTAATTAAAATTCAAGTATTGAAAGCCTTTTGTTTACTGGTTATTATCTCCAAATGATAAAAAAAAATGTAAGGGTTTCGATTTCATGTAGGTTTATTTTTACATTTTAAAAGCTCTCCTGTTCTACGAATTTTGCAGCGTCAATCTCACCTCGATTCCGTAAACAAAATACGAACGCATATTCACCGTACGTATAAATAAATACCAGCAAGGTTCAGCCTTCATAAGAAAACCAGCCCCCTGGGAGCTGGGCCGCACTTCAATTAAAGGGGTTGGCGTAAAGCCGGATCCCTTACCTATAAAATTAAATAGGTTTAACTTGCCACATGCGAAATCCTTCGGGGATTACCCAGCAAGAAGCTACAGGATATGTGTAGCTTAGTTGCGTATTGTGTTCAAAATTCTAAGAATGAAACATGCGAAACCCTTTGGGGATAACGCGGCAAAAAGGTTACACTATATGTGTAGTTTTTTTTTTTTTTTTTTTTTTTTTTTTTTTATTTAAACAAGAATACAACAGCATTGAATAGAATTTTGTACATAAATAATATATTTTTTACAATTCATATCGCCTATTACTGTATTCTACGATTGATATTTTAGATTACAAATCATGTGAAGTAAATAAATAAATAGTAAAGAAAAACAAAAAAGAAGCAGCATCCAAAACCAAAGACAAACAAATACACAAATCAAAAATAAAAATAAAAATAAAAAATAAATCTCGTCCTCATGATGGGATAAGGAAAGAAAGGTCAGGAGAAAGGGAAGGGAGTAGAAATACAATGCGCACACCAAACACGTCAATGATGATTAATAAGCAATAAAACAAAATAGGAATTGGGAATGATTAAAAAAATTTGAAATGAGATTCAAAAATGAAATTCAAATCCTGCAAGATTCAAAATCCTCTTTTTCAATGACTGTGCAGACAGAAAGAAAATGTCCAACTTAGGATCAGTCCGTTGGACACTATTTACTGCAACGCAGGCTCTACTTATAAAAGAATTTTGCTTATAATTTGTCCTGGCTGCACCCACATAAAATAAGGATTTGTCTCGATGAGTTCTGATTGGACAATGAAATGGAAGGAGGCTTGTGAGAGGTGCACTATCGATTTTGTTATTAACTATCTTATATATGAAGCTGATGTCAAGCATATTTCTCCTTGCCTCCAAAGATCGTATACCATAATGCTCCAATGCTTGGGAATAACTATTGAAATGTTGTCTATTGCGAAAGTTCAGTTGCTTGATAAGTTTTTTTTGGACCATTTCAATAGCATTAATATGGACAACGTAATTGGGGTTCCAAACAGTTGAACAAAACTCAAGTACACTTCTAATATATGAATTGAACAAGAAGGGCAATACTTGGGGATTCGTGAAAAGTTTAGTATTCCTAACAATAAAATATAACGTCTTCATCGCTCTTTCAGTAATATGCTCATAATGGTTGATAAAACTCAGTCTCTCGTCCAACAATACACCCAAATCATTGACCACTAATTTTCTTCTGAGGCCATCAACACCAAAACTGTAGTCAAAAAGTATTTTACTACGATTTCTTGTGTAAGTAATGACATTACATTTGTCAATATTAAGATATAATTGGTTGGCATTAGAGTAAGAAAGAATCGAGTTAAGATCAGACTGCAATTCTATACAATCCTCAATGGTATTAATTTGTTTAAATATTTTAGCATCGTCGGCAAACAACAGAATATTGGAGTACTTTATTGAGTGAATAATATCATTAATGTAAACAGTAAATAAAAGAGGCCCCAGGTGGGATCCCTGAGGTACACCAGAGTAGATACATCTATATACTGACTCATAGCCGTGAAGTGCTACAGCTTGGGATCTATTTTTAAGATAGGATACAAACCACCTTAAGAGATCCCCTCTTATGCCGATGTGCCAGAGCTTACTCAACAATATATTATGACTTATCTTGTCAAACGCCTTGGAAAAATCACTATAAACAGTGTCTACCTGATAGCCATTATGAATGGAATTGGTTACAACCTGAGTAAATTCTAATAAGTTTGTGTCTACAGATTTCTTATGACGAAAGCCATGCTGGTTAGGGATAATTATTGTGTTAAGAATAGGGTTGATTTGGTCCATTATTATCTTTTCAAATATTTTGCCCAGAATAGGAAGCTTTGCGATAGGCCGATAATTCGCTATGCAGCATTTATCACCACTTTTAAAAATTGGACATATCTGAGTTTTTTTCCACAGTAATGGAAAACAACCTTCCCGAATTGATCGACTATATATGATGGCCAACGGCTTACACAACACTGAGGAGCATTTTTTTATAAATAATCCAGGCAGCCGGTCAGAACCAGGACTCTTGTTCACATCTATATACTCAAGGTATTTTTCCACCAGTGCATCATTTATCTCTATACCGCTAATCATTATGCCATTGGCAAGAGATATATCGCCTTCATCTTCATCTTCAACCGAAAACTCTTCAACGACATCACGCACATGAACGGATGCAAAAAAGTCGTTAAATGCATTACAGACAGACTCACCACCAATGAAAGTTACATCACCCAATTTCATTATTTTAGGAATTCCATTAGTACCACGTCGTGATTTAAGAAATGTGAAAAGTGATTTGGGATTACTTTTCAAATCGCTCTCAACGTTTGATATGTAAATAGAATAGCAGTCACGCTGAAGAGATTTTTGTCTCCTTCTTAACGTTGAAAACGATTGATAATCCATTAAATTGCCATATTTCTTCCATTTTTTATGAAATACATTTTTTTCTTTAATAATGTTTATGAGAGACATCGAAAACCATGGTGGATATGTATTACTGTGATTAAGTCTCTTTGAAGGTATATTTTTATGGATACAGGTCATCAAGATGTTATAAAACTTAGCGACGACACAGTCTATGCCAATATCTGAAAATTCAATATTCCAATCAATATTTTTAAGTTCGGCATTAATCTTTAAATAATCTGCTTTGTGATACAACACTACATTACGCGAGTTATTTTTAAAAGTGTTGACCTTATCTGAGCGAATCTGTAACTCTACAATTATAGGTGTGTGATGTTTGTCAGCACTCACAAGGTATGAATCGGCCTCAGTGACCCCACACCTACAACTCGATATAACCAGATCAAGCAGTTTATCATATTCATTATGTACCATATTGTACTGGGTAAATCCCGTGGACGAGATAAGATCAATAAATGTGGAGTGGGCTGCACCACAATTATGACTTCCAATTTGGGGAAGATCATTATCACCCAAAACCCATTTCAACTGGGGCAGGTTATAATCGCCGACCAGCATATACTCATCATGTAGATTATGCAGGGAAATTCTCTCTACCATTTCTGCATGTGAGGTAAGATTATTTAGATGGTCAGTGCCAGGAGCAAGGTAGCAGCAGCATAAATTGAGGTACTTACGCGGCGAAAGCGGAATTCCAACCCAAATATCTTCAGCTGAAGATGACCAATGTGCTCGGCCCACTGGAGAAAGACTAGACCTCACCGCAATAAGAACTCCTCCGCCCATTTTAGAAATCGATGCACTTCGATCTCTTCTAAATACTGTATAACGTGAATCAAATAATTCAGCATCAGTTATACCTTGAATCAACCAGGTCTCTGTCAGACAAATTATATCAAAAGTATTACTTAAACAATTCATCATAAAGTCATTTGTTTTACCTCTGAGCCCTCTAACATTCTGATAGTAAATTTCTAGTTGAGAATCGCATTTAAATAAATTAAGTTATTATTAGTACATATATAAAATATTATTGGAATAATGCAGTGTGATTCTATAACATGGCAATTTAATAAATCAATAACAATAGGCAGGTACTTATTATAATAAGAATAAAAATATTGCAGTATGCGGGTGATTGGTAAGATAAACCATTGGTTGACGGCAGGCAAATGCGATTGGATATTGAAGGGAATGGATAAACAAAGGAATAAGGAGGAAGAGAGGAAGCTGCTGAGGACGAGCATTGACACAGTGATGAGAACAAAAGCAATCAGAAATGACACCACACAATGAGTTAAACGCCTTCGATTCTCTCTAGGTCGCTCTCGCCTCTGATCCTTACTCTTGGCGAGGTGTCTTCCTTCCTTATAAATATTTTTCCGTTTCTGGTCCAGACGTATTTGTAGTTTTTTGACTTCGCGAAGAGCTTCGTCTTATACAGAATTCGTTTGTTGTGTAAAGATAAATGTTCGTTGATCGTGATGGCGTTTGGAGTCCCAGTGATGCCGATGTCATTGCTGTTGATAATCCTCTTCTTCATTCTCACTATTGCGAGGAAGTTATCTTTGGCCATCCTCCTAGTAAATCGTACGATGATAGGCTTTGGCGCTGAAGTATTGAAGGACCTGACTCGTACTATATAATCAATATCCCTCGCATCCAATTCATAGCCCAGGATCTTGGAGATGTTTTTAAGAATCTCCAGCAAATTTTCATTATTCTTCTGGGTTACTCCTTTGATTTCGACATTGTATGATTTTTCCATTTGTTCTCTGTTGTTTCTGTCGCTCTCAACAACATCACACTCCTCTTTAGTAGGTTTGTGTGATAGACTATTTTTCAACGAATTGACCTCTTGTTGAATAGTTTCAAGACGCTGGAGTCCTTCGCCCATTGTATCGACCCTTTCGTCCAATTTCTTCCTGTTTTTGTTTGCAAGGCCCAGTTCCTCCCTGATGGACGATAGTTCTTTTTCGATTTTTTCAAGCCTCTTCTCCAAGTCGTTAAACGGAGCAGGGGAGCTGGGGCTTGATACTGGGCGCGTCGATTTAAGAGTCACTTGAGCGCAAGGAGACGGTGTGAGGACTTGTTTGGAGATTCTTGGGTCCTCATCTCTACATGGGCCGCAGATCCACTGTGCGCGAGTCCTCGCAGTCATTTTTTTAATGATCGTGGCGGACTGCTCTTGGCATGAGAGGTGGTAGCCCTCATAGCATCTTGAACATTTCAGGCTTTTTGTTGGGCTTAGATCCCCGGTACACTTTTTGCACTTCATGCTAAAGATTGAAGACGCAATGGTTTAATATATAATAAATTCAAATTCGTTTAAAATTGTGCTTAATTAATGCATTTATTTTAAACCGTTTTTTTTTTCACTTTTAAATTTAAATGTTATACTGACATCTATTGATACTTTATCCTACAGTGTTCTGAGTGAAGTACTTATTTATCTTCAAAGTTTATTACAAAGTTTCAGGATATTATCAGAGATGTCTATTTCAAAAAAAAAAAAAAATTAAATAAATAATTATTTTTTATTTTTTTATTTTAATTCCTACCCAGACACTTTTTTGAAACAAAAAGGATGGCATTTAAAGTTATCACTTCTTATTGAATTTCACCTTCATTCATTCACTAAATAACTTTACAGTGCTTGTTGGTACTTAGAGACACTATCAATCACTTCATCAGTAAGTTTTTGGTGCAATATAATACTACCCAGGTTGTCACTTATTACGCTTTTTTCAAATAACTTGTTTATTTAGACAATTTTTTTATAGGTTTATAGGTTTGACACTCAACTATATCTCCTTTCAACTGAGGAAGTAACTTTTGGAATAGTAAATTCAAGTTTTGCACTGTTTTTTGTAATATTTTTGAGTAGCCTTTGATGGCTCTGTTTACACTTATATTATTGAATTATATTAGTTTAACCGAGGTCTGGATTTAAAGGGCAGTTCGCTACATATTTAGGCGGCTCGTTAAGTCCGCCCAGCTGGGCATAAATGCATACTGCAGTTGCAGAATGCAAAAGGAAGCCCACAAAGTCGCTTCCATTCGAATAAAAATGTAAAATTTCACCCGCGGCGACCGGCGGTATGTAAACCAGAATGTGGTGTTCCCGTAGTATGCGAGAGACGAGGATATTACAACAGCAGGAAATCCCCTGTTGAGTCTCTTTTCAGTAAAATTGACATGCTCGAAACCAGAAAGCAGGTTTATTTTGTAGCTGTGTTTGAGCGAATTGTGAATAGATAGCTTTAATTTATGGTTGTAGGCCGTTAAAGTCCTTATTACTGTATCCAATTATTAGCCTTGTTCATCATTACCTACTCACCTTGTGACAATAAAACTGTGTCAGGTGTCAAAAGTCAGTGCTTGTTGGTACTTTAGAGTAAAATAATGTGCTCGTCCCTTCGGTTTAATCCAAAATTGCGCGCGTTTGACAGAGACAAATTAAAAAAAGATCAATCAGGAGCGAGGTGAGTCCTTCAAAACTTCTATCCTTGTTCCCTTGATGGTCTGCGGCTTTGGGCAGATTTTTCTGGAATCAGTTTGCTCAAATGCTTATTAAATCAAGAAACATCACTTTTAACCTTCCTTTCTCCTCTCGCGCCCGCTGGAGGCAAACTTGGCTCCATCAAACTGTATATCTGTCGTTATCGCTCTAGGTGTAGATAGAACCTCTACAATGTTGACTTCATCCCTTCTTATTCTGAAGGGCTCCCGTCAGGCACATTAGCTTCAGTAACCTCGACGTTCTGGGGAGGGTGGGACTTGTTAGAGTCATTCGTTAGCCCCTGATTTGAGGATTCTCTTTTTCCTTTCTTAAGTAGAGTAACTTTAGCTGATTAACTTCAACGGGAAGGCCTTCCGCCGCCAAAAAAACATTGCAAGTGAAGTATCACCAAGTGAAGCGACTCCGCATGAGTTGTATGAACTTGGTGGGTGGAGGTGGGTAAAGTGCCTTCTTATTCTTGGATTTATCTTTTAATTCATTCTTATCCATCACCTATTTCATACATTTCTTTGTTAGCATTCTGTAATACCAGCTGTATTTTTTAAAATTATTCTTTTAAATAAATGTATGAAGATGACTGATATTCACCGACCCATTTTTCCTGGCCAGAAACAGTTATTAATATTATCAATTAAAATCAGTTTTGTGTTTTATTTTAATAAATTATTTACAAAAAATTACTCAATGATCAAAATTGAAATTCAGCACGATTTTTCCATGCATTTCTCCCATGTTACCCGTAGTGAGTGTACGTCATCAGATGTGCCTGCCATGCAAGCGGCAGACCTTTCACATCCGTACATCTCTTCCGCATTGTCCCCCCTCCCACTCTACCCTGCCACAGCCTAGAATAACATCCCCGTTACTTTGTGAATCCTGCAGGCAAATGGAATTGATTACCTCGCAAAATTAATGCTACGGCTACTGGCAGACTAACTTGACCAAATAATAATAATAATATTAGGATGATTTAATTGGTGAGCGCTGTTTTTGTGTAAATCACACCTCAAGAGCCCTCTGGTAGTACTTCAAAATTGATGCTTATAATAATTATTATGATTATTATTGTGATAAGTTGGCCCTTTTCACATAGCACGTATTTTGTCCAGTTTGTCTCCAGTTCAGTAAAAATCGTGGAGGTACAATCTAAATACAAAAACAAAAATACTTTAACAAAACACAGCACGACTAACTTTCAATATCTGTAGACGCATCAAATGCAGGTAAACAACAGAATTTGTACGACTGTTGTTTTGCGATTTGTGTTTCGTATCACGAGGTCATGGCTCATACGGGTAAATATTTAATATTTACGACCAGGTGAGTCGTCTAGTACAAAAGCCGGCAATCTACATTTTCTTTTAATGAGAAAAGTATACAGAAATGCGGGGAATTACTTTCCCATCATTTACATATTTGTGTCGCATTTTAGAAATAGCTCTTAGATTGCCGCTTTTGGTTCTGTATGGCTGAGTTGTCCTGCATTTAATTTGCACCGCATGAATAAATGATTGTGTGTGGAATGTAAACATGCGCCGGATGTAGAATATGTGTGCACGGTTTGTTCACAATGTTTCAAGACAAGTTTGATATTGAAATTAATACTCGTATACATCATTTTTTGCACTAAAACTCTATCGAATTTCTCTCAACATTTTCTCCATCGTCTTAAGGCTGTTATCGTCTGTTATCCTTCAACACTGAATAAAACACCAACAACAACGTGATTATGCCCAAGAGTCAAAAAAAAAATAATTGCTTCGCAACATAAAACCGGCAAGGTTTACTCAGCCTTCAAAAGAAATGAGTACCAGCCATCTCGAGAGCTGGGAAGCTCCCGCTTCGACTGAAGTTGTCTCCTTACCTGTAAAAATAATAAGGTTCACTTACCACATGCATTCGAGGAAAACGAGGCAAGTTTAGATTTTTTTATCTCTTTTTGTTTTTGATCCAGCCGATGACAGACGAGTCTCCACTTTGTTTTCTCTAGTCTCTTCGACATTCATCACTCTTTTTATAGAAGATCTTCTCTTTTTCTCACTTAGCAGATTTCGGTCAATCCATTCATTTTTGTTTCTTCATTGTTTACCATTGCAATTCTCTTTTTTCTTTCTAGATGCTCAAACCATCTCATTATACTTTTTTGAAATTTCCTTCCCGTATATTCGTTTTTTTCGCAGCCATTACCCACCCATCTTTCAGAGGCTCACATTAATATTTTTTTCAATATCCAGATCTGTCTTGAGACGTTTTGAACACACCTTGTTTATACATCTGTAGAATGCGAAATATACACATGCGGATATGACACAACACACAGATGAAAACCTTCCACAAACCGAAATGTTTACACAGAATAAATATCGTGTCCTCTAACTTTGGCCATCTGTTACTCATTTTTATTTTCATGCGGATAAATGATAAATACCTTAACTTTTGACAAACATTTTTATAACTTTGTCTATCCAACGTTTTATGACTGAATACAAACAGTTTTATCCTCCTTTAACTCTTTTCCTGGATTTAGTTATCAGATGTTTTCGATTAAAAAAACTATATCCTGTATACTTGAAACTTGGCTTGAACTAAAAAAAGTAGTATTTTTTTTTTTTTGTAGAGTTTTTCATTCGTTCGACCGTTGCGTTTCTTGATTTATAGTTCGGTATGAGGCTGGCCCCCAAAGCTGTACAAACTCGCATTGACTTTTCGTCGCTGCAGTGTCGATTTTCCCTGTTTCAGGGAAAGTCGGCAAGAGTTGCAGGGCTTATGTTCACTTGAGATTGGGTTTTTATATTGTGGGCCCACATGCAGCATGTGTTAGCGCAAAATTATACATATCTGCTTGTGGGAATATGTTTAATATGAATCTTAAATGATACATATCTTTCCAGCTTAGATTTAGATTAAGTGCTTGTTTGGCTTATCCACAATTTATTCAAGATGATCTTTCAATGAAATTGTCTTAAGACTGACATTCTTCACAATCTAAGCTAAGAAAAAAACGTACAACACGATACTGTGAGAGTTGTTTTAAATATTTTTTAAATCAATTTCCAATTTTTATGAGTCACATTAATCCAGTACACATACAAACATTACTCATGTGAAATTACCTTTGATGAACATAAGAGAAACAAGCACTAAGGGGACGTTTAACTAATGCCCGCCCGGTTTCAGGAAAAGTGCGATTGCAAGTCACCAACCTGATTTTTATTGTTAATATTACAATTTTATTTAATAATGTTTATTAATTCACGTGAAATATAAATTTTAATGCGAGATAAAAACTTTCATAATGCCGTTAGTTAAACTATAAAACATGTAAAATTCATTCTCAGAGAAATGACCGGCGGGCCTGTTCCGAATGCACCGCCCTGCCTTACAGCGCTTCGCAATTAAACTTTGTCGCCCAGGATTTATCACACTTTGTCGGACCGTGTTAGCGTGGCATAATGTGCTGGGGGCAAATGGTATGTGTGTGTAGAACAGGTGACTTATGAAAAGTTACGTTTAGTGTAATTATTTTTGAAAGCAAAGAAAATGAATTACATGTGTAAAAATTATCTTTTTATATTTAAAAATCTAATCATTTTTATTTTTTTATTTGTACAATTATACTTAAAATTGTAGCGTCAAGAAGTTCCTAGACTAATAGGTTGGTATATGTAAGTCCGTTAATTTATAGGTTGGTATGAGTTCTTTGACTTATAGGTAGTTTTAGTTCCTTAACTAATAAGTTTGTCAACGACGTTAGCCATGTTGAAAGCACCGGTTCCCATAGATCACCGAAGTTAAGCAACATTGGGCGCGGTCAGTGCTTGGATGGGTAACCGCTCAGGTACACCGCGTGTCGTTGGCATCTTGGACCGGTCCGTAGTCCGTAGTGGCAACACTTCGGACTCGTAAATGGAAGGTTGTGGATTCGGATCCCGGCGGAGCACAAAAATATACCATTAATATTTCGAATGTGCTCTTCGCTGGGTTGAAAAATTCATAAACCTTTACCAATGACCGGTCACCAAAAAGTCCATCCAGCCTTACAGCAACTGGGTCTTGCTTGAGTATTGGCGCTTTGTAGCGACGACCAAGCTCGTACACCTCTGCGGCACTACAACAAGTGTCATAGACCCCTAGAGTCTTTAGAATCTAGGGAGTCTCCCGCACAGGATTTCATAGAAAAAAAAAAATATATATATTATGAGGCCATTGACTAATAAGTTAGTATGAGTCCGTTGACTTATAGATTGGTATGAGTTCCTTGTTCAATAGCTTGGTATGAGTTCGTTGACTAATATGTTGGTACTAGTTCCTTAAATAATAGGTCTGTATGAGTTACTTTGACTTAAGGTTAGTATTAGTTCCTTAACTAATTAGTTATTAACCCTTTCAACCCTATTGGGATAATGCGTCCCAGAACACATTTGAAAAAATCTGTTGGGCGTTGTACTTAACATATTCCAATAGGATTTGAAGCATTCAGTAGTTTATGGACTTGGCTATCATCTGTGACTCACTTCACACACATTTAGTGGATTGTTTGAGCGGGAAACGCTATCGGCACAAGACCTGGCAAAATTGTTAAAAGCTGTTTTTGAGTTTATTGGTGAACATTATCACGGAATTACAATTTTTATCACTTATTTTTATTATTTTGTAGTCATGGAAGTGGTGTGTTGAAAATTGATGTGAATTATTGCTTATTTTCAAAAATATTTGGTGATTTTGTTTATTGGGATTATACGTCCCATTAGGGTTGTTGGACACAGAATTTTGGTAACATATATCCCAACAGTGTTTCATGCCATGGAGTTTGCGGAAAAATTAGTGGAATTCGGTAAAGAAAAATCGGCTATAAAAAAAAGAGGCCCTTCAGCTACAGCCAAAAGGTTACGGGATGTTGGGGATCACTTGCCTCTGAAGTTAAACCAGAGACGAAGGTGTGTCAGGTGTGCCAAGAATAAATGTGGGAAACCAAAAGACAAGAGGACTAATTTTGTGTCCAAAAGCTGTGGAATAGCTTTTTGTTTCAACTGTTTCGGTCCTTATCATTCTTTGGCAGTATAATATAACGACTGTAATTTACTTTAGCGTAGTTTTTCTACTATTATTTTGTAATAATTGCTCATTTAGTCCCATTTTGTCAAGTCCATAAAACACGGCTGGGACGTATTATCCCAGGCCATAAAAGGAAATCGGAAAATAGGAAAAATTTTAATGCATAATTTTTAACTTAATTGAATTGGAAAGAATAAATCCTGATAGTTAAAAAGCTATAAAATTCATCAGCCTAAAGTCGGGTTGAAAGGGTTAAGAGGCCATTGACTCATAAGTTAATATGAGTCCGTTGACTTCTATATGGTAATAGTTCCTTGTAGTACTTTTGCCAATGCTCCCCATTTTTAAAGAAAAGCGGCAGGAGTTACAAGGTTTATGTTCATTTGATGCTTACTTTATTTTGCAAGTACGTACGCAACATAAAATGTAAGCGTGAAATTATGCGTGTCTGCTGGTGGTCGTGCTTTAAATATGAATCTTAAATCTCAATATACCCTTGCAACTTAGATTATATATTAAAGATGGAAAGAGTTGTGTATATTATCTTTATTTGAGGTAAGAGTTTTGTAGATAATTTTACAAGAATCGATTGTGTGGATTTCTAAAATTTTAATATAAATAATAATAAATCCTTTGCAACTTAGATAATACATTATAGAATTCTGAGGCTGGAATATGACAGCAATTATTTGAAGAATACGATTGTATTATAGAATTTCATAAACAACATAACTCCAACTTTATGTTTAAAAGCCAAACCATATCCTTTACCAAATACGTAAGAAAACTTAAACGCACACCACGAGGTGACATCTTAGTTTCAATACATTTTCTTGTTGCTTTTGAAAGTATTGTTGTACACTTGAGGTAGAGGCTTTATAGTGCTTGTAATAATACATGAAGTTTGAACTGCAGAAGCAGAAATACACGATGGAATATTCTGGAAATATGGAATTGCATGCCTGCGCTTTCTCAATTCAATTTCTCAAAGATGGGATTTTAGGGAAGACTTGCTTGCAATGTTTGCTTTCCAAAATAAACATACATCTGAATAGAATGAGAAATGTTTTGATCTAAAATCTATAATCTAAGTTGCAAAGATATAAAGCATTTAAAATTCGTATTAAATGCATTCCCATAAGCAGACACGTGTAAATTTGCGTTTACATGTGGACTTACACATTATAAGCCTCAAATGAACATAAGTCCTGCTAGCTCTTGCCGACCTTCCCTGAAACAGATCTGATAATGCATTAAAACTATGAAGTTAATGAAAAATTCTTGCTTATATTTTTTGTTCTAGCTCTGCGGTCCGTAGTTAAGTGCTAAATACTTCGGACTCGTGATTGAAAAGTAGTGAATTCGAATCCCGGCGAAGCACGAACAAATATGTATCTTGTATATTTTCAAATATGCTCTTCGCTGGGTGAAAAAATATATATTCCTTTAACAAAGGACGGCCACCAACACCAACTGGGTCTGGGATCCACCTTTACACCAACTGTATTGCTTGAAAATCAGCGCTTTATACAGCAACGACCGTGCTCGCAGAGGGCTCTTAAGGTGTAATTCACAGAAACAACAGCGTTCACCAAATAAGTCATGCTTATATTACAATTATTAGTATGATATAATTAGTAGGATGATAAAAGACAAAGTGTATATGTAAGCAGAAATGCAAAAGGAAAAAGACAAAAAAAAACAAGTTTCAGATTGGTAAAATTGTGAGAGAATGGTACCTACGTACAGAGTGTTCATGTTAAAGAAGTTGTATATGAATGAATTGAAAAAGCTTTACAAGGATAGAAGTAAATAGAGGCAACTATGTAGAGATTTTAGCTACCTCTAGTGGAATGGTAACAGAGTTACAGATAGGAAGGCGTGTTGCTATAATTATTTTTATTTTTATTTGCATATGGATATTGTAAATACATCAGCCATGGTAATAATAAAAATATCATGAAAATACTTCAACCGAGTGAAATATTTTTCATTTTACTACATCTACTGGCCGTCTAGAACGTTTGATCCTGAGATAGGACGAACCTCGCCAATGCCGCTACAGACCATCGTTCCGGCGTGTCATTTTTGCGTGAATGATTCACAATATGATGTGTATGCAAAAGGGCTCATTCATAAGCTATTCAATGACACTCAACTATGTTTGATTATTTATAAAACTTAAGAGTTATAAGAACAGATAAGCTTGTATGAAAAAAATATGACAGGATTAAATGAAAGTAGTATGCAAGGACCGAAAAAAAATACTTTTGTTAAGCTCTCTGGGTGAATAAGGTTTTTGAATTATAATGTTTTACATTGTTATTTTGTCTTTCTTAGACATTTTTAGTGTCGGTTTTTGTCTGAAGAGTAATTTATTTTATACATTTCTTACTTCTCCAATAAGCTGACTGAAAAACTATTGACATTATAACAAAAAATGTTCCAATACCGCACTATACAATGTATAGTTCTTTAAATAAAAAGAAAAAAAATTCCAAAATATAGTAGTCACGAGAAAGTAGCTACAAATGAGAAAACAACGTGTTTTTTAAATATTTTTTGTGGTGGCAATTCTTAAGTTATATATTTTATTCAAACTTTATAATTAAGATAAAAATAATAAACATGCTTGATTTTTTTTTATTACTGTCACTTGTTTGCTAAGACCATAAAGTGTAAGAAACAAAAACGGCAGATTAAGGGTATAAAAGAGCCATAAGACTGCTCAGTGCTTACCCCGGTTTTGACTATCAAAAATGAAATAAATAAATGTCACGCAACTATGTTGAACGCTGTATGTTGGTAGGGGGCGTGAGATACGAATAAGCTCACTAAAGAGAGTGATTTAAAATTCAGATGAGATTTCCAAATGCAAATCTGCGATCAGGAACGTATTTGATCTGGCGCTTCTGCGCGCCGGATCTGCAGGAAATATGAAGGAAGACTTCAAAGAAACGGCGCGGAGGTATTGACGGAAGGTGTTTTACATTCACCGGTCCATATCGTATGTGATATGAATGTAATAAATACATTCTTAGCTAGAGAGAGAAACAAAAGCATCATAAATTGGATTCAATGACGCAACTAAGCTACACATATAGTGTAACTTCTTGCCTGCGTTATCCCCGAAGGAGTCGCATGTGGTGCTTCAGGACCTATTTTGCAATTTTTACATGTAAGGGGGCCGGCCTCACACCAACCACTTTCACTTGAAGTGGGGGTTTCCCAGCTCCCGGGGGGACTGGTTCTCATTTGATTGTGAAGGCTGAGTAAACCTTTGAGATCGAACCCTTGCTCTCGGCATGGAATGCAAGCATTCTACCAATTGAGCTATCGACCTTTTTACGAGCTTGATCGTCGTCGCTACAAAGCGCCAATTCTCAAGCAAGACCCAGTTGCTGTAAGGCTGGCCTTTGGTGACCGGTCATTGGTAAAGGTTTTATGAATTTTTCAACCCAGCGAAGAGCAAATTTGAAAATGTAAATGGTATATTTTTGTGCTCCGCCGGGAATCGAACCCACAACCTTCCCATTCAGAGTCCGCAGTGTTACCACTAAGCTTCGGACCGGTCAATAAAAGACAAATACTTTTTTTTATTTTCTTAATAATCTACCATCTAAATTGCAAAGATATATCGCCACATCAAAGGTAACACTGGAAAAATTCTGATTCACTGATTTGAAAAGTTGTGGTTAAAACATTTAAATTGAACTAAGTGAGAAACTTCTAAATTACAGGATTTTTACTTTTACATTAGTGTTTTTTACGGTAGAAAGTAGCAAAAAATGTGCATTTATCTGAGGAGCCCATGTTTATTTTACATTTAATTTATTCAGTTTTACCTTTAAGATATCGACAGTCAACACTAAAAATTCATAATTAGAAGACACGCGTAAGTTTGCGCTTACAAATGCTGCACGTTAACTCAAAAATTATAATCCAAATGAACGTTTTCCATCTTAGATCATTTTCAGGTAGCGAAGTTTTATTAAACTTAACCCAAGCATATCTTAGCAGTATTGTGACTTTTGGTTTCTCAGTATCTTAACCCTAAAAAAACCTAAAAATACTTAGTTGAGGGTAGAGTTTTTGGTTTGCTAATGTCTCTAGTTGTTGGCTGTTAGTTTGGCGGGCGGGGAATGAAGGCAATGCTTCCCGCCGATAAAAAATGTGACCATGCAAGTGTTCCCGGGCTGGGGAGGCGCTATAGGCAAGAAGGGGCGGGAAACTTTACACTTAGCCTCAGCAGGAGGTGGTGGGGGGAGTGAAAATTAAGGAGATCGTTTGTTGTACTGGGAGAGGGGTAGGAACACCCACCCGTTAAAGCAGTGATGGTAAAATAAAGGCTTACTTGTGTTTTAAAAAAGGGAGAAGTCTTGCAGCGTCAAAGTTTATTTGAGAAGTACACATTCAGGTTGTGTAAGCGCAACTTACACGTGTCTGCTTGTAAGCAGGCAAAAAATATGAGTTTATAATCTAATTTTCAAAGAGAATAAACGTTTTTTCTCGTATTTAATGCATGCCCACAAGCAGACACACATAAGTTCACGTGTATACATGTCACATGTGTACTTACAAAATAAAAACCTTACATTCAAATGAACTACAACCTTGCCACTCTTGTTGAACTTTCCCGAAACATTGGTGACATTGGAAAAGTGAACTATTATTGCAATATGCAAAGCCAGTCTCATAAATAAAAAAAACTTAAATGTTAATATATCTTAACAGACTGAGGTCTGTAGGATCAGGGTATTTTTCTATGGATCAGGCTCACAGCTATCATCAAGAGGCCTGTCGGATCTCGAACCAGCACTGTTTTTATTTTAAGCACGCAAGTAATAGGCATCATCTTTTATAGTTTAGTTAATTTTTTGAGTTGCCACAATTTTCAGGTCATTTGACTAATGAGTTTGGCCATCACTGGCCGCGGCGTAGGCGAGACGTCGCTCCGGAGCGGGCTGTTTGTCACAGCGAGCAACTTTTGAAAAAACTTGACGACACGCTACGGCGGGCGCATGGGGCGTGAACCCCTCCCACAGGGTGGGACTGTAGCTGCCGGGATTGTGTTGTACAGTGCAGAGAAAAATCTGTTTTGTAATGAACGCCCGTAAAGTTTTTTTTCTCGCGCCTCTCTTGTATGGATTTGTATCGTGCGTTTGTGAGGAAGTTTTTACTAGAGTGGCTACACATTCTGCGTTGATGTTCTTTTGAAAGAAAATTTATCATTTTTGCAACTTGTAGCTGGGATGGTCTTCTGGTAAAGTTTTTCGGGGAGTTTTGATGACAAACTTCTTTTGATTCCTTAAGAGACGATAATTATGACAAAGAATCAATTGACTTTTTACATGTAGGTTGATATGAGACTGACCAACCATACAGAAAAAAAAATGTTCACTGTGTCCATATCACGTCCGTATCATTGATTGTCCCCTAGTGTTTGCTTGGCGTATCTACAATTTGATTCAAAGAATTATCTTAAGATTCACATTCTACACTGTAACTGTAACTGTAACTCTGTCGCCATTCCGCTAGGGGTGGTAAGTATCCTAGGGGTGGACACAATCTGAGCTCAGAAAAAAACGTAAAACACGATAATGTGAGAGTTGTTTCAGGTATAATTTTCCAGTTTTCATACGACGCATTGATCCAGTACACATAAAATCATTGCTTATTTAAAATTACCTCTGCTTGGTATAAGACTAACAAGCACCAAGGCGACGTAGTGTAAAAACGTCTTTGCATTTAAGATTATTTATTGAAGATTAACGTATGTAAATGGTGAAAAAAAAACATTGTCTCCGCTTCCATACATTATCTCATTTTTAAAAATCTACAATGTCGCCTTCGGTTCTGTGCGACCCATATATTTATCTCATTCAAAAAATAAATACGTTAAGGGCCAGAAAATAAAAGGTCGCCTTGCATGTACCATCACATGTAAAAAAGAATCATGACGCAGCAAAATATGTACCCTTTAGGACCTTTATGCAAAAAAAACCTACAGGGTAAAAAATAGAAGAGACCTTTGCAGATCAATTCAAAGAATTACACATGAAAAAATACAGAAAATTCAGGAGTTGTACCTGTTACCGTGTCCAACCTTCATTCCACTAGGGGTGGCAAGTATCCGTACAGATGCGTTACACTTAGGTATTTCCCGTCGAATTCGTCACTCTCATCTCTCGTTCTCTGCAATTTACAGTTTTTTGTAGATCTCTTGCATTTGATCAATCCATACCTTTCTTCGGTTTCCCCTCTCAAAGTTTGCCATTGATTTTTTTGTCCATTTTTGTACATTCTACATTATTTTTAGCTTCTTAACCAATGAAATATGTCTTACGAAGAATTTAGCGATAAACGCGTTTTTGATTCCAAATTTTTACTTCCTACCGCACTGTCCACGGAGGGGCTGCATGTGTCATTTATAACCTGTTTATTTTCATAGGTAAGGGGACTTGCTTTACGTCAACCGCTTAACTGTAAGTGGGAATTTCTCAGTTCCCGAGTGGGCTGGCTCTCATTTCTTGTGAAGGCTTCGTGAATCTTCAGTTATTTTTATTTTTTGGTTTATTCAATGCATTTGTTAGAAATTTTATTAAAATTACCTTTAAGTGAATTGATGTTCTCATACAAATCCGTACGTTTGTGTGTTAATTTTAAGTCATCATACATACCTGGAACAAAAAAAAGGAAAACATTAGTTTTATAGGATATCAATTTGTTTCAATAGTAATAATACTAAATAGTAGTAAATATATATATTGATAATTATTGATTTATCTAGTGAGCGCTGTTTTTGTGTAAATCAAACCTCAAAAGCTCTCTGCGAGATCGATCATCGGTATATAAAGCACTGATTGACAAGAAAGACTCAATTACTTTAAGCGGCAAAAGGAAATACCAATAAAAGAATAGATTGAACAAATAAGTAAGATTGCACATCACTTCTTCATCTTCTTTTCGTGCCAATGCTATCAAAAATTAGCGATCATCATGGCTATTTTGACCTTGTACACTGCGGCAGAAAACAGGGATTTGGTGCATTTGTTGACTAGAACATGGCAGTTGAGAGAAAGAGACGAAAGTTCTTAAAGAGACGAACATAGATAAGATAAAAGTTGAGTAAAAAGTGGAGACACATCTGCAGAGGTATTTTCCTCCCTTATTGGAATGGCACATGGATACACTTACATATTTATGTATATGTAAGTGAAGAAGCTTTCACAAAATCAGGATTTGGGTTTCATCTCATCAGAAATTTATGTGAAGGACCGCCGGACCCTTTTTTGTATCACTATGATTTTATGCCCTAAAGTGTAATAGATATATTTTTTCTTGCCACTAAGATAAAAACACTTTTCTATTCAGGATATAAAGCTCAAGTATGCTCATCATTTGAAGTAGTTTTTTTCTACATCAAATTGTAAAAAAATATCTACACAATTTACATTCAGACCTTAATATGAATGTTATTAAAATCTCTCATTCATAATCTATTATCTTAATTGCAAATAATGTTAACACTTTAAATTCATATAAAATGCATTGGCCACAAAGCAGTATGCTCACGCTTACACATGCTGCAAGTGCACTAAAAAAATTACAAGTACGTAAAAACGAAAATCTTAAATAAACATGTAAGTTTAACCACTCGTGCCCCTTTTGCTTACGTTCTAAGCAAAACTGAACCGATTTGTACAGGGTTCAACTTTATAAGCCAATTTTTATTTCTTCATTATCAAAAAGTAGCACTCGGAGTTTAGCAGACCTGGGATCTGATTCCGGTACTTAGCTATCGCGAGGAAAAGGGATGGATTTATTGAGTATAAGTAAGTGCGAGAGAGACTGATAATAAATCGAGAAATTTACACGAAAGTTAATTGCTTACATGCGTATTCAGGTTATAGAAAGAATAGCAATGCAGCGACATAGATTCTGAATGGTCTATAAATTATGTATGTATATTCTATTTTCACTCTCTAAAACCACTGCAAAGAGTGAATAGTACCAAGTTTTCTTTTTCAGACTGTTCATTCTGTCCAGATTGTCTATGGATTATCAGACAAACTGTATGAAAACTTTCATTTACATACGAGTATCTCCATACACTATTGACTTCCAACCCGGTGTCGGATAGAAAGTAAATTAGATTAACCGGACAGAATGGTGGCAGAAAGTGTCTAGTGTGTTATATCTGTAAGAATATTGTAATGATTACCGGGTTCAATTTGATACAAACTTCGGTTAATTTGATGTGTTTTAGGCTTTCATGGCCGGCTTCAGATGATGATGATAAGGATGCAGCATCCCTTTTTCCGGGCTTGTAGACCATGGTCCAGTATTTATTATGTAGGCTGCTTTAGGCTGCTTTTAGGCTGCAGTTCAAATACAAGCCTTGAAGAAGTCAGTCACAAGTTCACTGACGAAACGTAGCAGCCTTCTAAGAGGAAAAAATCAGCCTACAGAAGAAATACTGCAGCATGGTCTACAAGCCTAGAAAAATGGATGCTGCATCCTTATCATCATCATTTGGTTAATTTCTTTCACAAAATTTATTTTAGATACAGTTCACATTTGATTCAAACACAGAGCTGCTTTTGAGCTGTATGGCTCGACGCCTCGGATACTAGTCTGATGCTACAGACAGCTTTGGTACTTTATATAGTAAGCATAAGGATTGTTCTCGAATCACTGGGAACTGGCACATGCGAGACCTTACTAGAATACTCGAGCAATCTCAACCAAGACAAATAAAAACGGATGTTACTGACCGTGTGTAAAGAGAAGAACGACTTTCTCTACGATTCGTCGGATTCATATTCGACATCTTCAGGAGACGTGTGTCTTCTACAAGGAAGAAACACGAAACACTTGTAGAAGGCACACGTCTCCTGAAGACGTCGGATATGACTCTGACGAAACGTAGATAAAATTGTTCTTCTCTTTACACACGGTCAGTAACATCCGTTTTTTTTTTTCATTCCAAAAAATGTCTAATGACCGTTATCATAATTTAAAATCTCTAACAATACAAATACATATAAATAATTATTTCAGGAGGTACCTACATCTGGAGACAGACACAAAACGTGTAACCATACATTCACAACAATATAAAAAAACTGGCATCCGCAGAATGTATACCTACCTGATTGCTAACTCAATATATCATTGCGTCAGCAAGATCAATAATAATCTTAACGGTTCTACTCCTTCGACAGCTGCCCGCGCCCATCGCATCGTGTTAATTCGGCTTCTTCTCGCCTCGGGGGTACTTCGAAGGCAAAACACGTCCGTGCTACCTCTTCCTACCCCCACACTACCCCCGTACTACCCCCGCCTCGGCCGAGGCACGTACAACCCCCAAAGGAATCTGCACCCCGAGTATAAAACATTACGCTTTCACTCAACCATCGCGTTTACCAACAAATACAAAGGAAAAGTCTTAGTGTACTTCCAGTGAGCGTTTAAATTTCTGCGTATTTTTGTTTTGGTTCAGTTTAAACGTAATGCTTTATACTTGGGAATCTGGCTTCCCTTAGGGCCACGTCTCAATCTGTACTTTTAAAAGTGAATTACTGCCTTTCCAGAGTTACACTCCATCCACTTAACAACTCTACCAATTAACATTACCGCCCTAACTTTCAATTTGGGGTAATCTAGTGAAGGCCGACACTTGTTGTGCCGACAGGACAATCTGACTTTGATTCTTTGATTGCCTACGCGCAGGGAGATTTTAAAATACTTTGAAATTGCTCGCTTTGACCTCAAAAGGCTGTTGTGTTTAAAACGGCTCTTCCGTTCCACGAAATTCAAGATTTAAACATCCATTGTTAGGCACCTACACATTGTTGTACAGATGTAGTCAAAAACAGTCAAAAACAAGAGAATCTTTCAAGGTATTTGATAGCAAAACGTTTCGTCACATGCTTGGACTAGCATTTGAGGGTTACAGCTCGTCCTTCCAATGCTTTTTTGACTTATTGACGATTGATGACCTTTCAATGAAATCGGCTTTAAAATCACATTCTGCACTATCTGAGCAAAGGAAAAACACGAAATGCGAGAGTTTCATTTCATCTTTAAATCAATTTCCGCTTTTCATATGCCACATTAGTCCAGTGCACACACAAACATTGCTAATGTGAAATTACCTCTGATGGACATAAGGCATAAAACACGAGGACGAGGTGATGCATCTTAGGTCCATATTCCAAGACCTAATTATAGTGTCGGTAATGAAATCAAGAAGACTTCAGTGGGCCGCCATTATACACTAGCAGATGCGTCACGACGATTCGTTTCCTACTACGAGGAACATCTTCACAGCAAGTTATCGAAGAGATATAAAAAAAATGGAAAGGGAAAAACGGAAAATATAAAAAAAGATAAATATATGGCAGTTCTTTGTCAAAAGAAATCATTAATTTAGTATAATTGTCTTGTCTCGGAAGCAACTAATGACGAAGACGTTGTTCGCAGTAACAATGTTTCAGTGAATGTCTTAAATATTAATTATATAGAATTACTGGGTACACGTGCACTAACAAGAAAGGTTATAATAATTTAAGCTGCGATCATAAATATTCCTAAGCCTCTCAGCGACTCTCGGAACAAGCAGGCTTAGCAGTAAATCGTTACAAATGTGTAGTTGTATGTATAATAGCTCTTAATGTGAAGCAATACAACAAAAAATTCTGCAAATTATGTGTAAATACTCGTATAATTGAATTACAAACTGCCTATTTAAGAAAATTTAAATTCATACACTTTTGGATATTTTTTTTAAAATAGGTTATCATAAGTTAATCTTAAATAGGTTATACAGGCTGACGCCGTAACAGTACAAAAATGTGCAACTTTTTCATATAAAGGCGGAAGGGTTAGAAATCTTTCTTATTATTTGCGGTTTGCCCGATCCGTAGTCTAGTGGTTGGAACCAAATAGATCAGTGTTTCCCAACCGTCCTAATGCCGTGCCCCACCGAAGTCTTTTCAAAAGTCATATGCCCCACCGGACTCTTCATAAATAAAACAACAGCTAATTTTTAAAACATGAATTATATATAACATATATAATGTTTATTCATCTTTATTTATAATTATAATTCATAGTTATATTGCAAATATAATATAATTTTTGAAACAAAATAAAACAAAACAAAAAAACAAAACTGAAATTATTACAAAACAAATTGAAAATGTAATGTAAAAACACTCACATCTTGACACATAATCCATTCTTCAATTTTTAATTAATGCTTGCTGCAAAGAAATTTAATGTCTGGATTTAATTTAGTCAATTTCAGTCTTAGGTCCCCTCTGTTAGTTATATCCATTCGATTTCTTTTTTTACTAAGTAAATCGCTTATGGCGCTAAAACCACATTCCACCAAATAAGATGATGGAAAGGGTAATAATAAATTTCTGGCATGTAAAGTAATATTAGGATACTTTGTGTTAGTTTCTTCGCACATCCATAACATCATTCCTTTTAAATTAAATAAATTTGTCATTGAATCATCATTTTGCATTTCTGAAAGTTCTTCTTGATACAGTGGTTCCTTTGAAATATCTATCAGCAATGGTTGTGTCAACCAAGCTGGAAAATTTATTTCTTTTAAATCAGCAAATCTTTCTTTAAAATCATTTAATAATGTTTGCAGGTGGTCTAAAATAACAGTTTTAGCATTATCAGTCACTGCACATTTTTGGAGCCAGTAAAATTTTTCAAAATTGTGGTTACAAATATTTGTTTTAGATAATTCAATAAAAGTAGTGAATCCAAATATCTTTGCTTTTGCATCAATAAGTGTTTTATTAGATCCTTGTAGTTGGCTATTCAAAATATTTAACTTTTCAAATATATCAGTTAAATAGCTTACAAATGCTTTACCGTCGACTGTCATCAAAAACTTCATATCAGGTCGGTTGCTTAAAAAATCACTAAGGACATCAAATAATTCCATAAATCTTTTTAAGGAATTTCCTTTTGAAAGCCATCTTACTTCAGTGTGAAGTAACAACCTAACGTGGTCCGCATTTTGTTCTTTACAAAATAACTTAAAGAGAAGCTCACATTTGGCATTCGTTTTAATTGTATTAATACACTTAATAACACAGTATAGTACTTCATTTAGAACAGGTGAAATATGTTTAGCCACCAAGTTCTCCCTGTGAATGACACAATGGACCAAAGTCATTTCTGGATTCTCATCTTTCATTAATTTCAAGCAACCATTTTTCTTGCCCATCATATTGGGGGCACCATCTGCAGCACAAGATATTATATTTTTCATTGGTATATTTTTAGAATCTAAATATTCTTTTAGCTTACTAAATATATCTTTGGAGGTGGTGGTCTAATCTAATCTAATCTAATCTAAGCTGCAAAGGTATATATCATTTAAGATTTATACTAAATGCATTCCCACAAGCAGATATGTATAATTTCGCGCTAACACATGCCGCATGTGGACCTACAATATAAAAACCCAATCTCAAATGAACATAAGCCTTGCAACTCTTGCCGTCCTTCCCTGAAACAGGGGTGACATTGGCAAAGTGAACCAATTTTTATATTATGGGTGGTCAGCCGCATAACAACCTATAAGTCAAGGAACATACATGACAAATTACATTTTTTAAAATCAAAGAATAAAAATAACAATATATACATGGACATAAAAAACTAAATCATAAAACCAAATTCACTTTAACAAACCCTAGCCGCCAACATCACAGATCAACCGCCATTTCTTTCTATCCTTGCATACTTCTTTCATTTCCTCCAGAGTCATAACCTTCTTCATACAAGCTCTTCTTTTATTATGACTCTGGATATTCCATTCATTCGCAATTTCGGATATTTGGTGCTTTCTAATAATTTGCAGAATAACATTTCTTCAGCAAATTCTCCTTCATCAATATATCTTACGTAAGCTATCAACACGGCTTCACTGTCTCTCAAAGTTGATTCATCTATTTGTAGTGAAAATTTTCTTGTTTTCAGCTTTTCAACAAGTTGTATTTCAACGTTTTCACTCAATTGATCTATTCTTCTGCAAACAGTAGTGTTGCTTAGTGGCATAGCCTTCACGAGTTTATCATCTTGTTGTAAAACTGTTTTAAGAAATGCTGATATTGATGGCTTGATTAGATCCTCTCCTATAGTATGGTTTTTTCCACATTTAGCGATGAGTAATGAAATTTGGTAACTAGCCTCAAGACTACGATCAACTATTTCAGTTTGTGCAGAAAATAGATTTGTTAATGATAAAGGAAAAACAGTTTTGTTTTCGATTACGTGAGTATATTTTTATAAACCACAACCGGTTTCGCAAACATCCGTTCGCATCATCAGGTGGATAAATTAATACTCGATGATGCGAACGGATGTTTGCGAAACCGGTTGTGGTTTATAAAAATATACTCACGTAATCGAAAACAAAACTGTTTTTCCTTTATCATTAATGATGAACGATTACAAAGTTAATGCCTCTACAATCAATAAAGATTTGTTAATGTTGGTCGTTTTTCAAATTTTTCCTTAAGATTTCGAAAAATATTTATATTTGAATTAACAAATGCATGATGTTTCGCCTTCAAATGTGCTTCAAGTCGGCCTCGTTTCATAGTTTCATTCGTAAAGGATTTCTCACACAGAAGACAAAAAGGTAGGCATTCGTCGTGTGCAGCAGGTATGAATCCAAATTTTAAAAATTCCGCTGAGTACTGACGTTTTTTTATTTTTGATTTTGGTTGATCACTCATTTTGTAATGGGCTAAAAGAGATAAATAATAAGAAAATGCTGATTTTTAAGGGTCAATAATAACTACGTAAATATAAAACAATAACATTTACTCTAGAGACGTCCAGGGTATGTGTTTTGCGATAGAAAACAGAGCTCAGTCACACGTCTATTCAATTGAAATAACAGTCGAACTACGATGTATTGACAGTCAGCGTTGCCATCTTTGTTTTTAAGCCGTAGCGTTGCCTTCGAGATTTTTAAATTGCCAGTATGCACAGTATTGCCAGAATGCAAAAATGAAATTGCGGATAGGTATATTTAAGTCGTGAATTTGCATATACGTTTTATACATTTATAAATGGAATATTTGATATTTTTCGACGTGCCCCACCTCTGAGGCGTGATGCCCCACCTCTGAGGCGTGATGCCCCACCGGTGGGGCGTACGCCCCACCGTGGGAAACACTGAAATAGATCATCCTCATATTTATTTATGGAGCATGAAAATGTCGAAAAACGAAGAAAATTGGAAAACATTTTACAATACACGTAAAATAATCAGTCAATTTATAAGGCTTTGAAATAAATTAATAAATTCAATTCCGAATTTTGAAAGCTTAAGCTGGTAATATTGCAGATCAGCAGACATTTTTACAGTCTCTGCATACTTTTTTTATTCATCCAGATTCATTATCTCTTTCATGTTAACTCTCCTTTATAAAATCTGCCTCTGGGTATCCCATTCAGTCGCTTTTACTAGAATCTGAAATAACTTTTTCGTTCAAAGATGAGAAAAACCTGTTTATTCGTAATATTTTGTTAGAATCTTAATTGCTTCGTTCAGCCTTAAATACTTAGCAGAGTTAATTCTTGAAACAAATTAATTTCACGCTATGAACTTCGTTTAATCAAACTTCTTGAGTTACAGACATGTTAAACCGCACTTCCGTATACCGTAGACTTCTAAAAACCAGTTAAACATACATTCATAAATGATATATATTCATAAATGATGCTATTAGAACTACGAACATGTGAGTACCTACTCGTATGTGAGAATTCTGAACAGATGATTCTAATCTAATCTAATCTAAGTTGCAAAGATATGTTACATTGGAGATATACATTACATGCATTTCCATAACCAGACACATACAAGTTCGCGCTTGCACATGCCTCATGTGAACCTACAACATAAAAACCAAATCTCAAATGGACATACACCCTGCAACTCTTGCCGTTCTTCCCTGAAACAGGGGTGACATTGGCAAAATGAAACATTTTTACAGCACGGGGGGTCAGCTGATACCAACCTACAAGTCAAGGAACATACGCGACAAATTACATTTTATAAATCAATAAATAATAATATATATGGACAACAAACAGAAAACAAATTCCAATTTAATAAAACCTAGCCGCCAAAATTACAGATCAACCGCCATTTGGCTGATTGGTGCTTGCATTAAAAACAAGCCATCATATTCCTTGACTTATAGGTTGGTATGAGGCTGACCACCCATACTGTACAAAATGGTTCACTTTGCCAATGTCACCCCTGTTTCAGGGAAGGTCGGAAAAAGTTGTGGGGCTTATGTTCATTTGAGGTTTGGATTTTATTTGTAAGTACACATTCAGCATTTGTAAGCGCGAACTACACTTGTTGGTTTGTGGGCATACATCTGAGAGCTTTAAATTAATATATCCTTGCAACTTAGATTATAGATTATAGATACGCTTAGAATTCAGGCAGAAGTTTGTATTTTTTGTGAATAAGAGTTTATATACGAGTACATTAATACTTATTATTGCACTGTCTTGAGTCGTATGTGGGATATAAAACGTATTTATTTCCACAGGTAATTGGGCTGACATTACTCTAATGGAAGTTTCCCAGCACCCGAAGGGTCTAGTTCTCACTTTTTGTAGAGACTGAATTAAGCTTGCGGGTATTTTAATTTTGCGTTTGAAATAAACACCAAAAAGTTTAATCATTTCTGATACTCTAAGTAAAGATCAAACGAAAGCTTTCTGGTATGGAATGCAAGCATTCTATCAACTGAATCATCGATCGGAGAATTGAATGTTTTATGGTTCTAGTAAAAAACGACTGAAGTTTGTAATTGCCATTTTTTATGATGCCATACGTTAGTTATAATATTATATATTGTTATGATTTTCATGGGTTCGATTAAATTCAAATTGCGATGATTTGTTTTTACACAATTTAGTTCAGATACCAGGGGCGTGCATCCCATACAGGCACATGCGCCTAATAGGTAGGCTATATATGGTAAAAAAAACCTTTTAAGCTTGATATTTAGATTTAGTGCAATTGCATCCAAAATTGCGAATGAATGGAATATCCAGAGTCATAATAAAAGAAGAGCTTGTATGAAGTAGGTTATGACTCTGGAGGAAATGAAAGAAGTATGTAAGGACAGAAAGAAATGGCGGTTGATCTGTAATGTTGGCGGCTAGGGTTTATTAAATTGAATTTGTTTTTGTTTGTAAATGGATATTTTGTATTTGGATATTATTATTTAGTGATGTATAAAATGTAATTTGTCGTGTGTGTGTGTTCCTTGACTTATAGGTTGGTATGCGGCTGACCACCCATGCTGTAAAAATGGTTCACTTTTCCAATGTCACCCCTGTCTCAGGGAAGGACGGCAAGAGTTGCAGGGTTTATGTCCATTTGAGATTTGGTTTTTATGTTGTAGGTTCACATGAGGCATGTGCAAGCGCGAACTTGTACGTGTCTGGTTGTGAGAATGCATGTAATGTGAATCTCCAATGTAACATATCCTTGCAACTTAGATTAGATTAGATTAGCAGCCATTGTTAACACTTCAGTAAATTTAAAATGAGTAATTTTAAAGAAATCGGATAAAATATTTACGTATTCTGAAATGTATTTGTCTATACCCTATGCACGCGCCTGTCAGATACGGTTCACATAGACAGTCACGTTACACCGTCACCATGCAATAGTCAATTGGCTTCTCTCTCTACATAGAGCTTTGGTCCTTATTTATAGTAAGACTTAGGGTAATTCTTGAATGATTGAGAATTGAAACATGCGCGACTTTACTTTAACATCAAACAGTCGAGCAATCTCGAGTAATACAAATGATATAAGTACATAACATCTAGAGACTTCACAGACACTAACACAGCCAAGTAAAACACGCAATTACATATTCGTAACATACAAATGTACCCAGAAAAACACATATTGCAAGTCATCTCCCATATTGAGTAAGAATTTTACTTTTAATCTGCATTCCTATGCATCTACTCAGTAACAAAAAAATAAGTTAAAAATCTGAAAAATACATTTATTTGTTGACTCTTTGTGTAACTATCCGCTGGTTTCAGCCGTTTTCTTGATGATTTACAGCGGGAATGTTAATTCTGGGATAAGCGCTCCTAATAGATTCCACTGCGGAGCTATGAAGCACTTACTTCCGGAGAGTTGCAGCACCCATCCCCTGCCAGATGGAGGCAACAGTCAGCATTAGGGAAAACATAGCTCGTTCTCGCGAGATTTTATCCATACATTTAGTATGAGATTATTTTGATTGTTTTAACATGCTTTGTTCGTTAGCTAGGTTTGTAAAAAAAAACTGTCAAAATTGCGGGGATATATTAAGGATTTATTTAAAATGCATGCCCATAGCAGACACGTGCAAGTTCGCTGTTATATAAGCTTCATGTCTGCTTACAAAATGATAAATCAAATCTCAAATATACTAAAAACCTGCAGCTCTCGTTGCTCTTCCCTGAAACAGGGGTGATAAAGTCAACAGTTCGTAGAATGGGTGGTCAGTAACATAGCAAGCTATAAGTTGAGGACCAACATTTTAATAAAAATTAGTCATATAGAATAGAATACCTTTATCTGTTTTTTTTTTTCAAATAGTGGTAAAGATATACCTAACTGATGAGAAACCAATTTCCTGTGTTTTCATGTATTAATCTCATTTAAAAAAAACTTAGATGGCCGTTTTTGGTATTTTACAACTTAACTAATACAATTACTTAACTGATACCAATTAATTATTTTGTTTCAGGGAGATGACAAGAGTTGCAGAGTTGACTTTAACTTTTCTTCACCAAAAACAAGCTAGTCATCTGTTTTATAAAAAAAAAACTATGAAAATATCTGTTTTACAAAAAACTAAAGAGATCTTAGCTTAACTGCAAACTAGTGAAATCTCAACTAGTCCAAAATCTCGCGAGTTCTCATTCTCAACCCCTATTGAGTGCCTTCTCTTTCAGCTTAAGGTCTAGTCGGAGCTAACAAGCGCTTTCGCAAGCCACCCCCGGTACCTGGCAACGCTGTGGGAGGGAATGGGCTCACTTGTAGAATAGAACTGTCTACGGGCGAGGTTATTTATTTGATCCACATTATATAAGTGCCGTGTAAGTTTACACATAAATTGTAATAATGTATTTTGGGTATTGATTTCCCTTTGCACGTTGAAATCTTGAGGAAGCATATAAATTTGTTTGTAAGGAGTGACTAGATGTTTGTTAGAAAACCATTATTATTTTGTAATTGGTTAAAAAAATAAAATAAGATGATATAATTCTTTCTGGGCCTTTTCAGTACCTTGGATATATTTTTTTTAAGAAATCCTGTGCGGGAGACTCCCTAGATTCTAGAGACTCTAGGTGTCTATGACACTTGTTGTAGTGCCGCAGATGTGCTTACAAGCTTGGTCGTCGCTACAAAGCGCCAAAACTCAAGCAAGATTCAGTTGCTGTAAAGCTGGATGGACCTTTAGTGACCAGTCTTTGGTAAAGGTTTTTACGATTTGTTTCAACCCAGTGAAGAGCATATTTGGAAAACGAGATCCAAATTCACAAACTTCCATTTACGAGTCCGAAGTGTTATCCTCTAGAGTCTAGACTACGGACCGGTCAAACGTTAGTATAGTTAGTAACGTTAGTATAGATTCTTCACACTGAATAATGAGGACGCACTTATGTCAATCGTTTCGGTAGTTTTTTTATCAGTTTAAAGTCACATATCCTTACGTTCCAAATTGTTTCCACTGGATTACGGACCGGATTTTTTTATAGGAAAAATATCATAACTACACCCTAGTGTAATACAACATGCGGATAAAATGCACATGTATTCACAAATTGGGAGGAACGCCAGTGTATGTGTGTGTGTTAGCGTGGACCAGGCATTCCACCGCCCAGAGCTATAAATTAAAACTCAATTTAAATATCCAACCCTGCGCCACGGTTAGCAGGGCGCATTCAAAAACAAATTATTTATGTCGTGGCAATGGAATCGTTTCACTTAGCACCGCTATGCAGATTCCGCTCGTAGCTTCACGAGATTGCAAAGGATTCTTTGGTAAATTATGGATCCAACTTGCATATTTACCACACACCGAAGTACTCCACAACGGAAAGTAAGAGAACAAAACGAAGTCAGTTTCGCAAATAACTCAAAATGAAATTTTTTGTCAGCATGTATTCGTTTTGCCTTGTGTCATAAGAAACAGACACATATCGGTTTATTTTCTCTTTGACGTCTCAAGACCGGTTTGTTCACGGAATCCATTGGAACACTCTTGTAGTGACGATGTCATAAAACGAAAAAGAGTTAATTGATTAATCAAAATCACAGTTTTATCAATATCATCTTTATCATTTCACCTTCACGCTGAAAAAGCCCATCGTAGACATGGGTGAACACAGACTACGGCAACAAATCCCGGACCGGTCCGTAGTTCAGTGGTAACACTTCAGACTCGTAAATGGAAGGTTGTGGGTTCAAATTCTAGCGGAACACAAAAATATACCACTTATATTTTCAAGTTTGCTCTTGGCTGGGTTCTAATCTAATCTAATCTAAGCTGCAAAGATATATATCATTTAAGTTTTATATTAAATGCATTCCCACAAGCAGATATGTATAATTTCGCGCTAACACATGCCGCATGTGGACCTACAATATAAAAACCCAATCTCAAATGAACATAAGCCTTGCAACTCTTGCCGTCCTTCCCTGAAACAGAGGTGACATTGGCAAAGTGAACCAATTTTTACATTATGGGTGGTCAGCCGCATAACAACCTATAAGTCAAGGAACTGGGTTGAAAAATTTATAAACCTTTACCAAAGACCGGTCATCAAAATGTCTATCCAGCCTTACAGTAACTGGGTTTTGCTTAAGAATTGGCGCTTTCTACAGCTCCAAGCTCGCAAAGGGCTCTTGAGATGTGATACACACAAAAACAGCGCTCACCAAATAAATCAGCCTAATCTAAATCTAAGCTGCAAAGATATGTATCATTTGAGATTCAAATTAAATACATTCCCACAAGCATACACGCATAATTTCGCACTTACACATGCCGCATGTGGACCTACAATATAAAAAACCCAATCTCAGATGAACATAAGCCCTGCAACTCTTGCTGACTTTCCCTGAAGCAGGGGTGACATTGGCAAAGTGAACAATTTTTTACAGTATGGGTGGTCAGCCGCATACCAACCTATCAGTCAAGGAAGCCTAATTTTTTTAAAACATCTCTCTAGCATGATTCATCATTATCTGAAAATCGTAGAGTCAAAGATAATTCTTCTTTTTAACTATTCTGGTTAAATACCCTCTTCCTGGGGTCAACATCTGCTAATCCCTTATATCGCAATGTGACCCACAAGCAGAACAATGCGTCTAACAGCGCAATTAGGCCCTGCATAATCTGAGCGTACATAAACCTTTTTAATGAATTCAACTCCATTACGTACCTACCCCTCCCCCCTTTCAGTCCCCTCTTTCAGCGGCCGACATCTTTAATTCACATTTTTCCATTGACCCAGTTAAATGGTATTTGATCTGTAATGAAAAAATGTAAACAAGGCCCTGAGGCATAATGGAGTTCGTACATTTAAATCGAGGGAAAGAAATGAAGTCACTTGGCTGGGTTGCTTACTACCTACTTGTGCGGGGTTTATATCAACGGACCTTAATTAAAAATAAATCTAACCACCACCGTTCTGGCATCGTTATTAATACAAAATAAGATGTTACACTATAGATAGGACAAACCGCCATACATACTGTTACGAATTTAGGGTTCAAAAGTCTTTCAATTAAAAATACTGGTCTTCTTATACAGTTGTTTATTTTACACTTTTAATAATTTATTTTCACAAAGATAGTCTCGACTATTCCATTACACTTGGTTTCTGTTCACTGGTTAACTTAGTTCAATTTAGTTGTAAAGCTCGTAGGATACTGGCTCTGCAAGTGATTTGCACCCTTGTTATGCTCTTCAAAACAGTACAATCTAGATCTATATTCGCTAGACAGTTCCAGAAAGGCGTAGTTATCATTATTTCTCGATGCTTCAAGTATTCTATTCAATGATTCCTACCCACACAATACAATACAGAATTCCTATAACTAATACCTACTTATTTTAAATATTTATATTTCATATTTACATAACAATACTTATTAGTAATAATGATGCGTTGACAAATAGGTTGGTATGAGTCTGACCTCGCAAGCTTGGTTCGCTTCAGCCAATGCCACCCCGGTTTTAGGAAAAGCGGCTGGAGTTACAGGGTTTATCTTCATTTGAGATTGGGTTTTTATGTAGCAAGTCCACATGCAGCATGTGTAAGCGTGAAATTACACGTGTCTGTTTGTGGCCATGCACTTAATATGAATCTGGAATGTTAGCATATCGTCGCAATTTATACAATAGATTATTGATGTTGAGAAATTAACGGGATTTCGAACTCATAGATCCGTTTTTCCACAAAACGAATTGTACACATATATACAAGCATACTTCAAAGTCTGTTTCAGGCATCTACAATTATGGAATTTCTATACAGATTGCCATGCGCCATCCTTTGACAAAACAATTCCGAGAGTGACAATTCACACGGCAATCAATTACGGCAAGTTCTTATCTGTTGTCCGCGATACTGCGCCCAGATTGCCGGAGAGTTGTGAATGGAATATGGAGCAGGGAATGCGCTACCAGCTCGGCCATAACTCCTGGACTCCTGGATCCGCAGGAACGGTGAATGCTGGCAATTTGGGAGAGGAGCCATGCCGCGTTGTGTATTGCTAAAATGTGACCGACTGACTGTGGTTGGTTGTGACGGAGCCAGTGTGCAAAGCAGTCGTAAAGTAAAAATTCAAAATAATGCAACTGATCTACGCATAAAGCAAAGCTTTTTGCCCACATTATCCCCGAAGGATTCGTATGTGGCGATTTGGAACCTCTTAATTAACCGGGTAGGTAAAAGGGCCGGCCTTACACCAACCTCTTCAATTGAAGTAGGGGATTCCCAGCTCCTGACGATGCTGATTGTCATTTCTTATGAAGGCTGAGTAAACCTTGTCGGTATTTACTTTGGGTTTATAATAAAAACTGTTAAGACTTTTTACGAGCTTACGAGCGTTACTACAAAGCGCCAAGTTTCAAGCAAGACCCAGTTGCTGTAAGGCTGGTTGGACTTTTGGGAAACGTATATGAATTTGTCAACCCAGCAAAGACCATATTTAAAAGTATGAATGGTCTTTATATTTTTGTGCTCTACCTACGACCTTCCATTTACGATTCCGAAGCGTGACCACTAGACTATGGACCGGTCTAAGGTGCCCATTATAGCGTTAGTACGCGTTCTAGGATTAAGAGCCACTACTGAATATCGACAAAATGTTGAGAATAGAGTTTCAGTTTTTTTTTAAATTATATTATGGAATACGAAATGTCAAAATTCTGGAAATTTATGTAAGTCGTGGCTTACATGTATTTGTGAATTATCAATAAATTTTAGTAAATAATTGTCTTAAAACTGTCCCGCAAGGTGAAAAACCGTAAGCGACAATTTTCCTGACCTCAAAAACGTAGAAAAAAAAAACAAATTACTATCAATTTTTGCAGATATTGTCGCAGAAGCGAGTTTGCTAACTTTGTGAGTTGAATTTGTATGCAATGGACACTCACACAACTATCCGTTTGAACTTTGTGAACTCTGCATGACAGTGGATCGCTTTGACAGTCGGAACACAGCGACACATCAAAGCAAAACCAACGGCCAGTTAATGAACGGTATGCATAAACGAAACTAGCAACACGCTATGCTATGCAAATACTGTGTGCACAGGAACATGTGAAGTGGCCGCCAATTGTCACGGCATCATTTGTATACTTTATTAATTGGTCACTATGCAATATTTTTTTTGTTGTCGTGAAAATAATGGGTATAGAGCAATCGATATATCGACGGTTTAAAGGAAGAAGGGCTAAGCGTAGGTGAGCAGTTTAAAGTTTGAGATTGCAGAAAAATGTCGTAATTTTTTTATTTTTTATCATATCGTTAAAATCAAAACAGCTCTGAAATTTAAAAAAAACAAAGGCATTCCTATTAATGTGGTTTAATATTTTTTTATATCACAAGCGCCTTTAGGACAAAAAAGGCCAAAATCTTGTCGGTTACACAAAAACCTTATTTCGAAAACTCAGTTTTGCTTGTGCATAAACAACAAAAAAAAATCATCGTAGAGCTATGGGAGTTAACGCATTAGAAAGAGCGGAAAATTTTAAGTAGGGTAGCATTCATAACTCATTTTTGACTAAAACGTCACTTAACCGTCGATATAAAGTTTAATACCTCAATGCATAAAGAAAGTTACACTGTATGTGTAACTTAGTTACGCTGCGTTGCGTAGTTGCGTTACATAAAAAAAACGTATATTTTTCAGATGTCGATCATATCTATCAATGGTTTGCGCAATATTTAACAAGGCAACTACATTTCAAATGCTTTGAGTGTTTTTCACAAAGCATTGATCCACAGCTAATGTATGGATCATCGTTTTCATGGAAAATTCCCGTTAGGTAAAGGTCGAGCCATGGATTTGCATTCGGTAAATAATACTCTGTTTGAGATGGTTCATAGTGTCCAATTAATTTACAATTTTTTGATACCACGTTAATACTTTTAATACAGTTATTTCTCAGTACATAAATAGGGGATGAATGATTCATATACTAGGCGCATCCAGAAAGACGGGTGGGCGGACGAGTAATTTTCCTCCCTTAAGAAAAACCAGCTGGGACTCACAAAAGGCGCAACTAGCCGGCCCACAAAAACAACAAGTTTCTTATGAAAAACGACAAAGAAAAAAACTTGGCTTTCAACCCTCCCCCCCCCTACCCAACCAAGTCCACCCACCGCACAAAATCTGGCTCTTTATTAGAAACCACCCCTTACCCTCGTTTTCCTTTCAACCCCTCCCCCCGGCTTTGCAAAAACGGTAAAAAAATTACTCAGTACAAGACGGAGGTGAAGCAATAAATAACATTTCCGACTTTCTTGTTTTTTGTTGCCAACAGCTTTGATATAATTTTGTTGATTTTTTTTTTAAGTCGGCCGTAAAATTGATTTAATTTTAAAAATTATGTGCAGTGGTTTGATTTAAGTTATCGGCGTGATAGTGAAGTGGTTAAAGAAGATGTGGTTTAGCATATATTTTAAGATAAAATAGAGAGTCGTGACAAAATGAGACTAAAATCTATAACTAAGATGCAAAGATATTTTACCATTTAAAATTCATATTAAAAATGCATGCCAACAAACAGACACGTGTAATTTCGCGCTTATTAAAGCTGCATGTGCATCTACAAATTAAAATCCGAATCTCACATGAAAATAACCCCTGTAACTTTTGCCGACCTTCCCTGAAACAGGGGTGACATTGGTAAAGTGAATGGTTTTTAATCAAATGTATAAAAACTGAATAAACTCACATCGATAAATGCGAAACAAATCTTTGCATTCCTTCTGGCACCACTTCACATGTGTTTTAACGCCACGCGTGAAAAAATTGAGTAAAACGTCTCACGAATGTTTGCCGCGTTGAGGTCTCCTCCCCGGTTGATGCTTCCATCAAACCAACAACTATGCAGAGCGCTCCCGCAGGAAACAAATCACATAAGTGACAGATGATTCGCCCGTGTGTGTAGACGGCAACAATAGCGACAAGAGGTCGGGGGGATGCAAGATTTTTGCTACGTTTGAATCAAAAAACGAAGTGTGAATTTTACTAGATAGAACGCTGTATTTCGTTCCCATAGTGCTTATTATTTTTATGAAGATCAGAGGTAATTTCACGTGATCAATGTTGGAATATGTACTTGACCAATGTGTCTAATGAAAACTGGAAATTTTGTAAAAAAAATTAAAACAACTCTCACAGTATCGTGTTTTACGTTTTTTTCTTAGCTCAGATTTTGTAGAATGTGATTCTTAAGACAATGTGATTGAAAGGTCATCTTTGAATCGAATGGTAGATAAGCCAAGCAAGCACTGCAAGGACGATTTGTTTACCTTTGTAAATATTGGAAAATGGAAAAGAGACTTAAATGATGACAGACAAATGCATGTCGACGCTATGGTCAAACTGATAAGTTTTTGGCGAACTAGCGTTTTTGAAACTAGCGCAAGTTCGATTATGTCGTATCCTATGAACGATAATGACCGCTCTAGTGGTAAGCGCTTCGGATTTATAATATTAAGTCGTAGGTTTGAATCCCAGCGGAAAAAAATGCATTCAAATTTTTAAATACATCTACGCTGGGTTGAAAAATTAATATACCTTTACCGAAGGTACATCCAACCGCACAGAAGAGTCTTCCTTGAGAATTGGTGCTTTCTTTAGCGATGAACAAGCTCACAAAGGGCTCTTGAAGTGTGATACACACGAATAAGCGCTGACCAAATAAATCATCATAATACTTATACTTAAATATTTATATCTTTGGGTTCGTCTCCAAAACCATTTTTAACAATCAATTTTTATTGTATGGTTTGAAAATTCACATATATTTTTAACGTAGATTTCAAATCATTGATTTAAACAATTAATTTAATAACATGGATATTTTTTCAAATAAACACGTAAACACATAAACTGCAGCGTGACATTACAACCCCTAAAGTGTCAAATAACAGTGACGTTTCTAGCAGTTTGCAATTCAATCTGAAAGTTGCAGACACTTGTGGAGAGTTGGGACCTCGCGGCTTTTGATTCCTCCGACTGCATGTTCCGCTGTCTCATGCACGTCTGGCGTGTTTCAGAGGTCTGTGCAAGTGCTACACAGACCTTTATATGCTCTACAGAGTATAGACCTCGTATAATTGTTTCACACACTCATACGGCCTAGTACCTATTCGAGCCTCTACAGTGACGATTGCCGATAAACGAAACAAAGCTTCACACATATGTAATGCAAATCCTTGCCACGCTATCCGCAAAGGGTTTCAAATGGAGCGAGTAGAACCTATTTATTATTACGGATAAGGAACCGGCTGTTCGCCAACCACTTCAGTTGAAGTGGAGGTTTCCCAGCTCCCAAAGGGACTGGTTCTTACTTCTTGATAAGGCTGAGTACTTTATTTTCTTCGTTATATTTTCTTCTTGGTTTTTTAAATAAATACTAAACCGGGAAATAAAACATTTCTGACACGCTCGGTGGGATTTCAACTCGAGCTCTCCGCATAAAATGCAAGCACGCAACCAACTGAGCTATCGACCAGACTTCTTATCGTCATAGCAATTTCTATTTTTTTATAGTCGTGCCGAAAATATGATCTTGTACTTCTGCCAAATCACTACCTCAGGTTCTTCAAACAAGATTTACTAGTTGAGCATGGAATACGTCGTCCTTGATAAACAAAGCTTCGAAGAAGGTGCAAACTGATTTGTAACGAAACATGAGCTAAACACAAAAATCGACAATGGTCAAGACAACATCCAGTACTTCTAAAAGTGTTTCGTAGACACTTTAAGTGTCCCACAGGTCTTTTAAAGTGTTTTATAGAATCCTTTGAAAGTCCAAATGACTACTACAACTGTTTTATAGGTTTCGAAAAGTATCGTAAAGACTTCTAAGAGTGTTTCATGGACCTTTGTGAATGTAACACAAGCCACGAAAAGTAATCCACAAACTTTCGAATGCGCCAAAAATCTTTTACTGATCAGAAATCCACAATGTACGAGTATTTCATAGACATCTGAAAATTTCATAGAGCTCTTTAAGTGGCCTCAAAACTTGTATGTGTCTTACAAATAAGTGAGAGTACTTTACAGACCTCCGAGTAATTTGAAGACCTCTAAAAATGCTTAACAGACGTTTCGGAGGGCCCTAGAGTAAGAAAAAATCTAAAACGCTGTCAAAGTGATGCATTCACTTATTATATAAATTAAATTAAGTGTCACAATATTTTATTGTTCTTTATTGCTTTTTAATGAAATTCGTTACTTTTGAAGTGTGACAGACCCATGCATTCCACAGATGTTTGAGTGATTGACATTTCTTTGAGATTATTTAACAAACCTATGAAGTAATCCACAGATTTCCTACTGTCCCATAGGCCATCAAGTGCTTTGGAGACCACCGAGCGCTCCACATGTCTCTGAGAGTGTTCTAGAGATTTCCAGAAGCGTCGCACGTGATGTTTTGTTCCCTACAACTTGCCAGCGCCAGCCAAATGCTTTAAACTTTTAAAGTAGTTCATTAAGCTCGCGCTAGTCGGGACGCCAGTCTAGTAGGACAGTAACTCACCGTGTACTACGTGTGAGTGCTCTCTGTACCCCAAGTATAAAGCATTACATTCAAACACACTTTCAAAGTTACCTGAAAATATAAGAAAATAAAAACGATCACTAGAGGTGATGTAGCATTTTTTGTTTAACTCTGAGGTTGAGTTTGAGGTGGAAAGTTTTTAACTTAGGGTACTGTCGTTCTCTTTCCAGGAACAAGTCGGAGCTCTATTGTCATTCCACGCTTCAATAACTTGGTAAGTGGAATCGTCGAAAAAATTCCTTTCTTTTATAACTAGTTTTAAACTTCTCACTTAGGCGAGTCGGCGAAGAATCAACTGAGAGACGAACAGTTTGAAAGCAATGGCGATTTTTTTGTATTTTTTTGACTCGATGCCAAGAGTTTCCATATTGGATATGATTAATTGCGCGGTTACAGTTTTATTCAACAGTCTTACGCTGAAATTGTTTGAGAAATAATAATTCATCTGAACACATTTACCTACTTACATGCCATCATTATACTTAGTCTTTCTTTTTCTGTCTCAGTCTTACAAAAACCTTTCCTTGGCAACAGAATTTTCTGTGCTTTTTCTGTTCACTACGCCATTTGGGGAAATGAAATCATTTTTTTTACCGCAGGTAAGGTAGGCTGTCTTAAACAACAGCAGGTTTGATTTTTCGTTATTGTGTTTTGTTCGATCAACACCAAAGTTCACAAGATTCATTGATAGAGTTTTATACACGTTTTCTGAATACTTCGTCAAAATATGATAAGCGGCTTAGCCAGGTGTGGATAGCATATTTTTCATAAATTTCCAAAACCTACAAATTTTCTACAATCCCTTAATTTGTTGTCGCTGAAAAGATTTATTTTTTACAGGTACCTAACGCGTCCAGCATTGTAAATGAAAACTAGATCTCCGTGCTGTTTTGGAGGCAAGTTCTCATTCATGCAAATGCCAAGTAAACCTTGGCGGGACAATGAATTTGGGTGAGAAATAAACACAGGAATTTTGAATCACTTTTGACAACCTGCATACGATCGAACTTAAGACATCTGGCGATGACAGCTAGTAATCTAACATCTTTTAAGCTTTCTACTGGACGCAACAGATAATAACAAGAAGATAACAACCTTTAAGCTTTATGCCAATGACTTTTATTTGCATATGTAATTATATATTTTTGTTTATATTTAGTATTCCTTGACTGATAGGTTGGTATGCAGCTGACCACCCATGTTGTAAAAAATGGTTCACTTTGCCAACGTCACCACTGCTTCAGGGAAGGTCGGCATTAGTTGCAGGGCTTATGTTCATTTGACAGTTGGGTTTTTTATATTGTAGGTCCACATGCGGCATGTGTAAGCGCGAAATTATGCATGTCTGCTTGTGGGAATGCATTTAATATGAATCTCAAATGATACATATCTTTGCAGCTTAGATTTAGATTAAGATTAGATTAGATTAGTATTAAGTTTTATATCTCAACTAATGTTCACCATGCCTCTCTTTCCGACTCTGTTTTTTTTTTCCCGTAGCAAAAAAGCTTAACGTAAATACAATTTAAAATAAACAATACACTTTGTACATACATTTGTACGAAACAAAAAACTTTGTTATGCTAGCATAAAGTGAGGTAAATTTAGAGCTTAGTTTTATAATGGGAAAATTATTTGGACACAATGCATTTGAAAGCATATTCCCAACAAGGCAGCATTTACCGAACGTTATTATATTTCATAAACGTACAATACATTTTATTTATTCGGCTGTAACATAAACCGCGCGTAGAGCCAGGCGTCCCCCCATAAGCTAGCTTTATTTTGTCACGTATTGTGGAACGACTGTACAATATTATTTCGCATATTTTATTGTGGACGTTTTATTTTACAGCTCGTGTCTGAATTAAGCCTTGCTTAAAAAATAAGGCCGAGCTTAAGGGGATCTTAAGTCTGGAAGAGTTGGCTTGGATTCTACCCTTATTTCTATTATCAAGCTTTTGTTCTTTCTTACTTTCATTCTCTACGATTTCTCTTCTTTTCTAGTTTGCTACTTAGACATTCCTTCGTTCTACGAGTTTCAAAAATTAATATTTGTCTTTTTTATTGCTCTCCTAATTTGCCATTTTCCTGTTTTTCTATAGTTAAAGATCTTATACACTAAAATTTTTATTTATTTTGTGTAGTCTTTGACTTGTAGATTGGTATGAGGCTGACAATCGATACCTGAAATATGGTTCACTTTGCCAATGTCCACCCTGTTTCAGGGAAGGTCGGTGAATGTTGCAGGGCTTATGTTCAATTGCGGTTTGGATTTTAATTTCTTAGTACACAGCCAGCATTTGTAAGCGTGAATTTACACGTGTCTATTTGTGGGCATACATTTGATATGAGTTTTGAATGTTAATATATCTTTGCAACTTAGATTATATAGACCCAACAACTTAGATTATATAGACCTTACAACATCTGTTGAAGCAGGATCAAAGTTATTGTCGATAGGACACAGTGCAGGCGGGGATCAAACAGGCAGTAGGCCTAGTGTTAATAACGAAAATTCGAGTGCCTTGACTTATAGGTTGGTATGAAGCTGACGACCCATACTGTAAAAAATGGTTTACTTTGCCAATGTCACCCCTGTTTCAGGGAAGGTCGGTAAGAGTTGTAGGGTTTATGTTCATTTGAGATTGGGTCTTTATATTGTAGGTCCACTTGCGGCATGTGTAAGAGCGAAATTATACATGTCTGCTTGTGGGAATGCGTTTAATATGAATCTTAAATGATATATATCTTTGCAACTTAGATGTAGATTAGATTTAGATTTCGATTTTTTACGCTTTATCCCTCCGAGCGTTCCTCTCACATAATTCACAATGCATCATACAAAGTGAGCGTAAAAGAAGAAAATGCATGAAAAAGGTGATGGATATGAAGGAATTGAAAGAGGTATGTCAGGATAGGAAAAAATGGAGGAAACTCTGCAGAGGCTCTGGCCACCCCTGGCGGAATGGCGGCAGAGTTACAGTTACAGTTACAGTTATCTTCACACCCTCTTACTTTCCTCATCTTGTATTTTCTGACTCACCCGTACTTTATTTTTTCCAACTTTCTTTTTCTTACTATTATTCTCTCATACTCTCTAATTTCTTTCTTTCCCACTTCCCCACAGCCCAAAAGATAATCCCTTTACATTATTACATGGCCCCCGTAGGTGCTGCGTTCCGCTCGATTCTCCTTTGAGCACTTTTCGAGGATTTCAAGATTTTCAATTATTTTTAAAAGGCTTCCCCCCCCCCCCCCGAACGGAGGTTGTTTTCGTAATCAGCACAATTAATTTAATATCCAAAACGAATTGTGCTCAAAATAAAATTAACCTAAAATAAAAAAAATCTTTAGTGCACAAAATTAGCTTTATGTCACGTTTCAAAGACCAACGAAATGAAATACCACTAAATTTAGTTTAAATATACTAAAAATAGTTTGATTTTTTGGTTCCGGGTTTTGACCGTGGTCCATATTTTTGCTTCATTTTCTTGATACTTTTTGAAGACTTTTAACTGACGTTTTGTCTCCTTTGTGGGTGACTTCTTCGGAGCTCTTCAGAAGTAAGCAGAGCTCCAAAGAAGTCGCCCACAGAGGAGACGAAACGTCAGCTGAAAGTCTTCAAGAAGTATCGAGAAAGAAGAAAAAAAAGAAAAAATATGGACCACCATTTTCGATATTAATCTAAGTAACACGTTAATAAGCAACTAGTATATTTTATTATCAAAAAAAATACTTATGTAAGTATGCCCCATATTTTGGGGGTTTTGACTTACGTCAACCATTCAAATAAAACCTTCATTTAAACGTCTTTTTTATTTCTGAACCTCGATTATAAAACATTTGATTCGCTTTTGTATTCTTTATAATATTGATCTTTCAGTTAAACATTAAAAATGTATGACTATTTAAGAGAAATTACTATTATATTTTTTTTGGTTTGTGTATTAACACTGTGCAAATTCATGTTTTTGATGATGACTGAATAGTCGAAAACGTTAGTAGTATAATTAAAAAAAAAAAAAATTAATTATATTATGTTTGTGAAATTAAAAACAGTGTTTAAAAGTTAAAAGTGTTGTTTATTTGAATAACAAACCAAGTAACTATTAAGTTGACACGTGTAAAATCATACGAACTTAACAAAATATGATTTGGTTGTTAAGCCTCATACCAACTTCTGTGGCAGGTTACAACAAATATAAAATACAGTATGAACTTTACAAAAAACAGATCATAACTAAATAAAAAAATGAGTTTAATAGCTCAGTTGGTAGAGTGCTTGTATTCCATGCCGAGAGCTTAGGTTCGAAACCCACCGAAGCTGTCAGAAATGATTTTCCGTTTCAGTGTTTATTTCAAAACCCAAAAAATACCGGTAAGGATTACGCAGCCTACACAAGAAATTAGTACCAGATCCCTCGGGAGCTAGGAAACCCCCATTTCAACTGAAGTGGTTGGCGTAAGTCTGGCCTGCTTACCAGTAAAAGTAAATTAGTTCCACTCGCCACATGCGAAACTCTTCAGAAATAACGCGGCAAGAAGTTGAACTAAAGGTGTAGCTTGGTTGCGTTTAAATGAACATTGTTCTGTTAACGGTGTTTACGCGAAGGTCGAGTATTGTTTTTTACTCGGAGTGATCCCTAAAGAATACATTTTCATTTCATGTGAGAGCTTGATCAAAATTTTTGATTTGTTAAATCACTTTCTGGAAAATTCAAACTTTAAATCTGTCCCCGCTTGCTCTCTCCGGGGAAATATACCGAGTACTGAGTAGTTTTTCACTGCACTTTCCTGATCAATGTGTTTTTTTTTTACGTTTTTACTTTCGAGTTCATCAACTCGGAGTGCGGTTCGCGTCTCCCCTAGTTAGACAATAGGGCGTTTCACGAAAAAATAACGATTTTCAAAATATTTATATTTTGCAATTTGTTTTCACTATGATTTAATTTTTGTGTTGAATTTTTTGTAAAAACAACTTGAATTTTCAACGCCGTCTTTTGAAAATCAGATATAGAAATTAAGAGAAAATTCCTTGATTAATAGGTTAGTATGAGGTTGACATAACGACATTGTCGGGGTTATAGCCGCGGGGGCCAAGAGGGCTGATCTTTCTAGCGTGTTTCGAATGGAACAACGTTGGTTCGATCCCCGCTTGGGTCACTTGACTTTAACTTTGACCCTGGTTCAACAGATGTTATTGGGTAATTATTATTTAATAATTCATTAATAATAAACAATTATGAATTATTAAATGATGATATTAATACATGTTTCTGGCCAGGCAGAATAGTTTGGTGAATTGCATTCCTCTTCACAAATCTATTTAAAAAAAAAAAAATAATAATAATAACATACTGTAAAAATTGGTTCACTTCGTCAATGTCACCCCTGTTTCAGGGAAGTTCGGCAAAAGTTGCATGGCTTATTTTCATTTAAAGGTTTTGATTGTTATTTGTAAGTACGCACGTAGCATTTGTAAGCGCGAACTTACTCGTGCCTGTTTGGTGGCAATTAAATATGTTTTTTTTTATAAATTCCATAGTTTTTTTTTTTGCTCAAACGTTTTTGCGTAATAGGCATATTCTCGAGCATAATTGTTATGAAATTAATTGAATTGTTAATGTTTATATACCTTTTCAACTTAGATTATAGATTATTATTATAGATTCGAGATAGCCGCATTTGTTTCTATGCGACTCATATACATGCATAGCAGTATACCACAGAAGAAATTTCATTAGGCTCAAGTATCAGGTTTTTGTGGTATGAGAGTCCAAAAACTTCAGTCATCGTGATCCGTCATATTTTCCTTTGAACTTTCACACCCAAAAGTTCGCTTATTTGACCTCCTTAAACTACTAGCATATTTTGAGGAGCTTTTTTGTTTATTTGTATACGAATATACAATTACTTTCATAAAAAAAATAAAGTTATAAAAGTGTAGACTTAGTGCTGCAGCAATGATTTTCATGTGAAGACTCAAAGGACGATCAGAAAATGTAGAATAGGTAGGTATAAAATTAAGTAATGGTCAAACAAAATAACTGATAATCAAAAAAGCCATAAAAATATAAACATGTGATTCGTTCCAAATTCAAATCCACCAATAGAACACATCAGGAATCTATAATCTATAATCTATAATCTAAGTTGCAAGGATATATTCATTCAAAGCTCTCAGATGTATGCCCACAAACAAACACGTGTAGTTCGCGCTTACAAATGCTGATTGTGTACTTACAAATAAAATCCAAACCTCAAATGAACATAAGCCCTGCAACTCTTGCCGACATTCCCTGAAACAGGGGTGACATTGGCAAAGTGAACCATTTTTTACAGTATGGGTGGTCAGCCTCATACCAACCTATAAGTCAAGGAATACGAGTAATAAATAACATTTAAGTATAAGCAAACAACAAAACCTTAAAAATAAATCTATACAAAAAAAGTAAAAAATGTCTTATGCAAAAAATGTAGCAAGCCAATAAACCAACATTAAAAATCAGCATTGCAGATTAGGAATCAAGGTCATTATTGCCAGCATAAAAAATATTACAAAGGTAGGTGTGTTAATACCTACCTTTGAACATGATATTATCTTGATTTTACAAAAAAAATATTTAATTTTAATGAACCCATCAAAGACGTTAAGAATTGTCATTGCCAGCAAACCAAAAAGATTTATTTTGCATGTACGTAAATACCTACCGGTGAAAATGTTTATCTACAGCCATATAGAAGTTTATTTTCGTTCCGAATTCAAATCAACAAATAGAAAACATTGGATATCATTGTTTTTATTGCCAGCATAAAAAAACCTTAATAAAATTATGCAGGTAGGTATAAATTTAAATACATGTCAAGAAAATAAATGAAAACCGTACAGATATTTTTTTCATTCGTTCCAAATTCAAATCAACCAATAGAATACGCTAGTAATCAAGGTCATTATTAGCACTAAAGAAAATATCTGTCACTAAATTTATATGAGTAGGTTAATATTTAGACCGATCTACGTATAAATATCATCATCATCATCATTGGCATGATAACACAAAGTACATAATGACCTCCTTAATTCACCGTTAAAGCACCGTAAAAGAGATTTCTAAAAAGGGCACTTCTTGCACCTACAGCACGTAAGAAGGTGCCGCAAAATGTAAGGGAAATAAAAAAGAATGAGCTTTCGTAATTATATAATTAATCATAATATTTTCTTAGTAATAATCTACTCTCGTAAATGAACTGAAGTAGCATACAGAAGTCGTTAAGAACCAAAGCGGCAATCTAGGTTTTGTTTCTAAAATGAAATAAATACACAATATGATAGGAAATCATTTTCTCATCATTTCAACACATTGACCATCTTTTAAAAAAGAATCCTAGCTTGCCGTCTTTGGTTCTAAACTAACCCACATAATGTTTCTTATTACCTAAAAGTTTCCAAGTAAGGAGAGTTTCTTCGTTGCAACAAATATTAACGACTCTGTTTTCCTACGTGTAATAAAATACTAAGTATACACGAGTGCGTGTGTGTGTGTGTGTGTGTGTGTGTGTGTGTGTGTGTGTGTGTGTGTGCGTGCGGGTATGTGTGTGTATGTGTGTGTGTGTGTGTGTGTGTGTGTGTGTGTGTGTGTGTGTGTGTGTGGGTGTGTGTGTGTGTGTGTGTGTGTGTGGTGTGTGTGTGTGTGTGTGTGTGTGTGTGTGTGTGTGTGTGTGTGTGTGTGTGTGTGTGTGTGTGTGTGTTTGCTCAGAAGTTTCCTCGCATGTTAATATGGATGAAGCAATCGATCATGCCAACGTTTTTGCCAGTCTTTTCCAAACTGTGTGGCATTTTATTTGCCGAAACGAGAAAACGTTACATTTTTTATGCTAATATGATAGGCTCTATTTTCCCTTCAAGTGTTCCTTGACTTATAGGTTGGTATACGGCTGACCACCCATGCTGTAAAAATGGTTCACTTTGCCAATGTCACCCCTGTTACAGGGAAGGACGGCAAGAGTTGCAGGGTGTATGTTTGTTATATTTGAGATTTGGTTTTTATGTTGTAGGTTCACATGAGGCATCTGCAAGCGCGAACTTGGTTGTGGGAACGCATGTAATGTGAATCTCCAATGTAACATATCTTTGCAACATAGATTAGATTAGATTAGAAGTGTGCTGATAATTTATGTGGTGCCTTTTCTATTGTCAGCTCTCTGTTGTTGAACACCTTGATGCGCGAGTTCAAGGTTGTAGAACGCGCGTCTATATCAGTACTCAGCACAAAATTTCAAATTGCATTTTTTCTGAGGTTTTTCGAAAACAAAAACAAAATATTAGTTTGCCTTTACATTAGCAAGTCACCCGTGTGACTTCATAATATTTTTGTATTTGGAATTTGTGTCGAGTGCATTTTACTATAAGTATTGAAAACGGTCAACTTTTTTTTTTTTTAAAAACAGACATCCAATAGAAGAAAGTAGCAACTTAGTTAAAAAGAACAAATAAGTCAGAGATATATTTGGTGTCGAAAAATTTTTCAATTGCAAATGATAAGTTAAAAAAAGTTTGGGAGGCACTGTCTTAAGAGCAAGGCGACCAAATGCAACATTATACTCTTACTTGCCACTTAGTATGGCCTCAAGTACCTCGAGTATAAAACATAACGTCAACTCTTTCCGATCGTATAAATAGAAAAATGTATGGAAAATATAAAATGCGTGATTTAGTTTCCATATATATTTTTCTATGCAGAGGGGTTTACACAATGTTTTATATTAAGTCTCAAGATGACAAAGTAATACTAATGTTAAATGGAAGATCTATTAGCATAATTAGCTTTCAAAATGATTTAAGATCAAAATATGATTTTTTTATTAAATTAAAGCATATTAAATTACCTAACATATCGATATCAACGTTGGCTCTGAGAACACTTTAAATGTTGTAATACTTTTACGGTTAATTTCAAATTAAAAATAAAATAAAAATTATTAAAAAGTTTAACAGTTATTGTTAACACACAGTTTTACAGTTAAGGAGTTTTTGTACTGGCATTGTGAAGATTCATTTTAAATTAATAAAGTACAATTAAAATATGTAGTTTTTCTTCGAAAGATAATTTCTTTCCTCGAGAGCTTTCGATGTTTAACTCGTGAAGAAAAAAATTTCAATTTATTTTTACTTTAGTAAAAAAGAATACACAATTTTGTCAAACCGAATATCTTTATACTCTTGAAATAAGGTGAGTTTAATTTTGAAATCCAGAGTTCAAATATCCATCTTACAACTAATGGTGGTTAAAGACTTGGCTTTAATTTTGAATTAGGTTTAGAGTGAGCCGTTCAAGCGTCATATCCAGCCGTATTAAGTCTTTAGAAGCTTGCTCGAGCTCGTTCGTAGCGCTTGTCCTCTACGACCCTTCCAAACTACCGAGAGCATCGTAGCTCTCCTACTATAAGACTAAAGCGTCGTAGTACTTCTTTTATATGAATTACCGTAGCGTAGACCACTTTCTACACGAACCAGCTTGGCTAACTAAAACATTATTTAATTATATAGTTTAACCAAAATTTGTAATAATTATGTAATATTTAAGAACTAATGCAAAACGTAAGTTGTTTTCTACCCTTTTCATTAATTTGAGAATGAGTATTGATTATTATAATACAAAAACAATGAGGTCACAACAACAACAAAACAAAATATTTGTATGCATTTTCCTTAGAAACCCGACCAAGTGACGACAGCGACAACAAAATATTTTCATTGCCAATTCACGTGCGGATCTCTTTATTGATAACTCATTATGTCTTTTGCGTCGTTTGAATGATTCAATTGGTTTTTACTAATGGTTGACTGAATGGATTGGTTGGTTGAATGGATTTCTTGACTAATAGGTTGGTATGCGGCTGACCACCCATACTGTAAAATATAGTTCACTTTGCCAATGTCACCCCTGCTTCAGGGAAGGTCGGCCAGAGTTGCAGGGCTCATGTTCATTTGAGATTGGGTTTTTTTATATTGTAGGTCCACATGCGGCATGTGTAAGCGCGAAATTATGCATGTCTGCTTGTGGGAATGCATTTAATATGAATCTCAAATGATATATATCTTTGCAGCTTAGATTTAGATTTAGATTAGTTGATACTCGCCTCAAACCCATAATAAACTCTGTTTTGATTGGTATTTAAGCGTACAGTATTTTATTTAAGTTCCATTCCATTCCAGTTCCATTTCTGACTATCTTGGTCTGAAACCAGTTGGAAAGCTCAATATGACGTAGCACATCCAATACGGCTCAGTATGGCGTAGAGCTACTTTTCCTCGGCGTACCATTCTCGTTCTACGACCCGTAGCAGCGTGGGGCTCCCCGCTCTACGACCCGGTGATGTCATACTTTACGGGAACGAATTAATTCCCCGTTGCAGGTTTATTTCCCGACAAACAAACTGCATCGCATATAATTCCATTAACTTTGCAACACTGACAACTGTCACGCGCTGGCTCCAAGTAATTTCTCACAGAATTATTCATATACCGCACGTAGTAGAACCTCTTGACTGCTGTTTACAATTTAAATAAATTCTACGGCTACAAATCTTCACTCTTATATTTTTAAATGCAATTTGCAGATGCTTTAAGAATGCGTTTGTTAACTAGGTATTTATGAGGAATATTTTTAACTCCCTTGGGGTAGCCATTGTAAAAAAACAGTGCTTTATAGAATGAGTCCATGGTTGTTACCATTAATTTTTTAAGCTATAAGATAAAAAAATTGTAGCGCAGTAAAAATCCAGGTAATAACGTGACAATAAAACCATCTTCTTAACAGCAAGAATGCATTATTTTAGCTTGTTAAATTAGCTCTCAGTGAGTTTTTGTGTTATTTATGCAAGTGTGAAAAAATAAGTCGTTGGGAAGAATGTCATTACAAAAATGAATAAAAAACGAACTATATGTAATATCGACGATTAAGTTTATTTTCAAAATTAGGAATAAGATGTTTTATACCATAGACGAAATTGAAACTTCTTATATGGATACTAAATATATATATATATAAACATTTCTCACGTTGCGTTGTTGAAGTAATCATAAATCAAAATCATATGATGAATAAATGAAAACACAGTGTGGACCACAAACCCTAACAAATAAAATAAAAACATACTTGCCAAGGACACAGAAATACATGATCAAATATATTTTGATAAACTTTTTGAAAAACGAGAAAATTGTAATTTATGAAATAATCCAGGACTCCTCAACATTTCCTTTTTATTCTATTTGCTTTGGGAGAAACAATATTCGCTGAAAGAATCTGAATTTGTTATTGTGCGCGGTGTACGAAGGCAAACAAGCACCTACCACTAATAAAACGACAAAATACATTTCCGGTGCCGCGCTGGTCCATGATATAATATATCCTAATGGCATGTTCTAGTGAAGAAAGTGTGTTAGTTGTTTAAGCAAGTAAGTCATAATGTCAAGCAAGATAGAGGGACGCCGAGGAGCTGGTAGAAGGCAGACGTCGTGTCTGCGCAATGTGAGAGGCTGGACTGGGTTGAGAAGTGTGGAGGAGTTTCTCCGTGCAGTGCAAGACCACGAAACTTTTGGCACAGTGATCTCTAATGTCAGGAGGATCTAACAGGACTCGGAGCAGGATATAGAGAATTCATTAGAATTTATCTATATTTTTAAAATAATTACATATCGGACTAAACAAGAAATCAACTATTCAGTTAAGTTTGTATGTGTGAAAAAAATGAAAAAAGAGAACAAAAAAAGTAGCATAAAATAGTTGGTATAATCTTTGCGCTTTGATGACCGGCCTTTGTAAAGGCATTTTAATTTAAAATTCAAAAAAGAGCATTTTAGAACTATCAATGATATCCTTTTCTCAGGAAATCGGACTCACGAACTTCAAATTACAAGTCTGGAGCGTTTTCCACTTGACTACAAAACAATCTTTACGTATGTAAAGTTACTTTGAAATACGCATGAGACTGATATCACACAGATTATTTTTAAATCAGATTAGCTTGAATTGAAATAAAAGCAGTGCTTTCATTTTTTTTACTGAAAAATCGTTGACAATACGCTTTAAGAAAATTGACAATGCTCCAACAACATTATACTATCCTAAACTACTATCCTATCTACTGACTCAATGAAAACATGTTGTTATACATAGAGAAACATATTATGTACACGGCATAAGCTAGTGTGAGTGTTCAGTTGGCATTGATTCTAGCTCCACACTATCTAAAGTACGGAACATAGCGTTTAAACTCAGCCAAAGCGTATCCCGAAAAGTGAATGTAACCAAAAAAGCTCACTGACAGTGCTATCTATGATTTCGTAGTTTTTTTTGCAAAATTTTACGGTTTAGTTGAGACTTAACAGTATATACTTGGGGTTCAGATTTTCACTTCCTTGTTTGTTTTCGCCAAACTGGCATCTTTGATTAAATCATCTTCTCCTCGGCAGCGATATCAATTCGGTTAGGCTTCTTTTTTCAGTGAAATAAACATGTTTACATCGTGGAGGCTTTACGGCGGAAATCTGGCGCTATAACGGAAGTCTAACGGCCGTTGGGACGGACCGCCCCGCCGTTATTTGCGAGGTATGTAAGTAACGAGGGCCTACACTTGTAGACCGACGACACAGAAAGACATCATAATAATTAGGTTGGGTCGACAATGGGAAAAACAAACAATTGATCAGACAAAAGTTGAGTGATAAATCCTTGCTTTTTGAGAACGAAATATTATTTTCGTAAATAAGATCATTACCGGTTCGTAGTCTAGTGGTAACGCTTTCGACTCGTAAATGGAATGTTGTAGGTTCGAATCCCGGCGGATAAAAAAAATACATTTTTATTTTTAAATATACTCGTACTCTACGCTAGGTGAAAAAATTCATAAACCTTTACCAAAAATCGGTCATCAAAGGTTCATTCAACTTTACAGAAACTGTGTCTTGCTCGAGAATTGGGCTTTTTATCGCGACGACCAACGTCGCTGAGGTTTTTAAAGTCTGATTTACACAAAAATAGCGCTCACCAAATAAATCATCCTAACATTTTTAACTATATAAGCTTGTCAATGATGTTTGATTTGTATTGTTATGTAAATAGTACTTAGGTATAAACAAAATAAATAGGGTAGGTGTACATATATAGACTTTAGCTGTAGGATGAATTATTATTAAATACCTAGAGTAAGGAAATATTATATAAGTAATAATTGTATTGGAAGCTTTGGAATATCATAGACGTTTCCAGACGAATTTAAGCCTAGAATGCTTGATTGTAATAGCTATAAAAGGCGTGAATCGCCTGCAAGTAGGGCAGTCTAAAAGTACTCGTAGCCTTTATAGGCCAAGTCAGCGAAAGTGAACTATCGAAGTGTTATGTAAAATAAATTGTGAACCAAATAAATTACTTTAAAATAAATATCCGGCCGTTTTAATTAAGAAGACCATCATTTTTTATTTTGAAAACATTAGAACCCAAAAAGCACTACAATATAAAATGGTTCAACATTATAAATACAAATTTTCAGGATTAATTGTGTTGTAAAAACTGAAAAAAAAATCATAAAAAAAAATTCGTTCGCAAATCACATTTTTAATAGTTGTGAACTTATAAACTGAAATGAATCTATTTTTCTTCAATGAAAAAAGTAACACAATCTCAATACAGCCAACTAGTTGCTGCCGCTCTGAATTTATTATTCGAGAAACGTCTTTAATTCGATTTTTACAAATCCGAAATGATTATACAATTGAAAAAGACCTTGAAAATGCACGGAAAGCACGAAAAGTACAACAAACGAGCACAGTTTGTACGATAAATTAATATCTGATCTTCAGAGACCCGGAAAATTTGCATATTGTTTTCTACCTTTGCCTGAAATGCTGTGCACGTCCCTGTACATGGATACGATATAAATCATAAAAATTGAAAACAAAGCAAAAATAATACTAGAGTCAAAAAGTAATTTTAAACTTTTATCGACATTAAACATGATTCTGTGTTTTTTTTTCTTCGTGTTTTTTTAATGCCCTCATTTTTTAAACCCAGAACAAACAATGAACTTTTTGTTGTTAATTATTTTCCATAAAATATTCATTCGGAAAAATATGCTTCCTGTATACCTACACACACAGAAGCAAAGCATTGTTTAAAACATGTATTTATGCAAGGTACGAACATTTTTCGAGTAATATTAATTCACTTAATAATTCACGTGATTACGGTGAAATTATTCATAAAGTTGCTTTTTTGTTTTCAGCTCGCAGCCAACATTCGGATCCACCGCCGTAATCCTTTCCGTGTCGGAGTTAAATTGAATCAATTTGAAGGTAAAAGTGAAAGCCGGAACTTCTACGCGGAATAATATATTCATAATTACGCACGCCCCCGCACAATAACACGCGGCAATAAAAATTAATATTTTTTAGCGAAACAAATCGTAAATTTTGTAAAAAGCCTAATTGAGCTCCCTCTCTGGGTCTCTGGGTGCCGGCTTCGGTCCCACAGCTATTAGCCAGGCGGCTCTCCTTCATTATTTAGGGCACACAACTCCAATCCCTGCGCCAGAGTGTGCCAAACTGTGGCACTGAAATGGGCCACAACATTCAACCGTGGCAAAGTATCAAAAGTGAGGAAATAGCTTCAAAACTGATGAGTAAATGAATGACTAACGGCATTTTTCATTATTTAGGGCAAACAACTCCAACCCCTATTTCAGTGTGTGTCAAATTGTGGCACTGAAATGGGCCACAACATTCAACCGTGGCAAAGTATCAAAAGTGAGGAAATAGCTTCAAAACTGATGAGTAAATGAATGACTAATGGCATTTTTCATTATTTAGGGCAAACAACTCCAACCCCTATTTCAGTGTGTGTCAAATTGTGGCACTGAAATGGGCCACAATATTATGCTGTGGCACTGCAGTGTACCGCCATAAGTCACAAATATCCTTCTTTGACTTCAGGTTGGTAATAGGCTGACCACTCTCACTGTAAAAAAATGTTTGCCAATGTCACGTTCATTTGAGATTTGGGTTTTGATGTTGTAGATTCATATGCAGCATGCGCAAGCGTGAACTTATACGTATCTGCTTGTGACAATGCATATAGTGTGAATCTCTAATGTAACATATATTTGCAACTTAGATTAGATTAGAAGAGCAAATTTGGAAAAAAAAAATTTGCTCCGCTGGGATTCGAGCCCATTACCTTACAGTCACGAGTCCGATGTGTTAACCATTAGACTACGGACGGATCAAACTAGGCTGGTGTACCAGGGCAGTTAAATAAATAGTAAGAGTATGCTGTGGCACTAAAGTGTACCAAAAGAAGAAAAAAAGGTTTACCGAAAAGCTATCGAAAAAAAATGTACCGAACATTATTAATATTGCAATGAAAAAAGTGTATAATTTATTCATCACTTAAATAGTCAATTACTATTTACTCGTACATTTTAACGATGTGCCATGAAGTCAAGAAAAGATTGACAAGCACTGCACCACACACACAAATTACGACTAAACTCTAATGTGAAAAAAAGGTTGACGCAGAACAAAAATAAAACAACAAATGAAAACTCGCTTTGTGGAATACGTATTTTTTTTGATATTTCGTATTCTGCGAGACTCCAGATGATAAAGTCAGAAGGGGAGACTAGGGCGGAATGGGGGGGATGCAATAATATTCTGCATTACGTTTAATCATTCTAGGTCGCAGACCGCTGCCTCGACATTTTTGAATAAATATTTCATCCCATTTTTTTTCAAACAGGGAAAAAACAATTTCGCTCGGCAAACATTCGGCCCAGTATATAAACAGCGCGGTTTGTGCTAGAGATGCCGCGAATAGTTGAATAGTCGAATAGCCGAATACCGATGAATCACTACTTCCTATTGCGATTATCAAATAACTCGCTAGTAATGTTCGACATAAAAAAAAGAAATGAAGGCAATAATTTCTTTGTCATAAAAAAATTAAAATGTGTTTTTAGTAATGATGAACTTATAAATCATTTTGTCATCTTAAAGATAAAACTGAATAAACACTGATTTGGGAAATCGTTTATAAAACCTTTTATTGGGCGAAACTTTTTATAGTACGTGTGTTCACGCCAAAGCGCCATCTTTCGATCATTCCTCAAATTAACCTCCTTATCCTGGAACTTCACCATTATTATCCAAAATCTGTTTTACCGACCCACATATTGCCACTTGCATTTTGATCTTGGAGCAAGAAGGTTGTCGATAAAAACTTCGTGGGTGAAATTCGAAAACGTCGTAAATTTAACCGTTGTGCAGTCCATAGCAAGTTTGGACATTTGTGTGTGTTTTGTGTCCTCAAGGGCCGTGTGGTTTGAGCGCGCCTTTTGGACAACGGGAGCCGACTGCAGTCGATCCAAGCTGGATGACGGGAGACACGAGGTAGGTGGCAAATTCCTTGGGTCCTTCCTTCCTTTTGTCCCGATCGAGAGTTTGGAGCAGTTGCGCCCCCAATCGTCGTCGTCGAGACTCCTCAGATCATTTCTCGCATTGAGGAGCCCTCGAAAGTAATTAAGATACTCAAATAAGAAACATCGGTGCAGTGGCGTGCGTGAGATTCGCTCGCGCGTGCAGCGTGCGCATCCATTGGTCCTATCGTACCGGATTTGTGTTATTTTGCTGTTAATTGGACAGTAAAATATTTTGGTTTCTTCATTTGGTGTACTTAATTTGAATAGTTAGTTTTTGATATAGATATTGGAATAGATTATACAGAATCGTATTTTTATATTCATAATATTAGCTTTGGGTAGATGAGATAAAATTTGTAACAATAATTCGTTGTACAGATTTAAATTTGAAGGTTGGTACTGGAGAGGTCATTTGTTTAAATTAAATTCCCTTTAAATACCTAACTGTTTATGTGAATTTTTGAAATCATCAATCGGTAGGTACCAAATTGCTAATGAGGTAATAAAAATAATAGTTGTTTTGATTTGCGAATTTATTTTGACATTTGTTTACATAATATTCAAGGTCAAAGGAATATTATCATTCATAACAGAGTTTTGTTTACACTTATTGTTTATTATTTTTCTTTTTCTTCTTTTTGATATTTTGGATTCTTGATATATACAACCAAATATGGCTAAAAAAGAAGATCAAGAATATGCTGTTCAGCTTTTACAAAGCAAACTGACGGCCATTTACGGGAGAATTCAGAGTATATTCGATCAAAGTAGGAATTTAAATAATGATCCTGTAAAAATTGATGACTTTTTGGCTAACAGTTTTACAATCGATATTCTACGTGCCGATTTCATAAACACTATTGATGAACGAAATAAACTGCTGTCGGTTTCTGCGGAGAGTGTCCCCAATTATAATTCTCTAATGTCAGTTGAAGAGTTATATACAAAAATAAAGTTCCGGGTTAATCAATTACAAATGATTAGTCCAGCTGTCGAAAAATCGGGAACTGCAAAGAAGAGATTCAATTTGCCGAAACTGGAGTTATGTAGTTTTAATGGGGAAATAGAATCGTGGCCATTATTTTATGAATCATTTCGAACTGTAGTTCATGAAAATGAGGATCTCTCTGATAGTGAGAGAATTCAATATTTGATTGGGAAACTTTCTGGAAAAGCTCTAAACCTTTGTCATGGGATTGTACCATCGGCAGAAAACTATGTGGTATTGTGGAAAGCGCTTATTGATAAATACAATGATAAAAGGATGTTGGCCACTTCGTATCTAGAGAAACTGTTCAAACTACCTAGCGTAGATCGTGTTGAAAAGTCACCCTCAAGTTTAGAATCTTTTATAGATGCTTTCTCGTCAAACGTCACGGCATTGAAGCAGTTACAAATTGAAAACTTGGAGGATTTTTTGCTTATTTATATTGGAAGCAAGAAGATTGGCTTCGAGATAGTGAAATCTTTTGAGTCAGAATGGAGCCAAAATTTAGGCGGTCGTATGCCTAAATGTATGGATTTCATAGAGTTCGTTAGAAAGCAAGCACAGATACTGCAGCGTTCTCGTCAAACATTGGGTTTGACAGATCACACGCAGCCTCGTAAAGGTTCATTGTCATCGTCTTCTGTTTCACGTTCGTATAAAGCCAACAATGTGAAATCATTTGTGAGTATTCGAGAATCGATAAAATGTTTTTTGTGTGGCCTTAAAGATCATGGACGATTGTCAGAGTGTCCAAAGTTTAAGAGAATGAATGTTAATTGTAGATTTAACGTTGTAAAAGCAAATAAATTATGCATAAAATGCTTAGAGCCAGGACATATAATGCGCGGTTGCAGCAAAAATATTGAATGCACTGTGTGTGCACGCCATCATAATACTCTATTGCATTTTAAGGGCGCTAGCTCGCCGGTAAGGGCGACTGGTGCTGACGTTGAAGGAAATGTTGCGTTGGAGTCGCCAACCAGCAATCCTGTATCGGTGGCATTGTGCTCTGTTGGAGAGCGCAAGATCGGGTCGGACTCGGATCCATTTTCATCTGTACTTTTGGGTACGGCAAAGTGTACTGCTAAGAATGAAAATGGCCGTGTCAAAATTATTCGGGCAATAATTGATAGCGCTTCACAGCGTGATTTCATCACGGTGGAGTGCGCTAAGTCGTTGGCTTTGCCTATTTTAGCCACGGAAAGGAAGTTTGTTTCTGGAGTGGGAAATAGTCAAAGTGAGATAAAGGGCGTCACATCTTTGACGATTCGATCAAGGATTGACGAAACATTTGAGCTTGAAATCGAACCGTTGGTTGTAGACACCATAACAAATAAGTTGCCAACTGCGAAAATTGATAGATCACAATTGACCTATTTCGAGGGGATCGTACTTGCGGATGAGGACTATGACAAGCCAGCAAAGGTGGATGTCATTTTGGGAGCTGACATTTTTGCAAGAATCCTACGTGCTAAAACGGTATCGAGATCTGCCGGGGAGCCAGTAGCAGTAGAAACTGCACTCGGCTTTATTATAGTAGGAAAGGCTCCAGCTATAGAGAAAGTAGCAAACGAAGTGGAAGCCTTTCACTCGGTAGACACGCTTCCCTCCAATTCCTTAGAGTTCTTTAAATTAGAAGAGTTTCCGCAGAAGCCGTATTTGGAAACGGCAGAGAAAGTAATTATACAGAATTTACAATCTCGGCATTTTGGAAATGAAATTCAATTGTTGAATTTCGGAAAACAAGTGAAACCCGCTTTTAGAAGGTTGACAGCCTTCCTGAAAGATGGGGTTGTAAGAGTATGTGGACGGTTATCAAATGCAAATATAGAATATGATAATCAGCATCCAATACTTTTACCTCGTCGTGATCATGTGGTCAATCTTATAATTGATCATTGGCATCGAAGAAATCTGCAGACGGGAAATGAGTTCCCCTTGATGGTAGATTTTCCGGAGTTTCGAGAGAGAGAAGCCAAGGCCTTCTGTCATACCGGAGTAGATTATGCAGGCCCTCTGGCTATTATCCCTTATCGGCGCCGAGGCGTCCGAAGTATCAAGGCACACATATGTCTATTCGTATGTCTTGTAACAAAGGCTGTTCATTTGGAATTGGCCCCTGATCTTAGTGCCAATGCTTTTTTAAGTGCATTGAAACGATTCATTTCCTGGTGCGGACCAGTATGCGTTATATATTCCGACCGAGGTACTAATTTTGTTGAAGCCAAATCCTCATTAGATGCTTTTTATAAAATGTTGGATTCAAAGGAATTCAACGAACGATCTGCGCATGAGCTCCAAGAGCATCGTATTGAGTTTTGTTTCAATGTAGCCGCCACTCCTCATTTTGAAGGTATTTGGGAGGCTGGCGTACGATGTGTGAAGTCTCATTTGGCAGAGGTAGTCGGATTGCAGCTGTTAACTTACGAGGAGATGTTGACGGTGCTCGTGCAAGTTGAAAGCATACTCAACTCCCGTCCGTCGACAGTGTTGAGTGGAGATCCGGCTGAGCCATTAGCTTTAACGCCGGCTCATTTTCTGACCTTAACTCCATTAAAGTCGTACCCTGTGGGACCGACCAGTGATGGAGGCACAAGCTTGGTCAGAAGAAAGAAGTGGTGCGAACAGCTAGTGCAGTCGTTTTGGAAGCGTTGGAGAACGGAAAACTTAAACACCATTCGGGTGAGGAAAAAATGGCATAAATCGGTTGAAAACGGCTCCATCGTAATATTGAATAATGGAACGGGCGCACCGCTGAACTGGCCAATAGGTTTTGTTCAGGAGGTTTTCCCGGGTAAGGATGGAGTTGTTCGAGTAGTAGAGGTGCGAACAAAATTCGGTACGTATCGTAGACCCGTCGTTAAGGTCTTTCCTCTACCCACTCAATAGATAGTTTTTTTGTTGTTGTTTATTTATTTTTGATTTTCGTTTATTTCGTCGATTTTTTTTGTTTGATATAAGTTAAGCAACTTATATATATTTTCGATTATTTCATTTAGATTTAGATGTTACAGTCCACTTGTTTTGAGTCGACATAAGTATAGTTGCAAATAGATTCGGCATCTATCTTAAATTTTTCGTTTTCGTTTTGTAATAGGTAGTTGTGAGTAGGTAAATCAGAATCGAGGGCTGCTTGATGCGGGTGGTGGTGTGGGGTGTTGAGACAGGGATGAGCAATGTTTGAAAGAAGGGGTTCTTTCAAGCCCGGGGGGATGTTCACGCCAAAGCGCCATCTTTCGATCATTCCTCAAATTAACCTCCTTATCCTGGAACTTCACCATTATTATCCAAAATCTGTTTTACCGACCCACATATTGCCACTTGCATTTTGATCTTGGAGCAAGAAGGTTGTCGATAAAAACTTCGTGGGTGAAATTCGAAAACGTCGTGAATTTAACCGTTGTGCAGTCCATAGCAAGTTTGGACATTTGTGTGTGTTTTGTGTCCTCAAGGGCCGTGTGGTTTGAGCGCGCCTTTTGGACAACGGGAGCCGACTGCAGTCGATCCAAGCTGGATGACGGGAGACACGAGATAGGTGGCAAATTCCTTGGGTCCTTCCTTCCTTTTGTCCCGATCGAGAGTTTGGAGCAGTTGCGCCCCCAATCGTCGTCGTCGAGACTCCTCAGATCATTTCTCGCATTGAGGAGCCCTCGAAAGTAATTAAGATACTCAAATAAGAAACATCGGTGCAGTGGCGTGCGTGAGATTCGCTCGCGCGTGCAGCGTGCGCATCCAACGTGATCTTATTATAAGGAAGCGCTCATGACAAACTTCTAAAATTTCTAACTTTTAGATTTTCACACATTTTTAATGTGTTCTCTCGGCGAAAATAGTAAACATGGTTGCATTTATCTGAAAAATCCATTTTAGCTTAATATGGCACTTATTTCACCTTTAAGTTATCGATTTATTTGTTACTGTTTGTTAAGGTTATGAGAAGAGAAAACTTATCATTTGTAAGTCCATATTATATCTTTGAGAAAGTGCAAAAATATTTCTTTGTTCATAAAAAAAAAATTAGCTCACTATTTTCCGAATGTTGAATATTCAGTTTTCGACGAATAATAGTAAAACTTGACTAGTATTTCTAGATACCAAATAATAAGGATTATTCGCAGCATCACTATTTTGGACTATGCCCCGAGAATAAAACTTCACCATAAGCTCAATCAAAAAATATATGAAAACTAAAACAGTGCCTCTAGTGAATTTTCTAGTTTTCCATTATTTTTCGGTGAAACGCTGTGGTTGAGTTTACACGTAAAGATCCATACTGGTAGATACTTGTGGAAATGATGGCCAACGAATGATACAAACCAACTTGAATCAATGTTTGTGTTTTTCTTTTGTAATGGGTTTGGCTCCGATTAAAAAGTATCGAACAGGTTTCAATTTATTTTTCAATTTTATCAATAAAATTAATCTATTCGCAGCCATTTGAACTGTTTGTATACACAAAACTTTAAATTGTTTTTTTTTATGAAATTTAGAATATCTAAATCTAAATCTAAGCTGCAAAGATATGTATCATTTAAGATTCATATTAAATGCATTCCCACAAGCAGACATACATAATTTCGCGCTTACACATGCCGCATGTGGACCTACAATATAAAAAACCCAATCTCAAATGAGCATAAGCCCTGCAACTCTTGCCGACCTTCCCTGAAGCAGGGGTGACATTGGCAAAGTGAACCATTTTTTACATGATTAAAAAAAATGTAATGTGTAATGTGACCACCCATGCTGTAAAAATGGTTCACTTTGCCAATGTCACCCCTGTTTCAGGGAAGGACGGCAAGAGTTGCAGGGTGTATGTCAATCTGAGATTTGTTTTTTTTATGTTGTAGGTTCACAGGCGGCATCTGCAAGCGCGAACTTGTACGTGTCTGTTTGTGAAAATACATGTAATAATAATAATAATAATTGGACAATTTGTATACAGCGCCGTTTAGTGGCACTAGCCACCCCAAGGGCGCTTTTATGTGTTGAAGCTTCTGTTAAACAAATGTGTCTTAAGCAACTTCCTGAAACTGCCAACACTGGTCTCTGTTCTCAACTCCAGAGGTAGACTATTCCAGCAGGATTCCTGTAATGTAACATATCTTTGTAACTTAGATTAGATTAGATGATAAATCAGCAAAATATTTTTTTATTTAAGTCAGCACGGTAAATAACAGTTAGTAACAAAATGTAAGACAATGACGAGTGCGTTGTATGAACTACCAAAATAAACTACTTTGTTGACGTTGGTTCAAAAATCTCATAAATAACTGTAACTTTTTTAAACAATTTTTCTTTTGATGCTGGAGTGATGTTTTTCGGGATCTGTTGCCGTGGTCTGTGGGAGCTGGAGCTTCCGGACGTTTTGTTATTTTCTACGATAGGCTTCTTCAGCGTGAAGTATGATGATAAAGACGATCTTGATGAAAACAGTGTGACACAGACCACGGCAACAGATCCCGGAAAACATCACTCCAGCATCATCAGCCGGCCGTGTAAGCCTAAAACTCTTATTCAAAATTTCTTTATTTATTCAGTTTGACCACTATAGTACTTTTTTACTCAATCTGCCACACTCTTGGTGAGAATCGAATCCTGGCCTTCTAGCATTGAACGCAAGCATCCTAGCATTTGAGCTATCGACCTGGACCCATTTACCTTTTTGATTTCCTTCTCCATGCTTTGCACTTAGAACTCGGTACCTTTTTTTCAAGAACCATTGATACATGACAGGGGCGCGCATCCCATACAGGCACATGCGTCTAATATCTAATTTAATCTAATCTAAGTTGCAAAATATATGTAACATTAAAGATTCACATTATATGCACTTTCACAAACAGACATGCACAAGTTCGCGCCTCAAACATGCCCCATGTGGTCCTACAATATAAAAATCCGAATCTCACATGGACATACACCCTGGAACTCTTGCCGACCTTCCCTAAAAACAGGGGTGACATTGCCAAAGTGAACCATTTTCTACAGCATGGGGGGTCAGCCACATACCAACCTATAAGTCAAGGAACATACGAGTACACAACAAATTACATTTTTTTACAATAATAGGTACCTAGGTAATATTTGATACAAAAACAATTAAGCTTGATGTATCGCATCCTAGTTACCTGACCCTTTATCCTCAACCGGACCCTTTATTTGTTTGATTTCCTTGTCCACGTTATGTACTTAGAACTCAGTACCTTTTTTTCAAGAACCAATCAAATACGACACTCGCGGTGGAAATCGAACCCTAGCTAACTGAGCTGTCGACCGGACAATATCTAATTTAAAAACATTCTATATACCTTTCGTACTTAAGCCTGGCTTAATTCAGCTTCAGGTGTCCTACGTCTACTGGACCTACAGGCCCTGAGGTAAGTATTGACGGGCCTCAAACCGAGTATTAGTGGGGACTTAAGTGAAACCCTGATTGGCTGAGGATTCCCAGAAGCGGAAAACCGTCACTCAATCACACAAATGTAGTCTAATCTAATCCTATCTTATCTCATCGAATCCCATCTCATCTAACACTTACTTTTATATTTCTCATCGAATAAGAGATACTTGCCTGATGATGTTGGGTGCCGCTTCGACGAAACGTCGAGAAACCCGTTAACAAGGTTGGTAAAATCCGTTTTAATTTCTATCCATAGCACAAAATACTGTATTAGACATTACACCTTTCTTAATAACATCTTTAAAAGAAAAGTCTTGGTGAGACGAACGAGAGGTTACCCAAAAACATGAAGTGACTTATGGATGTCTCCCTCTATTTGTAGCTTAAGGGGATAGCAACCAACAAAGATAGATGGCTGGCACAACAAGGCACTGATTTTCTCAACCAAGCGTAGAGCATAATATTATTTGAAAATTTATTGATTATTTTGTTATCCTCCGCCGTGATTCACACCCACAACCTTTCAATTACGAGTCCGCAACGTTAACCATTTGACTTTAGACCAGTGTAATTATTTTTGCCTTTCATTGAAAAAATGCCAATATTTTACCGATTCTATACAAAATACAAAAAAATCTCGCCTACAAAGCTTTCTCATTTTACCAGAAAAGCTTAGTCATAATTTGCTTACTTTTGGCAACAATACTCCATATTCATTAGATGGTATTGATTAATAACATAGAGGGCAAGATCTGTATACCTATTTCATTATCGTAGAAGCTTTGGTTCATACACATCCCTGTCTGTGAGTGTATACGTCCGTATGTACAGAGCGTAATAAATAGATGTTACTCCCTAAGAGCAGTTCTGTAATAAGGATAATTGTATTAGCTTCAATATTGTACAATTACTCAACTGATGGTTATAGTAATTATAGCATACCTATTATTATAGGTACACATGTATACAAAGCTATGTCTATAGCTACAAATGTACCTATATGAAGCCATGTATTAGGTATATGGTATAAAGTGCTTTTTAGACATTGCTAATCTCTATTGGCAGCAAACTGCGTCAGTGCTTGTAGAGAGAGGAGTTAGACAAGGATGCGTACTTAAGTTAATAACTGTCACCAACGTTTTTAAGTTTGTATTCTGAAAGGATCATGGTGCAAGCACTTCATGAGGCTAGGGAAGGCATTGTTGTCAACGGGCAGCTGGTAAACAACCTTCAGTATGCCGATGACACAGTCCTACTCGCTGACACTCAGGCGGATTTGCAAGCATTGTTGACCAGAATACATGTCGCTAGCAAAGAAGCTGGCATTAACATTAACATCAAGAAAACCAAGGTCATGGTTATCAGCAGAAACACAAACGCCTCCGTACATGTAAAACTAGATGGCGAAAGCATTTAAAGATGCACTAGCTACAGGTACCTAGGATGTGGTCAACGAAAAGTGGGACATGTGTGAAGAAGTCAGAAACAGACTAAAGAGCAAACACAAAATGTCTTCGCTAAAATGAGTAAAGTACGGTTGTGCCGTGTCTTGAACCTTGAACTCGGCAAGCGCATGGTGAGGTGCTATGTCTTTCTAATTGCTCTATAATCTATCTAGTTTGAAGGGAGGGATGGACGCACAGACACAGGAGAGACGAATTGAAGCGTTCGAGATGTGTGTCTACCCAAAAATGTTTCGGGTCTCTTGGCGTGATCAGGTCACCAATGAAGAAGTCTGTCGACGTATGCGCACCACAAAATAACTTCTGCCGACTATTAAGCAGAGAAAGGTGATATACTTCGGTCACGTAATGAGAAATGAAAAATACCGTCTTCTTTATCTTATCAGACAGGGTAATATTGAGAGGAAAATAACGCCAAAAAACATTGTGCCTGAAAAACCTGCAATTGGGTCATTTTTACTAATAACACACAACATTTTTGGATGGGTTATGTTCATTTAATGTTTGGTTCTTATTTTGTATAAAGTTACGCATGCAACATATATAAACACAAACTAACACGTGTTTTATTGCTTACATGTATATCAAATAAATATGTAATGTTAATATATCTGCCGCCTGTATCCTGCCGCCATTCCACTAGGGGTGGCCGGTACCTCCGCAGATGCGCCTCCACTTTTTTCTGTCCTTATACTATACTAGTACTATACAGATTTCATAATTTCTTATGTAGGTATCCATATATTGTAACAAAACGTGAAGTATTGAAAGGAAAATAATACATATTTAATAAAATGAAAAGATATTGAAATAGTTTCAAAGTACTAAGGCCCACCCACATCTCCAGTCTATTTTCAGAAAAAAACTTTTCCGTTAAACTGTGAACTATACACAAAAAAAAACCATGTTTCATTTCGGGCCTCACAAAATTTCGATACAAAAATAATTACAGTTGTTGTTCGGCTGCTTATGAAATTTATCGTCATTCTGTTTCGATACTTTGGCAATAAAGGCCGTAAGAAAGTTTATCTTGGACCGTAAGGGCTGAAGTTTGGCCGCACCCTAAACAATAAGGGTGGAAGTAAGCAGTCCTTCGTCTTATCCTTAGAGGCACTATAGCTTTTTTATAACCTTAATGTCTAATAAATATTTGACATTGAATTATGATGAAATGGAAATGATTTCCTAGGATTACATACGTTTGTTTCATTTACGAAACAAATTCTACATTTCCGCCTTTTGTTTTGTACAACTTGTACGTATGTTATGTACGTTTGTAGAAATTCGTTTCATACATTAAGATGGTTTAATTTCTTTGTTCTGGTCGCAATCAGATTTTTGGATACTTATGTTCCTTGACTTATAGGTTGGTATGCGGCTGACCACCCATGCTGTAGAAAATGGTTCACTTTGCCAATGTCACCCCTGTTTTCAGGGAAGGTTGGCAAGAGTTTCAGGGTGTATGTCCATGTGAGATTCGGGCTTTTATATTGTAGGACCACATGCGGTATGTTTAAGCGCGAACTTGTGTATGTCTGTTTGTGAAAGTGCATATAATGTGAATCTTTAATGTTACATATAGTTTGCAACTTGGATTAGATTAAATTAGATATGTCTTCGGACATTTGCAGAAAATGGACCGATTTCATAGACAACCAAACTGTGAGGTCACGCAGCCGAGTAACTAGGAAAAACGCAAACCAGCATTTCTTATTGGTTGCTACGGATCAAAGTCACATAAAGGTGTGACGACTGTCTGCGGAGAAAAAAAGTATTTTTTTTAAGTTTTGCTGAATCCATTAGGTAATACATGTCGTAAAGAAATGATGAAAAATGAAATGCGAGTGTCAATCAATTAAGAATCTGTATTCAAATTGAAATGCATCTTATAATATATCTAGAGACTGCACAAAATATAAAGAGGTCATTGAAAGGGTAAACCAAGAAAGGCTGGGTGGGGGAAAAAAGGCTTTCATCTTACTTTCAAACAAATCATATTATTATTTGGTCTCTCCACAACACTGAAATAAATGTTTATTTTTTTTAATTTTAAAAGTCACACAAAAGAAAAACAAATGTTATTAATTTGTTTTCTGTACTGTTTCCAAAAATAACCCTTTATACTTTTTTTCCTTGTACTGTACCTACTGTAGAAAATAATATGTACGAGTGTCTGCTTGTGGGATTGCATTTAATATCAATTTTAAATGTAATAATATGACCGGTCCGTAGTCAAGTGGTTAACACTTCTGACTCGTAAGTGGAAGGTTGTGGGTTTGAATCCCGACGGAGCACAAAAAATATACCATTTATGTTTTCAAAATATGCTCTTCGCTAGGTGAAAAATTCATATACCTTTACCAAAGACCGGTCACTAAAGGTCCATCCAGCCCTACGGCAACTTGATCTTGCTTGAGAATTGGCGATTTCTACAGCGACGACCAAGCTCGCAGAGGGCTCTTGAGGTGTGATTTACACAAAAACAGCGCTCACCAAAAAAAACATCCTAATATTATTGTTATTTTATCCTTGCAACTCAGAATACAGATTAAAGAATAAAAGGTTGCTTGTTAAATTCGTAACCAAGTATTCTAAGATAGCAAGAATCTAGTTTATATACGTACTAAGTTACCACTGCTGTATATAGAAATGGAACGCCCCGTGTAAGTCTACTTGGAGCTATTTTGAGTCTTGCTTGAGCCAGTTGAGTCTACCTAGAGCATTTTGAGCCACGCTAGAGTCCTTGTGGATTGTAAGTCAGGACTCAGTACCCAAAGTACAAAACATTTCGTTTAAACTCAACCATGCCGTTAAATAGAGTATATTTAGAAAATAAAACTGCGCCTCTACCGAGTGGGCAAGTTTCTATAGATTTTTATGTGAAACGCTATGTTTGAGTTTACTCGTAATGTTTTATACTAGAGGTATAGACTCTAGGTACTAGCGGAAATTTGCAGTCATTCAATTTCTCTCTCAGATCCACGTGACCTACTTCAAACAATCACCACTAGATGGCACTGCAGTGCCAATTTAAAGCTTAAACTAAATCGTAGCGTTTCGCCAAAAAACGTAGCAAAATTCAAACACTCAGTAGAGCTTCTGTTTTCGTTTCTTTGTATTTTTTGTGAACGTTATGGTTGAGATGAATTGTGATGGTTCGTGCTAGGTGTTCTGAAGGAATTGTGGAAATATCCGGTGAACCAATCATGGAAGGCGGTGAAGGAGTGTTTCTTTTCCGTGATGAGAATAACAGTCACAAAAATGTAGGGAAACTATACCAATGTTAGAATTTATTTTACAGTCACCAAAAATATGGAAATTGTTTGTTTGTTTTTTCTATTACAGTTTTTCAGTTTCATGCAATGTCTTTCGAGTGGATTTGCAAAATGTAACAATAAAAATTGACATTATTTTAATATTGTACACTTTAGTGCTGCTCTGGTTTAAAATCTGTTTTTTTTTTCATAAAAAAATAAGTCCTATTATTTTTTGTATCACAAATAATGAAGGTCTAAAATCAAACGAGGCTATTCTTAGACATTTTAGTCGTCGGTTGAGTCCACGCTTTTACAAACTAATGGTGCCTGCGCTGGAAGTTTCATCAGCAAGGTCATTCGTACCTACCGAGTTTTGTAATATGTGTATGAAAACAAATCAGCTGTTCACTTGCGGCCATCTTGGATTGACAGGTCTTCATACAAATGCATAATTAGTTTGTCAAAGCGTGGGCTCAACCGACTTCTAAAATGTCTAAGAATAGCCCCGAAAGTCTGTAATCTAGGTTTTTTATGGTTAGATTAATATGTGGAAACACCGAAAATCTTTTCCGTATCCGTATCTTATTTTCGTTAAAATCCTACACTATAAGCTTTGAATTTTTTTTTTTTTTTAAGACATCCTGTGCGGGAGACTCCCTAGATTCTAAAGACTCTAGGGGTCTATGACACTTGTTGTAGTGCCGCAGATGTGTACGAGCTTGGTCGTCGCTACAAAGCGCCATTACTCAAGCAAGACCCAGTTGCTGTAAGGCTGGATGGACCTTTGGTGACCGGTCATTGGTAAAGGTTTATGAATTTTTCAACCCAGCGAAGAGCACATTCGAAATATAAATGGTATATTTTTGTGCTCCGCCGGGATCCGAATCCACAACCATCCATTTACGAGTCCGAAGTGTTACCACTACGGACTACGGACCGGTCCAAGATGCCAACGACACGCGGTGTGCCTGAGCGGTTACCCATCCAAGCACTGACCGCGCCCAATGTTGCTTAACTTCGGTGATCTATGGGAACCGGTGCTTTCAACATGGCTAACGTCGTTGATTTATTATTATATTATACGCATTTATTATTGCATTTTACGACTCAACTATACAATTTACCAAATTTACTATTATTAATTTTTTGATTTTATTTTATTCACAACCGGTTTTGGGAGAAGCAGTACCTCCCATCTTCAGTTTCTCCCAGTTTAAGTTTATACCTGAAGATAGGAGGTACTGCTTTTCCTAAACCTGGTTGTGTACAAAATAAACTCAAAAAGTGAATTGAAACAAAATTGAATTATAAACGCAAAACGCAAACGCAAACGCAACTAAGCTACACATATAGTGTAACTTCTTGCCGCGTTATCCCCGAAGGGGTCGCATGTGGCGAGTTGAACCTATTTATTTTTACAGGTAAGGGGGCCGGCCTTACGCCAACCACTTCAGTTGAAGTGGGGGTTTTCCCAGCTCCCGAGGGGGCTGGTACTCATTTCTTGTGAAGGCTGAGTAAACCTTGCCGGTAATTTTATTATGGGGTTTGAAATAAACACCGAAATAGGAAATCATTTCTGACACCCTCTTCGGTGGGATTCGAACCCGAGCTCACGGGGTAGAATGCGAGCACTCTACCAACTGAGCTATCGACCGGACTTATATTATCCGGATTATAAATTAATTAATTCTACTTTAACAAAAACCTTGACAAAATAAATGGCATACATCAAGGTAATGAAGTAAACTGGAATAAATCATTTTAAAAATATTGATTCTTCAAAGCAATAACATACAAAGGACCGACGTACAAATTTCAGGAAAATTTGTATGCAGCCTTATATTCACAAAGTCAAACCAAAAAGCAAAATTCGTTTTTCTTCCGAAAAGCTACCGTTGAAATATAAACTCGTATAATATCAGAATCCCTGTATAGAAATCTTAGTTTACAGAGGCATTGTGCCATTTTCACAAAAAGCGAGAGTTTTTCACGGGAAAAATGCTGAAAATTTAGATTGTAGTCACATTTTGGTGGAGCCTTTCTCGTCAGTCGTAGCAGGTTTTCTCGTATCGGTTACACATCGCCAGCCATTGTGCGTCTACGCTTTTGTCCCGGCGTAGAGGGCACACGTATGGTTCGCGCATTACCCTATCGTCGTAGCAAACTGAAAATGCTACGCCAGCTTTCTAGGAGAGTAATGCAACGCTAGTTTCACCTTTCTGAAATATAACTATCTTAGTTTGTGTCGTATATTATGTATATGTTTTTTTTTTAAATAGCAAGGATGATAAGATTTTACAAAAAACGGATAAATAAAGTGAAATGGCACTTCTTACCGCGTTGTTCTCGAAGAAGTCGCATGTGTTGTGTTACACTTGTATTTTGTACAGGTAAGAGAACAGGTTCTATGCCAACGACATCAGTTAAAGTGGGAGTTTTCCAGCTATTGATGTGGCTGGTTCTGATATTATGCACCTTTTGAATGCTAAGTTAGATTTGAGGTATATTTATTTTGAGTTTGAAATAAACACCGATACGGGAAATCGTTTTTCACACTCTTGGTGAGGATTGAACTGTAGACCTCCGGCATGGAAAGCAACATTTTGACTAGACTATCTTCAACGGTTCGTTAAATATCTGACAAAAATAATGTGTATATTTTGCACAAATTTCAAACGACCGTAATTTCAGTTCAGATTTAACAATAAACATTTTTTTCAGTGAGTTCCTATATTTAAATTTCACCGTTTTCGTAAGCTTTTTCCTATTTGAATAATACATTGCATTGGCACTGTGATCTCTTTTCACACATTACCCTGCTCTCCCTCCACTCTCTCATTTTCCTTTTTCCACATCCTCTATTTTCGCGACACTCTCTCCCCCTCACCCCCCTGCAAATGCTTTCAAATCAATTTCCCCCTTTCCCTCCTGCCTCCTTAGTGAAGACAAATATTCTTTTTACAACCAAATCCCGCTTTTGTTGAGAACAAATATTTTTGATACATTTTTGCGTAAAAGTTTATGTTTACATATATAATATAATGTTTTCACTTGTAAATTCTCGAACAAGAAGGCTCCAGACTAGCATAAGTGATAGCTTGCGTAGAAACAATAAACTTTGTTGTGCTTTTATAGAGCTTCTGTAGTTAAACTATAGTGCTTTTGTTCAAGATAAACAATCAACAATATGTACTTTAGTTATTCCTATCTGAATATCTTGTTTAGGTTATGGGAGTACCTGGGCGAAAAAGAGTATTCCACTTTAGGAAACGAGGAAAATAAACATCTTTTTGATGAGAAAAAATGTTACAAAATCATGAATGCCTATACGTTGTTTGACAATAATGAAAACAAATAATGAAGTCGGGAAGGAGTTCAGAATTTATTTATTTTGCCAGAGTGCAAATGCGACTGTGCAACCAATAACAGAATAAGTTATTTCCTAGCAACTCGGAAAGGTACATTTTTTTAGGTAATTATTAATCCATCATTCAATAAAATAAAATGAATTGTAAATTGACAACGTAAGTAAATGTTTTTGACCGGGAAATAAAGTTTAGAGAATCGCATTAATCTTCACAAAAACCCTAAAATATTTTTGAATAGAATATAAAATAACCATCTCGATCAGATTAATATCAAATTTGAAATATGCGTTGTGTAAGAAAACATTTTATTTTAGAACCATACTCTCAGGAATCGAGATCTAGATATGATTTTGCGCTTTTGTTACGGCAGACCTTTGGTAATGTGTGGCATTTGAATACAGACATTAGTCTCGGCAGTGGAACTAATGCGCTTTTCATTTCCACACAAAAACATACAATTCCTACTTCTAACGTATCCAATATCTAAACAAGAATCTGAAAAGAGATTAAATTTATATTTCCTATCGTGCTAATTCTTTGTAGTTTCATTAAAAAACAAAACAAAGCGCTGATTTATTTTTTGTACATCTGTAATGAAAGTTGCAGAAATACACAAAGATACATAGTTCAGGATTCTTGGCTCTGTCTGGTTTGACTTGCAGAAAAAGACTAGTTCTTGATGATGCAACAAGTTTATTTTTGATCTAAAAGATACAAGTTTACGAAAATAACCTTTTAGTTAATTGTTGCAAAGAAAACTACACAAAAAGCCTATTGATTTAAGTTCAAATAGTCTCAAAAACCTACCTCCATCTCGAACTAACAACAACTCCCATATCCCTGAATAATGTTGAGGTTGACCAAGTCCAATTCCCTAAAATGAATAATTTCGGTATTATTTGTACCAACCTTATGAAAATATTTGATGCAACGTAATTTTTTACTCTAAAAATTCCAAACAACTTGCAACAGGTAAGATTGACTAATGTTAAAATGGACCAAATTTTAAACACAGCTAATAAGTGAGATATCCAGCGTCATAATAAATGCCGTTGATGATATTATTGTTGTAGATTAACTTTGGGAGTTGTTGCATTATTGCATTTTAAATTAAAGTTTTATTTACTTAAAGAGCTCCTCCCGACATGCTGATAACTGTGTGAGGGTGCACTGTAACACTGGTAGCTTTCTGTGCAAAAAAATTCCACATACCTCAGCTAGCGTTACAACACACACCATAAGTGACTTGATACAACTTAGCCTCTCCAGCGACACATTATTGAAGGAAAGTGGCTTTTAAAATTTCCAATACAGCTCCTTGTGTGTCTTGACCATTCTCACCCCATTCCACCCACCCCTCTCTCAACGCCTTCCCACCCCCAAGGGAGCCATAAGCTCAAGTGCCTACACGAACCAATTCTCTCCAACAATTTCATATTCGGATGCACCCTGCACTCCAAGTATTACACGACTCTTGGTTCAAACTCCACCATAGCGTAAACGTCTTTGGCGTTAACCAAATCATGCATCGAAATGGACTCTGAACATTCAAAGTATACCTCGGCTATGTGACGTCACCCGTGGTTAGTAAAATTAAATTATCTTTTTTTTTGTATTTTGTATGAGCACTTGATTTGAACAGGAGGAGTGAAAAGTACTCTAAGAAATTGTTATTTTGTGAAATTTTTACAGTACTTACATTACTTTTGAAGCTGATTTTTTTTCATGCTATAATCTACTCAGATATAGGTCAAATTGAAGTCGGTATGTTAAATAAGTATATAAAAAATGTTTATATTTAACCCAAGCAAAATTACGCACTCTTTGAATTATTAGGCAGATTTTGTAAGTTTTTTTCACAGTTACTTAATCACGCGTTCACGTGTTAATTTATTTACTTTTAACTTTATTTATTTTGCTCACTAAATCATTTGTTTATAATTTCTAGCGTACTTACTTTATTTTTTTTTTTAAAAAGTCTCATTAAGGTCCGTTATTATTCTAAATAAATTGATTATTCAAAACAGCGCCTCTAGTGAGCTTTTTGCTTTGCATACCCTTTTGGCGAAACGCTGTGGTTGAGTGTTGACGTACAATTTCATATTAGGATGCACTCTGCATTCACTATCCCGCAAGACAAATGGTTCGAGATGCACGTAATAGAAATGTGGACGGACAAATCGTGTTATTATGATCTGTCTGAAATTACCTTTAGTGCGGAACTAGGTAGGTACCCTGAGAAACTACTAGAACCATTATTCCCGTTTCACTACAAATATTCTTCTTTTAATATCACATCTATCGAAAATCTGCATTTGATGATTGTTTGGAATTTTCATTCATTCTTATAAAAAACACATATAGTGTAACTTCGTGCCGCGTTATCCCCGAAGGGGTCGCATGTGGCAAGTTGAAACTATTTATTTTTACAGGTAAGGGGGCCGGCCTTACGCTAACCACTTCAGTTGAAGTGGGGGTTTTCCCAGCTCCCGACAGGGCTGGCTTATGAATCAATTTAAATAAAAACATCACAGTTACGACATAAAGTGATAGATATTTTAAACGTCTTTAACTGCTTTAAGTTGGCACTAGAAGGCTGAGTACACTTTGTTGGTATTTTATTTTGGGCTTAAAATATGTAAACACTAGAACGGGAAATCAAAAACTTTCTCGGTTGGATTCGTACCCAAGCTGTTGGCATAGAATGCAAACACTCTACCAGCTAAGCTATCGATCGGAATCTTATGCGCCAACATGTATTGTTTTCTTTTGCATTACATACATAGGTATACTCTTCAATTTTTTTATTAAACTCAATATATATTATAAGAAATATATATATTTTTTTTAACCTACAAGTATCTAATCATGTGATTACATACTTGTACTTTACATTTTTGTATTATTTTCTGTATTTTCTAAATTTAAGTTTTTTTTTTAATAAATAGGTTAGATATTAGCGTTACAGAAACTTTAAGCACAGAAAACGTCAGTTCTCTCTTTTGTAAGGGTGTTTGGGAGGTCCGTGTCCAATACGGTAAGTCTGCAGACGGGGTGGGGGCTGTGAGGAGGGGGAGGGGGGTGACAGGCTGCACAGACACAAATTGAAAACAAGACAATGTCGAAGTTTAGTCTATGGACGCGATCATATTACCGGGCGACGCGACGCTGCAAAATACAAGACTATTATCTAGATTATTTTGTTTTGTATACACGGGCACACAGCGAGATGAAATACATCTGAAACTATGTTTGTGTAAGAATATATTTCAGTTTAAATGTTTATATTTTCATGTAAACAAATAAACATATTTTTAAGTTGTGAAAAATGGCACTGGAGCTTTCCGGGATCTGTTGCTATAATATTAGGATGATTTATTTGATGAGCGCTGTTTTTGTGTGATTTACACCTCAAGAGCTCTCTGCGGGCTTGGTCGTCGCTATAGAAAGCGCCAATTCTTAAGCACGCCCCAGTTGCTGTAAGGCTGGATGGAACTTTGGTGACCGGTCTTTGGTGAAGGTATATGAATTTTTCAACCGATAGCCTTTCCATTTAATAGTCCGAAGCATCAACCACTGGACTATTAGGCACTTCTTTGGTTTATTGGAGCTTAAACTTCCAGATATTTCACCAAATATCTACGATGGACTTCTTCTTGTTTATTGTTATTTCCAGCTGTTTTTTTAAGACATGGGCGAAACATCCAGAAGCTCTAGCTCCGATAGACCACGGCAACAGATCCCGAAAAGCATCGCTCCACCATCAAGTGCCTGCCGTGTACGTCTTAAACTCCTATTGTAAATTTGGTATGTCGAATGAAGCTTAGAGCCCGGAACGTCGCGGTATAAGATGACTGCTTTGTTCACTTAGCCATCTTATACCTGCTGAATGCACGTTTAACTTGGTATAAGAATTAAAATTTATTGCTTCATATTAGTGTTTATAAACTAAACTTTTAATTTTATTTTCTCGCTATAAAATTCTACAGATACGTATTTAAAATTGATTACAATATAAGTGGAAAACACTATCTAAAGCGTGTCTGCTTGGAAATACATTTAATTCAAAGTTTAAATGCGTCAATATCCATAAATTTTCCATACAAAAAAAACGATGATTCTTAGATCAGCTATTGATCAAATGTTTTGTGAATAGCCCTGTTGGATTTAAAAAAAATCTTTCATACTCATAGATCCTTTGGACAAAGTTATACAATTAAGAAAAAAGGATTACTTAAACTTTTTAAACTAGATTTTTTTAACGGTTACACTGTTTTTTTCATAGTAAAAAATTAAACCGGATTACAAGTTAGCCCATACATTACGTCATAAACAACTATTAAAAGACTTTTCCCCATACCAGTAATTCAATAAGAACGCTCATAAAATATCACAAGCTCCGGTAGGTAATATCGTATCCCGAATATAGCGGGCGCAAATGTCGCGCCGAGTACAAAGACAATCAAATAAAAAAAGGTTTTATTGGACAATATTTCCGATATCGAGCGTTTTCACCACATTTCAGCAAAGGGAAACAAAACATAAGTCCGCACACCTACATGGCGGCCATTAATAATACAATTTGATTAATATGAAACACAAACAAAAGCCGTGTTTTTTTGTTCGCACAATAAATTTAATTTTATGTCATTTTTGTGAAAGAAATGTGTTGACGTAAATGATTATTGTATCAATATTAAAATACAAAGATTATCTTTAATCTTTTGACACATTATGAAGGATTAAATTGGTATTGAGACTGATTTTTTTCAGAATTAAAGCATTTTTTAAACTATTGTAAATGAGAAATCAATAATCTGTTTCCCCTGTTTGGTCTTTTCATTTGTTTTCAATTATTTTAGTTTTTAACAATGTTGGATTTCATAAAATATAATCCTTAATCTTAGTTGCACAGACATATTAACAATCCGGTTGCATATTAAATGCATGCCCACAACCAGGAAGTACACATCGCACGTTTAATAATAAAGAGCAATAACTCAAAAAACAAGAATGTTGGGAAATCACGTTTAAAGTTCAGACACCCAGTACAACTTGTATGGGATGAAAAAGGCGGCCGATGTTTCATCTCGGTCATATTCGTCCAAATTGAACGGCTGTCGCATTCTACCTATTCTTCTCGCATTGTTCTTGCGTTTTATTACAAAATCTCGATTTACCCAATTTTCGAGTTATTTCTCTTTATTATTAAACGTGCGACATGTTGACTTAACACACTGCCACCCGTAGTGAGGGATTCGGAATCTTTGGCATTTTTAAGAGAGCACTGAAATGGTACCTTTATAAACAATTCCATTCGTGATACAGAAGGCCATTGAAGTGTGACACACACATTAACGTCGCTCTTTAATCACGTACGAAATGAAATAAGTCATCTTCAAATAAATATTGGTTCAGTGAACCGATTTTTACAGTATGTACTGTCAAGTGTCAGCCTCATAGCAACCTTAAGTTAACGAACAAAAAATAAAGAGTAAGTTTAACTAAGCATTGAAAAAAAACATCACTAAATAAAATATGTCAAATGCAGAAAAATCTTTATTTCATCTTGGATTTGTCAAACATTGTTTCACTTTAAATTTGAATGTCTTGCTGGATATATGATATTCGCACGTCGTTGAATAATTCCGATAAAAGCTCGCTTTCACTATTTCTCGTTTGAAGTCTGAAAAATGACATTCGTGATGAAAATCGTAAACAGGAGTCGGGACACAAAAGAATAATCCATTTTTATTGACGTATGTACAATGTATGGCCACAGTGTATCCCAAGCCAAGCATACTAAAGAAAATGTATGGAAAATAAAACCCCCACTAGACCCGCTGTTTCAGTTTCAATACACTTTTTGGTAAAACTGTAAGGTTGAATTAAATCGCGAAGTTTTATACTTGGAGTTTTGTAATCCTTGTACCGTCTGGGTGCTAAATTTCAGCAAACAAACCGTATTCATACAAGCTGTGGGCCGCTTGGAAAAAAAATGTTTTTTACGCTTGTTAAAAGAAATTTTTCATAATAAATGCTGTCTAAACAGGCTTTAAAATTTTATAATCGCTTTATTAAAGTGCATACTTACATTTTGGGTTTTAAGAAGAACGTATGGTTTGTTAACACATTCATTTCAACCAAAAAAAATCAACGTCTATATATCCTGAATTTGATTTGTTTTTTAATATGATTCTTATACTTTATGGTCTAAGTATAAGAGTAAGATGAATAGAAAAAATTACGCGTGTTAATTGATAATTTATCTCAAGTAAAGTTTTTAAAAAATGTACAACTTGTCGCCACAAAAAAAAATGTTGTTTGTAATGCTTCATTGTTTTGTCGAGTTTTTTCCCCTTTTAATGAGAGGATTTTTTTTATATTTGTTTTAAAATTGAAACTGAGTTTTGATAATGTGAATACTTTTCGAGAAAACATGAAAAGACTGCTTTCAAGAAATGTAATATGGATAACCAACTTTTTCGTAATCATCCCGCTGAAGATACCAATCGAAGATACAGGCGACACGTTTGGAAGCTCCAGTTTCGATAGGCCACGGTAAAAGATCCCAGAAAACAACTTTCCAGAGTACAAATTAAGTTTATTTGGTAAAAAAAAAATACAAAAGAACTAGTTGTAGCTTTGAGCGTCAACTTTTCTATCTCAGCAGCACATTTCACACAGAGTTTACTTTACAAACGTCATCAATTAAAAGTTTTCGCAGAGACTTCTTCTTCGCGAGCAGTCAGCCATTTCCTGCCGGAGATACTTGATGGCGACTTCTTTAAGATCAACAGAAAGGGAAGTCGTCCCGGGCCCTTCCTTCCTTCCTGCCGCGCGACACTTGCGACCGTTCCTGATTTAGCCGGCAAACAAAACAGCACACTTCCCGGCGAGATACTACACTCTGCAGTACTGCAATCAGTCGCGGGGTTTGTGTAGAGGCGAAAAGGAAAAGCGTGCTTTTTGTAAAAAAAAATACAAAACGGTCAGTAATGAAAAATATTAAATTGGTAGGTATATTGTTATAGCTAAGACTCAAAACAATACCTGATTGAGAAAAATACTTAAAAGGATATAAATGTTTATTTTGATTTTGAAGGGATTGTGTTTTAATGCTGAGAAAAATCATTATTATTTCATATAGATTGAAATAAATAACAGTATATTCTTATTCCTAACATTGTTTATTTTCAGAATTTTAAAAACAGTTAATAGAAACATTGTGACGAGTGAAGAATTTTTTTCTATAAATTTCTAGGAAAAGACCATACATTGATGTGTAATTTTAATTTGATCATATACGGTTTATATTATGTTTTGTTAGTTTATTTTTTAAAGAAGCTAATTAAAATCTAATCTGTACAAAAAACTTTTTATAAATTCAATAGGAAAAAAAAGTTTCTATTCACTTTTTTTTTTTTTTGCTCAAACGTTTTCGCCTAATAAGACATCATCAGGAACATAATTGTTACAAATATTTTAGTAGGCGAAAATTTTTGAGCAAAACAAAAAAATAAAAGTGACATAAATTATTTTTTTCCTATTGAGTTTATAAAAAAATGCAATGGACTTTCACTATGTTAACAGCAATACCCTTAAAAAAATACTAAAATTTTAGGTTAATTATCAACCACTTCATCGATAAATGGTGTTTTTATTTCTCATATTTCTGATACTAATCACTCCATAAAGTTGGAAGTTGATTCTATGGACAAAAAAAAACACAAACTGCCGATAAAATGTTTTGATATTCGTACTAAGCCAACCTGTGATTTTTTTTATTTTTCATAGCATAAGTCAGCAATAATTACACATTGACGATAAAGTTACAGTTTTATTCATTTAAAGAAAAAAACTTTTTTTTTTTTTTAGCTTGCCTACCTACAGCAAGAAACCGAAGAATGGTACTGAATAGAGAACATACAACATAAAGTCAGAGGAAGTATTAAATAGATCAAACTCGTAGCCTACATCTGTGAAAGAAAACTAGCAAGCAAAAAGTGACGTCACTTTAAACTTTACTGCGGAAACCAGTTAGCGAACAAGTTCGTGTACTTTACTCACTTTGTAAAATATGTCCCTTTATTAAATACTTGTTTATCACAATTCTCAAAGACATTTTGCAGTCGTTTCTGTTTATTTTCAAATGCTATATCTTGAGGAAAATGTTGGACAATTCTCACAAGATATAAAACAGAAAGCGATGTTGTTCTATCTAAAAAAAACACTGTGACTGGTGTTTTTTGCCACATTCAGTGCTTTTTTTTTATATGGTATATTTTGTCAATACTATGACAATTGAATAGTTGATTAAAAAAAACATAAGGCACAACATTAGTCAAACTGAAAAAAATAGGAAAACGTTCATGAGAAACTTCAAAATATCTAAAAGTATAAGGTTGGTGCATTGACATTGTGAAAATTAGTTTTAAATAAATAATTAAGTAATAAATCGCCAAGTTTTCCTTCACAAGTTGATTTATTTACTCGAGCGATTTTGCTGCTATCACACCATTATCAAGAGACAAACGTTGTTCTATTAATAGTGGTGTGATAACACTAAGAGCGCCCGAGGAAATGAATCATCGCGCAAAGAAAAACTTTGTGATATATTTTTATTTTAAAGGAATCTTCACAACGTCAATGCACAAACTCTTAGTTATTTTTACGTTATTAATTAATAATAATTTACGTTTTTACAATATATTTATTAAATGTTTGTACAAAAATCAACAATTTCATAAATCGAACTGTTGGTAACCCTGCGTTATATGTAGGAAAAGTCTTTCTGAAATATTTAAAACATAGCTTACTGTGGTCAAGTTTTTTAACATGCTTAAATATATTTGTGGATGGTGAACCAACCCGCAAAATGCTTATGAATTATTTTTAATCTTCAGTTGGAAAAAGATTAAGAAATTCAAAGGATTTTCCTGAAGTCTTTCATACCACAGGGATGTGACATAAACCAGATTTTTTCAATAAACAATACTTCGACTTAAACAAACAATGAAATATTTGGGTTGTAGAGAACATTAAATACTTTCATGAAGAAGTGTGTCTTTTCAAGCTGGATCTCACGGTACATAAAGCGCTGCATGGAGTGGCGCCAGAGTGCTTGCAGGAGCTGATAATACCGAGGAGTCTGAGTGAGACGGGGCTCACTCTGCCGACAGTGCTCTTACACAGCGTCAGTTACAGCGTCGTTACTTACGTCAGCACACAATGCAGAAAAAGAAGCACAGTGTTTGGAGACCGCGTTTTCGCCGTTGCGAGACCGTCCACTTGGAACCAGCTGTCTCCTGAAGTGCGCGCCAAGGAAGGGATCGAGAGCTTCAAGGAGGGAATGAAGACCCATTTCTTCACCGCCGCATCAAGCCTGAAAGCGCCCTTGCAGTGACAGTAGTCACAAAACGGTGCTCTACAAATCATCCTCATCATCTTAGGGGCTGTTCATATATTACGTCATTCGTATTAAGGGGGGGGAGTCTGGTCTGCGGATGATGGCAAATGATGTACGAGTACCAAAAGTGGCGTCGTTCTTGTAAATACCAATTTCTACAAAATATACAAAATATTATGTAAGTAATATAACATTATTAATTATTAAGCTCATCCATTATTACAGCAAGAGGGGGAGGGGGGGTCATTAGATAATGACTATAGGATGATTGTAAGGGGGGGGGTCGAAAATCGGCCAAAATCGATGACGTAATTTATGGACGGCCCCTTAAGACCACTTTTCAAGCAAGGGCGTATTCAGGCATAAAATCTATGAACTTCCTTCATGTAAAAAAAATATGAAAAAATGGCATTCATTCACGTATATAATATTAAAATGGCGTGCCAATAAAATGGGTTTGCAAATTCATCTTGAATTTAAATTTTCCATCGCAAAGAACTTACATTAATTCCATCTCGGTATGATTAATTACGCGGACCAAGTATTCCCATAAATCATCCGAAACCAGAACGCCGAGTACAAAATATTGCGTGAAGCTCACATCAATAGCGTAAATCAAAACAGTATGCAATATACCATAGCACTCCTAGAGATCAACTTAGCTTTCATACATTTTTTCGAGTAACGCAGTCTAGGTGAGTTAACGGAATGTTTTATACTCGGGGTACAAAAAACTAAGTTTAAAACGTTGCGTTTTGACTGAACTATAGCGTTTTACTAAAAAAAATGCTTGGAACCTAAAACGCACAATAGATGTGATTTATAATTTACGTACATTTTTGATAAACGCTATGTTTGAGTTAAAACGTGAAGTTTTATTACTTAGGATACAAAATGAACTGCTGCAATAGTAGAAGATACAATACTATGTACTAAGTAGGTACAAGCATACACAAGTTATCTATAATCTAAGTTGCAAAGATATATTGTCATATTTGATGCATGCTCACAAGCAAGCACATGTAAGTTCGTGCTTACATATCCTGCATATGTACATACAAAATAAACAAACCTCACATGAACATAAACATTTCAACTCCTACCATCTTACCCTAAAACCAGGGTGGCATTAGCAAAAGTGAATCAAGTTTAAACAGCTTAGAGGGGCCAGCCTCATACCAACCTATTAGCCAAGGAATCAACGAAATGAATATTTTTTAACTATGTTTTGTAATGGTACAAATGTATGAGTTTATATCTGTGTATGTTTACTTATGATTGTGTGTCTGTGTGTTTTTTCTTACATACATACATGTGTCGAGACGTAAGTATTGGATGGTTGTACCTACTCGTGTTTGTTCAAAGGTTTTACTCGAGATGATTCTGGCATGGTCTGGTGTATGCTAGAATATTATTTAATCCCCTTTAAATACGGATTGCAGTGCTTAACGAGCTGTGCAGCGAGAATTACAAATATTCAAACTGTGAACCAGATGTGAGCAAATTCTAAAATAAATTTAATAAATTTAATTGAACCCAAGCAAATCGTAAAAGTATGAATAACACCTCAAGAACCCAAGCAAGCTCGTTGGACGAAAAGTAAAGCGAATCAAACTTTTTCGGACTAAGAATCAAACTAATTTTGAACGATTCGCCTCCAGTCTCAGTTTGTGGATGCTACCTTTAACCTTCATCACTGGCTTAAACTCACACGATCCAATATTAATAATGGAATATCTTGGCTGGTTTCTGAGAGGAGGTAGTCTCTCCTGTATGGAGCGCCTCCCACCAATGTTTGGAAATCCTTCAAGCAAGCGAGAACTTCTGTTTGAGTTGGCTTGCTTGTTCTTATACCCCACTGCCTCCAAAACTGTGTGCCGTGGTCCTGAAAAATGCTACGAAACGCGTAGAGATTAAAAGATGAAAACACAACAATTTTACTTTCAATTACGGCGAGTGTATTACAATTCCACGACCGGTTTTGCAAACAATCTTCAGGTGAATGCATCTACAATCAATACAAGCGTAGAGATTATTTACTGTCAGTTTTGATATAGTCGACTGGTCGGTGGTTAGTAGTTAACGTTGTTATTGACAATCGTGGGTTTGTCACTTTTAAACAATGCAAAAAACGCTTGAGAATACCCTTTCTTCTACTCCTGAAAATCTTTTTGTTTTATTTCGACAAACAAAAAATGCGAATCAAAAGTAGAAGAAAAAGTTGAAGAAGATGTGAGAGCAAAATAAATATAAAATATATTTTGGATTGTTTGTGTATTAACACTGTGAAAATTCATATTGTTTAATTTTATAATTTTTGGATGAATTCAAACAAAACACTGTTTATTTTCACTATAAAATTTATTTAAAAAGATTAAAATCTTTAAACAAATTACTAACGCGTTTTTGTCCTAATATATTAAATACATTTTAAATCGAAGTAATTTCATGTGTTTTGCGGTGTTTTTCATTTTTTTTTTCTTTCAAACGAACCTTTTCCACGGAAAAGTTTGGCAGGCACCATTTCCCACTCGATAAGTTAGTTGACCTGTTTTTCCTGTTGCCCCGAGAGGCGGCGAATCCGGGAAGAGCTGTAGCCTGAAGTGAGAAGTCTAGAGTCACCGCTAATTAAAAATAAACCAATAGATCAAACACACTCTAAAGTTGGGGGAGTTTACTCAAGCCGTACGCACTCAGTCCCAGATGTACCTCAAGTACAAAACTCTTTGGGTAACTTTAACCATAGCGTTTAAACCCAACCAGAGCTAAGAATGGCTGGACGCTCACAAAGGCATTGGAGAGACAAATTGAAGCGATCCAGATGGCTAAAGCAATGAAAGATACACTAGCTATAAGCACCTGGGCTAGAATTCTCATCACCGCAGTAATTCTTACCTACCAAATATCACTTTTATTTTTATTTTTAAGAAATCCTGTGCAGGAGACTCCCTACATTTCAAAGACTCTAGGGGTAAATGACACTTGCTGTAGTGCCGCAGAGGTGTTGTTTACGAGCTTGGTCGTCGCAACAAAGCACCAATACTAAAGCAAGACCCAGTTGCGGTTAGGCTGGATGGACCTTTTAGTGACCGGTCTTTCGTAAAGATTTTATGAATTTTTCAACCAAGCGAAGAGCATATTTGGAAATATAAATGGTTTATTTTTGTGTTTCGCCGGGATTCGAACCCTCAACCTTCCATTTACTCCACTGGACTACGGACCGGTCTGTAATATTTGTATGAAGACTAATCAGCTGTTCACTTGCGGTCATCTTGAATTGATAGGTCTTCATGGGTAGGTAAAAATTACCGTTGTGATGAGACTTCCAGCCGTGGGGTGTGTGGTCAACGAAATGTGGGATATGTGTAAAGAAGTCAGAAGCAGACTAGAGCAAGCCCGAAATGTCTTCGCTAAAATGAGTAAAGTAAAATGCAGATAATACTTAACAGAGCTGCTATTTTACTTTCCGTACATTATTTTGTAAAGCGCGATGGTTGAGTTGAAACGTAAATTTATATACTCGTGGTGTTAGCAGAGCTCTCTCGGAAACTTTAATGAAATCAAGTGATTCTTTCACAGGATTTGTAAACAAAGACTTCTGAAAATTGTTTAGAGCACGTTTGCTTTTTGTTTCCCGGTGGATTTGAGGTGATTTTATTCTCGTTGTACCTATATAGTATAAGTAATTATTATTAGCCTATTTAGACACTCAACATTTTTTGGTGTCACCCTTAAATTTATACTTTAAGAGAGGTTTTTCATGTGTTTCAGTGTAATTCATTTTCACATGGAAGATGACCATAGCCTTACACGAACCATTACACTAGAAATTTAGGTTTCCTCTCCTTAGAAGTCCTTCATAGTTTAATTAAAGATAATGAGGTCCAAAAATTCAAAATATCGCTCAGCTGTGTGAAGTTACCTTAAACAAATTTTCATTCAGGGATTTTTGCTAGGTTACAGCATTTGGTGGACACTCATGAGTCAAAGATGGCACAAACAATTTATTGTTTTTCATAAAATATCACTAAGAAATTAAAAGTAATATTAATATTTTTGTAAATATTAACTGTTGTGAAATTACTTTTAAAAGTAAATTTCGTGCATATTTGAATGAGCTCGGATCTTGACTCAGGTATACGTCAAATGGAAATCAGTTTCTCAAATCAATTTAGTAGGTGCACTTGACTATTCCCTAACTTATATGTTGTTAATTGGTATGAGGCTGACCACCCATACTGTACAAATGGTTCACTTTGTCAATGTCACCCCTGTGTCAGGGAACGTCGGCAAAAGTTGTAGGGCTTATGTTCATTTGAGGTTTGGATTTTATTTGTAAGTACACATTGATCATTTGTAAGCGCGAACTATACGTGTTTGTTTGTAGGCATGCATTTGATATGACCTTTGAATGTTAATATTTCTTTGCAACTTAGATTATAGATTATAAGTTATAGACTATCTTGTTTTGCATTAAAACGCGGAAAAAGAAAGGATAGCCTGAGTCGTGGCACAGGAGATACCGGACGGCCAGCATTTGCCCTCCCAAAAGATGAAAGAACAGCTGGTCTTCTGCATAACAGGAGGGAGTTCCACAATAAACAGATCATAGATCTACAACAAGAGACAGAAGAAGCATTAAAACGACGTGATTACGACGTGTAAAGAAAGTTTTGGATTCTAACCTCGAAAATATTTCACGTACAAAAAACTTTGTATTAATGAGAAACTAGTGCATCTGGTCAGATTCGCAAGTAGTCCGGCCAAATGACTAGGTTTATTTTCGCATCTTTTTCAATGTCCCGACCTCATTCACAAAATTAATATCGATTATTTTGATGATTGCAATTATCACACAGATTGGATTTGCTGTGCGTTAAATGGCCGGCCAGCTATCTCAATGGAGTGCTTACACTCCGTATCATGGCGTCCCAATAAGCCCTCCGTACCGCGAGTATGAAGCCTTCACCGTCGATCGCGTAAATCAAAAATGTATTGAATGTGCGACACAGCTCCTGCAGAGTGATTTAGTTTTCATGCATTATTTCGATTTACGCAATCGAGGGGAGTATACGCAATGCTTTGTACTAGGGGTACAGATATGCTCAGACCAATGATTGTTCAATATCGGACAACCGCGCACTCAGTCAACACATGCTCTCTCCTAATATGGATCTACCCTGATTATCACATATACGCTAGAAATTAAACATAACTATTTAGCAAGTAAGTTTATTAGATTTTGTGTCTACGAAATTCGTAGAGGCCATATTCTGATTTTAAAAGTTGTTCGAATCCTTACTTATTCCCATAATCATATGACTAATAGGTTAGTTTAAGGCTGACCCCCCATGCTGTAACAACTTATTTTACTTTTACTAGTGCCACCCCTGATTCAATGAAAGGAAACAGCCCCCCCCCCCCCCCTCCCCCATTGCTTGTTTAGCTTATCTACCATTTGATTGAAAGATCTGAGCTAAGAAAAACACGTACAAAATTATGGTGTGAGAGTTGTTTTTGGTGTTTTCAAAATCAATTTGCAGCATTCATAAGACACATAGGTCCAGTACACATACAAACATTGCTCATGTGAAATTTTCTCTGCTGGATAATGAGACAATCAAGCACTTAGCGACGAGCAGTTTCAAAGTTTATGGTCACAGTTCATGTAAGGGTTTATTTATGTAAACAGGCAGAATGTGTAAGCGTGAGCTTACGTGTGCTTGAGGGGATGATCAACACATATGCACTTAATGTTAAACATATTATATATATTAAAGTTCTAAAGTGACAAAGTTTATATATTTTTCAGTAAAATATTCCATAGTGCAGAAAAGAGATGCGAGACGCAAGTCTAAAGAAATAAGATACGTATTTTTTTTTTGTAGCGAAGCAATTCTGTTTTTTTCCAGTATCAAATGTGTGGGAAGGAAACGAACGAGGCAGTTTTTCCCTTGCGGAAGGACTTCCCCTCGTATCCCAGCCCCGCCCGCCGGTGCTCCATCATGCGCCGGGCAGGTAGTAATCTGCGCAGGTTCGACAATTACACTTTTATGGCCGGTATTTCACTGTAAGTGCTGATGCGTCACGGCGACATCGAATAGAGTGGCCTCGCACTCTGTTACACTGAATCCAACCATAAAACTTCAAGTTCCAACTTGACCGCAGCGTTTTGGGATGAGTGAATTTTGCCCGGCTGCTTCTTCGACCAAAAATCCTTCCTTCTTCTTAATTCTATTCCTCATTACTGAGGGCTGTGACCCTTGTGGAAGCAACCAATCTTCTCCAGTTCTCTCTTGACTGCGCTGCCCGCAACACTCCAACCACCGAGGTGCCTGCTGCTGTTGTTTTCACTTGATCGGTCCATTGTGGGGGGGATCTACCTCTTCCTCTCTTCCCCTCCAAGCCACTGTTCACAACCAGTCGTTCCAGGCTATCCTCATAACCACGGACAACGTGTCCAAAGAAATCCTTCCAGCCTTACAGCAATGAGTATTTTATAAAGATTCATTTATGTATGAGACTGGTTATGTGACCTGAACATGTGTAACGAGATGGATTTGTTTGTTAGGTAAAATGGAACATGAGATTTGAATTTGAATGAAAAGGAAAACAAAGGAAGGCAGAAAGAGGGGAGGAGAAGCTTGCCTGGCGGGATAGCCACAAGCATGTGAATTTTGTTATAATTAATATTATTGTGCTGTGGTTTATTGTGTATACATTGTGAAAGGAATAAAAGTAAACATATTAAAGTGGCTGTTAATTATTAATTGTGTCAATCAGCAGGACAGAAGAAAAACCCTCACATTTTGGCGCCCAACGTAAAAGAAAAATCTGTAAATGAAATTCCTATAAGAAAATTTTTCACAAACAAAAACAAATGACAGTCGATTTCAACAAATGACATTGAAAACAATACAATATATTAAATAATTAAAATTGGACAGATTTATGGTTGTGAAAGCATCAACACGTTTAAAATGTTTTAAAAAACTCAACTTATACAATTTATAACAAGAAATTGCAAGATTTCAAACGGCTGTTTTGAAAATATTGAAGGCAAGAGAATTCAAATTACCTACCTACGTTCAGAAGAAATTAACATTTAAAAATCGAACGTCGCGGGAGAATGAAGAATGGATATGAACCAGTTTGTTTCAAATCAGTTTAGATAAATATATATAGATGATGTTATATTTAATTTGTATGAAATTTTTTTTGAGATGAAATGATTTTTTCTCATTACACAAATTGAAAATATACAGCAAATGACGAAATCTAAAAAAATAAATAATAAAAAGGATTTAGAAAGTAACACAATGGAGTCCATAAATTTTGATCCTCTCAAATTAAAAATATCTTTTAATGGTGAAAGTGAACCAAATGAATTTATAATAAGGTTAGAAGAATTAGCCAAAGTCTACAAATTAAAATTAGATTATTTGGTAGAGTGTATGCCTATATTTTTAACAGATTTTCCGTTAACTTGGTACAGAGCAATTAACTGTGAATTTGATTGGAAAATTTTTAAAACCAAATTCTTACAACAATTTGAAAAATATGACTTTCAAAGGAATCTTAAGTTAGAAATTTTAAATATGGTACAAGGTCATGATAATGCATCTGTTTATATTTTAAAGGTCAAATCCAAAAATAATTTATTAAATAAAAGAATGCATGATAAAGAACTTATGGACATAATAATTCATGGATTGTCAGAAAAATATGCAACTTTACTGACAACATCTGAAATTAAAAATACAGAGGAATTATCTACAATATGTAGCAAGTTTGAATCATTTATAAAATTTAATGAATGTAAAAATTTAAATGTAATGAATGACACAGAAGAGAAAAATGTAATGCAAAAATGCAATTTTTGTAATAAATTAGGACATGATGAAATAGATTGTTGGACTAAAAATAGAAAATTAGATTACATACAGAATAAATGTAGAAGTTTCACAAATAATATAGTATGCTACTTTTGTAATAAAAGAGGACATGTGGAAAGAAATTGTTTTATAAAAAATGGAAATTTTAAAAAACACACAGTAATCTGTTACTCATGTAAGCGTACAGGACATGTACAAAAAGATTGTTTTGTTAAAAATAAAAAAAGTGATTATACAGACAAAACAAAAATGAACAGAAATATAAATATACAAAACAGAACAAATACGACATACAATAGTAATTCAAAAAACTTGTAGATAGTCGGCCTTCAGTACAAACACAAAAATCAGAAATGAAGAGCTGGCTTAATTTCATTCAAATTTTTAATAAAAATTATCAAATTGCACCACTCATTTTTGCTAAACAATTTGATAAAAGACCATTTTTAACAGTAAATATTGAGAACAAAAATTTTACAGGTTTACTAGATTCAGGTGCATCTATTTCTGCAATCAATGAAAAAACATTTGATTATTTTTTACAAAGAAATTACAAAATTATAAAAACCCATGAAAATATCTCGTTGGCAAATGGTAAAAATATAAAAATACTTGGTAAAATAAATTTAGAGGTAAAATGTGACAATCAAATAAAACATGTAGATTTTTATGTTTTACAAGGTTTACAACAAGACATAATTTTTGGAATAGATTTTTGGATAAAATTTGAATTAGAACCGAGTTTAATAAGTAAAATTACATATACAAATAGCAAAAATATTAGTGAATTAGGTAAAATTACAAATAGAACTAAATTAACAGATAACCAATTACAGCAATTAAAAACAATAGAAAATGATTTCAAGGACATCTCTTATGAAAAAATAGGCTTAGGATGCACAAACCTCATTGAACACAGAATTCAGACAGAAGGTCCTCCAATAAAACAAAAGTATTATCCACTCAGTCCAGCAAGACAGAGACAGGTTAACACAGAGTTAGATAAAATGTTAAAAGAAGGTATAGTTGAACAATCCAAATCTTCGTGGTCCAGTCCTGTTGTGATTGTAATTAAAAAGGATGGAACGCCTAGATTTTGTTTGGACTCTAGAAGACTCAATGAAGTAACAAAACGAGATAACTATCCCATTCCAAATTTAAATCAAGTTTTAGCAAATTTACGAAATGCCAAATATATCTCTTCAATAGATTTAAGCAAGGCGTTTTGGCAAATTCCACTAGAAGAATCGTCCAAAGAAAAAACTGCCTTCGTCGTACCAAATAGAGGGTTGTTTCAATTCACAAAAATGCCGTTCGGTTTAAAAAATTCAAGTTCTGAAACACAGCGTTTATTAGACAAATTATTTGGACCTAAATTTGATACTAACATATTTTGTTATATCGATGACTTAATTATTATTAATGAAGATTTCAATTCACATTTAAATTTATTAAAACAAGTTAAAAATATATTACAAGAAGCAGGGTTAACGGTAAAATTTTCAAAATGTGAATTTTGCAAAGATAGTTTAAAATATTTGGGATACATTATTGATGAAAATGGATTAAGGCCAGATTCAAATAAAGTCAAGATTATAGAGGAATATCCTTCACCGACAAATGTAAAACAACTACGAATGTTTTTAGGTTTGGTAGGATTTTATAGAAAAGTTATACGAAACTGCAGTGAGATATCATATCCACTAAATAAATTATTGAGAGGTAAAAAAAGGTCAGAACAATTTTAATTGGTCAAAAGAATCTGAGGATGCATTTAATAATTTAAAATTAGCCTTAAGCACAGCCCCTGTATTAATATGTCCGGATTTCACAAAAGATTTTTTTTTACACACTGATGCCAGTAAAAATCAAGTAGCTTCAGTATTAAACCAAAATATCAATGGGTCCGAAAAGCCAATAGCATATTTTTCAAGAAGTTTGACAGTTAGAGAACAAAACTATTCGACATCAGAACGTGAGCTTCTTGCCATTGTAGAGTCAATTGAACATTTTCGATCTTATCTAGATGGGATGAAATTCAAGGTAATAACTGATCATATGGCATTAAAATTCTTGAATAAAATATCAAATCCAACAGGTAGATTAGCAAGATGGGCCATGAGACTTTCACAGTATGAATTTGAGATTGAGCATAGAAAAGGGAAAGAACATACAGTGCCAGATGTATTATCTAGGATTCCTGGTACTAAAGAAATGGAAGTAATAAATTCAAATATTGCAGATCCTTGGTATAATAATATCGCAGAAGGATGTACAAAAACACCATACAAATACAAAAAATTCAAAATGGTAGATAATAAATTATTTAAACTAATAAATGATGATAATCCTTTCACAGAGGAATATAATTGGAAAGAGATACCTATTATAGACAATAGATTAACTATAATAAAGAATCATCATGATAATGGACATGTAGGTATTTTTAAAACTTATAAATACATATCAAGATGTTACTATTGGAAAAATATGTATGCAGATATAAAAAGTTTTATAAATAAATGTCAAAAATGTAAAATGTATAAGCCGAATAATTTACCTCCAGCAGGAAAAATGGAAAATAGAAAAAGAGTGGATAGACCGTTAAAAATGTTGAGTATTGATTTGATAGGACCATTACCAAAATCAAGTACGGGCTATATACATATATTATCAATAATAGATGTTTTTACCAAATATTGTTGGTTATTTCCTTTAAGAAGAGCTACTACAGAAGAAATAGTAAAATTAATAGAAAATAAAATATTTTTAACAGAAGGAGTACCGCAAACGATAATAACAGATGATGGAAAGAATTTAAAGTCAAATGCATTTAAAGATTTTATGTACTCATATGGAGTACAGAAAATATTTTATACAACTTTATATACTCCCATGTGCAATAATGTAGAGACATATAATAGAACAATAGGATACACATTAGCTATTTTTGTTGAAAATGAACAAAGAAAATGGGATACTTTCTTAGATTCAGTACAAAGCATAATAAATAATACAGTCAATTTAGCAACAGGATACACACCTAATGTATTAGCAAGAGGTAGGGAGATTGTACTAAATGGTGAAATTCATGGTGAAATAGTAAATGATGAAATAGAATCAAAGGAAGAATTAGATAAATATAGAGATATGCATAAAGATAAAATGAAGGAATTAAACACATTATACAAAATTGTAACAGAAAATTTATGGGATGCATATAATAAAAATGCAAATTATTATAATAAAGGTAGATCAAATCGTGTCTATGATCAAGGGGATATTGTATGGCGTAAAAATTTCATACAATCAAATGCAGGGAAATACTTCTGTACAAAGTTGGCTCCAAAATTTGTCAAAGCCAGAATAGAAAAGAAAGTTAGCAAGATAGTCTATGTATTAAAAGATATAGACACAAATGTTATAAATAAATATCACATCAAGGACATAATCAAATTAGATTAAAAAAAAAAAAAAAAACATATTTTCATGTGTATGAAAAATTTGAGGTGATGAATGATACGGGGAAAGTTGATATAAAAGTGATCAGTGAAAGAATGAATTATGAAATATTGCATGAATGAAGGTATGAAACATAAATTAAACAAAGTATTACATATGAAGGTAAAGTTTTTAAAAAAAATTGATGGACTGATAAATTTATTAATGAAAAATATATTTGAAATAAATTTAAATATTGGGAAAGATGTGATACATGTTTAAAAAAAAAAAGTTATTTTAATGAATTGATTAATTAACTGGTGAATGTTTATTATGTATTGTTATTTGATTATTTTGAATTGTTGAATTAAGTATTTAAAAAAAAAAAAACAAATATTTGTTTATAATATTGAATATGAAATTTGTGTTAAAAAAAAAAATATATTAATTTTAGTATGAAAATAATTGGTATTGTTAAAAATGTATAAATGACTGAATAATGTATCAGAAACAGGTTTTTTTTTTTATTTTCATATTTTTGAAATTTATCCTTAAAATAAAACAAAATATGTGGCGCCGGCTGAGCATTATGATACATTATTTACTCATTGTAAAAAAAAAAAAAAAAAAAATTGGGAATGTTTTTTTTTTATGAGAGGAAGGAGGTGTATTGTAACGAGATGGATTTGTTTGTTAGGTAAAATGGAACATGAGATTTGAATTTGAATGAAAAGGAAAACAAAGGAAGGCAGAAAGAGGGGAGGAGAAGCTTGCCTGGCGGGATAGCCACAAGCATGTGAATTTTGTTATAATTAATATTATTGTGCTGTGGTTTATTGTGTATACATTGTGAAAGGAATAAAAGTAAACATATTAAAGTGGCTGTTAATTATTAATTGTGTCAATCAGCAGGACAGAAGAAAAACCCTCACACATGTTACATATAATAAGGGCCTGTTGCACCAACGTCTTATCATTATTTGATTGCTTAACACTGGTAAGGAGCTCAGTTAAATATTTATCGAAAGTGGGTAATAGTACATATGATGGAATCTGAACTAGAAATATGATGTATATCAGCTGACTTACGTATATGCAACCGGATTTTTTATTTGACAAGGAGAAATCGCTTTGATTTCTGTCTGATCGGAGTTTGGTGCAACACGCCCTAAAATGGTTATGAACATAAGCCTTGCAACTCTTGCCGTCCTTCCCTGAAACAGGGGTGACATTGGCAAAGTGAACCAATTTTTATATTATGGGTGGTCAGCCGCATAACAACCTATAAGTCAAGGAACAGTTATATTATTTGTATTGAAACTTTTTAATGGTGCATTCATAGAATAAAATTATTATATTATTTTTATTGAATCTGTACAAGGGGGTAGGTGATTCTTGCTTTACAGAGCTTTTGTGGCTTTTTTCATGCAAGAATGGGGAGTGAAGTGTATTTTACAATTTTCTTATCAATTTTTTTTTTGTAAACGTTGTGGTTGAGTTTAATCGTAGAGGTTTTATACTCGGGGCACTACTTCCTGCGGGCCACTTGTCACAAAAACACCGTTTCCACTTCCCATGACCTCTGTGCACACACATAAAAAACTCATGAATTTCAAGTGGAGGGGTTGCGCGGAGAGTGAACCTAAATTTAGATTTTACAAGGTGTTGGGGTAAACAAAATATACTCCTAGAAATCTGAAGAAGGCATCTTCAAACAAAGCGCTTTATTTATGCATTTTCAAAATCAAATTATACGGTTCGAAGGACCAAAAAATAAAAATAAAATAATGCACAAATAAAAAGGAGATTTGAAAAGTCTGGTATAAAAAATATTGTTTTCATTGTCTTAATTTCACATGGATGATTGCTAGATGAAAGCAGATATCGTGTCAACACATACTGGCTCCATTGAATGAACATAAAACTTACAACTCTTGAGCAATTTTTATCCTGTATCAGAAGTGTCATTAACAAAGACGGAGCAATATTTACAGTATGAGCGGTCAGCCTCATATCAACGTACATATTATATTCTTCACAAAAAAAAACAATGAATGAACATTTAAACTTTGAAACTTTAATACAATAAAATAAAAATTGGTTGTTTTAATTCACATGAGTTTATTTTTGGACACGACCAGTTTCGGGAGAAGCAGTACCTCCCATCTTCAGGTGTAAATAGAAACTAACACAGAGTACAGAATTACGAAGCAAGGATTTAAATTACAGAAGGGGAGGGGGAAGTTGTATGTGGGGGGGGCGTAATAGGAAACATAGAAAGTAGAGGTGAAGTGTTAGGAAATAGGATATTATTCAGGAGATTATTATCTGAATTGATATTTTTTTGGATTTCTAGGTTTTCAAAGTTGTTCATAACTTTACCTTTGTGGGGAATGGGGTGAAGGAGTTTTAACTTGTGAGTGTGGAAGGAATGGTTGGACTCATACTTAATTTTTAAACATATTTAATTTTCTTTTATATACAAGCTCTCTTTTTTCATAACTCTAGATATACTATTCGTTCATCTAGTTATCATGAGAAATTTTGAAAGCATTTTGCATAAATGAATGCGAGAAAAACCCTGAAAAAATCAACCATAAATCATTTTCAAATTTCAAGGTTTCTTTTGTCTTTTTCTCGAAAAGATATTACAATTCATTATCACGACTTGTTGTTTTATTTAAAGTGCCTTTTTGCCGTAAAAAATGTTGAAGTGCCCGTTAGGTAGTTGCGGCACTTAGCTTATGTAGAGAATAACACGTTCTATAGCAGCCGCCGTACATCTCAGTTCCTTTAGTTTCCCCCCAGAGACGTCAGCCAACATTCGGCACTCGGCATGTGAGGCAGAAATTTATTGCCAAGCGATCGTTAACTTATTTTGCATTCACGTCGCCCTTATGGAAGATGAGAGTACAGTGTTCTGATACTCAGTACCTTGCAGCTATTCAGAACCTAAGAAAATATACGTACGTATAAAAACATTAAAAATTTCTGCATAAGGTTTACCTCAAGTGACCCTGAAAGTATTTTTTAATAATCTGAAATCATCGGTCAACAAAACAGGAATAGATGGAATATAAGAGCCGTTTAGCGTGGTAAAAAAATACGTCCTAGATCGTAATCTTAATTCAAACGAAGTGCGTACGTTTAGAATTCATAAAAGTACTTGTGGACACAGGATATGCTGTTTTAATGTTAATTTTGACCGGTTCGTAGCTCAGTGGTAACATTGCGGCTCTGAATGGGAAGGTTGTGTGTTCAAATCCCGGTGGAGCACAAAAAATAAACCATTTATATTTTCACATTTGCTCTTCGCTGGGTTGAAAAATTCATAAACCTTTACCAATGACCGGTCACCAAAGGTCCATCCAGCCTTACAGCAACTGAGTCTTGCTTGAGTATTGGCGCTTTGTAGCAACGACCAAGCTCTTACACCTCTGCGGCACTACAACAAGTGACATAGACCCTTAGGGTCTCTAGAATCTAGAGAGTCTCCCGCACAGGATTTCTTAAAAATATATATATAAGATTTTAAACTGAAAAAAGTACCTTTACGATTTTCTTGTTACTTGTCTTTTTCATTCAATATCAAGTGGCTAATCTTTGGGGGAAATATCTGTTCATTAGATGTCATTTCAAATAAAATAAATGTTGAAAAATTTCCCGCAAAATTAAAAAATACACGACTTAGGCTCAGTTTACAAATGTCTACGTAGGCTTGACAAGTCTGTTGATCTGTTGATTTTTAAAGCATTTTTCAAGGTTAAAGATTTCATTCAATGTGATGAACTAAATCCTACCAAAAGAAACCTGACTATTAACAGATTAAAGCTCAACAGAATTCAAAATTGCGTTTTCACATTAGCTAATTATGTAAAAGCTTCTGAAAAAATAGTATACCAAATTTTTTACCTAATGGAATCTGGAGTTTTTTTTGGTGTCTGTAAACTTTTAAATATTGTAAAAGGTTTTGTCGTCATTTTCTTTTGGCCAAGGTATCATATAAAATTATACTGCCTAGCTACATACAAATCTCCCTGAAAAGTCTAACTCCCGCGGAGGGTGAACATTAAACGGCTTTTATATCTGCAAATAGAGCTTTTGTTTTGAAGGCTCTAAAATCTACCCACCTACGTACACTTCTTAATATTAATTCGCGATACAGCACTATACACCTAAAAATAATCGAATGTACGGTTTATAAAAGTGACAATTGAAAAAATGTGGTATTTTCTAGATATTATTTATAAAATACTTATTTTTTAATTGATTCATAAAAACAGTCTTTAAGAAAATATACATATTTTCCAATGCCACCCCTGTTTGAGAGAATGCGATGGGGTTATAAGAAGACAGTTTTTTTCACCTTATTATCGAGTTGTTAGCGAACATGCAGTTCTATGTTGAAGCAAGTAAAAACGGTGACATTGACTCTAGAGTTTTCATAAAAACAACACCGGTTTAATTAAAAACTACTCCAACAGGCCCTTTGATGTAAGCTTTGAACTTAAGTCTTTGTGTGATTTGTTAACAAAAATTGTAAATGTAAAAACATTTTTTAGATCAGGCAAAATTAAATAGATAATCGACATTCCCCTTCAGCTTTTTGTATAAAAATAAAATAATAACAATCTTGAATTTTTCAGCCCCTTTTTGCGTACATATTATGTGGATGAGGAATTCGAATAAGTATCTTTGCAACTCAGATTAAAAAAAATAAGTCGATAATAAAATATTTTTTAAACGGCTTTTTATGACGACACTTTGAAACTATTCACAAAGCAATTCTTGAAGTGAAACTAAAAAAATACAGATATATAAAAATCCTCGCAGGAGTTACAGTAAAATCAAACGAATTCGTCCCCGTTTATGACGGCTGCAGAATATAGGATAAGATAATCTGTTTTATGGGAAGGGGATTGAGAAGGGATAAGAAAAGATGGTGGAAACAGAGAAGCAGGTAAAAAGAAGGAATGGAGAGAATTCTAAAAGATGTATGGCATGAATGTGCCGTATTCAAATTTAATAAGTGCGGTTTTGGATTCTCGTAAAATGGCAGTGAAACCATCGCCTCGTAAATATAGCAAGCAGAACTAGGAAAGCAATCATTCTGGAGAATTCATATTTTGAATTAGGTATCAAAAGAGATTCAGATTTGGTGGAATATTTTTTTTTTAATTTATTTTTTTGTTCAATCACACCAGTGTTGTTATTTTGAAAATTTCCAATGTATTTAAATACATATCAGGCGCGTGCATAGCGTATAGACAAATACATTTTAAAATCAATATTTTCCTCAATTTCTTGTCAATTACTCATTTGAAATTGATGACTCCACTCGAACTTTAATTTTTAATTTCAATTTCAAGCTTAAATGCGTTTTTCGCCATATATTGCCTTTCTATTAGGTGCATATGCCTGCTTATATGCAATGCACGCTCCTGCTACATACATTTATATATATTTCACATTATTTTAGAATATTATAAAGTTTTGGTCAAAGAGTTCCTCCCAGCTGGTTGATGACTGTGTGAGGGTGCATCATCATCATCATCAATAAGGGAAACCTTTAGTGCACAAAATAAAAATGCACAAATTCTACTCTTACTCGTCTTGCATGTATGTGTCAGAAGGACCCACAGAAAATGGATACAAATTTCAGAAGGCTTTCCCTTGAAGTTAAAAGCAATGGCGCGACAACATGAGAAACTCAAAATTAGAGGCGTACCCATGATTCCAAAAGTAAGTAGATCGATGATGATGATGATGATGGATGATTTCTTTCCTGTGGCGCCATTTTATGGTCCAAGACCATCTCAAGGGCGCCATGGCTTCTGGAGAAAAGAAGTGTCTTCAGTTCCTTTCTGAAGGGGGTGGTAGGCTGGTTCGCGCGAACACCGGTAGGCAAATTGTTCCAGGCCACCGGCCCGGCCACCGCAAAGCTTCTGTCTGCAAAATTTCATGTGTTCGCTCTATTGGGCACTATAACCTTGTTGACAGCAGTAAGGGCAGAGCGTAGTGGTCTTTTTGAAGTCCCATCGACAGAGCATAGCTCAACGAGACATGGGGGTGCCGTGCCGATGATACTAAAGCTTAAAGCATACCTCGGGTGGCACTCTTTGTGGAATTGTTGCTAGATCACGAGTATTACCTAAGTGCTATTCTTTGTGAATCATACCTCAGGAGCTCTCTTAATGCTTCTTCGTCACAAGTCAGTGCCAAATATGAAAGCAATAGTTGCTGTAAGACTGGATGAGTGTTTGTGCCAAGCCTTCAGTAAAGGTATATACTTTTTTACAACCATGCAATAAGTATTCTTGAAAACAAAGGTTTTTTTGTGCTCCTTAAGAAACAAACCAACAGCCTTCCAATTACAACACAGTAGCGTTGACCAAGTTGCTGGAAGGCTGGATAAATCTTTGTTACAGGTCTACGATTAGGTAAACTTGTTCATTCTTCAACAAATACTTGAGTCTAAAATCTAAGTTGAAAAGATATAAAGACATTTAGGGCTTATATTTTATGCATGCTCACAAACAGACACACGTAAATTTACACTTAATAAATCTCAAAAGAACATAAATCTTGAAATTCTACCGCCTTTTCCTTAAACTGAGGAGGCATAAGCAATATTGAACCAATTTTTTAAAGCATTTCAGCCTCATAGTAACCTATTACTCAACCACTAGACTACGCATGGTCTCATACCATTTTTTTGTATGAAGGATCGCGTTAAATTATTTCCTAAAACGGCAACGAGAGTAAATAAAATCCAGGTTTTAATTAAATAAAGCTCTTGTACCGGAGGTGCAAGTGATCGTCATGTCTGACAAGTCCAATTAATCTCAAAGCCTTTTCAAAAAAAAACTGAAAATATTATTTTTCAGCGGGCCTTCAATTTCTGTCAATTACACACACGCTAACTCCATTACGATTTTTCATACATGAAAAAATTTACATGAATTGAATTTCAGCTTAACTAGGCGAAAAATATTGCATTAATGGAAATTGTGTAAAAATGTGCTTCATTCAGAGTCTATGTTATCAAAAATAATTTGATGGATTGAGGTTGACCATAGATATTGTTAAAATAAAAGCTTTTCTTCTTCTTTGTGGTGAATTTCGTGGAGAGTGGAGGCGCCAGTGACAAGTTGACAAAAACATAACAAAAATGTTTGACGGTATCTTTGTTTTAGGAAAAGGTGTCAATAGTTGCAGAGATTTTGTAAATGTTAGAAACAATAATGCACAGATGAACTGAATTGATCTTGAACTTTCTGCCAATATCTAGAGATACACCAAATAGACCTTTCTGGCAAAACAAATAAGCCATTAAAAAGGGCGAGTTTCGCGTGGGAGTTTAGATTTCAAAAAGCATCCAGACACTCAGGATGTGACCATATTTACGTTGCATAATAAAAACTGTAAAAATGAATGTAAAACTTGTTTAATATATCGAAACTACTTTATTTTATAGTGTAAATGAACCGGAGATTTAAGTTGGAATTACAGTCGTTTGACATATTAATAAAACAAACTATTTCAGTGATTAATTTTCAAGGATTTTATATGAACGGTTATAGGAGAACTTACATAATTCTCGACGTTTCGTTTGTGATGTAGGTATCCAACGTCTTCAGGATTCAACGTCTGCACAACGACTGAGCTTGAACAGATTTTTAATGAGAAAAATTGTCACAAATGACCTGGGACGGAGATAATAATTATGCTTGGGTATGTTACAATAATTATCACTTTTATTCCGTTTTGTGTCCATGCCACTAGATGGTTCTATGTTATCCATACATACAGCGCTGATTATGTCATTGTGTTTGAAGCAAACATTAAAACATTATTTGAGCAATAAATATTCATTTATTTCTTTAGAGGATCAAACACGGGATTTGAAAATTAAGTTAAAATAATAACCATAAATGATTAAATAATAATAATAAGTGAGTAAACCCAATAACAATTATTTTGTACACTGATACGTGAATTACTGTCACACTAGTAAGTATCAACCTTTACGTTTTAACTAAACCATAGCGTATTGATAAAAGAAATATGGAAACTACAGCGCTCAGTGGAGACCTGTTTCAGTTATCGTACATGTTTTGTTTTACTCTACGGTTGAGTTTAAACGAAATATTTTAGTACTGTTTTACATTCAAAACCCAGAGCTTGAATAAATAATACATAATGTTATTACGGAGCCCGATATTATGACGAATGAATGATAAAACGGGGTAATGTAAGGTAATATACCGTAGATAGCATGTGGGATAATATACGGCAGATAACATATAAGGTAATATACGGTAGATAACATATTCATGAAGGTAATCCATCAAACTACAAATGAATCAAATGTCATTTGTTATGTTTATGACCGGTGTTTTATTTATGTTTGAATAATACGATTACCTACGTCATATTTTCAACGCTTGTGCCCTCTCGTGGTAGAAACTGTCGGTTACCGTGCACGATATTTAGTATGTGTGTGCGTTTTTTTTTTATAAAAAAATCCATCTTTCTGTGCTCGTACCAGTTTTTAGCATATTATAAAAAAAAATAACTAAGGACTTAAAGCTGTATTTTGATTGTATGTTACTTTATGCCTTATTTAAATATTACGACACACAAAATGTATTCTTAAAAAATACACTTACGTTTATAGGTTATACGCACAGATAATACGCACATATTTATAGGTTTACGGATAAAACGTTCGTTAGACTTGTTCTCGAGCCGACGTTTCGAATCGGTCATAGGGTTCATCATGATGGTGTTCCGATCGGTTCGAAACGTTAGCTCGAGAACAAGCCTATTGAACGGATTACCCGTTAAGTTAAAGGAAATGTAAAGGAGAGGTTAAGATTTCACAGCATCTACTCATTGCAGCTCAGATCCCTAAGCAAGCAACATAAACCTAGTGCAGAAAATCAGACCATTAATCGAGAAAATACAAGTCTTTTGTAAAACTTCATTCAAAATAGCCCAGAATTCCAGTCGGGAAATCACAAACTCATAAATGTAGGTACAAAACAAACACGGCAAAAATGTAAACGAGTATCTCGCGACCCATTGTGAATGTTTTATTTATCTGGGGCCATTAGATGGGCCAGTAACTGGCACGTTTACTTGCTCGGGACAGACGCTACTAGCTATGCTACGAGCTTCAGGCAATAAAATATCAAACAAGCGTCATATCATTCTAATAACTTTGTGCCTTTTTTGCAGTTTACGATTTTAATGGCGCGCAAAATGAAAATATCTGACGGCGCGGGCGGGAAAAAGGTTCCGAGCTGACTCAGGACGAGCTACCTGTGTGATGTTGTGCTAACAGAGGTAATCAATACCTACTACGATCCGATACAGTGTTTCGTATTCGAGTATTGATACGCAACAAAACCGTCCTTAAATATATATTTTGTTTGTAACGTTCGCTGGAAAAGAGGATGACAATCTTACTGGATCGGAACCTGACATTGGAAAGGCAAATAGATGCCACAATAGCTTCCTCCTTTTTTTCACTGCGCCAAATAAAGGCGATTAGAAAGTGTCTTCCGTCAGATGCGGTTAAGACCCTGGTGAGTGCGTTTGTGATGTCTCGGATTGATTATTGCTCAACGCTGAGTGGGCAGCCAAAGAAGCATTTCAACCGCTTTCAATCCGTGTTAAATTCAGCAGCAAGGCTCATATTCGGGATATCCAAATTCGCTCACATCACTCCGCTGTTAAAAAAACTACACTGGCTTCGTTTCCCGGAGAGGGTGGTCTACCGTGTTTGTCTGATGGTATTATAAAGCCATCAATGGCGTGGCTCCACCTTATCTGACTGACATGATTTCGCCTGTTGAGATGGGTGTGAGGAGGCAGACACTCAGATCTGCGGGCGATGGTGCGATTAATTTGGTTCAGCCGCACCGTCAGATCCGTACAAATTTTGGAGACCGTGCTTTCTGTGTTGCGGGTCCGGTGGAGTGGAACAGACTGCCACCCGGAGTGAAGAACTCCAAATCTATGGGCATATTTCGCGGAGCTCTCAAGACGCACCTTTTCAAAAAGTCTTATCCGTGATCGGAGAGGGCCCTTGAGGTGTGACACACACAAAAACGGCGCTCTCTTATCATGTGCAATTAAAAATAAATAAGCCTGATATATATATATATGACTAGTGACCACGTGAAAAAGACGAACACTCAGTCTTCACAAGAAATCAGTACCAGCCCCTTTGGAAGCTGGGAAACCCCCACTTCAACTGAAGGGGTCGTCGTGAGGCCGGCCCCCTCACCTGCAAAAAATAGGTTTCACTCGCCACATGCGATTCCTTCGGGGAAAACGAAGCAAGAAATAACACCATATATGTAGCTTGGTAGCGTGACTTTGAAGTTGAAAAATTAAAATAGGTCAAGGTATTCCTGTTAATCCAAATAATTTAGTATATAAGTAACAGCACCAAGATAAAGCTTGTCAGGAGTCAGGTCAACTCTATTTTTCTCTATGCTGCTGAAATATGGACCATATAAGCACCAGAAAGGAGCAAAAATTGACGCTTTTGAAATGTGGTGCTAGAGGCGCATCCTCTCCGAATTCCTCGGACGGCAAAACGTACCAACGAGTTCATTCGTCCAGACCTTCGTTTGGATGGCTTGATTGGCTAATTTTTACCACGTTGTCCGTGGAAATGAGGATAACCTGGAGCGACTGGTTGTGTTCGATGGCTTTGAAGGGAAGAGAGGAAGAGGAAAAACCCCCACACGATAGACCGATGAAGTGAAGACAGCAGCAGGCACCTGGGTGTGGTTGGAGCGCTTCAGACAGCGCAGTCAAGAGAGAACTGGAGAAGATTGGTTGCTTCCACACGCGTCACAAATCTGAGCAATGAGGAACAAGATTGAGAAGAAAATTGTTAAATTAAATCGGGTGGCAGTGTTTATTTGAGTATCTTAACTATGAACTTATATTTAATCTAAGTTGCTAAGATATACGAGTATAAACATTCAAAACTCATATCAAATGCATACCCACAAACAGACACGTGTAAGTTCCCGCTTACTAATATTGAATGTGTTTTTACAAATTAAAATCAAAACTCAAATGAACATAAACCCTGCAAATTTTGCCGAACCTCTCTGAAACAGGGGTGACATTGGCAAAGTGAACCAGTTTTTACAGTATGAACTAATATTGAATGTGAAAACGCTCAGGTACTTGAAAGCGTGCGAAGTGGAATGCCTCATACCCATATTGGAGGGAGCGATGAAAAAGTGATGTTCCCATGGAAAGATCGCAAAAGGTTAATAGGCGCGGTGTGAGGGCGCACTCATCCCGGCTTAGTTCAGTATTCACCATCAGCAGAACCCCTCAATCGCGATCTGCGATACACACGATAACAGGGGTGTTTGGGATATCCTGATCCACAACTATTGGATATCAGTAAACGGGGTTATAGGTTGGTATGTGGCTGACCACCTATACAGTAAAAAATTGTTCACTTTGCCAATGTCACCCCTTTTTCAGGGAAGTTCGGCAAGAGTTGCAGGGCGTATGTTCATTTGAGATTGGGTTTTTATATTGTAGGTCCACATGCGGCGTGCGTTGGCGCGAACTTATACGTGTCTGCTTGTGGGAATGCAATATGAATTTCAAATGATATATATTTTTGCAACTTAGATCTAGATTTAGGGTGGCATAGGCAAAGTGAAGCATTTTTACAGTATGGGGGGTCAGTTTCCAACACACTCAAAGAAGTACACACAGTTTAACTAATATTAAAGCTCAATAAATATCATTTTTTTAATGTTATATTTGGTTGACACAGTGAAAGTCCATTTTGTTTTTTATAAAATGAATAGAAAACAATAATTAATTCACTTTTATTTGTTTTTTGCTTAATTTTTTTCGTCTAATAAGGAAGCTTGAATATGCAATAACAATAATGCTCCTTAAGATGCCTTATTAGGCGAAAACGTTTGAGCAAAAAACAAATAAAAGTGAATTAAAACCTTGTTTTTTCTATTTCTAAATCTAAATCTAAGCTGCAAAGATAGGTATCATTTAAGATTCATGTTAAATGCATTCCCACAAGCAGACATGTATCATTTCGCGCTAACACATGCCGCATGTGGACCTACAACATAAGCCCTGCAACTCTTGCCGACCTTCCCTGAATCAAGGGTGACATTGGCAAAGTGAACCTTTTTTTACAGTATGGGTGGTCATTTTATTAATCAATATCATGTATTTCCATAAAAGTTATAATATTCTCTCATTGAACTGATTGTTTAACTAAATGAGAACCTTGAAATAAATCCACATACTCTATGTTCATATTTACAGGTGGGTAATATTTACCTTATATACCCTTAAAAATGTTATATCCATAACCTAAATCATATCCGAAATATTTCCATATCATCCGGAAATTAAATAATATTATTCTCATATACGTATCCGTATTCATATCTGAAATTTCATATCCTCAACATCCCTAAACCATAACAACAACAGAAGCACCCCCCTCCTCCTCAGGAGGGTGTTAAAGGTTCCTGAATATGGAACATCATTATTGAAATACACCTTTTCGCGGGCAAAAAATACTAAATTGTGCAAAAATGATTTTAGATACGCTTTTTTGCCTGCACGAATAAATATTTTATCGATTTTTTTGCTTATGTGAATACATCCTTTATCGCTTTTGCTTATTTGAATATCCATAAACAATGGGTTAAAATTTGTTCATTTTTCCAATGTCAGTCATGTTTCAGTGCAGGGTGACAACAATTGCATGCCTTATGTTCATTTAAAATTCAAGTTTTTGTTTTAAGTCCGCATTCAGCATGTGTAAGCCCGAATTTATATTTTTCTTCTTTGTATTTTTTATATGACTCTTTGCTACTTTGATTAAAGATTATAGAAAGAAACATTATACGGTTTTTTTCAATTAAAAATGCACTACATATGTTATACATAGTTGTTACTTATATGAATATTTAAATTTTATTTGTTTTTGCCTATTTGAATTATTATTCTATTCTCGTTTGCATGTGTACTTACTTAAAGTACCTAGTAGTATTTTATGTAAATGAATATTTTTAAGTTTTTATTTGCGTTTTGCAATCACAATTATGTTGTTTTTGACAGTTTAAATCAAGATTTACCGGTTATTACCTGTATTCATTAAAATATATCATTTCTACCTGTTTCAAGCAATTGGTAATTGATTTTTGCCCGTGCGAGTAAATATTATACTGTTTTTTTGCCTGTGTGAATTCATATTCCATCAGTTTTTACCTGTTTGAATACATACCACTTACTTTTGATCTAAGGTATTTATAAACTGCATCTTTTCCGTTTTTAATCAATATTATTCCGTTTTTGCCTTAACGTATCATTTTTTACCTGTTTAAATCGAAAAATAAAAAGATGACGAAGGAATTAGAGAAGCGTGCCAGCAAAGGAAGATGCGTGATAGGAGCGTTTGGTAGAATAGCGAAGAATAAAAGGATACCAAAGAAAATGAAAATGGCGGTACACAATTGTATATTGTTGCCGACCCTGATGTATGGAAGCGAGTCATGGACGGTGAATGAAAGAGAAGTAAATAAGGTATGCACCGTAGAAATGGCTCATTTAAGAAGTATGACAGGAAAAACACTGAAAGATAGAGTGAGAAACGAATGGGTTCTGAATGAATGCGGAGTAAAAGAAAGCGTGAAAGTGAAAGTTCAAAGAAGTGTGATGCGATGGTTTGGACATATTGAAAGGATGAATGCAGACCGACTGACAAAAAGAGTGTATAAAGGGAATGTAATAGGTAAGCGTGGAAGGGGAAGACCTAGAAAAGAATGGATTGATCAGATAAGTGAGATTGCGAATGAATGGAATTTACAGAGTGGAAACAAGAGAAGAGCATGCATGAAAAGAGTGATGAAATTAGATGAGATGAAAGAAGTATGCAGGGACAGAGTCAAGTGGAGGCACTTATGTGGAGGTACTGGCCACCCCTAGAGGAATGGCGGCAGGATACAAGACAAGACAAGAAAATCATATTGTATCGTTTTTTGCCTGTATGAATCAGATTAAACTAGTATCTTTTTTACCCAAGTGATTAATATCTTGCATAATTTTTTGCCTGTATAAGTAATCATCATAACTTTTTTGCCGTTGCGTTGATAACGTATTTAATCATTTTTTGCCCATGTGAATATAGCAATGGGTGGTTTGAAATATTGCTTAATCAAACATTGTTTCTTTTTTTTTTGGGGTGATGAATTTCACACCGAATATTGGTTGATCAAAGCTTGTGTACAGAGAATCCACAAATGATTGAAATTTTTTAATCAATTTATAACCAAACGAAGTAAACGTGAGTTTTAAATCATGTTTTATTCTCATATAGATTCGATTTTCTATTTCATGAATAAACAAAAAATAAATAAAACAAATATACGTCTACTCTGTCTCTGATACTATAATCTATAATCTAAGTTGCAAGGATATATTCATTCAAAGCTCTCAGATGTATGCCCCCAAACAAACACGTGTAGTTCGCGCTTACAAATGCTGATTGTGTACTTACAAATAAAATTCAAACCTCAAATGAACATAAGCCCCACAACTTTTGCCGACCTTTCCTGAAACAGGGGTGACATTGGCAAAGTGAACCATTTTTTACAGTATGGGTGGTCAGCCTCATACCAACCTATTAGTCAAGGAATATGAATAATAAATTACATTTAAATATAAAAAACTCATGAAAAGAAATCTCTTCGTAAAAAAAAGTTAAAGGGTTTGAGACTTAGGGTATTGAAATTGCGAAGATTAATTTTAAATTTATAATGTTAAAATTAAAATAAATAAAAACAATGCTTTTCTTCACGAGTTGATTTATTTTCTCGAGCGCTTTACATTTTATTGCTCCATTATCAAGAGAACAATTGATTTTCAAATTTTAATTTTTTTATGCTATAAATAGTATGTTACTTTCAGTTCATACCGTTCATAGATTATAGATCATAGATTCATACATTTTAGAGTTCATAGATTATAGACTTAGTTTGCTATAAGGTTTACCATTTATACTGTAAAAATTGACATCGTTGTTTCAGGGAAAATCGTTAAGCAATGTAGTATAAATATTCAGAAATATTATTGAACATTGTACTTTAATTGAAAAATAAATAACAGTATTATATGTCATTTTATATGTATTTGGGAAGGACAGATCCCTTATATATTTACTCGCATTGTTAGAGCAGAGTAAATGATTGTTATTTCAGAGACATAACTCAACATTAAAAAGTTTTTCATCCCTCGGGGGGTCAAAGTCCGCAGCACAGTTTCATTTCGTCTTATTTGTAAGATCATTGTGATTTAATTGTAAGGCTAATAGAGGTCTGTTTGTCTTGGCTGGTCCTTTTGTAGGCCCTGCGTGACCCCCTGCCCTCCCCTCCATCCCTTTCAGAGGATTTCATCCCTTAATCTGCTCCAACAAGGCGGGGAGAGAGGAGGATAGTAGTTGAATTATGCCACGTATCCGCCCACTCACCTAAAAATATTAATAAGAATAGAAATCATCTATTTTAGAGGCAAGTACGGCGTTGCCATTATATCTAAAATCTTATCTGAATCTAAGCTACAAAGATATGTATCATTTGAGATTCATATTAAATGCATTCCCACAAGCAGACACGCATAATTTCGCGCTTACACATGCCGCATGTGGACCTACAATATAAAAAACTCAATCTCAAATGAACATAAGCCCTGCAACTCTTGCCGACCTTCCCTGAAGCAGGCATGACATTGGCAAAGTGAACCAGTTTTTACGGTATGGGTGATAAAACATAAATATCAATCAAATATAAATCACTTATAACAAGAAGCACTACTCTAGGATTTTTATAAATAAGATAATTATTATATTGTGGAAATGATTAGAAAGTTATTTCAAGCAGCTATCTTACTTTCAAACAATTTTAAGTTTAACAAATAATATAATGAATACTTCAATGTATATTAATGTGTTACTTAATTAAAACAATTCGCACTGAATGCAGATTTAATTTTTTCGCCTTTTTTGTAAAAAAAAACTGTTTGAAAGTGTTACTTGTACTGTCCATTCCATTCAAACGATTTCAAACTTCTGAGGTATTGGTTCAAATCTATAACTATAAAGAAGGATGTATGTATGTATGTATGTATGTATGTATGTCCCCTATAGACTCATAAACCGCTCATCCGATTTTGACGAAATTTTCAGGAAACATGTAACATATTCTTAGAACGAATCCTGTGAAGTTTGATGGTGATCAAATAAACAGTGGTTCTCAATTCTCGATATTTCAGCAACGAGGTCGGTAAATTTTGAAACCACCCAATAGAAGAAGACCATTATATTCAACTACAATACATAATCTTAGTTGCAAATATACATTTACATTAAAGATTCATATAAAATTCATGCTCACAAATAGACACATGTAAGTTCACGCTTACAAATGCTGCATGTGTACCTACTCATAATTTAAAATCCAAATCTAAAATGAACAACCCAGTAACTTTTACTTTACGCCAACTTGAAATGGATGTTATTCAGCTCCTGAGTGGCTTGACACTCATTTCTTATGAAGGCTGAGTAAGCCTTGCCGGTATTTTATTTTGGGTTTAAAATAAACACTGAAACGGGAAATAATTTCTGACAAGTTCGGTGGGATTCTAACTCGAGATCTCGGCATGGAATGCAATCTATCTATCTATATCTATAAAGAAGGATGTGTGTATGTATGTATGTATGTATGTATGTATGTATGTATGTATGTATGTATGTATGTATGAATGTATGTTCCCTATAGACTCATAAACCGCTCATCCGATTTTGACGAAATTTTCAGGAAACATGTAACATATCTTTAGAATGAATCCTGTGAAGTTTGATGGTGATCAAATAAACAGTGGTTCTCAATTCTCAATATTTCAGCAACTACCTACTCATAATTTAAAATCCAAATCTAAAATGAACAACCCAGTAACTTTTACTTTACGCCAACTTGAAATGGATGTTATTCAGCTCCTGAGTGGCTTGACACTCATTTCTTATGAAGGCTGAGTAAGCCTTGCCGGTATTTTATTTTGGGTTTAAAATAAACACTGAAACGGGAAATAATTTCTGACAAGTTCGGTGGGATTCTAACTCGAGATCTCGGCATGGAATGCAATCTATCTATCTATATCTATAAAGAAGGATGTGTGTATGTATGTATGTATGTATGTATGTATGTATGTATGTATGTATGTATGTATGTATGAATGTATGTTCCCTATAGACTCATAAACCGCTCATCCGATTTTGACGAAATTTTCAGGAAACATGTAACATATCTTTAGAATGAATCCTGTGAAGTTTGATGGTGATCAAATAAACAGTGGTTCTCAATTCTCAATATTTCAGCAACGAGGTCGGTAAATTTTGAAACCACCCAATAGAAGAAGACCATTATATTCAACTACAATACATAATCTTAGTTGCAAATATACATTTACATTAAAGATTCATATAAAATGCATGCTCACAAGTAGACACATGTAAGTTCACGCTTACAAATGCTGCATGTGTACCTACTCATAATTTAAAATCCAAATCTAAAATGAACAACCCAGTAACTTTTACTTTACGCAAACTTGAAATGGATGTTATTCAGCTCCTGAGTGGCTTGACACTCATTTCTTATGAAGGCTGAGTAAGCCTTGCCGGTATTTTATTTTGGGTTAGAAATAAACACTGAAACGAGAAATAATTTCTGACAACTTCAGTGGGATTCTAACTCGAGATCTCGGCATGGAATGCAGTTACTCTACCAACTAAGCTATAGACCGGACTTTTTACAAATATGGTGGATCGATATCGGTTTGGTTAGGGGTAAGCAACCTGCGGCTCACCAGCCACATGCGGCTCTTTGGATGTGAAGTTACGGCTCTTTAGCTTCATACGCAAATATAAAAAAAACACAGAATTATACTTCTGATCGAAAAAAACTAAATCGTTCTGAATCGATTAACGATCTCTCCGCTACTTGTACTCGCTTTTCACCCCCCACCCTCCCCCCGCCCCATCGACGCTATTTATTGTTGGCAAAAAAACATTTGTGGCTCTTTACAAATCCAAATCCAAAATAAGATATGTATCATTTGAGATTCACATCAAATGCATTCCCATAAGCAGACACGCATAATTTTGCGCTCACACATACCGCATGTGGAACTACAATATAAAAACCCAATCTTAAATGAACATAAGCCCTGCAACTCTTGCCGACCTTCCCTGAAACAGGGGCGACATTGGCAAAGTGAACCATTTTTTACAGTATGGGTGGTCAGCCTCATACCAACCTATAAGTCAAGGAAAAACTTTGAAATTTGTAAATTGTAATTTTTGGCTCTTCCGACTCAAAAGGTTGCCGACCCCTGGCCTAGACAAAAGTTCCAAATTAAAAAATGTTATTCAAGTATTCCAAGTTGAATTTTAGAAATGTAAGAAAGCTTTTATATCCCGCACTTATAAAAAATACGATAAACGAAAGTTCGTAGGTCACAACTAGAAGACCATATTGAAATATATTATTATTATTAAAACCTTTTATTGAAACATACTTTTAATTAAAATATACATAATATAGTTGTTTTTTCAAAAAACGCATTTCTGTAAAATTATATACTCACCACAAATTTAAAGATCGTTTTTTTCTCGGCGGTTAAACGTCTTTCTTCTATGTGACAATGGTCCAAAGCAACCAAAATAAACAAAATGTTTGCCTTTTACCTAACCCGGCCGTGCGACTTACAATTTTGTTGTCAATAGAAAATGTTCCGTGTGCACTACCTAAAACTTTCACTTATTGAAATAATGGATAGAGCACATCTTAAATGTGGGGAAAAAATGTGAATTCACTTGGCCGGGATAAAGACAGGACAGGGAGTCAAAAATTCAACATAAATTAAACACTTTTATGGAGATAGTTGAAAAAACACTTAAGTGCATCATATTGTATGAAGCATTTTCCCCAACTGCATACGTTTCACAGTGCGGTTACATTGAAAAATATTCCTGATTGTTTGGAATACATTTATTTCTTCACTTTGCTCAAAGAGTATAGTGATTTTTATAGATTAGTTCTTTAATTGTATGATTATAAAATTTAATTTATTGTTTATATTATTTTCTTGTACAGGTCAATATGCATCTGACCAACTATAAATATAAAATGGTTCACTCTGCCAATGTCACCCCTGTTTCAGGGAAGGTCAGCAAAGAGTTGCAGGGTGTATGTTCATTTGAGATTTGGGTTTTTATGTTGTAGGTTCACACGCAGAATGTGCAAGTGTGAACTTATACGTGTCTGCTTGTGGGCATGCACTTAATGTGAATTCCAAATGTAACAATTATATCCATGCAACTTAGAATAGATTAGATGAGTGACGTTACATAGCCGATTTTTTTATCTTAAATATAAATGGAGCACCGCAATCGATTTTCCCTATGCTTGGCTCTGCTGCTTAACAGTTGTACCTAGACCTTTTTTTTTAGAAAACGTGAAGATTAACCTAGAGATAAATTGTGTGAAGCTTGATTCCGATTAGCACACTTTTTTTTTTATCCTGTTGTTTCCTCTTTTATCTGTAGAAAAAAATTGATACCACATGCCCAAATGGCGTAGTGAAACACGCCGGGTACTGCTAGTAGTACTATAAAACAATTGACACTGCAACACAGATTTTATCTTCTTGCCTTTTTCGTAAAAGAAAGATTTTTACAAGTGTTACTTGTACTGCTCATTCAATTAAAACCATGTCAAGTTACTATTCAAATATTTGTTCAAAATAATAAGAAAAAAAATTAAGCAAATGATTGTAGAGTCTTTGCATGGAAACCATGGTAATTAAACACTGTCTACTTGCCACTAAAAAACTAGCATCGTTTGCACGCTCTATTAATCTCGTCAGAACAATCATTTAAATGCCTCGGGACAATGTCCCGGATTATAATATTATAACCCATATCAATCTTTGGTGACCTGTAACCATAGTATAAAACATTTCGTGTAATATTTATCATATCAAATAACCAACAAATGTATGTAAACGTAAACGCTCTCTAGAAGCAACGTTTCAGTATCCATACATTTATGGTAAACGCTGTGAATAAGTTAAAACATAATGTTTAATCTCAAAAATAGAAATTTACCCGAAGTATAAAAGGCAACTCAAACGCTCTCTAGAAGTAAGGATTGATTTTCCGTACATTTTATAGTAAACGCTATGGCTTAGTTGTAACGTGGTGCTTTGTACTTGGGGTGACGACGCTACTTTTGCCGCTGGGGTCACCCTCGGGGGCAGCTTGACACTTCCATTAAAAAATGGCGAAAAATATTGCGACCCCTCGAATTAGAACACATAAATATGAGCTCTACAAGTGAACCTTCAACAACGGAAATTAAAAATTCTCATGAGGATTTTGAAACACTGATAATCTACAGGTGAAAACAGTACGGTTTGATTCTATAATCTATAATCTTAATTGCAAAAATATATTACATTTTAAATTCATATTAAATGCATGCTCACAAACAGACACGTGTAAGTTCGCAATTATAAATGGTTTAAGTTGTTATATTGGTTAGGTTTATTTCCTTGACTCATAAATTGGTATGAGGCTAACCACCTATACTGTAAAAAAATGGTTCACTTTGCCAATGTCACTTCTGTTTCAGGGAAGGTCGGCAAGAGTTGCAGGGCTTATGTAAATTTGAGATAGTGTTTTTATATGGTAGGTCCACATGCGGCATGTGTTTGCGCGAACTTATACATGTTTGCTTGTGGCAATTCGTTTAAAATGAATCTTAAATGATGTATATCTTTGCAACTTAGATTCAGATTTTTAGATTTTATGTGTTCTTAGAAATTAAAATCTAAAACCTCAAAACAACATGAACCGTGCCACTTCTGCCAACCTTTCCTGAAATAGGGGTGACCATTTCAGGAAAGCCATTTTTTTAACAGTATGGGGGGTCAGCTTCATGCCAACCTATAAGTCAAAAAACTCGTGAAGAAAAAATAATGTGTGTACTCTCGTTTCATTTCAAATTATTTCTATCTTATTATTTATCTATCTGACTATTATCTATCTTATTATTAAATTATTTATATTTAATCTATTCATTTGAAATTAATATTTACAATGTCAATATACCAACCTTCACACTTTTACAAATATATTATGTTTCCTGGATCAATTTCCATCCCCCACAAATCCGTTTCGTTTATTTACAGTTTATCTTACAGTATCTGTTTTCCCAAGAAATCGCTAGTAAATTTCCTTCGGCTAGTATTTCCTCGGCGTCATTTTTCATTCCATTTGTCTGATCACTATCTGCAGTTCCCGCCCCTTAGGAATATAACTCAAACACTTCTGTATCCCGAGTGCACAACATTGCGTAAATCTCACCCCGATTGCGAAAATCGAAAATATATCGAATGTACGACGGCACTCCTGGAGAGTAATTTAGTTTGCGCACATTGTAAAATACGCAATTGACGTGTGTGTAATTGTGTATTCCAATTATCTACGTTTTCACTCAACCATATCGTTTACCGAAAAAATATCGTATAGAAAATAAAACAGTGTCTTCAGTGAGCGTTTTGGTTTTTATACATTTTCGTAAAACGCTGTGGTTGATAAGAAATGTTAAATTTTGTACTTGGGTTATGAAAGCAAAAGACTTATACCATCAATACAATCCCTAGAATTTCATTAAGAGAGGGGTGAATATTTTTATCTGTCTGAAAAGAAAAAATGCATTATTATTCTTGAATGAATATTATGCCTTAGTGCAAAGAAAACATAAATATTTATAGGATTTGTTTAAAACAATTGACAAATCAACTTTGTTTTATAGCTCGCACGGCGCCATCCATGTTTACAACTGTGTTTTACCATGCGTGATTGAATTTGCAAAATCCAACTTGTAGTGCTTAGATAGCTTACTTATATACAAAAATATTGTTCAGTGACTTTGTTCTGTATTATATTTAAGGTATAAGCCTATACATACTCGTATAACCAAACTGTATTATTTTTTAAGTTTTTAAAGTATTCTGCTACTTTTTTGTTCAATAATTTTTCACTATAAATGTAAAGTTTTTCAATATTTTGGTACTGAAACTATAACACATTGTCTTTATAATCATTTTATTGACGTACGTAAGGTTTATATTCCCGTATTTTCCACCTGACGAGGTAGCTAACTGGCCAGTACGGCGTTACACTGACCCAGTGGACGTCGTCGCACACAAAACCAACCCTTACGGCTCACTCGGTGAATTATTCATCTCATCGCCCATACAACAATGACGCTATGGAGGGTGCTTACGCGACTAAATAATTAGGTTTCCATTAAAAAATGTCCGGCAGCGTCCACGCTAGCTCTACGCCAAAAAACCGTAGAGAAAATTAAAAGCGTAGAGGTGCCAAAACTGCCTTTTTAATGTGATACAATATATTTTATGTGAATAGAAGCATGAAGAGAAATATAATGAATGTTCCGTTGAGAGTGGTTTTATTCCAGTGTTTGATTTTGTTGTGTGACTAATCACGTACTCCTTTTTGGAGGAACGTTGATTTTCAAATATAAAATTAAATAAATATATTTAAATTCTAAAATTAATCAACGCGAACAATTTTATAAGAATGATGGCTTTATAAAGGTAAATGTTAAAATATCCAAATTAATGTAGTAAAATAATAAACATTTTTAATGCTATTTTGGATATGTAGATGTCAAGTAAAAAAATGTAGTTCTTCTTTTGGTGATGTCACTTTGTTATATGCTTTAATTCCACAATTGAAAATCCCCTGTTTTTGTGAAAGTCGATATAAATAGCAGGATTTCTAACCATAGGTTAAGATCGTATTTTTTAAATAGGTTTACACTATTCAGGCAGCATTTTTGTAAGCATAAAATAATAGGTATCTTCTTGTGTACATGCATTTAATATGAATTTAAATGTGTATGTGTATTCATAAAATCTTTACCAATGACCGGTTACCAAAGGTTTATCCAGCCTTACAGCAACTGGGTCTTGCTTGAGAATTGGCGCTTTGTAGCGACGAAGATCAACTCGTAAAAAGGTCGATAGCTCAATTGGTAGAATGCTTGCATTCCATGCCGATAGCAAGGGTTCGATCTCAAAGGTGTACTCAGCCTTCACAAGAAATGAGAACCAGCCCCTCCGGGGGCTGGAAAACCCCCACTTCAACTGAAAGTGGTTGGTGTGAGGCCGGCCCCCTTACCTGTAAAAATAAATAGGTCCCGAAGCGCCACATGCGACCTCTTCGGGGAAACGCGGCAAGAAGTTACACTATATGTGTAGCTTAGTTGCGTTTTGCGTTACGTTGCGTTATGTCGTTGAAAATTTGTCCTATTTTTTCGTCAGATGTTTTGTCATTTCTCTATTAATTTTAATGAATATTGAAAAATTTAAAAGATTATAAATTCATATTTCGTTGCTGCTGAATAAGAGTTTTTTGTTAACTAATATGAGTTATTTATTCACTTCGATTATATGTAGGAAACTATTGATTTTTCTCGGATAGCTTTATTTATTATGCAGGTCGACTTTCTAATCACATTACTCGATATTAGCATAGTTTGTATGCTCAGAGGCCTGCCCGCAAGATTTAATGGTGCTTAAAAGTAACGATCACTTTCAGAGGAAACGATACATTTAAGGTTAAATTAATAAATAACACACTTTTTTTATTTATTTAATACCAATAACTTTGAATCGTAATCACAATACTGATTGCAAATTTATTGTATTAGAAAAATAAAGATTTATTTTTTTCACAATTTTTTAAGGATCTATATGCATATTTGTTTTGAGTATCGTAGGCTATGGGACTTTATCTGTCCATCTTCAGTGGTAATCTGTATGTTTAACTGAAAAAAAAAGTTTTTAATAAATATTTGAAATGAGTTTTCCCTCCCTAGATGTGCACTTTTATTTTATCTTTCAATGGTTACATTTTTTATTGTTAATTTCTTAAAATTAAAATATTGTCACTCTTTCTTATTATTAATTATTCATCGCACAACAATCCAGTATGGATGTTAACCTTCTTCTTGCCATCGAATTAAAAAGTTCCATTCAAATGAAGAATAAGAATCTCGATATAATAAAAAGTAACAATAATCCTTATATCCTATTTTAGTTTATTAGAATATTTATTTTTATTATATATTATTTTACTTTACAGTTATAATCAGACTGTTTAGACTGCTCGTATCTTGTGAAAATCTAATGTAGACCGTTCTACCTCAAGACAGTTGCGTGAAAGATACAACAATAACAATAAACCCGACAAGTCTGCGTAAATCTAGAATTAGCATAGGCCGTTAGTTGGGCGGAGCGTCCTGCCATCGATCCAAGGTCCGAGGACCAACCTGTTAATGCGGGAACCTGGCTAATCTCCCAAGGTGTTGTCCTGGGGGAGGCTCTAACTGATACTTAAATAATCCCCGAAACTTAAGCGCCACTTTCCGTCAATACCGAATCATGTTTGGAATAATAGTTTGAAACCGACACAACCGTAGATGCTGAATATTAATAAGGCGTAGACCCTAATTTTAAAAGCGTAGAGTTTTTTAAATTTTCATTCTTCTATACATAAAAATGAAGAACGTTTAAAAAGGTTTGTTTACGGTACATCATTTAAATTGGCTTCATATTTCCCCAATTTTTTCAGTTTTTATTTAAAATTTAAAAATACACACGATGCAATTGACTTTCTACAGTATGGATGTGAAAGAAACCGAAGTAATGTTAAGAAGTATTGTGCATTTTTTAATTGTTTAAAATGATGAAATACCCGAATTTTTATGACGTATTTTTATCACGTATACAAATTACTCGTCTCTTTTATTGTTCCTACTCACATCCATCTTATTGCACGTACGATAACGCTGAATCCCTTATGTTTCAGCACTTCGCTCATCCATCCATTCAGTTCACCGTATATTTTGCAACCCCTTCATACATGTTCTTTAAAAAACTTGGCATGGAGGTCATCAAATATCTTACTTATTATACTCTGAGATATTGCCTTGTCAGTTAGGTCACCAGAGACTTCTTAACAATATGGAAGACTTATCAGTCAGGTCACCAGAGACTTCTAAACAATATGGAAAACTTGTCAGTCAGGTATTCCCTTATATGCTGGGCTATCAGTCAGGTCATTGGGGACGTCTCAACAATGTTGGAGACTTGTCAATGGGCACTAGAGACTTCTAAACAATGTTAGAGACTTGTCAGTCAGGCCACTGGAGACATTAAGCAATGTCAGTCGAATATTCCTGTACATACTGGTCTGTCAGTCAGGTCAAAAGATACTTTTTAGCACTGCTAAAGACTTGTCAGTCGAGTCACTATGCAATGTAAGAAACTGGTCAATCGGCTATTTTGGTATATATTGGCTTGTAAGTCAGGTCACTAGAGGCTTCTTAATAATGTTGAAGTATGTCAGTCCGGTATTCTTCTACATGAGTCAGGTCACTAGGGAATTTTTTCAGTTACGAAGTCAGCTTAGAAATAAAAACAATGTTGAACATTGGTCAGTTGGCTTGCTTGTGAATCAGACCACTAGAAACTTCTAAGCAATGTTGAAGACTTCTCAATCGGTTCACTAGAGACTTTTTAAACATGTTGCAGACTTGTCCGTTGGGTATTTTACTTCATATTGGCTTGTCAGTTGGGTCACTGGACTTCTTAACAATGTCGATCGGGTGTTTCACTACACATTGCTCATTAGTCAGGTCATTAAAGTTTTTGGTAACCATGTTGGAGATTTGTAAGTTGGATATTCCACTACATATTGACTTGTCAGTCAGATCACTAGAGACTTCTAAACAATGCTGGGTATTTGTCAACAAGGACACTTGTGGGTTAGGTTACTGGAGACAATGTTGAAAACTTGTTAATCAGGCATTCCACGACATACTGTATTATCAATCAGGTCATTCTAAAATGTTTCGGTCTTGTCAACAAGGACACTTGTCGGTCGGGTTACTAGACACAATGTTGAAGCATTGTCAGTAAGAAATTCCAATATATGCTGACTTAACAGTCCAGTCACCATTTGGCTTTCAAACAATATTTCAGACTTGTCTGTCAGATCACTAAAAGCATCTCAACAATGTTGGAGACTACAGTTGGAGACTTCTCGTCAGTCAGGTGTATGTTGTGGTGTTCACCTGATAGTCCATGTAGTTGCCGTAGCCCATGTGGTTGCAGGTGCACGCGCACGACTGTATGTGCTGCCTCAGCTCCATCTCCATCTCCATCTCGGCCTCCCAGGGGGTGTCCAGCTCGTCCTGGGGCGGCCAAGGGGGCTCTCCCCCCCCAGGCGGCCCCCCGCCGCGCCCGCCCCGCCGCGCCACAACTAGCCCTTCATATCACACACACACAAGGCCACACACGCGCACCCCATGCTCCGGACGACCGCTCTCCGCTGACGCTGGCGGCAGACTGATCCGGGGAGAGGCTACGCGCCTGCTTGTGTTGCCACACTGAATAAATACACACAACACGTGGCACCGCAGAAAAATCACATAACAGACAGGTGAGGACGAAAATGGACTCAGTGCATGAAATAACATAGAAACAATTATGACATGTGACGGCTGGATTAGCTAGCGAACAGAAAAACATTTTTTTGTAATGGGTTGCTAAGACAGCAGTCCCATACAGTGCTGACGTTTGCTTCTAAATTCAAAAATGTTCCGAGACTATGAGCATAGATAAAATTGTGACGTCACATAGCCGGGTTGCTAAGGAAAAGACTAAAAATATTTTGCTTTGCAAACCTTGCTCAACTGTTGTTCCAAACAAGGTTGACGTTTACCGAGAAAAGAAAACATATTTCTACCAGTCCATAACCATTAAATCTGAATGTGAAAGCATGGCCAAAAATCATTTAGTTTCAAAGTGGACAACAACGCATCAAATATTTTCATCTTCGTTATAGCCAAAAGCGTAGCACTAGTTTTAGGAGCCTTTAGTTTTTTAATAGTGCGAGTGACAACTATTTTACTTGAAAATGTGATTTTCTGCTCTCTATGAAAAATATTTTCAATTTTAGTGAAGTTTTCAGAAAATTAAAACGTTCTCTAAAATAGAAGCTCCATAACTCTTACTCCATGTTATCCAAAAGCGTATTCATGTAAGAGCCCTATTTTTTTTTCAGAAATTAACACTGCTTACTTGATCTGGGGAATGTCATGCTCTCTTTGAAATAATGTGTTTTTAAGGTTTGCGATAGCTAAAACCTGCTCTTAAATATTTGTTGCGTTGTTTCCAAAATCGTTACATTGATGAAAGCGTGTTATTCCTATTCTTCTTCTTCTTCAATGTCCGTACAGTTACATTAAAGCCTTGTCTTCATTCAACCAATACCTAAAACTCTACCTATCATCAGTCGCCACTTTCCAGTTCATAGCTTGTAGTAGCTAAGCCGCATCCTTCCTCACTGCATTCCCACATCTCAGTCTAAGCTTTCACACTCTTTTTTTCCTCTGGGTGACCGGTCATCATTTCTCTTGGATCCGTGTCCCAAACATTCTATAAAAATACAAAGATTGAAATGTATTTTTGTTTTTTTATTTACCTTCCGGTATAAAAAGGTTTTCCAGTTCAAAATACAATACTCCTTACGCATCTCCATTTGGGTAGAAATCTTGAATGACTTGTTCGCTTCAACTCAGGTGTGTGCTAGTTGGCAGCACTGCTCGGTCCGGGCAGCAGCGGCGGCGGTCGCCTGGCAACGCCTCCCCCCCCCCCTCTCCCTTAGCCACCCACACCCCTCACCCCGCAGCAACCCGCCCACGCGCCCGGGCCGTCTCAGTACCAACACTCCCAAGTCTAAACTCAACAATAGCGTGTATCGAAAAATCTACATAAACTAAAACGCTCAGTAAGTACGTTCTTTCGTTTTCTTTACATTCTTTCAGTTGAGTTTGAGAGTTATGTTTTATACTTGGCGATACGTTATACCCTCCCCCGCACCCTCACTCCCTGCGCTCGCGCCATACACAAAACAAGCTCAACAGACTCAAGGTTATGGCGTGGTAGTTTTTTTTTTTAATTTTGAAAAAGAATGCAGTTTGCGAATTGAACGTGAAAACTATTTTAGTGGCAATTTTTTTTCTTTGTTTTAGAAAACGTTTTTGGCGAGGTAGTTTTTTTTTTGTGTAACTGTAAAAAATAAATGCATCTGACGAATTTACAATACCTTATATTTTCCATAATATATTCCCTTTTCTAAAATGCACCTTTGTAGATAAGAAATGAATAAGCTCACGCTTACACATGCTTCGTGTGTAGTAATACATTTCGGAAACAATATTTTTAGTGGCATAAGCAAGCTATGACTTCTTTTAAAAAAAGGTTCAATGTGTGAAAGGGATAAAAAAAATGATTTCCTGCTTTTCATGTATTTATCTAGTTTAAAAGAAAACTCTAAAATTGCCGAGGTTTATTCTATACGACTGTTTTAGAGTTATCAAAATTATATTTCTATTTTAAAAATACTTTCCATTCAACATAAATAGTTTTAAGCTTACAACGATAAGTATAAGGTAAGACTAACAAAATTATCGACTTCGAATATTAAACTTTGTAGTTCATATTTTCAACTTTTTTTGTTTAAATATACGAGGTAACATACTCTTGAAGTTTAAGTGCTTATACATTATCATATGATATACTTATCTTGCCAACTGGAGTTTAAAACAGCGTAGAATATAAGTTACTGGAGTTCCTAGAGCACTGCAGAACTGATACGTAGAGCTTTTAAAATACCATAAAATAGAATTTTCTGAAATATCTCCGCAGAACTGCATAAGTGTGTCATCACGTGACGTCATTATCTTTTACAATAATATGTCCTATATAAAAAGTATTTCAAATTAAAGATTCGATTAATACGTTTAACTTTAAGCTCTTATCAATTTTGCAAATAGATGTTATTGGCATTTAAGGCATATTTGTAATGCATTCCTATAAAGATGTACCCATACCATTTAGGATTCATATTCAATGCAATCCCATAAGCAGATACGTATAAGTGCTTACAGATGCCGCATGTGGACTTATAACAAATAAACCCAATCTGAAATGAGCATAAGCCCTGCAACTCTTGCCGACCTTCCCTGAAACATTGTAACGTGGTAACATTGGTTAAATGAACATTTTTCTTACAGTATGGTTGGTTAGCCTCATACCAACCTATAAAACGAGAAGTTCTGATTAAAAGAAACGTGTAATTACGCGCTTACAGATACTGCATGTGTACCTACTTAGAATAGAAACTAAATCTTGCATGAACATGAACCATGCAACTCCTGCCGCCTTGCCTAAATTTAGGTTAGCATTGAAAAAAGTGAACCATTTTTTTACAGTATGAGGGAGCCACCTCATACCAACCAATTAGTCAAGGAAAAAAAAATAAGTGTGATTTAATTTTCTTTTACAAAAATATGTCATTTATCTATTAAATGTAATCTTAAGTTGCACAGACATATTGACATTTAAGGCTCATGATAAATGCATGTCCATAAGCAGACACGTTTTCGATCGTGCTTACACATATTGCATGTGTACTGATAACATAAACTAATCCTCACATGAAATTAACCTTGCAATTCCTGCAGCCTTTGCTTGAAACAGGGGTGTAATTTACTGAATCTGGTTTTCACAGCATGGGAGGTCAGCCTCATACCAACGTATTTGTCGAGGAACAAAAAAATACACAAGAGTAACAACCACAGTTTTTCACTTTATTTGTAAAAGCTAGATTTAAAATTTAACCAAATAATATTTTCCTACACTTCTTCTCTCATTTTATCTTTAAAAAACAGTCAATTTAATACATCACTCTAAAACGCGTAGAGCTAAGTGGCCGTCCTTCGCTACGTTATTATTAAACACCGTCGTAGTACTTTTGCAAGACTTGCTTTGTATGTAGTTAGTTCTACGCAGAAGCGTCGAGATAAAACTCGTATAACTTTTTGACTGTCTTTACATTTACGGCCTACGGACGCCTTGGTATCGACGCGAAGCCTACGGCGTAGATGCTACTCAATTCTTTATAGCGTAAACATTTTCATTGCAATGTTTTGTTTTTGTTGTGAAGGTGAATACAAAATATGTGTTTTGAGATAAATAAATAAATACAAGTGTAATTTCTTATCTACATTTGGCGAGGCTGTTAAATTGCATCTCTACAACCCTCTGCAAGCTTTATTAAGCATCAATTACACAAGCAAGACTCAATCGCCGTAAGAATGGATGGTCTTTTGGAAACGGGTCATTGATGAGGCGTATGATTTTTTAAGTTCATCTGAAAGAATGGTTTAAAAATTTAACAATCATTTTTTTTGTTCTCCAACGAGAAAATAACTTACGATGTTTTAATTAAAAACAACTAGACTACAAAGGTTGGTATGAGGCTGACCATCAATAGTGTAAGAAAATGTTCACTTTGCCAATGTCAAAGGTTAGTATAAGTTGCAGGGCTTATGTTTATTTCAGATTTAGATTTTAATTTATAAGTAAACATGCAACATTTGTACGCGCGAACATACATGTGTCTGTTTGTGGGCATGCATTTAATATGAATTTTAAATATTTATGTATCTTCACAATTTAGATTATATTTTTTTATTTCAGAAAAGCTTTACCAAAGACTGGTCATCAAAGGTCCATCCATGCTGACAGCAATTGGGTCTTGTTTAAGAATTGGTGCTTTTTATATCAACGACCAAGCTTGCAACGGCCAAGCGAGCTGTTGAGAACTTTTTCACACAACACTCTTTTTATTTTCACACAAATAAATCATCCTAATATTGTTATTGAACTACATACACATGTACTTAAACGTCGTAGCTATGTGAGGTTGGGATAACATATATCAAAAACCGTTATGGGTATTTAACAAGAATCTTAATAACATTTTCATCAGCGATGCCGTGTTAGTCGTAGCTTTTTTTGTTCACGAGAAGCCAGTAATTTATTGATCAAACCGTAAACTAAATAAATAAATAAATCTCTACGCAACGTACCGCTGATTATTCGCAATGTTTTTCTGCAGAAATTAATTCTCTCTCACTGGTTTAATTGTTTCTAATGGCTTGTTCGGACGAAAAAAACTTTTTAGTTCAGCTGGTAAGTGTTAAGTTAACTAAAGGGTTAAGGTAAAGACAAAACAACATTTTGACTTTCTTTAAATCTTCTTAGAGAGTAAATATGTATATTTTTGACGAAGACAGTATTCAAGTGATTTATAGAGAAATGGTAATAGTAAGTTACTTAATGTGTCCAAAAAAATACAAAGTTGTAAGCATCCTTTACGCAAAAACGCAACTAAGCTACACACAAAGTGTAACTTCTTGCTGGCGTTTCCCCAAAGGGGTCGCATGTGGCAATTTGGGATTTATTTATTTTTACGTTTAAAAGGGGCCGGCCTCACACCAACCACTTTCAGTTGGAGCGTGGGTGTCCCAGCTCCCGGGGGGCTGGTTCTCATTTCTTGTGAAGGTTGAGTAGACCTTGAGATCGAACCCTTGCTTTAGGCATGGAACGCAAGCATTCTACTTCAATTGGGCTATCAACCTTTTTACGAGCTTGGTCGTCGTCACTACAAAGCACCAATTCTCAAGAAAGACCCAGTTACTGTAAGGCTGGATGGACCTTTGGTGACCGGTCATTGGTAAAAGTTTATTAATTTTTCAGCCCAGCGAATGGCATATTTTAAAATATAAATGGTATATTTGTTGTGCTCCACCGGGATTCGAACCCACAACCTTCCAGTCAGAGTCCGAAGTGCTACCACTGAACAACGGACCGAATCCTTTCATAAAGCTTATTCGGACAAATACAGTTAAAGAGTTTCACACAATGTAAATTTAGGGGTCAGTTTCGTAAATGGTCAAGCCAAAGGCATATTGATCTTTTTGAAAGGTTTTTGGATAGTTATAATGGCCAATTTTTTTTTTTTTTTTCAAACTTTATACTTAATCGTAAAATAATGGATTCGTAAAATACCAACACCTCTGAATCACTCCAACAAGTGGCATAGACTGTTTGTAATCTGGGGAGTCGCTCTCTCACCCCTGTTCCAGAAAAGGTCGGTAAGAGTTGCAGGGCTTATGTTCTTTTGAGATTTGATTTTTATGTTGTAAGTGCACATGCGGCATGTGTAAGCCCGAACTTGCACGTGTCTGCTTATGGAAATGCATTTCATATTAATCTTAAATGTAATATATTTTTGCTGCAACTTAAATTTTACAGTTGACCGTGAGATACCAGACGGCTAGCGTCTACATATACCGGCCACCCAAAAAGTTGAATAACATTTAGTTTTCTGCATCATAAAGTAAGCGTCCCGAATAAACAGATTTTAAGTGAGAAAAAGAAAACAGTATTGATATGTTTTCTGGGTCATTGAATTCTACCGACTGCTTTCATCTGCACAGCCTTGAAAGGATTGGATTGTGTTTTGTATGAGCTGGGGCAGTTGGGATCTGGTAAACAGTAATTATGGGTTGGGACGATGTCAGGCGGGCTGAATAATGAACCGGCGCGGCGGGCCAGTATTGGACATCAACTCTTCCGACAGTCCAACTGACTTGGAGCTATCTACAACTCTAACAAGCTGAAAGCTAAACAAATCATTTGTAGATAAACACGATCTACCGGAAAAACTTCTCTATATTTTTTCAGTTTATTTTAATTTTTTAAATGAAAGTAGGAAATGTATGAAAAAAGGTGATGGATATTAACGAACTAAAAGAGGTAGGAAAGGAAACGAAAAATGGAGGCAAATCTGCAGAGGCTCTGGCTACGCTTAGTGGAATGGCGACAAATTTACAGATACAATTCAAAGTAATTTGTAGGGTTGAATTTTCTTTGACTACAATAGGTTGATACGAGGATGACCTCCTATGCTGTAAAAATTTTGCACACTTTTTCCAATGCCACCCCTGTTTAAGGGAGAGGTGGCAGGAATTGAATAGTTATTTTTTTTTAAGTACACATGCAGCATTTGTAAGTGCGACGTGTCTAATATATCTATACAACTTAAATTAAATATAGATTATCTGAAGAAAGTTGTGTATTTTCTCCTTCCCTCTCTGAAACAGGGGGAAAATTGTCAAAGTGAACCATTTTTTACAATATGGGTAGTCAGACTCATACCAACCTTTAAGTCAAGAAACAAAAATAATAAATAACATTTAAGTATACTTGCATGAAAAAGGTTATGACTCTGGATGAAATGAAAGAAGTGTGCAAGGACAGGAAGAAGTGGCGGCTAATCTGCAATGGTGATTTTTAATGTTAATGTATTCATTTGCTACATTTTTTGCATAGGAAATTTCTGACTTTTTTTGTATAGATTTCTTTGTAAGGTTTTGTTCTTTTATATATTTAAATGTAATTTTTTATTCATATTCCTTGACTTATAGGTTGGTATGAGGCTGACCACCCATACTGTAAAAAATGGTTCACTTTGCCAGTGTCACCCCTGTTTCAGGGAAGGTCGGCAAAAGTTGTGGGGCTTATGTTCATTTGAGGTTTGAATTTTATTTGTAAGTACACAATCAGCATTTGTAAGCGCGAACTACACGTGTTTGTTGGTGGGCATACATCTGAGAGCTTTGAATAAATATATCCTTGCAACTTAGATTATAGATTATAGATTATAAGTATAACCCTAAAAATAAATCAATACAAAAAAAGTCAATATCTAAGATAATCTAATCTAATCTAATCTAATCTAATCTAAGCTGCAAAGATATATATCATTTAAGATTTATATTAAATGCATTCCCACAAGCAGACATGTATAATTTCGCGCTAACACATACCGCATGTGGACCTACAATATAAAAATCCAATCTCAAATGAACATAAGCTCTGCAACTCTTGCCGTCCTTCCCTGAAACAGGGGTGACATTGGCAAAGTGAACCATTTTTTACAGTATGTAAAGTAATGAGGAATAATACAAAAGAAATAAAAAATTGTGTCAATGTAATTATCATCAATTGCTTCGATTACCTTCAGTCTCCTCAATCTCGCAACTCGCTGCTTTAGTTCTTGTTTGCCGTATATACCATTAATCTAATTTTACATGAGCAATGTTTGCGTGTGTACTGGACCAATGTGTCTTATGAAAACAGGAAATTGATTTAAAAAATATTAAAAACAACTCTCACATTATCGAGTTTTACGTTTTTTCTTAGCTCAGATTGTGTAGAATTTGATTCTTATTACAACTGCATTAAAAAGTCATATTTGACAGAATTGGTCTATACGGCAAACAAGAACTGGGGGAGTGAACTGTCGTACACTAATTATTGATCAACCTGTATCCCACCTCAAGAGCGTACACTCAACATGTGAGCGGTACACTCAGGTATTCAGCCAGGCACATTATTTGTCAGTTTAATACATGTAAGTGTTTCACTTTGCGCCTCCGTCACATGTTTTGGAATTCTAATTCAAATAACACGTCACGCCATCTAGCGGTGTGTGGAGGCAAATTGCTGTATTATAATATGTTGGGTTGCTGTAATAGGTGTATGATAAATGTTGCCTGGTATAACTAGACCAACGAAATGTGTGGAATGCACAGCGAACTTCATATCGACGGTTAAAGGAAGTCTAGTGCGAAGTTTTGGTCAAAAATGAGTTATGAATGCCATCCTATTAAAAAAAATTCGCTCTTTCTAATGCGCTAACTCCCATAGCTCTACGATGATTTTTGTTGTTGTTTATGCACAAGCAAACAACTGCGTTTTCGAAGTATGATTTTGGTGTAACCGACAAGATTTTGGCCTTTTTTGTCCTAAAGGCGCTTGTGACGTAAAAAAATCGTGAAACCACATTAATAGGAATGCCAATAAATGCCTTTATTTTGTTAATGGAAGTTACTCGTAAATGGAAGGTTGTGGATTCGAATCCCGGTAGAGCACAAAAAATATACTACTTATATTTCCAAATATGCTCTTTGCTGGGTTGAAAAATTCATAAACCTTTACCAAAAACCATTGTCTACTCTTGCTCTTAATCGTATTTTTAATGCTGTTGGTTTTCCTAATAAATATAAAAAAAAAAAGACCGGTCACTGAAAGGTACATCCAACATTACTACAACTGGGTCTTTCTTGAGAATTGGCGCTTTCTACAGCGACGACCAAGCTCTCAGAGGGCTCTTGAGGTGTGATACACACAAAAACAGCGCTTTATTATTATTATTGGGATGATTTACTTGGTGAGTGCCGTTTTTGAGTCAATTACACCTCAATAGCCCTCTGCGAGCTTGGTCGTCACTAAAAAAAGCGCCCATTCTCAAGCAAGACCCAGTCGCTGTAAGTCTTTGGTGTGTATGAATTGTTCAGCCAGCAAAGTGCAAATTTGAAAATATTAATGGTATATTTTTTGTGCTCCGCCGGGATTCGAACCCACAACCTTCCATTTACGAGTCAGAAGTGTTCAACACCAGACTACGGACCGGTCAACTTATCAAAAATTTTTTAATCAGAAAAAATAAAAACCAAATAGTTTTATTGCCAGTTAATACAAAAATATTTAATTATTTTTAGGTAAATAAAATCTTAAGCCATGTCCATATTGCACAAGGTGTAACCAAGCTGCGATAATAATTATTTATGTAGGTTTCGACTTCGTGCCCGCCCCTTAATAAATAATTAATATTGTGAAACTATAGCTAATGACATTAAGCTACAGTTAAATACATTAGATTCCAGTTAATTACAAGAGAACGAGATTTGCGCCACCTTAAAGCAATCTGATATAACCGGAAGCATCGCCTTGGATTATATTTTACATTCATTACAAGCAATGACCTGGAAATTTTAATTATCAACACCTGAAATAGATTTTTGAAGTAAATAATCTAACTTGCAAAGATATAATAATATTTACTATTCATTTTAAATGCATACTCAAAAGCAGACACGCGCTTGCAAATGCTGCATGTGTACTTGCAAATTAATATCCGAACCACGACTGAACATAAACCCTGAAACTTTTGCCGAACTTCCCTGAAACAAAACAGTGACATTATCAAAGTGAATCCTATTTTACAGTATTGGTGGTCAGCCTTATATTAACCTATAAGTCAAGGAATTGATGAAACTTATGACACTTAAAAGCCTCTATAATCTTTAATCTTAGTTGCAAAGATACAATAATATTTATATTACTTTTAAATGCACGCTCAAAAACAGACACGCTCTTGCAAATGTTGCATGTGTACTTATACTTACAAATAAAATCCAAACGTCAAATGAACATAAATCCTACAACTTTTTCCGACCTTCCCTGACACAGGGGTGAGTGACATTGGCAAAGTGAACCATTTGGTGGTCAGCCTCAATGTCATTTAAATAATTAAATTTTGCATTATTGCTGTAAAGAGGACTTTTAAGGGTTGACGAAGAATATCTATCTCACTTTGCTTTGCAAATGTCACCCCTGTTTCAGAAAAAATTGGCAAAAGTTTCAAGGCTTCATTTGAGGTTAAGATTTTAATTTGCAAGTACACACACCACATTTGTAAGCGCAAACTTCCATACGTGTCTGCTTTTGGAATGAATTTAATATGAATACAAAATTTTAATATTTCTCTGCAACTTATGAATTATACTCGTCAAAAAATCAAAGGATGTTTTGAATGTGCCGTGTGCATCCATTTTTATTTTCCCATATGTTATCCCGTTTCCTGAAAGGATTTAATCTGCAGATTCAACAAATGGTTTTGTAAAAGTCTTCATTTGTTAGTGGATGCATTATTTATTTCCTAGCAGAGTGTATTGAAGTAGATTCCAAAAAAAAACGAACACAAACAAACTAAAAAAACATGCATCGGGCATTGTTGGATCGTAGCACATTGTAGTGCGATACGAGCGCATTGACTAGCCGGCGTAGACCCTCAACGGTTCTTTGGTTCTACGCTAAGAGAAACAAAATATAAGAGGGAGTGATGAAACATTGCTGGATTTATTTAAATAAACTTTTAATATTTTCTTAACCCTAGCTCTTTGGTGTGTGATTTAAAACTGTACAAAATATTTACTTCATTTGTATTTACTTTGTATGTTTCGTTTGTACAGTAAATTTATTTCTAGTTGGTTCTCTCCGGTTCTTAGTCCGGTCGATAGCTCAGTTAGTAGAATGATTGCATTCCACGCTGTGAGCTCGGGTTCGAATCCCACCGAGGCGAGGGTGTCAGAAATGATTTCCCGTTTCCAACTTCCACTTCAGTTAAAGTGGGGGTTTCCCAGCTCCCGAGGGAGCTGGTACTCATTTCTTGTGAAGGCTGAGTAAACCTTGCCGGTATTTTATTTTGGGTTTGAAATAAACACCGAAACGGGAAATCATTTCTGTCCCCCTCGGCGGGATTAGAATTTGAGCTCTTGACATACGATTCAAGCACTCTACCAACTGAGCTATCGAGTGGACTAATAAATATTTGTACTCTTTAAAACATATTCCCCTCTTTTTCTCAGTTTGGTCACTATGGTACTTAGCAGTGGCGAAGGGTGCCACACAAGCCGATTCCCATCGGTTTCCCGTTTAAAATAAGGCAAAAATGATAATAAAGTAGACTGCATGGTTTCAATGGGGAAAAAATACGTATTGTTTATTTGGTTGGAAATGTATTTTTTTACTTTGTGCCTATATTTTTTAACTACTTTGTTACATCATTTTAAAAGGGAAGCCGATGGGAACCGGCTTGTATGGCACCCTTTGCCACTGGTACTTAGTGTTTATTTTAATCACGCATTTAATTATAAAACGTGTAACAATGGCAACAGATAAACATACAAAATACCTAATATCAATTTATTGTAGACAAAAAAATGCGAAAGAGTTCTCTCTCTCGTAGCATGTAGTGACTCGTAGCCTACCGTTCTACTAGAATACATGGGAGCCCATCTACGAAATGAGTGAAGCGGTCTACGCCGGTACTGCCTTACCTCCCGCTTCCACCCCCTCTCATCCCCTCCACGCTCACCTGACCTCAGTACAGTGGGTCCAAAATGAATGTAAGATAGGAGATCAACGGGGAATTGAAAGGAAAATATTGAAAATCTGAGTGTATTTCTTTTTACTTTCTTATGTTTCTTGTGTGTACATTTAAGAATATTTATTTCCTCCAAATTCAATATTTCAAAATTTTCCATTTGAAAATTTTTGCTTTATTTAAAACTGTTGCTGTCACTTTGACGCCACTCCGCCAAGTGTGGTCAAAGCCTACAAATCTAATCTAATCTAATCTAAGTTGCAAAGATATGTTACATTGGAGATTCACATTACATGCATTCTCACAACCAGACACGTACAAAATCGCGCTTGCACATGCCTCATGTGAACCTACAACATAAAAACCAAATCTCCAATGGACATACACCCTGCAACTCTTGCCGTCCTTCCCTGAGCCAGGGTAACATTGGAAAAGTGAACCATTTTTACAGCATGGGTGGTCAGCCGCATACCAACTTATAAGTCAAGGAACATACATGACAAATTACATTTTTAAATCAACAAATAATAATATATATGGACAACAAACAGAAAACAAATTCCAATTTAACAAACCCATACAAAGAGTTTGAGTTTAAGGCTGGTTTTAGTGTCGCGCTGACAACGCGCTGACCGTCAGCGCTGACCGTTCAAAATATATGAACTTGTAGGAAGCGTTTTAGAATGGCGCGTAGCTGTCAGCGCGACAAGTTCATATATTTGGCTGTCAGTGCTGACGGTCAGCGTGTTGTCAGTGCGACACTAAAACCAGCCTAAGAGCATCGTGCGGTTGATAGCTCAGTTGGTAGATTGCTTTCACTTCATGGCAAGAGCTTGGGTTTATTTAAAAAAAAAAATACAAAAAAAGGTGTATTCAGCCTTCATAAGAAATAAGACTCATCCCTCTTGCGAGCTGTGAAACCCCCACTTTAACAGAAGGGGTTGACGTAAGGCCAGCCCACTTACCTGTTAAAATAAATAGCTTCCACTCGCCACATGCGTAAGCCTTCGGGGATAACGTGTCAAGAAGTCACACTATGTGTGTATTTTGGTTGCGTTTTCGTTTACCTCATTTACGAAAAAAATACATGTTTTCCGGTTTTGGTTCTATACTACTGCAATAAAACACAATTTACAGTTATTTTGTTTCAACTGTCGTCAAAAGAATCTACCACCCACCTGTAAAATAAATGGATGAATATATTTTTTGTTATTTCAATTACAAATGATTATTTTTTTTACTCAAATGTAATTCATTGCGTTGAATAATTGTGTTTTCTTTGGCGTATAAAATAATCCAGCCAAACGCCCACTGCCCGTAATAAAAAATATAGAAAGCTTAATAATAATAAGTCTGTGGCATTATGAGTATTCCGTGTGGCGCCCTTGGGTTCGTCCATTACCCCCTCCCCAGGAGAACAGGTAAACCCCCCCCCTCAGCCTGGACAGGTCCAAAACCTACCGGCCATATCTCTGGGCCCCATTCTGTGAGAGCTGCTTCAGACTTGGTGATTTATTTAGTGATAAGTGGCAGGTGGTAAGTACAAGAAGGAAGTTCTCTAGAAAATAACGTAGCATATGGACTGGAGGATAGTTACCAGGTTGTATCCTGAAAGAAAAAGTTGAGACATCACACGGCTAAGAATTTTTGTTCAACTTGAACCATCCGCGCCGAAAGCTTATCGACTCTATTGGATTGTATGAGGTAAACTCATAAAAAAAACAGTAAAACTTATAATGATCGCTGAAAATCTGTATTTTGTGGAGTTACGTGTGTAAAATGATTACACGCAGAATGTCAACAAGTAAAAGATAGGAAAAACTATATTCTCTGCTTTTTATTCTCAAGAGAAAAGAACTACAAAAACATACTACCTGATAATTTTCTCAGCAAAAATAAAAAACTGAAAACCATATTTTAATTTAAATAATCGCCCCTCATTTATTATTATTCTGACCGAATTATTATTTTATATTAATAAAATCAATTGATATGCCTGAAAATGGAATCAATCTTATTATTGCGCTGTTTTAGAACAGTTAGAACGAGTCCATTCGTCAGGAGCTACTTCTGGATAACTTCACTCTGGCCAATATATATACACACCGTATTCTTCAACTCTTCGGACACGTTGTCCGTGGCAATGAGGATAGCCTGGAACGACTAGTTATGATCGTTGACTTGTTAAAGAAGAGAAGAAGAGGAAAATCTCCCATACGATAGACTGATCAAGTGAAGACAGCAACCGGCACCATGGTGGTTGGAGTGCTGCGGGCAACGCAGTCAAGAAACAACTGGGGAAGAGTGGTTGCTTACACACGCGTCACAACACTCAGCAATAAGGAAAAAGATTGAGAAAAAGTGAGTTGTGAAATTGCAGCGTCTATGTACGATGAGAAACACGCACAGTTAATTACTTGCGCTTGTGTACTGTCCAGGTCTGTTGTTCCCGGTCTCAGATCCAATATGCGATAAAAGCAGAAAAATCGCCTCTTAAAAAATAGCCAATTATTTGCGAGCGTCCTGGGCAATTGCAAATTACAATTCTGTCAATAGATGGCTAAACCCCCGAGCGATAAAAACACAATGCCGCCCTTCCTTCAAACTTCCGTGGTCATAACGCGTTATTGTACGCATAAAAATTTAGCGCTCAAGAAATGGTTTTAACGCTAATAATAAAATTACAATTATTTTCTATCGATCGAGAAAAAAAATTGAGAAGGGAAAATTGAAAATGCATGTGCGAAACTTTTTCAGACATATAACAAAACAAAAATTGAGGAAGGAAATTGAATGAAAAACATTTATGAAACTTTTTTATAAAGCACGTATTATATCAAAATTTATGCTTTTATTTTGGAGCTTTAACTATAGTGGTTGGCGTAAGGCTCCTTACCTGTTAAAAGAAATACATTCTACTCGCCACATGCAAAACCCTTCGGGGGTTACGCGGTGAGAAGTTGCACAATATGTGTAACTTTTCTGCGTTATGAACGTACAAATCATTTTTCATATTTTAACGTACGGTCTTTTTTATATCCTACCATTTTTTTTTTGGAAACACTTCAATTAGGCCCGGTAAATTGAACTGTAGTAATATTTTAGTTAACTATTACTTGAACTTTTATTCAAAATACTCAATCTCGAGTTAACTAAAACCGAACATTACCGAAGTATGAAACCACGCCCCCAAATCTTGTAATTTATTAAAATGCCATTTAAAAGCTTTAAAACAAACAACTATCCATAAAAATCATATGCCTAACATTCAGTAAGCTAGAAAACGAGACAAAAAATGTTCAGTTTGCAACAATTTTGATGTATCCTTACATTAAAAAAAACAACTGCTGTCAGTGAAGCGCCGCCATCTTGAAAATCGAAAGTTAAAGTTACTAAATATTTACTGCCGAAATTCGGTGAGTGAAATATTTTGATGATTTAACTAAAATTGCATTTTAGTTAACTTTACGATACTTCAAAATACCGGGCCTTAGTAACGTCATGCTTCATTCATATAGAGTTGTCCACAAGAAAAAAGACCGTTTAGGAGATCGAGGTGATCTTAGGTTTCTGCTCCAATAGCATATGTAGAACGACCTCCTGATGACCTGTGAAAGATAGAGCTGGAGAGCACATTCAAAAAGAAGTTGAAGACCCACCTGTTTGCGCACTTGGATCAGCAGGCGCTTTTGGAAAAGCTAAGTTTCATGAAAATTCTGCATGTGATTATTTTTTTCAAAATAATATAAATTTTCCAACCACTCTTATCAAGGCTCTATTACGCGTTTACTTTAAATGACAGAAAAAACATCAATAGGAGAGAACGAGCAAAATTTTGAGAAGGTTTCAAAAACTGTTAATCAAGTGAAATTCTTGTTTTCATTTTTAATTTTCTACTGTGACCTCAGAATCAAACGTCAAAAATGTTCAATTTACAATGCTGTAACCTAAAAAACATACTTTTATCATTTATTTTTTTTAATATAGAAATCCAGTAAGTTTTGTTTTGGTTAGGTTAAATTAGGTTAGGTCAAACGTCAAAAATATTCAACACAATGTTGTTCCCAGAAAACATACTTTATTCAATTTGTTTTTTTTAGATATAAAATTTCAATAAATTTTGTTTTGGTTAGGTTAAGTTAGGTTAGGTCAAACGTCAAAAATTTTGAAACAAAAAAAAACGTACTTTGTCAGTTTTTTTTTTTTATAAGGAAATTCAGTTAATTTTGTTTTGGTGACCAACCATACTCGTATCATAAATAACCTTAATTCAAAAATTAAAAACTCAAACGGCGCTCTGTAAATAGTTCCATTACGAGCATTATCATCCCCGAATGTCCCTCGCGAGTCCATCACGGCTAATTGTGATCATAAAAAGCCCGCCAGTCCCGCAGCCCTAGTAATTATATGGAGGGAGGAAGTGCTCCATGTTCCGAGTCACCAGCCCGCCATTACCAGCTGATTTACATCTGCCGAACCACGAAAAGGCGCCTCAGGGACCAACGCTCAGCTGAGTCTGTGGTCACATTTAAGTCCACCCTGATAGTGTCAGAATAAGGTAATTTAATATTGCTTGATTTTTTGTTTCCAGGTTTTGACCGTGATCCATAGTTTTTCTTGTCTTCTTCTTTATTTTTCTTCTTCTTGATACTTCATGAAGACTTCAGCTTACATTTTGCCACCCCTGTGTGTGACTTCTTCGAAGCTCTGCTCCCTTCTGATGTTTGAACGAAAGACGGCGTCTTTTTATTTGTAATTGCTAAAGGGGGCAAAAACTATGGACCGTGGTCGAAGCCCGGAATCAAGCATCTGAATCCGGCCGTGAAAGCCTAAAAACAAAATAATTTAATATTGTAATGATTTGACTTGGGGTTTTTTTTTAATTAAATTGCTCTTTAAATTTATTTCACAAGATTTATATTTCGCGTAACGATGATTAAAGCCTGTCCCTGTCCCACAGAATCTTTGCTCTTATATATATGTGCGGCAGTAATGTTTCTTGCTTGATTCTACCTTGATTCTTGATATTCAAGAACATGGTAGATACTTCCATAATGTATTATACTAGAGCAAGGGTCGGCAAGCTGCGGCTCGCGAGCCACATGCGGCTCTGTAGTTCCATACGCAAATATTAAAAAAATATCAAAGAAAACGGCTCGTGTCCGCATGAGCTCACGTTACATTTGTAACAATATTTTTATGATTTTTGCGGGCTCAATTCAATTCAAATTGCGGTGATTTATTTTTACACAATTTATTTCAGATACGGTTCACATACAGAGACACATTACACCTTCACCATACAACGGTCCGTTGGCTTATGTCTCCACAAATATTGGGAGCTTAAGGGTGATCGAGAGGTCAGCGCGCCCAACTTTGATGACCAAAATGGCCCATTTTGTAAGTGGTAAGGTAGTATTTTTTCTCCAGATTAAATTAACACATAAAATTAGGTATTTTTTCCCATAAAATACAAATTCAAAATAATTTTATTTACGGAGATACCTTAAATGGAGATTTCCAGTGTTCTTATGAATAAATCCTAATTTTTTTTTATTTCAAAACATTAACTTTGATTAGTTGTATTTTTTCTAGATGAAAATTATTTTTTTAAACTTTTCATTGGTTCTTTATAATTATTTAAAAAGTACCCAAATTTTGCATATCTTCGTGTAGCTAAAATTGCATTTTAATTGTATATTTTCTTTTTAGGATTTGAAGTGATATTTTTTATGTGTTTAATGTAATTCTTATTTTATTTTTCCTCTTCCAATTTATATTTAGTAATGGAAAAAGAATGATTTTCATACTAAACGCGATCCACCCTAGTGCGCCATTGTGTCGGTTTTTTGAACTATTCAAACAATTATATTTCCGAGAGACAAAAATTCTGACACATTTTCGGTGTTCATATTTCCCCAGAAGCAAATATTTTTTTACGTTGTAACTCGGAGTTATCGTTTTGTAAAAATGCATCAAAATTAAGACGGCCACACGGCGCTGTTTAAAATCGTTTTTTATTTTTTGTTTTCTCCGTGTTTGTTTTTAAACGTCCAATGTTATACTCGAGGCATAAACGTATTTTTGCGTGCGTTAGAATGAACGTACAAAATCATTTTTTATACTCAACCACAGAGTTTTATTATAATATATAGAAATTGAGACGCTCGTGAGAGGTGCTGCTTTACATCCTGATACATTATTTGTATGCGCCGCGGCTCAGTTATAACGTTGACTTTCATACTTGGAGTTTAAATTCGCCTGCCCGCTTTCAATGCTGGTGTTTAGTCCAAAGTCTTCCAGAAGTTAAAAACATTTTTAGTAAATTGTAAATATTAAGATTTTTTTTATCAAGATCGTTTATTTCTGAAATGTAATTTGTTGTGTACATTTCTTGACTTATAGGTTGGTATGCGGCTGACCACCCATGCTGTATAAATTGGTTCTGCGTGTAAAACGTGTCTGCTTGTGAAAATGCATGTAATGTGAAACCCCAATGTGGCATATCTTTGCGACTTAGATTAGATTAGAACGTTATTTATTACATGCAAACCTTGACTTATAGGTTGGTATGCGGCAGACCACACATACTGTAAAAAATGGTTCACTTTGCCAATGTGACCCCTGTTCCAGAGAAGGTCGGCAAGTATTGCAAGGTTGATGTTCATTTGAGGTTTGGATTTTTAATTGTTAATAAACACTCAGCATTTGTATGTGCGAACTTTACAAGTGTTTGTTTGTGGGCATGCATTTGATATGAGTTTTTAATGTTTATATATCTTTGCACTATAGATTACAGATTATTTTAGAACTTGCATACGTTTTTTACTGTATTTGAAGAAATTTGAAAGGCTCTATGGAAATTTGTATGTTCGGGTGTTAATATATAATATTTTTTTATATATTGTTTTTTTAACAACTTTGACAAGGCCGTACTGATTTATATCTGTATGATAATCTCATATTCGTGTTTAGATGTTGTTTATGTCTTGCTTGAATTATGTCTTCATACTTTTAAAGTTTTTTTTGTAATAATTCCCATGAAGATTTTGAAAAATGGAGTAATAAATGGGCATCCGTATCCATCACTGAAACTATCGGATACTCGTTAATAAAAAAATCGTATTCGTATCTATCCAAAATAGATTAAAAAATATAATAAAAATGACATCTGTTACATCGTTTCATTATGATTTTCATTTTTCAGTGAATACAAAGCTTTAGTAATAATCACGTATACTTGTGTGACTGATAAAAAACTAAATGATAGCCTTGAAATATTGCCATCCAATCAATGTTCTTATTTGTAGGTATTTTATTTTAAAATTTTCTTAAAAATCTAATATCCGTGAGGAAACCCTTCAAAACTAGCGGATATCCGAAATAATACCGTTTCCATTCCCGACAAATTTGGAGACTGTGCAGAAATGTGAAACATTTTATGAAACGTTTATTATTAAGATACATTTTTTATTTTGTTCTTCGTTTGTCCTGCCTTCATAAGTATAACTAGATATGTTGTGGATATTATTTTACCCGTAACTGAAACTTTCAAGTATCCGAAATAAAAATTAAAACGTGTCCGCAACCGAAACAAAAGTTTCGGATAATGTCGCATAGGGGTGTAGACGGAGTTTAAATAAAACATGTTATTATACTGTGTAACAAATAAACAAAACCTCACATGAACATAAACCTTGCAACTCCTGTCGCCTGTCCCTGAAACCAGGGTGGCATTGGCAAAAGTGAACCGATTTTTACAGCACGGAGGGTCAGTCTCATACCAATCTATCAGTCAAGGAGATATCCTTTTGCCGAAATCGAAATAATATTATTGCAATATCCGTATCTGTATCCTTTATTTTACATCGATAGCATCTCTGTCATTCCACGTTTGTGTTTTTATTCATTCGTAGACAAATCAATAAATAAAATTTACACCACACAATCGTATTAAAATGAATCATTTTGTGCGTGATAACCACAATCTACAATCTAAGTCGAAGAGTTATGTATATCTACTCATTTCTTGTGAAAGCTGAGAAAGCCGTGCCTTGGGTGGTCAGCCTCATATCAACCTATAAGTCAAGATAAAAAATGAAATATAAAAGGAAAAAATATTTTTTTGGCATAATTTGTTTTAATACAATCGTTTGCTACCACTGAGACTTCCACATAGATAATTTTATAAAAAATACACGCCGCGTGTGATACAGCGGGACAGACGAAACAGAATGTTTTTGTTATATTTAAAAAAAAGATCTGCACACACAACGTGTTTGTCTGTAAAACGCAAAAAAATGTTTAAGTTATTTTACAAATGTAAGATACTTGTGCAGAATATTTTCTTTCGTAATTGTACGTAATTGTCTTTCTGTGTCAGATTCGCAGCCGTTAATACTCAAACATAGCGTTTAAGCAAAAGTTTAAAAAACTTAAACGCTCGCTAAGAGCGTCAAGATAATTTACATTATTTTTTTGTGAAACGTAATGCTTGAGTTAAAACATAAAGTTATGTACTTCAGTAACGACATCTGGCCAGGGACAATCAAAGTTTTTTCGCTGTAAAATTAGGAAAATCACAAAAATACTTCCATAGAGGTTCTTTAGTCCCGATATTAATAATCTTCTTAAGCTCTCGTATACCCTTAAAGACTATTGGGGAAAATCGGTGTAATTTAAAACGCGCAAATTTGAATTATATTTCTTTACTGTCAACATGTGTGCAACTTAGATTATTTTATGCGTAGATCACTTCGATTCTTTAACATCTTAATCGTCGGTTGAGTCCACGCTTTGACAGACTAATGGTGCTTGCGCTGGAAGTTTCATCAGCACGGTCATTCTTACCTACCGAATTTTGTAATATTTGTATGAAAACAAATCAGTTGTTTACTTGCGGCCATCTTGGATTGACAGGTCTTCATATAAATGCATCATTAGTTTGTCAAAGCGTGGGCTCAACCGACGACTAAAATGTCTAAGAATAGCCCCGTTATTGTCCAACTTAACCCAAGAATAAGAAGATATTCTCAATTTATTGTTGAAGAATCAACCAATGTTTTTAATACACGAGTAAAATACGGCACATGAATGTTATAGCGTCTCAATTTAAAAGCAGTACAATAAGCATAGAACAAGGCGTACCTAAAGATAAAAATGTATAAAAACAATCACTAGAGGCGCTATTGTATCTTCCATATTTTTTTGTTTCACGATTGTTTAATGTTTACCTACGCATGTTTTATACTCGGAGTACAGCACATAATTTTGATTTACCTCACCAATAAGGAAGAGATCCTTCCCTAAACCGAAGTCTTCATAACTTAAGCCCTCGTCCTTCCGGCCATAACATTTAAATCCAATAACATACGCGGCCGTTATTAGGTACAGTATAAAACTCAACGCTCACACTCACCCACAGAGTTTTAGATTAATCCCTGAAAACCAAAACACACACTGTGAGTGATATTTACGTTCTCATACATTTTTGTTGGCTAATGCAATGGCTTAATGTTAATACTTGGGTTACAGACTATTACCACCTCAAGACTATTTCATTCCGTTTCATTTCCGACCTGCCGATACAAAATACAGGCTCATGCGGGGATAGGGCGCCGAGTCGGTACACTGTACACGAAAAGTAGTTTTTTTAATCACAATAAAAAAGCTTAACCTCCAAGACATATTGTTTTTCTAATATAGCAATACTTTACAAAAATATCTATGTCATATTTTTCTAACATTGTTCGGCCAGTTTTTCTAAACGGATGTAAAGCCTGAAGTGTAATCTAATCAAAGTTGTAAATAAAGTTGTTAAGTATGTAACATTGGGGATTCACATTACATGCATTCTCACAAGCACCCACGCACAAGTTCGCGCTTGCGCATGCCGCATGTTAACCTACAACATAAAAATCAGATTTCAAATAGGCATACACCCGCAACTCCTGCCGACCTTCCCTGAAACAGGGGTGACATTGGCAAAGTGAACCATTTTCAACAGCATGGGTGGTCAGCCGCATACCAACCTATAAGTCAAGGAACTTACTCAGAGTCTTACTCAGAAACAAAAAAAGTTATCCAGGCCAACAAAAACGTTTTAAAACGTCGAAACTGTACCTGAGAGTGTTTCCCCTCATGTCTGGTAAGCTCCTATTTCCTCAATGTACAGATTCCACTCATGTGAAATCTTGCTTATTTGATCTATCCATTTAAACCTTGATCTTCTTTTCCACCCTTACCTTTGACAATTCCTTTGCTTACTCGTTTTGTTGGTCATTCATTTTTCGTAGATCCCAAACCATCTAATAGTACTCTATTGTACTTTCACTTTCATATTCTCATTTATACCGCTCTCATTCATAGCCCAGTCACCTAGAACCCCATCATTCAGAATCTTGTTTGGATTAAAAATCTTGAATTGAATAAATAGCTGAATAAGAGTCGATTGGAAAACATGGAAAAATGAAGGGAACTCACGTCTACGAGTGGAAAGAAAAAGAGGAAAAGACCATATTCGAGACTCAGCCTCCTTCTTCACAGACCTTGGTTTCTCAGCCCAATAAAGTTGTTAACGAGATATAACTTGGTTTTGGAGGCTCGATGTCTTTACGGCTACATTCCCAGCTTCTGTCTCCTAACTACTGTTCCATTACCCAAGTACAAAACTTCAGCAATTACGTTTATTAAAAAATGTAGGAAAACTTTAACGCTCACCAAATTCTCTGTTCTACTTTATTTATATTTTTGCTTTGGTTAAGGTTACACGTAGGGTTTTATACTTGAAGTACGGGGTATAGAGCCTTCTCTGGATAAGGCTTTCCTCTGTCAGACGATGCTAGAAACAAAGATCAACAGGAGATTGGATTCCCAGCGCCGCCAAAAAAACGTAACCAATACCTGAATTTACGGTGTTTATTTATATCAGATATTTTTACGGACCATGTGAAAAGAAAAACAAGTTTTCTGTGCCTTTTTTCAGAGTAATATCTGATGCCTTTAGGAGATTTCCTTATTTTTCTGCAAAGGACGATGAAATGAGAAAAAAAGTACCAAAACATAAAAAAATAAATTGTACAGTGGACTGCACAGGACTTTATAGCACAAAATACGGTCATGTTTAGGTCATAGCCAATTTTCATAACAAAGCATTTAGTTGTGTGTAAGTAATGAAGCTAATCTTTTTAAGCAATCGTCTTTTTGCAGTATTATCATTGATCCCGTTTGTATCAAAACTAAAACTTTGTTTGGTGGGTACCTATACTTTTCATTGATATTTTGGAAAGTTATGATTGATTATTATATGGGTACAACTTACTAGATTTTAAGACTCGTAGCCTAGTATTTTATATTAGGCGTTTTAGTACCAAGAATATTACAATTATTTTTGTATTAAAATTTGTCACTTTGTATGGTGGCTACACCTTATAATATTTATTTGAAAAAAGTAATGATTAATGTATGTAGGTATATTTAAGAGCTTTCTAATTGTAGAACATTATTTTTTAGTTAACCCGTTCTCTGCCGGGAAAATTTAAAATATGGTTTTCTCTTGTATGGCAACCCCCAAAACAAAGAGTATTAAGAGGCAATGCTTATAGTTGTTTTATAGCAATTGATTGAGAGAATTGTTATGTAGCTTTATTTATGGGTATTAGACGTTTTGCTACCAAAAATATTACAATAATTTTTTGTATGAAAATTTGTCACTTAGTATGGTGGCTATACTTTATAATCTTTTTTTGAAAAAAGTAATGATTCATATATGTAGGTATATATAAACGCTTTTCAATTGTAGAACACTATTTTTTAGTTAACCCTTTCTCTGCCGAGAAATTTAACATTTTTTTTTTCTCTAGTATGGCAACCCCCAAAACAAAGAAAATTATGAGGCAATGGTTATTGTTGTTACATAGCAGTATTATAATGAGGATTATGCAGAAAAAATAAAGAAAATCGTAGGAGCCGTTTTTGAGAAAATCTCATTTGAAATTTTCAGCTGTTCGGAAGCCATCTTGAATTTTCTAAAATTTGAAAAATGTTTCACTATGAGTTATAGTGATTACAAAGTTCTTTCTGATAAAGTTAAGAAACATAAAAAAAAAATGCGTTCTGATGGGTTTTTGTAGCCTTTTAATTTCAATTTTTGATATCATGTAAACGGCCCTTTATGTTTTTATTTTTAAAATTTTTATTTAATTTTTATATAGAATTTGATGTTACGTATAATATTGTACAACATATCTTTTTTGTCAATGCTGTCACTTCTGAGAAAATCACAATTGTTTATTTTTTTCATATGGCAACTCATAGACGCAGATTAGTAAAAATGTTGCCATAACTAAATTTGATAAGAATGTATCAAGCAACTACTTTACTGAAAATTTAAAAAAAATCGTTAGAGCCGTTTTTGAGAAAATCGCATTTGAAGTTTTCTCCTCTTTGGAAGCCATCTTGAATTATCAAAATAGTGAAAAACAAATTATAGTGCAAAGAAGTTTATAAATTTTTCTTTCTTGTGAACCTAAAAAAAGTTTTACAAAATTGCGTTTTTATGGGTCTTTTTAATATTTTCGATGAAAATTTTGAGATCGTGTAAACGGTACTTTAAGTAAAAATTTTTTTTAAGTATTCTTTAAATTTTTGTAGAAATTAATATTGCGCGTAATATTGTAGAACATTTTTTTTTGTCAACCCAGCCATTTCCGAGATAATCACAATCGTTTTTTTCTTTCATATGGCAACTCATAGACGCAGGTTGAGAAGAGTGTTGCCATAACAAATTTTCTTTGCGACAATTTAAGCAACGACCACACTGAAATTTTAAAGAAAATCGTTAGAGCCGTTTTTGAGAAAAATACAATTTTATGTTTTTTTTGTATCGCAGCCATCTTGAATTTTCAGGTTGGTGCCATGCCGGTCGGCTCATCAAAATCTGTGGTTGTCAATTCTCTAAATTCAAAAATTGGTGTCTCTGCGATTAGTAGTTCCGGCTGGGACATACATACATCCATACGGACGGACGGACGGACGGACAGGTTCGACAAATTAGGTTTTTTTGCATGTCCTGGTGCAGGACAACTCATTTCCGTTGAAACCTCATTTTTTTTTTTTCGGACGAATACAATACTTTATAACAGTCCTTCGGACTGCTATAAAGTAAAAATATTGTCGTAATTTTGTAAACTGATCATATTTTAATAATTGTGTGTTAAAAAAAATAATAAAATACCTCGTTAATGGCAGGTACATCAGGTAGAAATGGTATCTAAAGATAAGTTCACATTCGACAGCTATTTTCCCGACTTTATTCCATGGAAAAGCTAAGCAATAAACAACTATCCTGTGAAACAGGTAACAACATAGTCTAATCCAGAATGTAAACTTACATTTTTGCACTTTTTTCTTGGGAAAAAAGGTTCCTGATTGGAAGTAAGAAGAAAGACACTTTCTTCGTAGCGAACTTTTTCCATGCGCTGAATCTGAGAATGCAGTATCCCTAATTACCTCTTTTTCTGATAAAGAAACTCAGAACAGAAAAATGCATTTTGCATATTTAAGCAATCTCAATAGTTAAACATGTAATTAACAAAACAATTTTGTCAGGATTGTTTCCACCTATTAGTTTTCTTTTTTTAATATTTATTTTGTAAGAATAATTCCTTACAATTTTTAAACTAAATAGCTTACTAGGCTAAATTTCGTAGCGGCTTTTGCTGTAACTGCAACTCTGCTGCCTTCCCCTAAGGGTGGCCAGAACTGCTGCAGAGCTGCCTTCCCTTCTTCTTATCTTTGCATACATCTTGAAATAAGTTCATATTCATCACTTTTTCATACATTTCCTTCTTTTATGTTCAATAAATATTTCCCATTCTTTCATAATTGAACAAATTTGATCAAACTATAATTCTCTTCGACTTTCCTGTCCTCTATCTTCTTTTTACATATTATTTGTATACACACAATATCAGAGAGTCAATGAGTCTGACTTTCAGAAATGATAAAAAAGAGAAATTTGCAAAGATATGAACATTTAAAATTCACAAATGCACAAACCTTAGAAAATTTTAAATTAAATTAAATGCACGACCACAAGCAGACACGTGTAAGTTCGAGCTAACAAATGCAGCATACGTACTTACAAATTCAAATCCTAACCAAAAATGAACATACACTCTGATATTTTTGCGGACCTTCCCTGAAACAGGGGCAACAAAACATTGGCAAAGGGAACCATTTTTTAAAGTATAGGTGGTCAGCCTCTTTCAAATTTAAAGAAATAACAAAATCAGACATTTAATATTTTAATTGAAAAATAAGTTGAAAACTTAAAAATAAAAAATCTCTTTAGCGTTTTCCTGAAATGTATATCTTTGTATTTATATGCATGTACTTAGGTAAAGCTGTCTGTATAACTTTGCAAAGAATTTGAGTAAACGAGTTAATTTACGGCTCCGAGGTAGGAATGCTTCAGACAAAAGTTGTAATTATCCGAGAAGGGGGATGAATCGTTAATATTTCAGATGGAAGGGATGAAACTTAAAGGATGAGAAAGGGATTGTATCAAAAATGGCATCCCTGAAAAGTAGCGACTGCAAGGCAGTAACGGGTACAACACTTTAAAAAAGAGGACATATAATATTTTTATGTAAATAGCAAATACTTATAAATATTTATGTAGGTAGATATAACATTTGTAGCTGATAAGAGTGTATATAAGTTGGATTAATTAATATAAGTACCTAGGGTAAAGAGATATTCAAGTTTATGTACTGGAAGCTTTTAGAAGGCCGTCATTCTGGAAGGTTCCAGCAAAATTGGCTTCTAGTTACTTCTATCGTTTGAGTATAAAAAGCCGCAAACAGCTTGCAGGCAGTCAGTCTATATACGACGCTTTGCTTTTGAACAAGAAAGACATTATCAGAGAACACCAACCAACTGTGAAATAAATGTTAATTGCTTAACCATAAATGTGAATTATTAAAAAAAATATATAAATTGTTAAATCAATCTAAGTGTAAAAGAAATATCCTGTAACGAAGACCAGTTTTTTTTTAATTTATAGACTATTTGAACCCTAAAAACACAACAATTTAGGTACAATTGATTTTTGTAACTATAGAAATTTACAAAATAAAGCTTCATTTGAGTTATGTACAATGAAAAACATTTTTTAAGGCATCCTGTGCGAAAACTCCCCATATTTCAGAGACTTGTTGTAGTGCCATAGAGGTGTTCGTGATGTGGCAGTTTATGTCCTGATTCTTTGTTGCAGGGCTGTTAGCTGCGTAGTGTTGTTGTCACATGTTGAAACATGGATCTTTAAACTAAGAGTATTTAAATACAAAAGCATTTTAAAAATATGTGTTTAATTGTTGGTTTATTGAAATTAAAGTAATTTACCGACAATTCTGACATAAACGCAATGCAACTAAGCTACACAAAAGTTTGACATCTTACCGCGTTCTACTCGAAAGAGTAGAACCAATTTACTTTCACAGGTAATAGGGCCTTCAGTAATCTCCCATTTCAATTGAATTGGAAGTTTCCCAGCTCCCGAGCATGCTGGTACTCATTTCTTGTGAAGTCTGAGTGAAACTTGGTGGCATTTTATTTGAGACACCAAAACGGGAAATCACTTCTGACACCTTCTGTGTAATTCGAACCTGAGCATGGAATGCAAGCACTCTACCAACTGAACTATTAACCGGACAAATTAATATCTTGTTTCTTCTTCATACCATCTTGAATCACCGCCACTGCTTTGTCAGTAAAGAATAATTTATTAATTTCTGTGTCAAACTCCGGGCCGGCTACTCGTCCATGGACAAGGTCGTCCTTTGTCAGCGGACGATAAGAAACAAAGAGGGACTAATGCGCATCAATCACTCTTCTAACCCGAGTGTAAGGCATTGCGTACCCTCCCCTCATCGCGTAAATAGAAAATATATTGGACATACAACAGCACTTCTAGTGAATGATTGAGTTTTCAGGCAGTTTTTCTATTCACGCCATCGAGAGAAGTCGACGCAATGCTTATATTATACTTGAGGAACTGGTGACTCATTCCCACCACAATAAATCCGAATTGTATTATTGTTTCTTTTCGTTTTGAAAGAAAATACAATCTAAGAAAGAAATAATGTGGTGATTCGGAACCTAATTATATTATCAATACACAAACCATTCTTCTTCTTCTTTCACAGCCTTTCTAAGTCCACTCCTGGACGTAGGCATCCTTCAATTCTCTCCATGTTTGTCTATCAGCTATATTAGCCATCCTCTTCCTGCAGTTTTATTGATGTCGTCCAGCCATCTCAGTTGGAGTCTCCTCACTCCCCGCTTGGACATCCTTGGCCGCCACTGGACGATCCTTTTCGGCCACCTGTCATGGTCCTGCCTTGCGACGTGACCAGCCTAGCGCCACTTTAAGCAGGCAACTCGCTGTACGGCATCAGTGACACCAGTGCGTCTACGGATCTCCTGGATTTTATTCCTGTCTCTGAGACTGATTCTCAGCATCCTCCTTTCGATGGTTCTTTGGCACGTCCTCAGTTTGTTGGCGCTATACTGCGTGAGTCCTTTTCATTGCGAGTTCTTGAGTCATGTGAAGCACACATGATTTAAGAACTCTGCATTTCAAGTTAACAGGCATTTTCTTGTCATTGAGGATGTAGCCTAGATTTCCGAAAGCTGCCCATGTCAGTGCTATCTTTTTGATGATGCAATACACAAACCATTCTTTTTCTTCTTCTTATACAGCCATCTCCATCCACTGCTGGGCATAGGCCTCCTCCATATCTCTCCATCCATCTGGTCTCACACAAACCATTAAAAATATTTTAAAAATATTTAAATGGGCAATAAAAAAGGTAAATGTTAATATGAAGTATTTTATACAGTTGAATGATGTTCGTGAATGTAAAACACTGACATGGCTTGAATGTTCAATATATTATATAACGTTCACGTTGAAATTCTGCACACAGCGTAACACATTGTTAACAAATCACTCCATGCATTTCCGATATTGTTTTGTAAAAAGTGATTTATCCATTCCCCACATGATTTACGGTTTGAAAATATCTGTAAAATAAAAATTCAACTTTTCTACTTAAAAAAATCGGATTCATTCAAATTTATTTTTATACATTTGACAGCTCAGTTGGTTGAGTGCTTGCATTCCATTCCGAGAGCTCGGCTTCGAATCCCACTGAGGGTATCGGAATTGATTTCCCGTTGCGGTGTTTACGTTTGGTGTGAAGGTTTACTCAGCCTTCACTGGAAATGAGTAGGTACCCTTTACTTGTAAAAGTTAATAAGTTCCACTCGCCCCACGCACCCCTTTAGGTAAAAGCACTAAGAAATTACACGTTATGCGTCGCTTAAAAACGTTATTTTTTAAATTTAAAAATATTTTGAAATTAAAAAGTGTGAGGCCAAAAATATCATTTACTTCTCCAATATGCTCTTTGCTTGGTTCAAAAAAGTTTCATTCAGCCTTACAGCAACCGGGTCTTCTTTGAGCGACGATCAAACAAACAGGGGGCTCTTGAGGTGTGATTGACACAAAAACTGCGCTCATTAAATAAATCATTCTGTATTTATTATATACGAGTATTATCATTTAATTCACTTAGCAAGATGAATGCTTTAGTTGAATAAAATGTATAATTTCATTAGGAGCGTTGTTTGGTCAGAGTTGAGCGGAAGTTTGGTATCGCGATGGCGCTTGAACCTGGGAACTTTATTACTTTAATCAGAGATCAAACCCGTGGCCTCTTGTCGCAATAAGAACCGTCTTGTTTTGTTCAGCCCTCGGCGCCAACTTCTCAGAGATGTTTCAGTCCTACATAGATACTGAAGGGTAGTACAGTGGTACCTCAAGATACGAGTGCCCTAACTTACGAGTTAGTTGAGATGCAAGCTGTCGAGCGAGCGAAGTGTTTTTTTGAGTAAAATTTTAGATACGAGTGAATTTTGAGATACAAATGAAATTTGAGATACGAAGAAAAGAAAAGTTCGTGGAAAAGAAACACCCCGAAAAGTTGCAACTGGTCGTGCATCTGAGCTATTTAATGACACTTGCTTAGCTTATTTCTGCATAATTCTAAAAGAGAGGAAGAAAAGGCAAAGAAGCAAACCTGTTAGGTATTTTTTTTTTAATCTGGCAAAAAAGGCAAAAACTAGTGACGAAACAAACATTGACTAAAATTAAGATAACAGTAGTATTTAAATTGTGTGTAAGTTGGATGTAAGTGTTCAACATACAAATGCATATGTATGTACACTTTCTAACCACCAGTTTATTTTAGTTAACATTCTCTTTTATTATGTTTTTATCCAATATTTGTCATTTATAAATACATTTTTCTTATTCCAAAACACGTAACAAAAATTACTGGGGGTAGCATTTTTGGGGCTGGAACGGATTAATAGCATTTCAATAATTTCACTGGGAAAATTGCTTGAAGATACGAGCAAATTAATATAAGTGCAAGGTTACGGGACAAATAATTAAACTCGTATCTAGAGGTACTCGTATACTAAAGGGTTACTACGCCATGCGCAGCAATGTAAAGTTATAACTTTAGAATATAATAATATTGTATGATTTACTTTGGGGTCCCTTAAATAAAATTTCAATTGAATTCATTTCACACAATTTATTATTACAATTTTCTTACATATGATTCACACTTCAACTTCTGTACAGGTGGTTTCACGGCGCGGGCGCCTTGCTTCACAGCACCGCAGTCCGTATCACTAGATGGCTAGAGCTTATTCTCGCATGTATCAGATTATACGAGAAGCTTCTCGATTGGATGCTTCGAGAAGTATCAAAAGTACAAAGTATTAAATACTTATTTCTATACACATATACAAGCAAGTAAATACACCTAGACACAGACACACAATCATAAGTTATTAAAAATTGACATAAACTTATACATTCGATACAATATAAAATATTGTTTTATTGATTGTAAAGGTCACCACTCAGTAATCATTCATATTTAAAGATAAAAAATAAAACAACTTTATTTTTATTAAATTGAACCCAGTAAAATCATAACAATATGTAGAAACAACCATTGAAAAGGATAGATAGTAACAAGAAAAGGAGCAAGCTTGCTCCCTTGCTTTACACCTGCTTAATATTGATGGCAGCTCCGACCACTTTAATGCCCGCTTTCCACTGCGAGCGGAGCTGACTCCGTACGGACTCCGCTCGACTAGCAACAGTAAATTTCATAGAAGTGCTTCCACCGACAGCGAGTCAGCGGAGCGGACTGAGCGAGTACAAAGAGTTACAAAAGTGGTCGCAGAGTTGAGCGAGTTTCCAGCGGACTCCGTACGGACTCCGCTCGACTAGCAACAGTAAATTTCATAGAAGTGCTTCCACCGACAGCGGAGTGAGCGGAGCTGACTGAGCGAGTAAAAATGGGTCCGCTGTGTCATGGTCTCGGCCGCTAGTTTTCAACTGACTCCGCTCCCCCGTGCCCCCCGCGCCAACCCGCGCAGTTGCGTGACAGCGATAAAACACATCATACATGATTTACAAAAACACATCATACATTATTTTATTAATTTGAAAATATTAAAATGTATGTTTTATTTCCAACATCTACTTTTTATGTTTAAAGCAAAATAATACATTACTTTTTATGTTTCGAAACAAAAAAAAACTCTTTTATTAATAATTAAAACGTTTGATCTGGGCGTAGGCTGCAACGAGCTGTCACACACTGCACATCATACATTATTTTATAAATTTGAAAATATTAAAATGTATGTTTTATTTCCAACATCTACTTTTAATGTATTAAAGCAAAATAATACATTACTTTTTATTTTTCGAAACAAAAAAAAAAACTTTTTTTATTAATAATTAAAACGTTTGATCTGGGCGTAGGCTGCAACGAGCTGTCACACACTAGTTGGCTCCGCTAAGCCAGCTGTAGATGGAAGGCAAACAACTCTTTCATCTGACTCATCTCATTTCCCGCCTAGCTCACTCCGCCGAGCTCGTTGGCTGTGGAAGGCAAATACCATTATTTTTTAAAACTCTTTCGCAATGGAAGGCCAAAACTATTTCACTACGCTCCGCTCAGCTATTTCCCGCTCCCGCTCAGCTATTTCCCGCTCGCAGTGGAAAGCGGGCATAAAGCCCACATAACACTTTTACGGAGTTGTTAAAATCGCTGTAACATTAAAAAGCGGCGCTATCAGATCATGCGCCCTGAATTATATATTCTCTTCCCCTCCCTCTCTCCTCCTATGTCTGCTTCACTCCCTCACCCTCCTGGACTTGGGCCTCCCTTTCTGTTCTATGTTTATCCTGCGCCAGTACAACGGGACTCTACGACTAGTAATATTTTTACCGCTACAAGATTTTGACTCCAAATAAAAACTGATCTTCAAACTTGTTCTATAAGCTGTTTTTTTTTTGCCTTCTCAATAAATGGATGGTTTATTCGTCAACACCTCATCTCTCTTTGACATTTATCACTTTCCTTATACATATATTCTCTTATTCTCACTCTGCAGGTTCCATTCTTTCGCATTTCACTTAATTGGTCTATCCATTCCTTCCACGGTCTTACCCTTCCACGTTTTCCTCTGACATTTCCTCTTTACCTACACTTTTTTCTTAAGTCGTTCATCATCTAGTCTTTCCAACCATCTTATCGTGCTTTTTTGTACTTTCATTCTCATATTCTCTTTTATACCACACTCGTTTATCGCCCAATCATTGAAAACTCCATCATTCAGTGTCTTTTCAGTCTTTGCTCACAGTTAAGCCATTTCAACCGTAAGTACATACTTAACTCAACCCACATTCATTAACTGCCCGCGCCTCATTTCCATGTCTAAACCTTAATCTAAATCTAAGTTGCAAAGATATGTATCATTTGAGATTCATATTAAATGCATTCCCACAAGCAGACACTCATAATTTCGCGCCCACACATGTGCGCATGTGGACCTACAATTTAAAAAACCCAATCTCAAATGAACTTAAAAGCCCTGCAACTCTGGCCGACCTTCTCTGAAACAGGGGTGACATTGAGGAAGTGAACAATTAAATGTCCTTATTAAAAAAGGTTTTCCGCGCCTTCTTAGTCTGCACTTTATTCGGTTTTCGTTTAAACAGTGTACGAAGTCAAACCATCCTTCAGGTACCTTCCTTTCCCCCCTCCCTTCACATCCTCTCACTGGTAATCTCTTTTCCGTGGACTCTCTGTGACGTAATTGCAAAGAGTTTTTCTGCTCTATCGCCGGTCCGGCTATTGGCGCATCAAATATTCAATGCCAGATATTGGCAATGGCCGCATCGCTACTTCATCTGTATTTACAATCTACAGTCACCCGAGTGCAAAAGTCGTACATAATGTTTACCAAAAAGTGTAACAAAACTAAAACACTCCCTAGAAGCGATTTGTTAGCCTTTTTACCTTTTTAGATAAACGCAATGAGTGAGTTTTAACGTAACGTGTAATACTTGCCTCATATTGGAAATGTAACAAGCTTAGTAGTGAATGCTGTTGTGAAAATGATATCAACCTTAATACACAGAACTGTCCATATAATGCTTTTATTTTTGAGCTATTATTAAATTTAATTGAAGGTAAAATATATTTTTTTTTATTTTTTTTTTTTATTTAATATAAGACATTTTAAGTACATACATTACATTTTTTTTTTTAAACTTATTTCAATTACATAATATTCAATTATTTTATATGCTATACCTCACCAAAAAGAGTCAAAGCTCTTGTGTGTGGTGAGGGATTCACAATTAATTTAGTCAATAGTAATAACAAATTTATTTCAGTTATTTATATATTTAAGTTATAAACTAGAAATTTATTTAAGTTACTTCATACACTTAAGTCAAATACTTATGATGTGTATTTTTCAGTGTGAAGAGATCTGATATGTGAGGAAATCAAATTAAAATAAGAAAAACTGTATAATAAACAAAAGCAAATATATAAACATAGATAATATAGGCAAGTAGGTACCAAAGTATAATAAAATAAAAACATACATACATATGATTTATAGAGGTCTACTAATGACAAAAAACAATACAAGGCACAGGCAATAATATCAAGTGGTATACAAATCTAATATTTTTCGAAATGTTTTTTAAGTTTATTTTTAAATACATGATAATCTTTTATATTTTTTAGTTCAGTCGGTAATTTATTAAAGTTTGTTACACCAACATAAATGAAGCTATTTTGATAATGTTTTGTGTCAAATTTTGACATTTTGAGGTTATGTTTGTATCTTGTTGAATGATTTGTTTCTAATTTTAATTGTTGTTTTTCCTTTAATATTTGCAATATGGCGTTTTTTTTAAAAATGATATCTACTGAGGGAACTTTAAATATTTTAAATACTAATTCAGTCGGGTAATTCGATGGTTTTTTTAATATTATCTTAATGATTAATTTTTTAATTATTTTTACAGGGTTTAATGTGTTTAAGTATGACCCTCCCCATCCTATAATACCGTACTGTAATATAGATTGCACAATTGCGTAGTAGACTCTTCTTAAGTTATCTATTCCGAGTATATTTCTAAGTCTTATAAATATGTATATGCACTTTCTGATTCGTTTTATCAGTTTACTAGTATGTTCCTTCCATTTTAATTTACTATCTATGTCAACGCCTAAATATCTTGTAGTATCTGTTTGCTTTAGTATTGAGCAGGTTAGATTACAATTCGTTTTATTACATTTATTTTGTTGATGAATAAATACGTTTAAATTTAGATTTAATTTATTTTCATTAATAGAGAACGGGACAATGTAAGTTTTTTCGCTGTTGAGTGTTAACAAATTCACGTCGAACCAGTGCTTTAAATTGTCAATGTCAACATTTGCTTTATTGCTGACACTATTCCAATTTGTATCTTCGATGATAATAACTGTATCATCGGCATAGGATATTATTTTTCCGTTTAGTTTCAGTGTAAATACATCATTGACATATAATATAAATAATAAAGGGCCTAATACTGTGCCCTGTGGTATTCCGAAATTACTAGTTTCTATTTGGCTGTACACCTCATTTATTTTGACAACTTGAGGTCTTTGATATAGATAGCTTGTTATCCACTCGAGTGTCCTGCCTTGGAAACCGATACTTTCTAATTTTGAAGTCAATTTGTAATGAGATATGCTGTCAAATGCTTTTTTTAAATCTATGAATATACCGATACATTTACGAGATTTTTCCAATGCATTCAGTACATAGCTAGTTAATTTAGCAATTGCATCTTGTGTGCTGGCTTTATGCCGGAAAGAGGTTGCGTAGACCAGATATTCGCCTTGGACAGATCGTCGAAAAACAGCTAGCCGTAAATAAAAAGGTCTACGCGGCTTTCGTAGATCTTGAGAAAGCCTTCGACTCGGTGGATAGAAGTATGATGTGGTGTGTGCTTGAGAGGTATGGTGTGAATAAAGCACTTCTGAACGCGATACGCGCCATCTATCTAAATAGCAGGGCGTGTGTCAGGGTGGATGGAGAATACAGCGAGTATTTTAATGTGTACAAGGGTGTGAGACAGGGTTGCATAATGAACCCGTGGTTATTCAATATAATTATGGATCATTGTGTTAAACAAGCGAATCTGGAAGGGCATGGCATACAGATTGGAGAGAGAAAAGTAGGAGTTCTGCTTTATGCTGATGATGCAGTACTAATTGCTGATTCAGCAGCAGAGCTTCAGGCAATGCTCTCTAGTCTGAACCATGCTCTGTGTGTGAACAAGTTGAAAATTAATGCAAGTAAGACGAAAGTACTGATTTTTGACAGAACGGATGAAAATGAAGAGTGCACGTTTTTGTTGAATGGTACGAAAGTTGAAGTTGTGGATGAATTTAGATACTTGGGAAGTATGTTTGAAAAGAATGGAAAGATGACAAGAGAACTTGAAAATAGGGTGTGCAAGGGAAAACAAGTGGTCGGTGCAATAGGAAGAATAGCAAAGAACAAGCGATTGACGATGGATCTGAGAATGGCGGTACACAATGGCATATTGTTACCGACTTTGTTGTATGGAAGTGAAGCATGGACAGTGAACGATAGCGAAATGAGTAAAGTATGTACGGTGGAAATGAAGCATCTGAGAAGCATGACAGGAAAAACTCTGAGGGATAGAGTTAGGAATGAATGGGTAAAAAAAGAATGTAATTTGAAAGAGGATGTGAAAGTTAAGGTACAAAAGAATGTGATGAGATGGTTTGGACATGTGGAAAGAATGAATGATGATAGACTGACAAAGTATGTATACAAAGAAAGTGTGAAAGGAAAAAGAGGGAAGGGACGACCGAGAAAAGTATGGAGTGATCAGATTGAGGAGATTGTGAAAGAATGGGATATACAAAGTGAGCGTAAAAGAAGAAAATGCATGAAAAAGGTGATGGATATGAATGAATTGAAAGAGGTATGTAAGGATAGGAAAAAATGGAGGCAACCTTGCAGAGGCTCTGGCCACCCCTAGCGGAATGGCGACAGAGTTACAGTTACAGTTACAGTACAGTGCTTCTATTTTCCATAAAACCAAACTGGTTTTCATTTATTATATTATTGCTTTTTATATATGCGTTGATTCTTCCTTTAACTATTTTTTCAAATATTTTAGCTATGTTTGATATTATAGAGATAGGTCTGTAATTTGTTATATCATCTTGTTCACCAGATTTAAATATTGGAATTATTATGGATTTTTTATATATATTTGGAAATTTTCCAGTCTCAAAACTTTTATTTATAATGTACATTAGTGGTTTTGAAATTTCTTTTTAAATGTGTTTTAGTGTATCGATAGTTATGCCATCAAATCCTGGAGTTGATCCTCCTTTCATATTGTCAATAATTTTTTCAACTTCCTGTTCAGTACAGCTGTTAAGGATTTCAATTTTGTTTGTGTTTGTTTTTATTGTTGGCATTGTGACTGTGTTTGTTTGTATCAGTTTAGCAAGATTTTGTCCTACATTAACAAAATAATTGTTAAAAATGTTTGCAACTTTAGTGGGTTTTGATTCGCAGCTTATTTTTGTGTTTTCATATGTGATTTCATATATAACATTGGTTTTTTGTTTTTTTTTATCAATTATCTCATTTATGGTAATATTCCACACTCTTTTGTTATCATTTTCGGTGTTTCCTAACTTTTTTTCATAATATTTTTCTTTAGTGGTTTTTATTAAATACGTGAGCTTTTTTTTGTACAACTTATAGTGTTTGTTATAGTGTTGCTTATATAGTTTCAGTATATCGTGTACTTATCAAGTGAAACAAGGAAGCCTGTAACAAACAAAAAATAAAGTACAATCCTAGAATTGTAACAGAAAAAGATGAAGAAGAGGTATTTAACAAAATAATCTTTCACAACCTTTTTACTTTAAAAAATACTAGAAAATTGTGCTTAATAATCGCAGAAAAAAATTCATAAAAAAATATATGAAGAAATGAGTTGGATAGAATCAAATACGGTTATTTTGAATTTGTACAAAAACATTAAAATTTCTAATTATTTTAGCAGACCTTTATTTTCTCCTGTTTTAATCCTAGGATTGGTTTTCGGCAACTTTTATACATCCTTTTCACCATTTCTTCCTTTCCTTAGAAAATAAAAAAATGAGTTCCCGATAACAGATTTTTTTTCTATTCTTCATCCATGTGAATCGTATGCAGTTGACGGAAATGCTTAATACAGCACGGTTCAATTTAGTTTGTTTTCAAATTTCCTACGTTGTATTTTATATAAGTTATGATTCTCTGTCCTGTCTTAAGCCTGGCCGAAAAACATCATACGTATATTTTCCCCATATTTTATATAAGCCGACTCCATTTTACAACGTTTGACGTGTAATATTTAATGTTATAACAATCTAAATAGAGTAAACAAGCCGTCTTGTGTTTTATTACTGGAATTGTAAACATTTACAATGCACTTGTATGAATGCAGATTTGAAAGCTTTAGGAGAATTACAATACTAAACGAGTGAGTGCATAACAGGCTTGGAAGTCGAAATGGAAAACGAGTAGGTGGTAAACAACTAGAATCAACAAGGCAAGGAAGCTTGTTAACTTGTGAACAGAATGCATTTTTCATATTTGTAGTTGAATTAATAGTTAATTGTACGTTAGAGAAATTGTTATTTACTTGCTGAAAGAAAAAATACCTGTGCCACTTTGATTATAATGATTTTTGTATTGCATCAAAGTGTGCTACGAATTTACATATTTTATTTTAATTTATTTTTCTGCATCCATTTTTGATAAATTATTTTGTGGAAAGATCGATTGAAAGATAAACTATTCCAAATCAGGTATGTATGTAGTCTAGCGGTTAACGCTACAGACTCATAGTCGGAAAGTGACAAAAAATATCATTATTTTAAAAATAATAATAATATGCTCTTCGTCGTTTCAAAAGATTCATCTGCTTTTACCAAAGACCGGTCATCAAAATTCTATCCAGCTTAACTTAACTGGTTCTTTCTTAGAAATCGGAGCTTTTCTTAGCGACAACCAAGCTCGTAGAGGTCTCTTCGTGTGTGACTCATACAAAATATTCACCAAATAAATCATCATACTTTTAATTATTATTTTACAATTACAAGACAGTAAACAGATATTTTAATAAAAAAGAAAATGTCGCGATCATTGATAGGTAAACCGCGTCTCAATTAATTTTGTAGAGTTTCTTTTCCCCCCCCCCCACAGCCTAGGAAAAGCCAAGACAAACAGGCGGGAATGTCGGTACACAGTGTTCGTAAATGTGTGAACAAATGAATAAAGAAACAAAACACCCCCCCCCCCAAGCCGTCCCCATCATCCCCTAACAACCCCCCCTCTAATGGATTAATCCGTGCTAACAATTCCTTCTTGTTTAAATTCTTATTTTTTTATACGGCTAAAATAAAGAAACAATTTCCCCCGTTTTTAGAACTTTTAATGGAGACTCTCTCTCTCTCTGGAAATTGAATCGTTTAATTTTGAATATTTAAAAATGTGAGCAATATCTAGATGCTGGAAAATTTGATTTCGCTTTTTTCCGTTGTGGTTTTAATTTATGCAACGCTTAATGACACGTTGAAATGGAAGTATTCAAATTTAGTTAAGTATATTTTTAATGCACCTACTCTGATCTCATTTCTTGCTCAGAGATTCCGAAATAAAATATTAAAAAATGATCTTCCTTGACTAATAGGCTGGTATGAGGCTAAATAATCATTCTGTAAAAAAATGGTTCACTTTGCCAATGTCACCCCTGTTTCAGGGAAGGTTGTCAAGAGCAGCAGGGTGAATGTTCATTTGAAAGTTGGGTTTTTATATTGTAAGTCCACATGCGGTATGTTTAAGCACGAACTTATTCGTGTCTGCTTGTGAAAATGTATATAATGTAAATTCTCATTATTCCTCATGAGGCTGACCACCCATACTGTAAAAAATGGTACACTTTGCCAATGTCACCCCTGTTTCAGGGAATGTCGGCAAGAGTTGCAGGGCTTATGTTCATTTGAGGTTTGGATTTTACTTGTAAGTACACAATCAGCATTTGTAAGCGCGAACTGCACGTGTTTGTTTGTGGGCATACATCTGAGAGCTTTGAATGAATATATCCTTGCAACTTAGATTATAGATATTATAGACATATCTTTGCAACTTAGATTAGATTAGATTAGATATAAACACTGGTGGTACATTTCATAGGGTGGTTTGCGTGCTGGTTTTATATTATAAATTTAATGGCGTGGTTTTCTCCGAGAGGTGTCACTGACACGTGACATATTTTAATTAGACACCCTCCTTAACCACTCCCCCCCCCATGTCCTGAAATGCAATCAAACCTGTGAAGATTGTTTAACTCAAACGGAACACTTCGCATGTACTAAAATATCACATGGCAACACCTCCTTAACAACTTATTATATTTGCATGGTCTCATAATGATGAAATGTATAATTAAAATGAAAAAGTGAGTAGAATTTCTTTTAATGTACGAGTATATTCAGCAATACGTATTAGGATACAAAAGAAAAATACCAAACCACGGGTATTTATTTCCAAAAGTGAAGGGGCCAGTCTAATGCCAACCAGCTCACTTGAAATTGGTGTTTCCCAACTACCGAGTCGGCTGATTCTCATTTTTTTGTAAAGGCTGAGTAAGGCTTGCCGTTATTTTATTTTGTGTTTAAAATAAAACAGAAACAGGAAATCACTTTTTACACCCTTGGTTAGGTTGGAACTCTAGCACTCTTGAATAGAACTGTCATGATTTTACTAAGGTTCTTTTCAATCAAATTGTGATTTATATATTTTACAAGATTTATTTTATACAATCTCGGCTTACAATATACTGATTACTTTACTTGCTCTGTGTATATCTAGTTCACGTCACAATGGTTCAAGCGACTCTCTGACAGTCACACCATTGCGGCTCATATTTATACAGTTCGTGTGGACGTTTTTCGTGTATTCCAGTTCTTCTAAAGCGGATTGTTCCACACGCACACCAACGAGCTACGTGCCTAGATACATATACACACAAACTAATAGAAGATTATGCTAGAGGTGAACACACACACACAACAGCAAGCTACGTGTTTAGGCTCATGTCCCAACGAAATCATACATTCGTAACAGAACGAACTAGAAATAATTTACTAAAGCATTTATTTTTAAATTTATAGGAGATATCGCTTCACCCTCCCGCTTTGTTAAAAGCTAACCAAACTATTAAAGGCACAAACATTATACGAAGCAAGTACATTCATAGAAACACACACTGCTGTAGGGCAGGAGTGACGTCAGCTGACTGATGGATACCAATCAGGTTCAAGTCGTTATAAACTTGTGGCGTCCACATCCTAAGTATAAACCCTTACATTTAAATTCATGCATAGCATTACCCAAAAATGTGTGGACGCCTCTGTCATGCGTTTTAGTTGATGAGGGGAGTTCTTTAATATAAAGGGAGTCGAAACTAGCTTACGGCATTTAAGCATATTGTTACAAATTATAGATTCGTAGTATGTGCGCCTAAGCACGCTGGTGTATGTCTAAGAATCTGGAAGTGTTTCGAAAATCCCGTTATAGAATAATGTGGAATAATCTATAACACGCGAGAATTGCTTCTGCCGCACGTATATATACGACCAAAAATCTGCGGGGAGAGAGAGTCGCTTGAAACATTGTAATGCAAAGATATAAGCTGGATCGAGAAGAGTAAACAGTACTGTAAAACCACTTTTGTGGAAAAAAAATTGTTAAATAAATAAATTGCAGTTTAATCAAAAGAACCCCAGTAAAATCGTTACAATATTATGAGACATAACTGTCAGCGGGACCTGTCGAACTCAACAAAATACGCACTTGTAATCATGGGAAATCCTATGATTACTGCTTTGTGTATATTGTGTTTCGACACCCAATAATAACACATGCCATGATGATTTATAATGATGCCCTAATATATAATAAAACATTCAAAACTGAGAAGCGCACCGACCAACACAATAAAAACGTGTCATTTAAGGGATGTGAATAATGCAGAAAAAACACATTTAGCATTTGTCTGGTGTGAAGTCACACTCGGAACATATTTGTTCTCTTTCTAACTAAGGAAGATGTGTGTTGAAATATGTTGAAATGGATGTAGCGTTTACTTGCGTCAAAATGGTGACGGGTTATTCTATATTTTACCCTAATGGTTACGATAATTTTTGGTAAAACGGAATGATTGAGTTTAAACGCGAAGTGGAGTCTGCTTCAGGGGGAAGGGGAAGTTGTTCATCAAACGTCAAATGTCTAACGGAAACTTTGTGACTTGCGGGGAATGGCAAGATATTAGCTCACAGTATGAAATTTGCACAGTTTGATTAATTTTAACAAATACTAACCGCAATATCTTGAATAACATCTTGGCAATTTCCACGTATACAAATTGATATATGAATTTTTGGAAACAAAATGTGTACCTACATCTGAAAGTCAACATAAAAAGTATGAAATTTTGTTGTACCTGTTGATGATCGAGAGATCTAAAACGTTTATGTATGGTAATAGATTGAATGAAAATAAAATGGTATTTGAATATAATTGTTTTAGTCCTAAATAATTTATTAAATATTAAACGTATTTTTTTCAGGATAATAATGAACTATTTATAAACTGTTTATTTTATGTTGTACCAAACCCTTAAAAATATATATATATAAACTGGTTTATATAAGACATATTCCCCCTTATTCATAAAAAGGTTTTAATTTTTAAACCAGTATAAAGTCAGTTTTCCCATACTAATAAGCTGGTTTATCTCTGGTTTTGGGTTCAACCAATCTAATGAATAAGGTTGTTTGGTTTTAATTCAGTTTAATGGAACAAAAAATATTTTCTCTAGACTGCTTGTAATTAAAGAAAATTAAACTACGATTAAGAAAAAAAATATATTTTAAATAAAATTAATTTTCACTGTGTGAATACACAAACCCTACAAAATCTACTTGTAATGAATTTTTGTAACGGTCGTTGCTAGAAGGTTTTCCAGTTTACTAATTTTCAAACGTTGAAATCAATTATTGAAAGTTGTTTTCAAAAAAAGCCTCAAACGCTGATGATCATAAATAAACCGTAAATAGTGAACCTTCGCTAAAAAATGTACAGCCCACCAAATAAATAAGCAGCGTAGCCGCTTCTCGTTGACCGGATCGAGATTTAACTACGCAGACTCGTAAAAACCCATTGTAGGCCGTAGAGGGGCTACGCCAGCCGCACGGTGAGTCAAAAGTGGACAATGATTGCAAAACAAGCTGTTAGCTGCTTTTTAACTTGAAATAAAGTAATTGTTTATGAGAACTTATTTTTATTTATTGGTATAAGTTAATAATTAAGATCATACCGTTGTCTTACTTGAACCTCTTAATATTTTTTGCATCTCAAATGACTGTTTTTTTTTATTTTAATCATCAGACCATGTTAACAATTTTATGATTACTTTCTGTTGCAACCCCATGTATGGCACTGAGCTTACATATTGAGTAAGTGTGTAAAAGTTATGACTCTGGATGAAATGAAAGAAGTATGCAAGGACAGGAAGAAGTGGCGGCTAATCTGCAATGCTGATTTGTAATGTTGGTTTATTAGCTTGCTACATTTTTGACTTTTTTGTATAGATTTATTTTTAAGGTTTTGTTGTTTTCTTATACTTAAATATTATTTATTACTCGTATTCCTTGACTTATAGGTTGGTATGAGGTTGACCACCCATACTGTAAAAAATGGTTCACTTGGCCAATGTCACCCCTGTTTCAGAGAATGTCGGCAAGAGTTGCAGGGCTTATGTTCATTTGAGGTTTGGATTTTATTTGTTAGTACACAATCAGCATTTGTAAGCGCGAACTACACGTGTTTGTTTGTGGGCATACATCTGAGAGCTTCGCATGAATATATCCTTGCAACTTAGATTATAGATAATAGTGTATTTAGTTTGTATTAACATATGTTTAACAAAATAGATATCTATTTTGAGTCACGTTACATACGTAGGTTTTGTCAAAAAAAAATTCACAAACATTTGTAAGCATAGCTAACCATCCATAGAATTGAAAATATATATTTAATATTTTCCTTCTTGCACGATATAGATGAAACATAGCGCAACTTAGAGGGCCAAGGAAAAATCTAAGAAATTCTTAACCGAACCAAAATGATCCTACGCCGTACCAAAAAAAGATTTTTTTGATCTGAAGACGGTCCAAATTGTAGAGAGGTCTACGCCAAATCGTTGAACTTTGGGAATCATCAGGCTGTGCATAATAAAGCGAGGAGAGAGGCCTCGTAGCACGTAGGCTATATCTCTCTACGCTGCCCACAGAGAGACAATCTCATTTGGAGATTGGTTCGGAGAGGTCGATGTGTTTTTGATACCCACCGCGTCGTGTCACATATCTCTACGGAACGTAGCACTTTGCCTTGCAGACTCGACCCTTTTATGTTCGCTTTGCCGTCGAATAAATGAAGGAAGAAGCTTTTGATTCGTGTTTATCTAAGAGTGCTTCTGTGTTTTTTTAGTTTCTATTTTTAGAAAGCCCAGTACAAGTGCCATATTAAAAAATATATAATAAATTCATCGCTTGTTTGTTTAAGTGAATTTATTAAAATTATATCATCCTCGTTTAAATATTTTTTTGGTTTTTATTTTGGTTTTTATTTATTTTCTCTTCCTGATAAAATCGGTCACTTCGTTTTTTATTACAAACTTTGAGGAGTTGGTTTAGGTGGATATGATTTTTTTTTTAATTTGATGTAATTTAAAAATATATTTTAAAACTTCAATAACATGTAACTTCTTTTACTTTTTTTTCTCCACACATGAGAATTAATTACATGTGCTTTTAAATGGGCACTTAAAATCTAACACATGCTAGAAACATTAATATTGTTCGGTGGGTCTACGCCAAAACCTGTCGCAGGACTTGGGATGACATAAAACATTTTATCTCGAATGATAAAATCCATTTTCGGTTCTCACTTACGGCGAGTCAATATTTTAGATTTTGTGACGTGGGTCGGATCGCCACGGCAGGAGCAAGGGCAGAAATAGAAATAACCGAAAAACAATAAAATATACTACCCACGACCCACCCTCACGTTTTATAACTTATGGATATTTTATTCGCACGAAAATAATTCTTCTGTTCCATTTTATTGTGTACTTTGAGTTGTAGGGTTTCCATTCAGGAACGCATTTTCACAATTGGTTTTCTTTCTACTCACATATTTTCTAACATGTGAATTGAGTACAACATGTGTGAATAAGAGATTTTTTTTTCAAATAGGTTTTGATGCCCCCATGCTCTTTTTACAGCCTTTATACAAATCTTACGTTTTTTTTCAAAGAACAAAACAGAAAAAAAAAATTGGGTTTATTGGTAACGCTGATTATTTATTTTCATATTATTATCGTTAAGTAATACTAGTGGTTTTGGTCCACAGATCATCATCAGGTTTACATCTCTTATTAATATTATTTTGTATCTAATCTTCTAATCTAATCTAAGTTATATATGTAACATTAAAGATTCACATTATATGCACTTTCACAAACAGACATGCACAAGTTCGCACTTAAAATGCCGCATGTGGTCACACTATAAAAAATCCCGAATCTCACGTGGACAGGGGGGACATTGGCAAAGTGAACTATTTTCTACAGCATGGGTGGTCAGCCGCATACCAACGTATAAGTCAAGGAACGATATATCTTAGAATAAAAAAGATATGAGTTTTTTTTTGCTAAGATTTTCAGTAACGTAGCTTGTAGGTTTTTTCCAGATACGTATCTATTTATAGAAGGGTATTTTGAATTTTGTAAATGTGTATTATGAGTTATGAAATCAATGAATTGATACACAATTAGTGTCGGATGATATTGAAACATAAGTGGCTCTCACTGGCACTATTATAATTCAACGAGGTTATTGATAACACTGTTGTTTGAATTCCACGTATTTTACCTCGTGTTCATTAACAAGCTTTTTCATCCTTGACTTTGGTTCACATTCAACTTCACGGTGCAATGTTTCCATTCAAAGCCATCCTTACAATTTAATTCCGTATTATTTCCTCTCGCATCCTTCCATGCTCCCTTCTTCACTCCTCCCTCCCTCCATCCTTTCTCCTTCCCCCCTCCTGGATCCTTCCACTTCAGCATCCGGAAGCAAGCTCATTCCCAACACTCAAAGTGAGGTTAAACGTTGCTTCGGATGCTTCCTTCTAAAGCAGGGGCCTCCAAACTTGCCAACTTAAAAGCCGCGCTAAATCTGAGAGATCAAACCCGTAGCATGTTGCATCAAGCATCGTTGGTTCGAATCCTTAAGCTGTCTGGACAAAAACTGAACCCGTTTGAAGGCTTTCAGATTGGAACAGTGGGTAAATAAGGACCTTAAGGCTAATTTAATTCGAAAAGGAAAAGTTGGCTGAAAAATGCATTCAGCAGAGAGGCATCTGAAAAATTGTTACAACATATCGTACAAAACTGAATGGGAATAGACAAATTAATTAATAAGAATTGAAACAATTAATATAGTAATGTGGCCACTTTGGCTACGTTGGATATATCATAATTGGCAGTATGACCAAGCGGCCAAGACACTTACTTTGACTGGCGCGTTTGAAGCAAAAACAACGCTGTTCCAAGTCTCGTCGTACCCATTAAAGTTTAAAATGGTTCATTTTTTTCAATTTTTGTTTCAAAATTAGTTAAATGTTAGATATATCATAATATGGTGGAATGACCAAGTGGCCAGGACACTTACTTTGACTGACATGTTTGACTGTCATGTATTTTAAAGAATTCGAAGCAGCAGAGTTCATGAACACTTCACTTGAATTTAAAAAAAAATGGTCGTAGTTTGGGATGCTCTGTTATAAAGCGTAAGCAAAACAGCTTACATAAGATAAAACAACCATTGTAGGGAAATAATTAATAATTGTTATGTAAGCAAATGACTGTGTACTATTGTGGCTTCAGATGCACATAACATTTTACTACATCTAGCATAATATAAACTCGTGCTGCACGTATTCAGAAGCTTAAAACTTACGTTTCTGTGAATGAGACAAGAAAGGATATGATAATCAAAAATACTTTCAAGAATACGCATTATAGAACAATAATATATATTAATTTTCATTCAGTCCGGTCGATAGCTCAGTTGGTAGAGTGCTTGCATTCCATGCCGTGAGCTCTGATTCGAATCCTGCCGAAGGTGTCAGAAATGATTTCCTGTCTTGGTGTTTATTTCAAACCCCAAAATAACATATCGGCGAGGTTTAGTCAGCTTTCACAAGAAATGAGTACGAACCCCTCGGGAGCTGAGAAACGCCAACTTCAAATGAAGTGGTTGTCGTAAGGCCGGCCCCCTTACCTGTAAAAATAATTAGGTTCCACTCGCCACATGCGAAACCCTTCGGGGATAACGCGGCAAGAAGTTACACTTTATGTGTAGCTTAGTTGTTCAGTGACATGCATACAGAATGATACATACACCTTCTTGTTCTTATTTCGATTCCACTTTTGTCGAAGATCGTCGATCATAATGGGCATGGGCGGAACTAGGAAGGGGCAAAAAGGGAGAGAAAAATTAATCTTAATAATTCAAAATCGTTATTAAATTGTATTGCAAGTTCTATAATGACCATTATTCGATCATGGCTTGCCCCCCTCCCTTACAGGAAATTGCGTGCCTTCTCCCCCCCCCCCTGTCGACTATACATTTTGGTGACGATGATCTTCAATTTTCCAAAACCTGCCCCCCCCTAGATTTGATCCTGGGTACGCCCTTGATAATGGGTATTTTCACTTTGGATGCTGCGGCTCGAAATAGGGACTTGGTACTTTTGTTGAACCATTTTTGAAAGGTTTCATGTTTTAATCAGCCATAGGAAACATTAAAGATTTTAAATTATGATTACGGTTGTTAGACATTTTTTGGAATGAAAAAACGGATGTTACTGACCGTGGAAAGAGAAGAACAATTTTCTCTACGTTTCATCAGAGTCATATCCGACGTCTTCAGGAGGCGTGTGTCTTCCTTGACAGTCCTTAACTGACAGTTAAGGACTCTTTCCACGGTCAGTAACATCCGTTTTTTTCATTCCAAAAAAATGAAACATTTCTTTGATTTATTCAACTTTATTACCTATATAAACATAAATATGTTGAAACTTTCCCTGGTAAAGGAGCGCAGCGCTGTGACGTAATATTTTTCCCCAGTAATCTGTGTTTGGTCCCCGGACGGGCATTTGCATTTTGCATCAGTAGCCCAAGTATAAACTTAACAAATTCACTCAACCGTACCGTTTTAACAAAAAATCTTTAGCAGCCTAATCGCTCAAGAGAGGCTCTGCTTTAGTTTCTTATATATTTTTTCTAAACGCTATGGTTGAGTTGACGTGTAATGTTGTGTACTTGGGTTACTGGAACAAACTTCCACTTTGCAATTATGGTGTACGCTATAATTACACTGAAACTCTGCGAGGAAGACAACAAAGAGTAAGCTTTGGATATTTTTTAGAAACTTGTACCTTAAAATCACAATATGCAATAACTTAAATGGAAATAAAGTCCGGTCCATAGCTCAGTTTGTATAATGCTTGCATTTCATGCTTAGGGCTAGGGTTAGATTTCCACCAAGGTGATATTTTGACCTCTTCAGCTTCATGTTAGTGTTTGTGTCTGGTGTGTCTGTGTTGGTAGGTAGTGGGTCTATAAAGTCTATAGAAGTGAATAGAAATTTAGGTAGGTACCTAATAATAATATGTTTTTCTTCGAGATTAATTAAGTGTTGAATCGAATATTCTGGTAAAGTCTAGCATGGTGGTATGTAACAATTCTTCATGTTTCAAGAATGTTCTTTATAATTATCTGTATAAATTAGTGCTAGAAACGCCTGGAGGTTCAGATATCAATCAACCGCCGTCCTATGCCGTGCAAATGTAACTCTAAACGTGAAGTGATAAACTAAATTGTGTAAAATAAATAAACCGCAGTTTTTATTAAAAATAACCCACTTTAAAAACATAAAAATATATTTGAAACAAGCATAAATCACTTCTTATTAAAAATTAGATTCCGTATATATTTAGTATAATGAAGCTACGTATGTATGTGTAAAAGTTTGTGTGTCTATTATTTTTTTTTTTTAAACTAGTGCATGAATAATTGTGTGCATGTTATTTGTATGACTGTTAAGTAAAATGTCTTTTAGTTTCTCGTTATTAGTACTGCTAATTTTATCTTTAAAGTAAAATCAAAAAATTATTTCTGAAAGTTCTTTAAACATCTCAATAAGTGAAGTTCATGTCAACCTTTGACTGGAGCCCAGCTTGCGACCAGAACTAAATGATGGGTCTGCCATTTTAAATATTTACTTGCATTACTTATTCACACTTCTATTTTCTTATGCAAAACCAGATTTCCTCTGCCATTTTTTGTAACTGGGAAAATAAAATGTATGTCCTGAAAACTCGATTTAAATTTTGCGAGAAACCAATTTAAGAAAATGTTTCACATCAAAAAGTTTCGTGATTCTCTCCACCTTGAGTCATATTTAATTTCATGTTAAAAGGTTCTTGTTATAATAATAATATTAGGATGATTTATTTGGTGAGCGCTGTTTTTGTGTGTATCACACCTCAAGAGCCCTCTGCGAGCTTGGTCGTCGCTGTAGAAAGCGCCAATTCTCAAACAAGACCCAGTTGTTGTAAGGTTGGATGGACCTTTCAGTGACCGGTCTTTGGTAAAGGTTTATGTATTTTTCAACTCAGCGAAGAGCACATTCGAAATATAAATGGTACATTTTTTGTGCTCCGCCGGGATCCAAATCCACAACCTTCCATTTACGAGTCCAAAGTGTTGCCACTGGACTACAGACCGGTCCAAGTTCCCCAAGTTTCCCCAAGTTCCCGGTTATGGGGTGCCGTTGCTTTTAACTTTGAGCTTTCGGCTTCTTTTTAAAATATAAAGCTTTTCATGAGTGTCCATGTGCTATTGTCTCTTCTGACACATACATACAGGACGGCTACAAGAGTTTAAAATTAGAAATACTCCGAGTATTAATTTGTAGAGCGCTGTGTTTGCGTGAATCACACATCAAGAGCTCTGCAAGCTTTTGGGATATTAGACGAACCGTTATGGGGCATTATTCCCGACGTTTCAGTTCATCCTCAATTGTCATGAGGAGAGGGACCTCCCAAACGCGTACATAGAGTATAGGCAAATACCTTACAGATTAAAAAAATTCTTCCATTCCTTCAAAATAACTCATTTGAAATTGACTGAAGTGCTAACGATGGCTCGAATTGAACTTACATTTTGAATTTTATATTCCATTCTAAACTTAGATGCGTTTTTTTCGATATATTGCCTACCTATTAGGCGCATGTGCCTGTATGGCATGCACGCCCCAGCTACCTCCTGAAGAGAAGGCTAAGTCACCAAGGAATCGTCGAGAATAATGTAAGTTCTCCCATTAAAGAATTTTGGTGATCGGTTTTTGGTAAAAGCTGATTAATTTCTCAACTTAAATATATATATTTTTTTTATTCTATAATAATAATAATAATCTATAATCTATGTTGCAAGGATATATTCATTTAAAGCTCTCAGATGTATGCCCACAAACCAACAAGTGTAGTTCGCGCTTACAAATGCTGAATGTGTACTTACAAATAAAATCCAAACCTCAAATGAACATAAGCCCCACAACTTTTGCCGACCTTCCCTGAAACAGGGGTGACATTGGCAAAGTGAACCATTTTTTACAGTATGGGTGGTCAGCCTCATACCAACCTATAAGTCAAGGAATTCATCCTTCAATAACAGTAGATTACGAGCCGGTCCGAGTTTGTTGCTCAGAAATTGAACTACTGATCTATCCATAGTATACAATATATTTTCTTCCACAAGTTTTGTGTACACTATGCTAAGAAGCTGTTCATCTTGCTGCGGTCTGTGTGAATCATGGACGTCCCGCGCTCAGCCCCGAATTAAATTTATCTGATCCGCCTAAGTCGAGGATCTAGGGACGATTATTCTCGTCTTCCCGTAATCCTGAGCCGGCGCTGTGACGCAGCCAGCCTTTATGGGAATTAAACTGAGTTAGGTGGTCCTGGAGAAGACAGAGAGGATGAACCTTCAGTGGAAACAAGAGATGGAAGATATCGTTGGATGAGATTCCAAAATTTTAATATTGTTCCGCCAAAACATAGGTTATAGTTTTTTTTCACGAAAACTTTCTAGACTAAGTCTAAATTGATTATAATTTGATATAAATAGCTCAATTGGTAGAATGCTTGGGATCCATGCCACAGAACTAGGTTTCGATCCCAACCAAAGGGTCTCATAAATGACTTCTCGTTTCAGAGTTTATATCTAAATACTAGCAAGGTTTACGCAGGCTTCATAAGAAATTAGAACCAGCCCCCACAACAGCTGGTAGACCTTCATTGAAGTGGCTGTCGTTAGGCCAGCCCAATTAATTATCTGTGTAAATAAATATGTTCCACACGCCACATACACCCCTTCCGCGACAACACGATAAGATGTGGCATTGTATATGCAGCTAAGTTGTTTTGCGTTTTTGATTTGCATCATTTACCTTATGTTAGCAAAACATACTGTTACGAATGAGTGATTGTGTGTATGTGTATTTTTATTTGTGTGGGTGTCAGGGAAGGTCGACAAAATTTGTGGGGCTTTTAAAAAAAAAAAAAAATTAGTCTGATTTATTTGGTGAGCGCTGTTTTTGTGTGTATCACACCTCAAGAGCCCTCTACGAGCTTGGTCGTCGCTGTAGAAAGCGCCAATTCTCAAGCAAGACCCAGTTGTTGTAAGGCTGGATGGACATTTCAGTGACCGGTCTTTGGTAAACGTCTATGAATTTTTCAACACAGCGAAGAGCAAATTTGAAAATATAAATGGTATATTTTTTGTGCTCCGCCGGGATTCGAACCCACGACCTTCCAGTTACGAGTCCGAAGTGTTACCACCTGGACTACGGGGCTTATGTTCATTTGAGGCTTAGATTTTATTTGTAAGTACACATTCAGCATTTGTAAGCGCGAACTACACGTGTTGGTTTGTGGGTATACATCTGAGAACTTTAAATTAATATATCCTTGCAACTTAGATTATAGATTATTATGATAGATTATATAGTGGGTGTGTCTCTAGATATAGGTGTTCGAACATTTTTTTTTCTTCGATGGTGTGAGCATTCGCTCGAATATTCTAAATATAATTTTCTGGTAGCGAATATTCCGGTTCCGGATGCTTCGAGAACCATTCTTATGTCATACTATAAAAAGAACTAAATCCGTCTGCAGCGCAGACTTGTATCGAAGCTAGCAAGCTACACAGTTCAAAAGGAAACTCTATTTGAACCAAATGTGAACTAAATCTTAATCTAAATCTAAGCTGCAAAGATATGTAGCATTTAACATTCATATGAAACGCATTCCCACAAGCAGACATGTATAAGTTCGCGCTAACACATGCCGCAAGTGGACCTACAATATAAAAACCTAATCTCAAATGAACATAAGCCCTGCAACTCTTGCCGACCTTCCCTGAAACAGGGGTGACATTGGCAAAGTGAACCATTTTTTACAGTATGGGTGGTCAGCCTCATACCAACTTATAAGTCAATATTAATTGTGTGAAATAAATAAACCGAAGTTTTTACTAAATTGAACCCGTGAATCGTTACAATACACTCTGCTTTCTTGTGGGAGTGAATTTGAAATTGTAATTGATGTGTATTTATTGCAACTTTGATTATAAATCAATGACAGCTCGTCATTTTAATTTGAGCATCAACAGACAAATTACCCCCTCTCTGAAATTAATTGCTCGCACAACTAATTGTATTGAGACGAGAGTAAATTCAAACAGTCGCTCGGCGGGCAGAAGTAATATCAATTGTTGCGAGAAATATTTGAACTATGAACCATCAATTGTATCTCACTGAAACTTGAACCCTGAACTTTTAGTTGTTTGCTGGCGGTGAGGTTTGCGTTGGAAAATTATAACAATGATCACTTCATTCTGTTTATTTGATAAACGTGCAATTTACCTAAATACTAAATAATTTCAAATCATTTCCATTCACCACTCTCATTTATTATTGAATGACAATTTTATTTACATTTACTTTTTCATCTTCATTTTTTTTTTTTTTAAATAGATTTGTGGATAGGAATGCAATCCACCAACCTATTCAGCCTGGCCAGTTGTCTTCATGCGAAAGCAGAAGCTTGTGTGCATGCAACGGCATCTGTTGAACCAGGGTCGAAGTTATCGTCGCGGGATTCGAACCAGCGTTATCCGGTTCCAAATAAATTGTCTTGATCCCCGCGGCCATAAGACCGACAGTCTAAGTTTACAATTTAAGTTGCAAAGATATTTTACTGTTTTGTAAATAGTAGATTAATATAGGTGTACATCGTAGGTAGTAATAATTATTATAGTGTTAGGTCAAAAGTAGATTAAAATAGGTGTGCACATAGAAATAAGTACAGGTACAGGTATGTACAGGTAGCAATAATAATAGGCCTAAGAAATCTAGAAATGAAATAATCCCTTTGTACTCTTGGAGCTAGTAGAACGTTCGAGAGTTTGCTGGCAAATAAGTCACTAGAGACTTCTGTCTCTGAAGTATATAAGGAGCAAAATTGAGTGCACCAGGACAAAAAGATAGTCGCCTTTGATTGAAGAGTGTCTGAGGTGCTGAACTGTGAAAATAAATTTGAGTTGCTAAAAGTGTTAAAAATAAATGTAAATTGTAAGAAAAATAAAATGAAAATAAATATTCAGAAAGAAGGCCTGTATGTTTTAATTTAGAGACTTTTCGAACCCGAAAACATTACATTACCATTTAAAATTCATAATATGTAGGTATACCCACAAACAGACACGTGTAACTTCGCTCTTATAAATGCTGCGTTATAACTAACAAATTAAAATTCACAACTATAATGAGCATAATATTGCCTATAACTTTTGCCGACCTTCCCTGAAACAGGGGTGATCATAAGTATTTATTTGAAAATTTGTACAATCCAGTAACATTTTTCCGGATTATTTTTACAACACGAAAAAATTTCGTGAAAAGAATCAACCCATAATTTATGTAGGATAATCAAGCGCATTAAAATTCAATAACAATTTCGGAACACAACAAAAAAAGGAATACTTTGCACACAATGAATTTTACATCGCAAAATGGAGTTATGCTAATAGACTCATTTGCCTCTGAAGGATTTTTCCTTTTGGGGGGAGGGAAAACATCCCCCTGTTCGGGATCAAACCGGTAGGGGGGGGGGGGATTTTTCCCTTTTGGGGGGAGCCATCAATCATCCCAGGTCCCCCCAAGGCTGTGATTTATGCCCCCGCTTCAAATCAACTTTATTTTTGTAAAATCCTTTACGTGTTTTTCAAACCAGTACAGTAAACAATGGATATAAATTGAATTTAACGCAACACGACTAAGCTGCTCGTAATGTGCAACTTCTTATCGCATTGTCTTCAAAGAGTCGCATTTAGCGTGTGGAGTCTTTATATTTTTTTTTATTCGTTTACAACGTAGCTTAGGATTCAACCACAGATCACGGAACATAAATAACATAATGGATTCAACATTACGAATCTCTATACGACTCTCTTTCGATAATCTGTTTTATAAGTTCTAAATTCAAATAGACCTACTTACATAAGACTTTGAAAGTCAAGGTCATCAGTATTAAAAAAAAGACTTTGAATTGCCAGCATTAAAAAAAACATTAATTTCGTATGCAGGTAGGAATATATTTAAATACACAATCAGCAGCAATAAACAGCCATAAAATACTTAAGAGGTTTTTCGTTCCAAATTCAAATCAAACAATACGAATACTTCGGGAATCAAGGTCATTATTGCCAGCATAAAGATTTTAATGAATAAATTATGCAGTAAGGTATGTATAATGGTCATATTATATATGAACACAATGTCACCCCTGTGTCAGGGAAGGTCGCCAAAATTTGCAGGGTATGTGTTCATTTGAGTTTGGATTTTAATTTGTAAGTACATAATCAGCATATTTTGTAAACGCGAACTTACACGTGTTTGTTTATGGGCATGCATTTGATATGAGCTTTGAATGTTAATATATCCTTGCAACTTAGATTATAGATATTATTATGATCTACAAAATAAGTTGATTTTGTACAAACTAAAAGCAAATTGTGTAATCGCCTGGCCGGGTTGCCAGGGTTAAGGCATACAAATACTTTGTAATTGGTTGCTAAGGATGGCATTCCCATACAAGACTGACGTTTGCTCGCCGAGAAAAATATATGCTTGAATTGTTAAGCCAACAGACCACCATCCAGTTGACAGCTACCCACTTACCACGTCTGCAGGAAGCACTAAACACATAATATTTATCTTAAAGCCGATTGCCCGCGCGTGCCTGGTTGATAGATGCCCCTGATGTTCAACCTTTCACGATTATTTACATGTACCAGCTATATTTCAATCAGTTTGTTTAGAAATGCTTCACGTGTTCTGCCAAATCCATATTTGATCAAAAAAATACTTTTTTTTCATCCCGATCTATTTTCGCATGTGACATCCAGAGGAGTACCTACGAGTGATAAAATATGATATTGTATGAAAAAATATGGGATTCCAGGATAAATCAAAGAACCATTCATAGACGAAAAAATGGCGGTCTGTCTGCAATATCGTTGGCTAAGCATTTACACTGTTTAAGTTTTTTTATTGTTCTTCAGTATTCAACGAATTTTTAAATTTAGTACATTTTTTTTATACACACACGTGTAAAAGTATTTTTTAATTTTATTAATTAAGACCCAGTATATTTTGTCAAGTAAAATGCAATTAGTTAATAATATTTAACTCACCGACTTCACAAGTTAATATTTAGCCTAAATCTAAATCTAAATCTAAGCTGCAAAGATATGTATCATTTGAGATTCATATTAAATACATTCCCACAAGCAGACATGCATAATTTCGCGCTTACACATGCCGCATGTGGACCTACAATATAAAAAAACCCAATCTCAAATGAACATAAGCCCTGCAACTCTTGCCGACCTTCCCTGAAGCAGGGGTGACATTGGCAAAGTGAACCATTTTGTACAGTATGGGTGGTCAGCCGCATACCAACCTATCGCAATTAAAATTTTCAAGATGGCGTCGTTTTCACTGACAGCAGCTGTTTTTTTTATGTAAGGATTCATCAAAATTTCTAACATGGGACAGCCGTTCTTAGCAACTAATAAAAAAATAGATTTGTGAACCTTTTCCCTAGAAACCGTCCGGAATATTGTCTATGCTAATTCACATGAGGACTTAATTGCCGCAAACGGAACTTTTCTTGTGTCGTTTTCTATAATAAGTTGTTTAACGCCTTAAAGCTTGTTAATGGCATTGTAATCATTTCTAAAATTTTGGGGCAGGGCTTGTTAGTTCGGAAGTTTTTGGTTTTAGTTGAAGTATTTAGAGAAATAGTGTAAGTAATAGTTAACTAAAATATAACTAAACTTGAAAATGCCTGGGGCCTTATAAGTTAGTGCGATACTGTTAATTTGGTTAACTTATGTTTAAGGAAAGGTCGGCAAGAGTTTCAGGCTCATGTTCATTTGAGGTTTAGGTTTTTATCTTGTTTACAGGCAGCATGTGGCCGGTAGAGGCTGTGTTGATCAGATTTTTACTCTACGACAACTTGTTGAAAAACAATTGTCGGTGAGGCGGAAGCTGTTCACGGCCTTTGTAGATCTGGAAAAGGCTTTTGACTCAGTAGACAGAGGTATGTTATGGGATGTTTTGAAAGCATACGGAGTGAATGGGGCTCTCCTAGGTGCGGTGCATGCCAACTATGAAAATAGTAAGGCATGTGTTCGTATTGATGGTGAGTATAGCGAGTGGTTTGAAGTTTATAAGGGTGTGAGGCAAGGATGTGTGATGAGTCCATGGCTATTTAACATAGTCATGGACAAGTGTGTCAGAGATGCTAGACTTAATGATTGTGGATTGATGATAGGAGAGAGCAAAGTGAGTGTTCTACTGTATGCAGATGATGCAGTTCTTGTATCTGATTCAGCAGTAGAATTGCAAACAATGCTCTCTAGATTGAATGAAGCTTTGTTAGGTAACCATCTGAAGTTGAATGCAAGTAAGACGAAAGTATTGATTTTTGAAAGAGATGATGAAAGTATGAATTATGAATTTAAAATTAATGGAATGAATGTTGATGTCGTAAATGAGTTTGTATACCTGGGAAGTAAGTTTGAAAAAGATGGAAGAATGACCGGTGAATTTGAAAGAAGAGTAATGAAGGGCAGGTGTGTACTGGGTGCCACAGCTTGTATCGCCAAAAATCAAAACATATCAAAAAATGCTCGATTGGCGGTACGCAGTGGCATACTTTTACCCACCTTGATGTATGGAAGCGAGGCCTGGACGGTGAATGAAAGTGAAATTAGTAAAGTCCATACTGTTGAAATGGACTTTCTAAGAAGTATGATTGGGAAAAAACGGAGTGACAGGGTGAGGAATGATTTTGTAAGAGAAGAATGTGGTGCAAGAGAAAGTGTGAAAGTGAAGATTAAAAGAAGTTTGTTAAGATGGTTTGGGCATATGGAGAGAATGAATGAGGAAAGACTGACGAAGAAAGTATATGTTGGTAGAATAGATGGATGTCGTGGTAGAGGAAGACCGAGAAAGGTATGGATGGACCAAATATCCGAAATTGCGAATGAATGGAATATCCAGAGTCATAATAAAAGAAGAGCTTGTATGAAGAAGGTTATGACTCTGGAGGAAATGAAAGAAGTATGTAAGGACAGAAAGAAATGGCGGTTGATCTGTAATGTTGGCGAATAGGGTTTATTAAATTGGAATTTGTTTTTGTTTGTAAATGGATATTTTGTATTTGAATATTATTATTTAATGATGTATAAAATGTAATTTGTCGTGTGTGTGTGTTCCTTGACTTATAGGTTGGTATGCGGCTGACCACCCATGCTGTAAAAATGGTTCACTTTGCCAATGTCACCCCTGTCTCAGGGAAGGACGGCAAGAGTTGCAGGGTGTATGTCCATTTGAGATTTGATTTTTGTGTTGTAGGTTCACATGAGGCATGTGCAAGCGCGAACTTGTACGTGTCTGGTTGTGAGAATGCATGTAATGTGAATCTTCAATGTAACATATCCTTGCAACTTAGATTAGATTAGATTAGATGTCGAACATTTTTTCTGGTAGGCGTACATTAAATTTGAAAACACAAACAAAAAATAAACATAAGCCTTGCAACTCCTTCCACTCTTTCTTGGAACAGGGGTGGCACTGGTAAAAAATACTATCTTTTACAGTATGGGAGGTCAGTCTCATGCTAACATTTTATTCAGGATTAAATATTTTGGTAAAGTATTATTGTTAAATGTATCCAAAGGGTAAATTTACCTAAATCATAGCATTATAAATGTTTACCCTGATTTTGCGTTGAGGTCACCCTTTACCCTAAAAAGGGGTGCCAATTTTTTGTTCACAAAATTTTCCCCAAAAAAATCCCCCGTTTCTCAAGCAGCTGCGTGGGTTGCCATAAAGCAGGCGCTTTCCTCCCCAAAGGCTGATAAGGAAAATAATACACTCAACTCCGTTCTGGCAACACTTTGTAGACTCAAGATGTACAATACCCCAAGTATGCCAATATTTATAAGATCAACTTTTACGGTGTACCAAAAATGCATGAAATCTTTAACTCTCTGTAGAGGTATTGTTTAAATTTGAATACATTTTTCGTTTTATGGTTGAGTTTTAACGTTAGGGTGGCGTAGACGAGATATACAGACTCTAAAAGAAGGGTCCACTAACAAATTTACACAGAGATTTGATCTGTACACCAAGTATACAGCTTTACGTTAAAACTCAACCACACTCTTTACCAAAAACATAAGGAAATTTAAACAGCGCATCTAGGGTAGTTTCAGTTTCTATACATTATTGTTAAAATGCTATGGTTGGTTGTACACATAAAGTGTTATACTTGGGGTACTGTTTAAAAAAAATTGTAAATAAAAATAAAACAGCATGATGATTTAATATTGTAAAATTATTATTCTTTCTCTTGATTTAGTTTCTTCGTTATTGAATTAAAAAATAACTTCATATCAGCTCATGGATCCTGTTCGTTTAATCGATGGCGATGGTTCATTTTATTGATCGTTCGGTTAATCGATCATTCATTTCATCGATCGTTTGGTTGGTCGATCGTTTGGTTAATCGATCGTTCGGCTAATCGACGCTCTACTGCAAGTTGCTACTCGTATATTTGTTCATACAATGTTTCATGCTGTCTTGCACACCAAAAAAACAAGGTGTGATAAATCAATATCTCCAGGGTTTTTATACGTTTTGCATTCACTATTCAGATATATTGGTTCATTTGTTCGGGAGTTGGGACTTACCTTTTGTAATGCAGAAGACCAGCTGTTCTTCCATCTTTTGTGTGGTCGGCCTGGTATCTCGCGTACAACGATCCAAGTTATCCTACTTTGATTCATGCGGTCTACATGGTCCCTCCAAAACCGTCTCCTCTTCCTACTCCATCTGACGATGTCCTCAGTTTGCACATACTTCCGTACTCCGAATACAAAATATTAAATAAGCTCCCCTCGATCGGGTAATTCGCAAAAATGTATGAAGAATAAATCACTCACCACGAGTGCTGACGTATCTTTCATACTGGTTTGATATTACCGGGTTAAATTCATTAAAAATTGTGGTTATTTGTTTGAAATAATTGATACGGTATACACAGAGTGGCTTTTGAACTGTATTGCTCGACTACTTAGATGCAAGTCTCCTGCAGAGCATCTCAGTCTCTATTTAAAGGTCATCATAAGAGTTATTCTCGAAGACACTGGGGACTGACATGCGCGAGATCTTGCCAGAATATTATATTTAGAATATGCAAGTTAACACTTATACAATATCGAAGATTAGATCTAAAGCCTTTACATATCTACACAGACACACTCACACCAGCTCACACAGACACACAATTACAATTGGGGAGGCAAGTTGTAAATTTTGCCCCTCAGGGGGTATGTATATAAAATACAAAAAAAGAACAAATAGAGAAACTGTAACGTATTCTCCAATGCGAGATATAAATACACAGATCTAATGCCTATAGTATTTTCTCTCAACAAAAGCCAACCTTCAGTAGGTGGCTTTCAATTTTGGACGACTTCCCGTACCAAAGAAGCGAAAATCAAAAGGACCACACTCACCTCAAATTGTGCTCTGGTCCAAGATGATGCTCGTTTCTCAGGATCCTATGGAGATGAGCCTTGTTCACGAACTGCCACACTTGCAAGTTATAGGTAAAACAAACACACTCACTCACAGAATTTTTAACGGTAAATTTCAAATCGCTCGCGAGACATATAAAAACGTGTCTACTTGTGAAGACGACAGAAGCGGAAGTCCTCAAATCTTGAGATTTCACGTTGGATGTCAAAAAAGTTCATACCGACATCTTGCGATTTTTATCCGCACTTTTTTCAGATTGTGAAAGTCCAACATGAAATTCGCTTCTTAGACTATTAATTAAAATTAAAAATAGATGACGCTAATCATGCGTCACCATACACCCCCCTTTGCAAAGACTTAAAGTTAAAAGCTTTGCAACACAAACCAGATATTCAAAGAAACCATGTCGATTTTTACAAACAATATTCGAGAAATGATACATAGGTATAATTACAATCAATGTTTGAAAATCTTAAACTAGAGAAACTGAATATAATTAATATAATAAGTATGCCTACAAGTAAGCAGGTTAGACACAAAAATACTTAAGCCAATATAATAAGCTAGATTTAACATGTTCTAACAGATAAGCTTAGTAGTAAAGCATAAGATTAATTCTAAACATGGTAAATATGTACAATGGTAGAGATCTACTAACTCAGTAGACGAAATTAAATAGTAATCTATTGTGTCGGCAATGGGTAGAGTTTGACGACCGGACGTTTGTAAAAACCTTGCTCAGTCTTTACTGTGGCTACTCGAATCACGCCATCAACCCCAGGGAAAACCTTGGTGATGATTCCCAGAGGCCAGGACAAAGGAGGAGCGTTCTCTTGCCCAATCAGTACAACAGTCCCTACCTGAATTGCATTAACATTGGTTTGCCATTTTTGTCTGACCTGCAAAGTGTGCAGGTATTCTACCCTCCATCGCTTCCAGTAAGATGACACGATTTGATCCAGGAGATTTTTACGCTGAGTAAGGTTAACTGGTGTGTCAGGTAGCTCAGAAGCAGGCAGATGTTTTAAGGGAGTGGACATCAAGAAATGCGCAGGAGTTATAACGTCAGGGTGAGGATCAGAACTGATGACACTTAGTGGTCTAGAATTCATGATACTCTCGATTTGAGTCAACACCGTTTGCATCTCCTCATATGTGAGCAACTGATTCCCTATCACTCGATACAGATGAGTTTTCAAACTCTTAATATTTGATTCCCATAAAGCTCCGAAGTGAGGAGCTCGAGGGGGAATCATTTTCCACTCTATTTTATACGCCTCAAGTTCTCGCTTCATTCTGACATTATGCTGTGAATTTTGTAAAAGATTATATATCTCATCTAATTGGGCACGAGCCCCAACAAAATTTGTGCCGTTGTCCGAATACATAAAGGAAACTGGCCCACGACGAGAGATAAAACGCTTAAATGCAGCTATAAAACAGGCACTCGACAGATCAGTTGCGAGCTCAATATGCACCGCCTTGGTCACTAGACAAACAAACAGGCAGATATATGCCTTTTGAGCATGTTGTCCACGTCGTCGCGTAAGAAGTATTTTTAAAGGCCCAGCATAATCTACCCCCGTATGCACAAATGCTTTAGCTTCTGTTATGCGACAGGCAGGCAAGTCCGCCATCTTTGGCGTAGGGTGCGACGGGTTCACTCGGAAGCAAATATTGCATTTACGAGTTTGTGCTCGTATAACGGTTCTGGCATCCAATATCCAAAATCTTTGTCGTATGATAGACATCAAAAGTCCTGGACCGGTATGACAGTTGGATTCGTGAAAATGTTTAATTATTAAGTTCACCACTGAGTCATGTTTCGGAAGTAAAGCTGGGTGTCTAGCTTCAAAGGGTAAATCAGACCGTGAAAGCCGACCTCCAACTCGTAGCGTACCTTCCTGATCCAGAAAAACCGATAAATTACGCAGTTTTTTCGATGGTAACTTGTTATCTTTTATCAACTTAATGTCGTCCGAGAAATGAACAGTTTGTATTGTCTGTACTAACTTAACTTCAGCATGGGACATGCATTCAATAAAATGCAACAGTGATTTAAATTTATTTATAAAGCGAAGAATGTAAACTGTAATTCGAATTAATTTATTCCACGAAGAAGTTCGTTGTGCTAAGTCATATAAAATCATAGAGTCGACATGTACTACAATGGCTGTCAGTACAGTTGCCTGTTCAGGAATTTCTAACGCATCGGACGAGGAGAATCTTTGAATTGACCATTCATCCGAAGGGCGTTGAAGCCACAGTGGACCATTCCACCATAAACTATGAGAAATTAATTGAGATGGTAACATACCACGTGAAACACAGTCGCTTGGGTTCTCGTCCCCTGAGATGTGATAAAAGTTCTGAGGGGGTAAATTCTCCTGACACTGAGCGACTCTATTTCCTACAAAAATTGACCAACGATGTGGAGAAGAGCAAATCCAAGCCAACGCAATCGTTGAATCAGAAAAAGCATATACATCAGTTATATGAATCCGATCACGATACATCTCGGTCACAAGTTTTAACATCTTTGACAATAAAACAGCAGCGCACAACTCTAAACGTGCTAATGTCGTAATCTTGGTGGGAGATACCTTAGATTTTGAGCACAATAACCTGACAGAAATATTTCCATCCATGTCAGTTGTATGTACATATATAACACAACCGTAACCATTCAGACTAGCATCACAAAAACCTACTAATAATACTTTGGTTGAGCTAGTCACACCGATGTGCCTAGGAATTTTTAAAGTAGCGAGCAACGGAAGTTCTTGTGTTATACTCGAAAAACGTCGAATTATAGCATCAGGCGGAGAGTCATCCCAACCGATGTTGGCACGCCATAGCTCTTTGATGAGAAGCTTTGCAGCCAGTATAACTGGTGCGACTAAGCCCAAAACATCAAACAAACGAGCTACAACTGACAAAATAGATCGCTTCGTGCATTTTTGCTGAGAGTCATTCGAAGTAAAGAAGAAATTATCCTTAACTGGATCCCAAGACAACCCTAATACTTTTAGAGTTACGCCTTTATCATCATCAAATTTTATGGAACCTCTATGTGAGTTAGGAAGACTATCTAATAGATAAGATGAATTGCTTGACCATTTTACCAGATCCATGCCACCATACTTGAACAAAGCTACGAGATCTTTTGCCAGAGAAACAGCCGAAGCCTCATCTGCCACAGACTGAACCAGGTCATCCATATAAAACCTAGCTCCAGCTACTTTGGCGGCTTCCGGAAAATGTTCAGCCATGTCCGATGCCAACTGACGCACAGATCGCATGGCCAAGAAAGGACTACACTTTAATCCAAATGGAACCCTATTAAATTGAAAGGTTCGAACTTTCTCCTTTTCAGAAAAACGAAATAATATTCTCAAATATCTGCGGTGGTCAACAAATACACCAACCTGCAAATACATCTGCTGTACATCTGCTGTCATCGCGACAGGAAACAGCCTAAAATCTAATAAAAGGAGAAACAAATCAGCCTGTAAATTTGGCCCAGAATGTAGTACATCATTGAGTGACAACCCAGTATGCGTTTTCGCACTAGCATCTAAAACAATGCGAGGCATAGGTTTGTCTTGACGCACTACAGCGTGGTGAGGAATATAATATCCATGTTCACCAATATCTGACTCTGCCACTTCAGAGAGATATCCCTTTTGAATATAGTCATTTATTACCGAATTATAATTCTCCTGCAGACTCGGTAACTGCTTAAACTTTCTTTCTAATAACAAGAAACGCCGATATGCAGTATTTCGTGAGTTGCCCAAATTTTCAGGATCAGCACAAAAGGGTAGAGCAACAGAGTAACGACCTACCTCGTCTTTAGTCACAGAAGATACAAAGGAGTTTTCGCACGCTGTCTCATCTGGACTTAAGAACTTTTTCACTGGGATTTCTTCCAACTCCCAGAACTTGTGTAATAATAAATCCGCATCCTTTACAGCCAATGCAGAAAAAGATTCGTGACAACTGTCTGCAGCTGAAACACTCTTTGGACAATCTCCCATCAATACATAGCCAAAGGACGTCAATAATGCAGGTGGCGCTTTCGACTTTGACTCTATCATTTTTCCCAAATAAATAAAAGGGAATAATTGTGCACCCAACACAATGTCCACAACTCCAGGGACATTCCAGGATAAATCAGCCATTGAAATGTCCTTTAAATAAGTCATATCACTGTTATCAATGTACCTAGAAGGTAACTGATCCGTGATCTGATCCACCACTAACGCGTTAATCTTGTAAGTATTTTGAGGATTGTACCTCGATTGTATTTCAAAATTGACACATCCATGTATCGGTCGTGCAGAAAGACCGATTCCTCTAATTACTGAATTATTTAGAGGAACAATATGTAAATTCATATTTCTACAACATTCTAATGTTATCAAATGGTTTTGAGAACCATTATCAACAAGACATCTAACTATCATCTTATTTTTCTTGCAATTTGACCAGGCAAAAACCTGTGCCGTAGCCAACAGCACCGTGCTCGCATTCACCCGAGCATTTGCACTTAAAGAAACCGAGGGCACACCCGACCCTTGCATATCATCACCTGAATGCGACAGCTGATGTCCCTGCTCAGCATTCTTGACTACTCGTCTGGCCTTATTCTCATTGTCGTCAAAATGCAGAAGGGTGTGATGTCCCTTATTACAAATTTGACAAGTTCCTGTCTCAGTACAATGAGACCAGTGGGTAACACTCAAACAACGAAAGCAACCCCGTTTTGATTTAATAAATTCATACCTTTCCTTAGGAGAATAGCTCTTAAATTTCACACATTTATGTAATTTATTATGGTCGTTTCGTTTACACAAAACGCAAAAGAGAGTGTCCCCAGTAGACACTCTACCACTTGCGAGGAACGCACGACCACTCACAGATTTTGTCGTATTATTCCTCACGCGTGTATTCGAATGGCAAGCTTCGGAAACCGACTTCGATTCATTTACGTGCGATCTTTCCAAAATTTTGACCTGTTGTTGAACAAAACTGATAAGATTCTGACAAGAAGGTATTTCGATGTCTTTCAGCGAAAGCTCGAAGGCCATAACTGTAGACGAATTCAATTTACGCAAAGCGCAATTAAATAAAAGAAAATCTCCCACATCTGCAATACCTAATTGTTTTAATGCTGCAATGGAAGCGGCGTACTTCTCAATAAAGCCATCAAGACAGGCAGCCGTGTGATCGGCCTTCTTTAAATCAAGGATATTATTTATGTAATATGTTCCTAGCGCACGTTTATCCTGATATTTTTTAACAAGACTGTCCCAGACCACGTTATAGGTTTCCGCTGACGGTACAATTCCCGAAAATATATTCGCTGCCTTTCCCGTCAAGTTGCCTGTTAAATATTGCACTCTTTGGGCATCTGACAACCCTGTATTTAGATGGACGTTTGCCTTAAAGGATTCAAAAAATCGTGACCAATTTTTTGGATTCCCATCAAACAAAGGAATTTGTATGGGTGGTAATTTTACCTCATATCTAGGCCCACTTTGAGTCGATACATGTGGTGTTTCGGTTTTTAAAATTCTTTCCCTAACATCCATTATTTTACTATAAAGTTCTTCAAAGGCCATAAGTGATTGATAATTTACCTTTGCCTCTGGGTCTATCTCTAAAGAAAGTGCATTTATTTGATCTATCAAATCTTCGTACTTTTTAACCCAGCTTCCTGCTTCCTTGGAAGCCGATAAAAAATTACTATTCTCTCTGGATGCAAAATTAGAAACATTTTTTCCTAGTTTATATAAATTATTTATTCTTTCAAAATAAACCTTTTGTTTCTCTTTCAATATAACCAAAGTTCTTGTTAAAGCATCCGCCATGTTTACTATTTAAAATAAACAATAAAAAATGAAGAAACGGTAACAAAATCAAAAAACCTACTTTCAGTTCTGAAAGAAGAAATCGATTTGCCTCAAAGTTGAGTTTATTTTATGTCAGTATGTATCACAATATTTACTTTCTCCAGATAGTTTATTTACTAATGGAAAAAAAAAACAATAACAAACTTGTAATGACATTTATATAAAAATATAAACAAAGGTAGGTAGGTACCTGTAGACAATGCTCAGCTGTATGAATACCTAATCTCTAATGGATAGGTATCATTAAAACTATAAATTTCGCACCAACAAATATATGTACCTACTGTGTATTCAACACTTATTAAAAAAATAACTACCTACATACAGTAGAATATATGACACTCGTTAATTTTTGTACAGAATATAAATCATGCTAGAATATAGATTCTAATACAAAGGCATATAATATTATGTTCTTAACAATTAACTATCGACACTATATCCTTGAATATCCGTTTCATGTCAACCATTCTGGTTTCGATCCGGTTCGAAGGACCAATGGGGAGGCAAGTTGTAAATTTTGCCCCTCAGGGGGTATGTATATAAAATACAAAAAAAGAACAAATAGAGAAACTGTAACGTATTCTCCAATGCGAGATATAAATACACAGATCTAATGCCTATAGTATTTTCTCTCAACAAAAGCCAACCTTCAGTAGGTGGCTTTCAATTTTGGACGACTTCCCGTACCAAAGAAGCGAAAATCAAAAGGACCACACTCACCTCAAATTGTGCTCTGGTCCAAGATGATGCTCGTTTCTCAGGATCCTATGGAGATGAGCCTTGTTCACGAACTGCCACACTTGCAAGTTATAGGTAAAACAAACACACTCACTCACAGAATTTTTAACGGTAAATTTCAAATCGCTCGCGAGACATATAAAAACGTGTCTACTTGTGAAGACGACAGAAGCGGAAGTCCTCAAATCTTGAGATTTCACGTTGGATGTCAAAAAAGTTCATACCGACATCTTGCGATTTTTATCCGCACTTTTTTCAGATTGTGAAAGTCCAACATGAAATTCGCTTCTTAGACTATTAATTAAAATTAAAAATAGATGACGCTAATCATGCGTCACCAACAATACTTTATTTCTAATTAAGCGATGGAGATTGTAAAATGTTTTACTCTCTCATTTTTTAGGATAATAATCAAAATAAACGTACCAACACTGTTATATTTTCGCTTTTAAAATATATCATAAAATAAAACTCTACCTACTTTAATTAACAGTGTATTAAAATTGAAAGCCCCACAATATTGGGGGTCCGAAAATAGAAACAAGTCGTTAAAAAGTAAATAAAGCTTAAAATTGGGATAAAAATGAAAACGAGCCCGCCATCTGCCGTAAATCATAAAAGATATTTAAAATAACGTTAAAAAAACGCAAAGCAACACCAGAATGTATTTTATCAAACCCGGGCAATAAACTCCGGGTGATTTCGTTTTTTATTGTTTTTAAATTAATGATAATATCATACCGTCTACAGACTGTCAATTCCGTGTGGCATTTTTGCATGTCAACTTTAGTAACATAACATGTGAACGGTCCATGTTGTGAATCCATAGACCATAGATTATTATCCAAGTAAATTTTCTGGGACTGGAGGAGGAATGCGTTGTACAGTCAGTGTTGGCTGCGGTTAATCAAGAAAACCAAGACCTACAGCGGGTTGTTGTGCCATTGATGATGATGATTTGTAATCTAAACTGAAAAAAAGATGTTTACAAGTGTAAGTTAGCAAACAAAATAAAAGCTCAAAATTCAAATGAGCATAAACCCAGCAAATCTTGCCAAGCTTCCATGTTACATGAGTGAATTTGGTAAAGTAAATTAATTCTTACCGAATAGGTGATCATGCTTATACCAATCAATTTTTACGAACTATGAGTTTGTGTGTACATGGACCTAGCATGTTAGTGTTTCAAACAATCCATTATAAAAGTATGTGGAATAATCTAGATGATGATTTTTGAAAGAGATGATGAAAATATGAATTATGAATTTAAAATGAATGGAATGAATGTTGATGTCGTAAATGAGTTTGTATACCTGGGAAGTAAGTTTGAAAAAGATGGAAGAATGACCGGTGAATTTGAAAGAAGAATAATGAAAGGCAGGTGCGTACTGGGTGCTACCGCTAGCATCGCCAAGAACCAGAATCTTTCAAAAAATGTTCGACTGGCGGTGCACGGTGGTAAACTAGTACCCACTCTGATGTATGGAAGTGAAGCCTGGACGGTGAGTGAAAGTGAGATTAGTAAAGTCCATACAGTAGAAATGGACTACTTAAGAAGTATGATTGGGAAAAGACGGAGTGATAGGGTAAGGAATGATTTTGTTAGAGAGGAATGTGGTGTGAGAGAAAGTGTGAAAGTAAAGATTAAAAAAGTATGCTTAGATGGTTTGGACATTTGGAGAGAATGAATGAGGAAAGACTGACGAAGAAAGTATATGCTGCGAGAATTGATGGATGTCGTGGAAGAGGAAGACCGAGAAAGGTATGGATGGACCAAATTTTCGAAATAGCGAATGAATGGGATATCCAGAGTCATAATAAAAGGAGAGCTTGTATGAAAAAGGTTATTTATGGCTCTGGATGAAATGAAAGAAGTATGCAAGGATCGAAAGAAATGGCGGTTGATCTGTAATGCTGGCCGTTGAAGCTGAGGCTTTTAAATTAAAAAAATATGTGTTGTAGTTTTTTAATTTTTTACTGTTTAATTGCTTAGAATTTATTTGTTTTATATATTTGATTGTATTAATTGCTTGTACTCCTTGACTGATAGGTTGGTATGTGGCTGACCACCCATACTGTAAAAAATGGTTCACTTTGCCAATGTCACCCCTGCTTCAGGGAAGGTCGGCAAGAGTTGCAGGACTTATGTTCATTTGAGATTGGGCTTTTTATATTGTAGGTTCACATGCAGCATGTGTAAGCGCAAAATTATGCATGTCTGCTTGTGGGAATGCATTTAATATGAATCTCAAATGATACATATCTTTGCTGCTTAGATTTAGATGCAAAAATCGTCTCTTTCGTACCTTTATAAACGAGCCACAATGGTGCGGAGGGCTGGACGCTTGAAACATTGAGCCGCAAAGTCGATATAGGCAGAGCCAGAAAAAACAATCAGTTCTATGTAACCGATATTGTGTGAAATAATTGTTTAACAATAAATAAATGCTTGAGAATTGGCGCTTTGTAACGACGACAACCAAGCTCGTAAAAAGGTCGATAGCTCAATTGGTAGAATGCTTGCATTCCATGCCGAAAGCAAGTGTTTGATCTCAAGGCTTACTCAGCCTTCACAAGAAATGAGAACCAGCCCCCCCGGGAGCTGGTAATCCCCCCCTTCAACTGAAAGTGGTCGGTGTGAGGCGGGCCCCCTTACCCATAAAAATAAATAGGTCCCGAATCGCCACATCCGACCCCTTCGGGGATAACGCAGGCAAGAAGTTACACTATATGTGTAGCAGAGTTGCGTTTTTTTTTTGGCGTATGACACAATGGTTTTTCATTAAATAATGACATAAAAAATACCACACAACATTATTGAAAAATTTAAGTGTTCATCTATTTGAAACGTAAGGTCTCTCGGATTGGGGATTTTCCTGCTCCCAGCTGATGTTTTTATGACTGCCGAGTGATTCAGACGGTGTGTATGAAGCGTAAATATTTTATTTCCCCCCTACCTGCTTTATTGACCGTCGACTTCTTTTTCTTTTCCATCGCGGATGTTTTTATGACTCCACCCAATCGACAGACCCTTCACGTATTTTTTTATTTTATTTTGCAACTTCCTCCACGTACATTTTTATCTTTCTCTATTCATTTTTACAAAAAGTAAACAGACAATAAATAGATACAAAAGGAAAAGTGGAAGTGTCACGCGTGAAAACATATCCTAACAGAATATTTTTTTAGATACCTAGATACAAAAATATATTTATTATTGTACTACAGATCAAAAAATTGTGTTGATGAATTTGTTTTCTTTTCGGCTTCTATTTCTTGCTTTTATTCAACAAAAAGTTTTGTTTCCATCACATTAAATCGAGCTTAAAAAATATATTTTTTCTTGTTTCTTTAGTGTGGTAACATTATAGCAGTGGTTTTTAGATGTAGGTCCACGAAAGCAGTATGTGAGTGTTATCTGTGACCGGTATATAGTCTAGTGGTTAACGCTACGAACTTGCAATCGAAATTTCGTGGTTTCGATTCCATGAGAAACACAAAAAAAACATCATGTTGTATCGTTAAATGTACTCTTCGCTGGGTTGTCAAATTCTTCACCAATGACCTTTCACAAAAAGCCCTGCAGCAACCTAGGTCTTGCTTGATTAATTGGCTCTTTCTACAGCAATGACCAAGCTTGCAGAGGGCTATTGAGGTGCGATTCATAAAAAAACAGGGCTCAAAAATAAATCAAATCTTTTGACACAACTTATAATGAACTAACCTAATATTTTTTACTTACATTTTTTTGTACTCTTTTAATACTAAGATGTCCAACAACACACCTTTTGAAATTCAGTTCAAAGCATTAACCATTCAGAACTTCAATCGAATATGTTTTACTTTACCCTACAAAGTTAAACATATGAATCGGAATCTTCAATCTGAAAAACTTTTTATTTATTCAAGACTTAACACGTATTACAAGTCCAATATTTTTGATTGAGTTTCTTCAAGTTTTCTTGCCACAGTTTCATCATCATCATCATCATCGTCTTCAGGCAGGTTTGATGGGTACATCAAGCAGCCATCTTTCTGTTTACCAACTCGTCGATAAACTTTGATTAATGTCGGGAACTCCACCTAGCCTGGCATCTTGTTATACTAGAGCAGAGTTCGCTTCGCATCCATCCTTCATAGTTGCTCACCACTCAATTTGTTTCCAAGATAAACTTTGACGCAGTGTGTTTCTATCTATAATCTAAGTTGCAAAGATTTGTTTTTATTAGAGTTTCTTATTTAATGCACGCAAGTGTCACTGGTCCGTAGTCTAGTGGTTAACACTTTGGACTCGTTATATGAAGGCAGTGGGCACGAGCCCCGGCGGAGCACGAAAAAATATTTAATTATTCAAAATTTCCTCTTCGCTAAAATTAACCTGACTGCCTTACACTAACTGGGTTTTGCTTGAGAATTGGCGCTTTCTACAGCAACGACCAAGCTCGCAGAGGGCTTTTGAGGCTTGAATCACGCAAAAACACTTACTTACCTAATACGTGTTTGTTTACCTAATACGTGTTTACCTAATACGTGTTTACCTTTTTTTTTTTTTTTCTTTTTTTTTTTTTTCATTGAGAGGGGAAAATCTTCAAAAGATTCCTGCCATTGTTTCCGCCGGCAGGATATGTGAGATTTTTACTCACTAAAAACCCCCCTCTGCATCTTGCCACACCCTGGAACTGCCGTCAAGCATGACATCGGGGTGTGGTGTGTCTTTACATGCACAGCATGTCTTCACATTTCAGTTGCGTCAATTGGCAAATCTACACTATCTACATTGTGTTAAGACTAATTAATCTACATAAACACTTCTATCAACAGAGACTAGATTTACTACATTTTGGCGGGTCGTGTTCATCCTTCGCCTTACGCGCTCGGCATCCTCCTTCTTTCCGATCACGCGAGAGGCAAAGGTATCCCAGGCCCGCCAGTTCTCTTCTGATTGGAGCATTGACGGTACTACCATGTCCAGGTCTAGTCGATCGACCACAATGGTTGCCATTAATGACCCCCTGTGGTCCGCCCAGGCAGGACACGACAGTAGCGTGTGCTCCGCGTCATCATTTTCTGAGTCGCAGTGCCAGCATGCTGCAGTTGCTTCTTTTCCTATACGGTGTAGGAAAAAACCGAAACAACCGTGTCCACTCAGCATCTGCGTGAGCCGGTAGTTCAGGCAGCCATGCTTCCTCGAGTACCAAGGCTCGAGTTGGCTGACAAGCTTGTTCGTCCAGCGTCCTTTAGATGCCGAGTTCCAGCGATCCTGCCACTTTGACAGCGTCAGTTTCCTATGGTGCGGTCCCTTACCTGATTCATAGACTGCTTTGCGCTCAAGCGCCAGCAGATCTATGGGTGGAGAAGAAGCCAGCACCAATGCCGCTTCCTCGGACATGGTGCGGTAGCCGGAGATAACTCTCAGCGCGCTTCTTCTCTGGACGGCAGCCATCTTCTTCCTGTACAGCTCTGTCTCAAGCGCCTGCGCCCAAATGGGTGCCCCATACAGAAGTGTGGAGTGGACCACCTCATGCAATAGTTTCCTCCTGCATGATTTCGGCCCACCCACGTTCGGCATGAGCCTCCCCAACTGTATCGCTGCTCCGCTTGCCTTTGCAGCCGCCAGCTCGATGTGTTCTCCGAAACGAAGACCACGATCGAGTTGGATTCCAAGGTAGCGTAGCGATTTAGCCAACGGCACCTCAAAACCCTCTAGCAGTAGCTTAGGCAGCAGAGGTCGTCGCTTGCGACAAAACAGTACGGCTTCGGTCTTCTGTATGGCCAGTTCCAAACCAGCTCTGTCAAGCCATACCTTTACCCGTCTGAGAGCCTCGTTCCCTATAACTTCAAGTTCACGGGAAGTCCTCTCCTCGATCATCACTGCGATGTCGTCCGCAAAAGCAACAATGCTCGACCCCTCAGGCATGTCCGTCCGCAACAGACCATCGTATAAAGCATTCCACAAGGTCGGTCCTAAGACCGATCCCTGCGGGACGCCAGACGTGATCCGCCGCTTCTCTTCCACACCAGAGGCACCGTGCCGATACTCAAGACTTCGGCCATCGAAGTAACTTTCAAGCATGGCCATCAAATAGTCTGGCACGCGGAAGCTCTCCCTCAGCGCTCTGAGGATTAATTCCCATCGCGCAGAGTTAAAAGCATTCCGGATGTCCAGCGCTATCATGACAACCCGTCGGTGGCTCTTCACCGTGCCCTGCCATGCTTGTCGGATGACGTTGACAACATGTCCGACTGCGTCAATTGTGGATCTGCCCCGCCTGAAGCCGTACTGCTTGTCGGAGAGACCCCGCTCCGGATCCTCCAGAATTGGCTGAAGTCTCCCAAGTAGGAGTCGCTCAAGGAGCTTCCCGAAGCCGTCCAGCATGCACAGCGGTCTAAAAGATGAGGGTCCGTCCGCGACTGCCTTTTTGAGAATAAGGACAAGCCTTTGTCTCTTCCAGGGATCGCCAACTAGACCCTCTTCCAGGCACGCATTGTACACGCCGAGCAGAACCTCAGGGAACTCCCGGGTCACTAGCAGCACAATCTCATTTGGGACTTCGTCAGGTCCAGGAGCCTTACCTTTACTTACCCTTTTTGCAGCTGTCTCGAGCTCAGCTACCGTGAACGGTTGGAACTCACCAGTTGAGGGGGTAGGATCTGCCAACGGTCGGTCTCCGTGAAGGGGAAAGAGGCCATCAATAACAGCGGTCAGGTTACTGGGGTTACTGAAAAAGGGGTCAAGGCCGCGTCCCCGTAGTTTCTGTCGCACTATTTTGTACGGCAGTCCCCAGGGGTCGCGGTTCACCGACTCGCACAGCTCACCCCAGCACCTTTCCTTACTGCGCCTGATAGCGCTCTTCAGCTCCTTCTTTGCAGCCTTGTAGTCTTCAGCCTGAAAACTCTCCCATCCTGAGCGCTGGGCCCGGCGCCGCAAAGCTAAACATGACCGGCGCAGACGGGCAATCTCCTCAGTCCACCAATAAACATTACGCCTGAGGGTGTGTCCGCCCCGCCGAGCCATGGATGCATCGCAGGCGCGCTTGACCACGCTACTCAGCTCGCTTACCTTTAGCGCTGCTCCATCCGCGTTTGCGATCCTTTCGCTGCCACTCTCGATGACTGCTTTAAGGGCATCGGTGTCCAAGGAGCGAAGACTCCAACCCGCTGAACTAGCGGCGGAACCCAACCCAGATGCAGCAGGCCGCGGCCCCCTTGCAAGCGTGAAGGTCACGTACTGGTGATCGCTCTGCGTGTGCTCATCGAGCACACGCCAGTCTTTCACCCTTCCGATCATTCCTTCATCAGCAAAGGTTACGTCTATGACAGAACCCGTGGCGCCCCTGCAGAAAGTGAACTTCCCGCCTACATTTGCAGGAAGCAAATGCAGGCCCGAAGCCATCTCGCACAGAAGGGCGCCCCGTCTGTTTGTCATCGACGAGCCCCAGTCAGTTGCCCAAGCGTTGAAGTCACCAGCCAGCACAATGGGTAGTGTCGCGCTCCTCACGTCTTCCTCCAGACCCCGAAGTTCCTCCTCGAACTGCTGCAGCGGAACGTTCGGGGAGAAGTAGCAGCTATATATTCTACAGCCTCTTACCTCAATCCATGTCCAACCACTGCCGCCGTTCAAGGGTCTCCCAGTGATGGCCGCGTGCTGTGATGGGAAGAAGATTGCCGCCCTTCCAGTCTTGTCCGAGTACCAACAACTTGTAGAGTTGCGATACTGTTCAGAGACCAGGACAACGTCAATCCCCTTCTCTCGTGCCACCTGAAACATTAGATCCTGGGCAGCTTGGCAATGGCCCAGATTTATTTGCAGGAATTTAAGCATTTTGCGACTTTTAGGGCACACCTGAAAGCCCCGCACTTAGCGCTTCCGCACCAGTGCGCCGCCTCAAGGCCCGCCCTCGAGCACGGGGCGCATCGCAGCGGAGCCTTGCAGTCCGCGGCCAAGTGCCCACACTCTCCGCACCTACGACAGATAGGGTACTTACCTACCTTACCTGTTTTCTTCCATTTATCTCCCACAGTGCATCGAGCTGCAATGTGGGAGAATCCTTTATCTATTTATCCTCAGGACAATGACAATCTTCTTTGCCATTGTCCTGAGGATGCCTTTTTAGGCGAAAACGTTTGGCATATTTAAAATAAATAATAAGTGAATTGAAACAGTGTGTTTTTTAATTAATATACAATGGACTTTCACTGTGTAAACCACCAAACCCTAAAAAATATTAAAAATAATGATAAATGTGTTTGTGGGTTTCCAAGTAATCCGTTGACTACGCTTTTTCTCGAGCCGACGTTTCGAATCGGTCACACGATTCGTCATCAGGTCGATCCTTTTGCGTGCGTGGAACCACCCTGTAGCTTAGAAGTTTGTATTTCCTTATAAATAGTAACTATGAGAATTTACACCCAATAAAATGTTTTATCCACAATTTCTCAAATCAAGGAATCAGCACTTATTCAGTTTTACCTTTAAGGTGGTGATAAATATTGTACTTGAAGTTAACATTAATAATAAAATTTCACTGCAACATGGTGTACAAATCTTGATAAGATATCTTATTCTTCTCAGCTCATAATAATTAATCAAAGGCAATGGGATTTTTAAAACGGCCGCACTTTTCTAAAATATCTTCAATCTAAATTATTACGGCATAAGATGAAATTATCGGCGAATTCTTTCCGCCCATAACTCTGCAAGGGGGCGCCAAAGAATTTAATATTCTGCTGGGCGGAGGCGGGTCTGTAGTGGGGCGGGGGTGAGGGGGGAGCACCTGGAAAATAAGAGACCACTGATAAGTGACGTCATAAAGAAATCATACGTTTCCCGGGTCCGGAATGCATTGTGGAATAAGATATTTCCTACAGCGAAAAAATTGCCTTGTGAGCCAAGCGATCCATGGTGTTTTCAGTGGATTTTAATTTTATTTTTTATTCCTTGACTTATAGGTTGGTATGAGGCTGACCACCCATACTGTAAAAAATGGTTCACTTTGCCAGTGTCACCCCTGCGTCAGGGAAGGTCGGCAAAAGTTGTTGGGCTTATGTTCTTTTGAGGTTTGGATTTTATTTGTAAGTACACATTCAGCATTTGTAAACGCAAAGTGCACGTGTTTGTTTGTGGGCATGCATTTGAGAACTTTAAATGAATATATCCTTGCAACTTAGATTATCTTCTTCTTCTTCTTCCTTAGCCATCTCTCCACTGCTGGATATAGGCCTCTTCCATGTTTCTCCACTCCTTTCTATCCTGTGCCCTCTGAATCCATTTCCGCCCCGCGACTGGAACAATGTCATCTGACCATCTTTTTTGTGGTCTGCCGACGCTTCTTTTATCTTCCCATGGTCGCCACTTGAGGATTTTCGTTGCCCATCGGTTGTCATCTCGTCTTGCCATATGGCCTGCCCATTGCCATTTTAGTTTTGCAATACGATCCATGATGTCTGTGACTTTTGTTAGGTGTCTGATGTCTTCGTTTCTTTTTCTATCTTTAAGACTTATTCCCAACATCCGTCTTTCCATGGATCGTTGTGAGCACTTTAATTTATGGACGCTCACTGCGGTTAGCGAGATGGTTTCTAGGCCATATGTTGTCACAGGGAGGATGCAAGTCTCGTAGATCTTTCTCTTTAGGTTCATTGGGATGTCTTTATTTTCGAGTATGTGCTTTAATTTTCCAAAAGCTGCCCAGCCCAATCCTATTCGTCTGGGTATCTCTGCAGTTTGGTTTTCCTTTCCCATTTTGATCTTGTGTCCAAGGTAGATATATTCATTTACAGCCTCTATGTGTTTGTTGTTGATGTTTAGGCTTTCGTTTGTTGGGCTCATAATTTTTGTTTTACTGATGTTCATTTCAAGACCAATTTTCAGAGAGGTTTCATGCAGTTCTTTGATCATACTCTTCAGCTCTTCGATGTCTTTGCTTATAAGCACTATGTCGTCGGCAAAACGGAGGTGGTTCAGGTAAACTCCATCAATTTTGATCCCTTTGTTGTCCCAATTCATCATTTTAAAAATATTCTCCAGGGCCAGCGTAAACAATTTAGGAGATATAGTGTCCCCTTGTCGAACTCCTCGCTTAATGTTTATTTTATCAGTTCTTGTTTCGTCGTCTAGTTTAATATCCATTGTGGCATGATCATATATAAATTTAATGAGCCTTGTTTAATTAACTTAATTTAATTACAAAAAGGCAAGTTACTTCAATATAATTTATTATTCGGTATTCGGTAGTTCCTTGACTTATAGGTTGGTATGCGGCTGACCACCCATGCTGTATAAAATGGTTCGCTTTGCCAATGTCACCCCTAGTTCAGGGAAGGTCGGCAAGAGTTGCAGGTGTAGATATGTTCATTTGAGATTTGAGTTTTAATGTTCTAGGTTCACACGCGGCATGTGCAAGTGCAAATTATACATGTCTGCTTGTGAGAAAGCATATAAGTGAGTAGCATTTCTTTGCAGCTAAGATTAGATTTGATTAGGGTAAACGTCACAGCTGTATGTAAGTAGCTTAGCAACCAACAACTGAATTTAAATGACAACTTTGCAAGCAACTTTTTCTTAGCGAGCTAATTACAAAAAGGCAAGTTACTTCAATATAATTTATTATTCGGTATTCGGTAGTTCCTTGACTTATAGGTTGGTATGCGGCTGACCACCCATACTGTAAAAAATGGTTCACTTTGCCAATGTCACCCCTGTTTCAGGGAAGGACGGCAAGAGTGCCAGGGCTTATGTTCATTTGAGATTGGGTTTTTATAATGTAGGTCCACATGCGTCATGTGTTAGCGCGAAATTATACATGTCTGCTTGTGGGAATGCATTCAATATAAATCTTAAATGATATATATTCTTGCAGCTTAGATTAGATAAGATTAGATTATGCAGTTGTACGTTGGAACTTATTACGGAAGGACGCAACGTTCGAAATTTGATATTAATTTCTCGGCGGGCAAGCGCCACACATCTTTTGTTTATTATAAGCTGGATAACTTAAATGAATTTTGAAAAGATTTTTGTGAAACACTGTGGAAATTCATTTTAAAAAAATGATTATTTTCCACATACCTACCTTGCTACCCCCTCCCTTACCACCAATAGATCCCACACCCATGTCTTAATTTTTAAGTTTGATTTTAGTAATTGTTGTTACCCGATGATGGAAGGTATTCCGAAAACGTTTGTAACATACTCAAAAACAATAAAAGTGGAATAAAACAAAGTTTTTAATTTCTTTTATTTTTAATTTTTTATTGAAAAATAATCAATTTTTTAAATGAATTAGTGAATGCCTTAAAATAAACTACGTGTTTTTCAGCGCCTTGGACTAACTCATTTTTTGTTGTGACATGAAAATCAGAAAGGAGAGAGATTATATATAAATGTAAGGACCAAGGACCAACTGAGTCAGCGGATCACTGCTGTGGTTCTAGAGAGAACTATTTTTCAGAATTATTATTTTTTATTGTGAACACAAAATCGGCGCTACATTCACATGGACTGTGCGTTATGTCTAAATTTGATTTGAAAAAACTAAAATTTAATCAATTTGATATATAATTAAAGAGTTGTATAGCAACATCTAAATAAGTCATTATATATTTTTAATATCATTTCCTATGTGCAACAAGGACAGAAAATAATAGAAGATCGAAGTATTTACTGTTGGTTCCATAGTATCATATGTCCGATCGGTCCGTGGTCTAGTGTTAAAGCTTCGAACTCGTAAATGAAAGGTTTTGGCATCGAATTCTGACGAAGCACAAAAATATACAATTTATATTTTCAAATATGCTCTACGCTAGGTTGAAAATTTTATATACCTTTACCAATGACCGGTCATCAAAGGTGCATCAAGCCTTACAGCAATTGAGTCTTGCTTGAGAATTGTCGCAGAGAGATTTTGAGGTGTGATTCACACAAACACAGGGCTTACCAAATAAATCATCCTAATATACTATATGTGAAATACTCGTGTATGTATTTGTAAAAAAATAAGTACAAATAAATTAAATAGGTACTTAAAAACCCAAAAACATAACAATAATAAATGTCTAGAAGTAAAGAAACGACACTGTGAAATAACTAATTAGAGCCCTCGCTAAATAAATGTCAAGTGTCATCTTATTCTACTAATTTCGTTTCTTGGCAAGCAAGAAAGTACCTCGGGGGAAGGCTACCAAGTACGCCAGCGACATTGTGGGCGAAGCAAAAAAATTTGAAAAGGCTCTTCTGGGGTATTTTCCATTTTATTAAATATGTGCGGTTTTCCTTTTGGGGTCGGCCATCAGACCTCGCCGGACAAAAACTTGTGATTTATACCCCTGCTTAATCTGGCTTGGGCGGGGTCGAGGGCGCAAGCGGGGGGAAGAGAAAATGCTTCTCAAACATAACACCATGCGCTATATAATATAAGTTGCAAAGATATATTCATATCAATTGCATGCCCACAAACAGACACGTGTAAGTTTGCGCTTGCAATTACTGCTTGTGTACCTAGAAATCAAAAACCATACCTCAAATTAACACAAAACCCTGCAACTTTTGCAGACCTTCCCTGAAACAGGGGAGCATTGGCAAAGTGATATTTTTACACCATGGTTGGTCAGCGTCATACCAACGTGTAAGTCAAGAGATATTTCTTAATAAAGCGCACCTTTCACAATTTGTTCTTTCAATCACTATCATGATGTAAAATTTTCAGAGAGCTTTTTCATCACTCGTGAACTCCAAATATACATTTACATAAACTACTCTCGGTCGCATAGGTGGAAAAATGTATGGAAGCTGAATAACTTGCAAGGGTTAATGTCGTATCTTCCATGTCTTTACCTCATATTTTATACTTGAAGTACTGATCATCCCAACTATGAATGAAGTATGAGAAATCTATTTCTCGGCTGTTCGCATTCAAGGTGTAATAAATGACTTCCCGTTTTTGTGTTTATTTCAAAACCCTATACTGTAAGGTTTTTTCAGCCTTCACCAGAAATGATAACCAGTACATTTGGAAGCTGGAAAACCTCCACTTCAAGCAATTTAGTCCAATTGAAGTTATTGGCGTCTAAATGAACTATTGTATTGGACGCGGCAAGAAGTTACACTAGTTCGTACGAGTCCAAGGATGAAAAACATTTCCTTTTTAGTAACATTAAATCTGATGAAATGCTGGATTCCTTTCTGTTAATTGTTTTCAGATTTCATGTGATTTTTTTGTGTTGAATAAATTTTTGGACCCCCACGAGTTTGGAACCCGCGATCCAGAGGTTGCACGGACCCACCGAGACGCAGGCTCATTACAATATTGAAACTATTTAAGGGTCTGAGAGGGAAAAGCCGCAACGCTGACCTCTGAAATTTTTGTAATCACATTAGGCATTACGAATGTATTATGCTTGCCTTTTTGTTTTACAACATTGTTACGGGTCAAGCGGAATTCTTTTCCTTTTTTATGTGTTTGACGTTTGATTTCTACTTTGACTGATTTATTTTTCGCGCTCTTGAGACGATTTTATTTAAAAATGTGCTAAATATATGGAAACGCAACGCAACAAAGCTACACGTATAGTGTAACTTCTTGCCTGTGTTATCGCATGTGGCGATTCGGGACCAGACTTACAGACAGTGCTTGAGCAGACACATGTTAGTTCACGGAAAAACATATTTTATGTGTAATGTAAAAAATAAATTGGATAAATACAGAGTTTTCATTCACTTATTTAATGAATTTAGTGAATCAAAACTCTGTTTTTATCCAATTTAATTTTTATATAATTAAAAATGGACTTTCACTGTGTAAAAAGATTTACTCCTTAAAATATGTACTTACAAAACAAACCAAACCTCGCGTGAACATGTTTTTATTTTCTAATTATTCTATTGATTATTGAAGGCCTAGTAAGCTTTCAACAAAGATTTTTTTTAATCTTTCTTATTCGAAAAAAGCTTTATATCGGCTCAGGTGAGACGAGAGCGTCGGGCTATTTTTCCACCTTTTAGAAGGTCTTCTAGCATTTTTTCGATTTACACGATCGAGGGTAGTAAACGCAATTTTTCTTTGGATCTCTTGACGTGATCGGGTCACCAACGAGGAAGTCCTTCGACGTACGCGCACCACTAAAGAACTTCTGCCAACCATCAAACTGAGAAAACTGATGCACTTTTCCACGTTATGAGGTATGAAAAAAGATTGAGTTGAGAAGAACTCAAGGACGCCAAAGGACATAATGGCTGAAAAATCTGCGATAATGGTTTGGCAAAAGCACAAGTCCCTATTTTAAGCCGCAGCGTCCAAGGTGAAAAAAGCTATGAAGACAGCTGATCTTCAATGAAAATGCCACTGAAAGAAGAAAAAAATATGCAGTGTTATAAAGAGGAAGTAGGAAAGGAAAAAAGGAAAAAGGACGACCGAGAAAAGAATGGAGTGATCTGTTTGAGGAGGTTGTAAAATAATCGGAAATACAAACTACAAGTGAATGTAGAAGAAGAAAATGTATGAAAAAAGTGATGGATATTAATGAATTGAACAAGGTATTGTTGTGTTTTTAGGGTTCAAAAGTCTTTTAATTAACAAAACTGGTCTTCTTTCATGGATATTTATTTTGCACTTAAATTTATTTAACAATTTATATTTATTTTTAACAGTTCACATTTATGGTTTAGCACTTTACATCTACTCCACAGTTGGTCTTACTATATCTTTCTTGTTCAAAAGCAGAGCGACGTATGTGGACTGACTTTTGCGAGCCGCTTGCAGCCCTTTATACTCCTAAATACAGTAGTTGCTAGAAGCCAATTTTGCTAGAACCTTCCAGAACAAAAAGCTTCCAGTAGGTACATAATTTAATGTCTCTTTCCTAGGTACCTATTATAATTACTCCAACTCTCATCGACTATTAATACACCTACCTACCTAACATTTATTGAATTTGTTATTTACATAATAGAATGTATGCTCATGCTTGTATCGGATATGATATCAGCTGTGGAGTGTGGTAATCTAGCCTTACTGGCGCTTCTTGATATGAGTGCGGCCTTTGACACAGTAAGTCACCCAATTCTTATTGAGAGATTGGAGGTGTCATTTGGTTTGACCGGAGGGGCTTTGGCGTGGTTTTCTTCCTATCTGGTGGAGCGCAGACAGGCGGTGCGTATTTGTGATAGTGTTTCACCTACCTACTCGCTGTCTTCCGGGGTCCCACAGGGCTCTGTGCTGGGTCCGATCCTTTTCATATTGTATACTGCTGAGATTGAGAGTATTGTTGAAAAATGGGGCCTCATCGCACACTCATATGCAGATGACTGGCAAATATACTCTCATTCTCGGCCAGACATGGCTGAGGACCTCAGTTGCAGGGTCTCTGGGTGTATCGCGGAGGTCGGTGGGTGGATGAGGAACAATGGCCTAATCTTAAACATGGATAAGACGGAGATACTCTGGGCAGCCACATCGAGGCGTGACCACCTTCTGGTGAATAGAGTACCACTCTCCATAGGAGGTAAGCTAATCCAGCCTTCTGATTCGGTAAGACTTCTAGGAGTCTTACTGGATCGTAACCTGACACTGGATAGGCAAATAGATGCCACAATAGCTTCTTCTTTTTTTTCGCTTCGCCAAATAAAGGCAATAAGAAAATGTCTGCCGTCAGATGCGGTTAAGACCCTGGTGAGTGCGTTTGTGATGTCTCGGATTGACTATTGCTCGACGCTTTATAGTGGTCAGCCGAAGAAACAGTTTAATCGCTTTCAATCTGTGTTGAATTCGGCAGCAAGACTCATATTCGGGATTCCCAAATTCGCTCACATCACCCCGCTGTTAAAAAAACTTCATTGGCTTCGTTTCCCGGAGAGGGTGGTCTTCCGTGTTTGTTTAATGGTATATAAAGCCATCAATGGCTTGGCCCCACCTTATCTGGCTGATATGATTTCACCTGTTGAAATGGGTGTTAGGAGGCAGACACTCAGATCTGCGGGTGATGGAGTAGTCAATTTGGTTCAGCCGCGCCGTCAGATTCGTACAAACTTCGGAGACCACGCTTTCCGTGTTGCGGGGCCGGTGGAGTGGAACAGACTGCCACCCGGAGTGAAGAACTCCAAATCTGTGGGTGTATTTCGAGGAGCACTCAAGGCACACTTGTTTAGAAAGTCTTATCCATGATCGGAGAGGGCCCTTGAGGTGTGACACACACAAAAACGGCGCTCTCTTATCATGTGTAATTTAAAATAAATCAGCCTGTTATTATTATTATTATTATTATTAATGTAAGGATAGGAAGAAATGAAGGTAGTTTTGCAGAGGCTCTGATCACTCCTAGCGGAATGGTGACAGAGTTACAGTTACAGTAAATCTGCTATACCAGGTATTCCGTTCGCATCGATTGTTTCTCCCAGTAATTACTATTGGGGTCCACCTTCCGCCACATTTCTGCTCCCAGCCGCAGGAAACAATAGCAGGTGAGGGCTGATCCATTACCATCTCCATTCAATCGTATCCTGGGCCTCTTCCAGCCCCCTCCACCCTTCATTTCACTAATTAGCTCTTTCGTTGCCCCTCAGCGTTTCACCCTGAAATTGTTTAATTGTTACATCCCGTCGGATTTCCTGTAACAAAATCATGAAAAGTCGTCAATAGAGAAAAAATAACCATTTATAAAAAAATTAACAAAAAACTGTTTTTTTCTACTATTTTCTATGTTTCTAAAACAGCGTGTTGTCTATCAAGTTAGTGCTAATGTTTCCAACATTAAATAAATCAAAATGAACCATCACCAAATTTCCGCTGAAATATTTCGTGAATATAAAAATTATACCGATATCGTTTTTCTTTTATTTTTTTTCTTATTTTCTTCAGTTTTATTTTCTCCGTCTTTCTTCTTTTTTTGTTTTCGTCTCTTTATTGATAGTTCGTGCTAAACTACTACTGTAGTGCATCTTCTTTCTGAATTAACCGGGAAGGGATCGCATGTGGCGTATGAAATATATTTATTCTTACAGGTAATTAAGACAAGCTTTACGCCAACCACTGCAGTTGAACTGTTTTCCAGCTCCATACAACTCCAGTTCTCATTTTTGTGAAGGCTGTTTAAACCTTGCCGCATTTTATTTTGGATTTTAAATAAACAGCAAAACGGGAAATCATTTCTGATACTCTTAGTGGGAATCAAACTTGATCCCTCGGCATAGAATGCAAGCACACTACCCACTAAGCTTTCGATGGGATTTCCTTTTTTAAATTCAAACAAATTACAAAGATTTTCATAACCTTTCACTATTCAATGCAATTAACGAATCGCTTTACACACTGTATAACAATCTTCAAAGGTTAAGTCTCCACTTCGTTAGCATTTGTCAGGGTAGCATGGAGCAGCCTTGTGTGACCTCATAATTGTATAAGACTTGATTTCATGAATAAGGGATGCTGCGGGGGTGGGGTGGCATAGCCTCGCATTCGCGTTTCTCCTCGGAAAACAAAAAATCTCCACCAGTCTGCGGGACCTTTGCACAGAGACATCGTTACAACGCTGACTGGGTAAGTCTTGCTTTAATTAGAGAGACATGCCATGTTGGAAGCTACCATTTATATGTAACACGTTTTCAAGAGGTTTTAAATCTTTTAAACATACGTGGCATTTAAGTCCTGTCTTTTATTAAAAAAAAATTTTTTTAAAGCTAGTTTTCCATGACTTTAGGACTTGACCTTTGGTTAATATGAGGTACTGTAAAAAAATCGGTACAAATTGGCTCACTTTGTCAATGTCACCCCTATTTGAGGAAAGGTCGGCAAAACTTGCAGGGTCCATTTGAGATTTTGATTTGTTTTTTTAAGTGCACATGCACCGTTTGTAAGCGCGAGTGGAACCTATATATTTTTACAGGTAAGGAGCCCGCCTTACGCCAGTCGAAGTGGTTGGCGTAATTTTTTCATTTCACATTTCTTGTGAAGTCTGATTACACTTTATCGGTATTTTATTTTGGGTCTTGAAATAAGCACCGAAACGGGAAATCATTTCTGACACTCTCAGTGGGATTCAAGCCCGAGCTCTCGGCATGGAATGCAAGGACTCTACCAACTTGCTTATCGTCCCGACTGAAATCACAAAACTGGTATCGAAATGAGCACCAGAATCATTTATGACACCCTTGGGGATCGAAACCTTGCCCATTGGCATGAAATGCATGCATTCTACTAACTGAGCTATTGATCGGAGCAATTGCAGCATAGGAAAACCTTTGACGCTAAGCATCCTGTTTACCGTGTCTGTTTAAGCTTTGGCTACTGGCCAAGCCGAGTTGTCCTTAATGCTTGTTTGTCTTATGTCCATCAGAGGTAATTTCACATAAGCAGTGTTTGTATGTGTACTGGTGCAATGTGTCTTTTGAAAAGTTAAAAATTATTTTAAAAACCATTCAAAACAATTGTCACATTATCATGTTTTACGTTTTTTTCTTATCTGATTATCTATCTGATTGTATCTATCTCTATCTGACATCTGAATGTGTAGAATTTGATTCTTAAGACAATTTCATTGAAATGTCATCTTTGAGGCAATTTTAGATAAGCCAAACAAGCACTGGGGGGAGGGAGTGTAAAAACAAGTCCTCTTTGGCCCAGACTGCCAGTACTTTAAGTACAAAACATTACGTGTTAACTCAACCATAGCGTTTTACAAAATAATGTATGGAAAATACAACAGCACTTCCTACTGAGCGTTTTTGTTTTCATGTTACGCTGTGGTTGAGCTGAAACGTACTGAAACCACCTTGTTGGTCATCTTTCACCCATCTACATCTATATACCAATAGCTCAGTAGGTACTCCGAGTATAAAACATTACATACACTCCCCTCTATCGCGTAAATTGTAAATGAATTGAAGATACAAAACAGCATAAAAATATACCTTTTTTATTGATTGTAGAGGCATTAACTTTGTTATCGTTCATCTTAAAAGAAAAAAAAGTAAAAACAACTTTGTTTACGATTACTTTGAGTATATTTTATTTTAACTCCACAACCGGTTTCGCAAACATCAAGAGATCTTATTTTTTATTTCGTCTTCTTCCTAATCTGTTTCCTCATTGCTGAGGGTTGTGACCCTTGTGGAAGCAGCCACTCTTCTCCAGTTCTCTCTTGACTGCGCTGCCCGTAGCGCTTCAACCACCGAAGTGCCTGCGGCTGTCTTCACTCGATAAGTCCACATTTTAATTTGTAGCTTCAATTTCACCTTCCTGCTTAAGGTGGTCAAAACGCATGCAGAGATAAACTGTATGTATTAGTACAATAAAATAATTATTAAAATTAATTCATGCATTAAATGCTGCATGTACTATATGACATTTCGAAGATTTATTCTCCTCCACCAAAGCAATTCAAACGGATTACAAATGCAACTAAGCTTCACATTTACTGTGACTTCTTGCTTGCGCTATCTCCGAAAGGGTCGCATGTGGTGATTCGGGATCTATTTAATCTCATACACTTGAGCCTTACAGAAAAATTCTATAAAAATATTGTAATGACTTAAACTGTGAGTCATTTAAAAAACCTTTGTATAACATGTCATTTGTATACTATCTGATTTCACCCAATCACAAACCTCAAACAACAATTTATTCCTATTACTGGTCAGCTTTGAAACCGAGCCTTTCACTTAAAAAGCATTCACTCAACCATTGACCATAAAAACTGAAATAAACTCCATTATGTTCCCCTTACCTGTAAAAATAAATAGGTCCCGAAGCGCCACATGCGACCCCTTCGGGGATAACGTAGGCAAGAAGTTAGACTATATGTGTAGCTTAGTTGCGTTGCGTTTATGTTCGGGATCAGTTCCTCTCAGAAAAAAATCCATCTAGGCCAGTGGTTCTTCACATTTTTCGACCAAGGACCACGTTGATTAATTTGATGCGAACATTTTGAATATCAGAGTTTTCTTCAAAACAGCTTCCTCCCCCAACCCCTATGATGATTATAGTATGTGAAAAAAGGAAAACGCACAAAATCTCCCGCTTTTCTCAGGAAACTAAACAAATGTTCTGCAAGCTTTAGTTGTTAACGAGGGGGGATAGTTTTAAAAATTACAACTTTATATTACCCTAAACATTTTTTAATCAAACTCTAAATTAATTAATTCCTTGACTTACAGGTTGGTATGACGCTGACCACCCATACTGTAAAGGTGGTTCACTGTGCCAATGTCACCCCTGATTTAGGGAAGATCAGCAAAAAATGTAATGTTTATGTTCATTTGAGGTTTAGATTTTAATTTGTAAGTACACAAGCAACATTTGTAAGCGCGACTTATACGTGCCTGTTTGTGGGCATGCACTTAATATGAATCTAAAATGTTAACATATCTTTGCTACTTAGATTAAAGATTAATACACAATATCGTGTAACCTACCTTTGACCGGCCGTGCAAATATATTCTGACGGCCCCACAGACCTTGGGAGCCCGCAATCCACTGGTTTACAACGACTGACCTAAACTGAGACTTTTAAAGTTTTTATCCCATCAAGAACCTTTATTTATTGATTTAATATAATAATCCTAGAGTATGTTGAAGTTATCCTTAACATTGGGAATCATTTTTCTAAATTGAGCTTTAAGAGCAGCACAACTTAGTTCAACTGGTTTTATTTATCCAATGTCTCCAAAAATGGGGTAGACAAAAAGACAACCATCTTGAGGAGAGTATTATAAGTATTTCTAAGACTGTGTTGTTTCAAGAATAGCTTAGCCAGCTGTAAGCATTGTTATTAAAATAATAATAATCTAAGATGCAAAGATATACCTTTTACTATTTCAGACTCATATAAAATACATACCCACTATGATCACACGTGAAGTTCGAGGTTACGCATGCAGCATGTGTATTTGGGTTTTATGTTGTATGTTTACGCAAACTTACTCGTGTTTGCTTGTGGGAATACATCTTTTATGAACACAATCTTAAATTTTTTTTTTTTTTTTTTTTTTTTTCTCGGGTTGTGTAGCCATGTTCTATCGGAAGTTTGTTACACTTTTTTGTTACACTTTTTTCCGGACGTTTCGCCCATTATCTGCGATGGGCCTCTTCAGCGTATTTTTTCTTCAGGCGTTCTGACTTCCTTAGCACGGAACTGTCAACGGCCTGTGGGTTGGTTATTGTTGTGAAAAAAGTGTAACAAAAAAGTGTAACAAACTTCCGATAGAACATGGCTACACAACCCGAGAAAAAAAAAAAAAATTTTAAGATTGTGTCAAGTGCCGGCCGTGAAAGCCTTAATGTACAATCTTTTATGAATTTTAAATGTAAAATATATTTACAACTAAGATTATACATTCAATCGTTAACTTATACAATCATCATGTATAATTGAAATTATATTTTATTTTATGTTCATATGAGGTTTGGTTATTTGTAGGCGCGTATGCAGAATGTGTAAGCGCGAGCCTACGTGTCCATGTCTGTGGGCATGCATTTAATATGAGCCTTAAATTTTAACATATCTTTTTTAGCAGCTTAGATTATTATATATATGAGTTGATAGTCTGTGACCTTAAATTTAGTTTTTTTCAGTACTGAAATGAAACATTGTTACAAGATATACCTGTATACAATAAAATACAATAAAATAAAACTAATATCTGCTTATTCTAGAACTCCCTCCTGTGATGCAGAAGATCAGCTATTTTTTTTGCGGGTTTTTATTCAATTACCTTCTCATAAACTATTCTACCTGCAAAAAGATCTTAACCTTTTACAGGACTCTTGGGAGAGAGAACTTTTCGGTGAGTTGTCCTGCGAAGACAGAATCAACAGATCACAGCCCTACCTCACCACCCTACGTCTTACAACTGGGCATTTTCTGACCAATGGGCCTTGAAATCTATTTATAAACCCTTAGTATTTGTTTGCCTTATGTCCATCGGAGGTAATTCAATATGAGCAATGTTTGTATGTGTACTAAAAACTGTTAACTTAAAGCAACTCTCACATCATAGTGTTTCACATTTTTTTCTTAGCTCAGATTGTGTAGAATGTGATTCTTAAGACAATTTCATGTAAAGGTCATCTTAGAATCAAATGGCAGATAAGCCAAACAAGCACTGGGGGTGAAGGGGATTTATAGACCCTGCAAACTTTACCTGGTTAATAAAATCAAGATGGGAAGTACGAGTATTTTCCGAGCCTTTTCTTAAACCAATTTTGTCCGGGTTGAGTTATTTCTATCGAAAGTCTAGAAGTGTTAAACATCCAAATCGCTTCAGCCGTTCTCGAGTGATGCGGTTACCACCGAACGTTAAATAATTTTTATTATAAAGTTCAGGAAGTGCTTCAACTTTGATGATGTTGCCGTTTTACTAAGGATAGCTAGAACCTCTACAGAGTCTCCTTCTTATTCCTATCCAAACATTTTTTCAGTTCATTCATATACATCAGTTTTTTCATGATAACCTTCTTTTACATCCACTAACACATCGCGTTTCTTCACGATCTCACTGATTTGATAACGTCATTCCATTTTCGGTCTTCTTTTTCCCATCTCACCGCTTATATTTCCTCCGTATATAATGCAGAATTTTTACTAATTACAATTCGAATACTTCATAGAAACAATTTCTTAGTTAGTTTTTTAATATCCTTTTTATTTTTTCTTGTAGTTTAAGGAAATGAAAGAGCCCAGAATAAGCCGTTTGTATTTATAATCTTGGGCCTACCTACGAATAAATTCAACAAAACAAAATAATTGCTTTATAAACCACAAACGCCCGAGTAGCGTAAACGTTCAAATGGTAGCATTAAATATGAATGTAAATAAATAATCAAGTTAAGATTTGTTTTTATCAAAAAAATATACAGATACCGTGGAAAGTTCCAAAATGCACTTAAGGCAAGCAAATTTCTGCCATCATTTGCACAAGCGACCTTGGAGTGACTACATCACGAAACGGCGCTCTAAAGAAATCACCAACTCATCATCATCATCAGATGTTTTACGGATGAAAATACAGGTGTATTATTGCAAAGCATAAAAAGGAAAAAGAAAAGATATTTAAAAAGAGACCTAAGTTTCATTCACGTTTCCCAGATAATGTGCTAAGTTTAGGGTACGTACCCCTATTCCCTGGGCAGGGTCGCTTTTGAGGGCGCCCTGGGGACCCCTGCGGACAACCCACCCTGTAACCGCGCGGCTGCAAAGCAGATTACCGCCTTACCGACCTGATGAAATTATAAACCCACCTCACCTCAGAGGGTACACGACCTCAGTGCTACCATACACTAGTCTAAATGTAATTTTGAATACGCAACGCTACACATATAGTGCAACTTCTTTCCGCGTTATCAACGAAGAGTTTCGTATGTGGCGAGTGGAACCTATCTATTTTCACGGGTAAGGGGGCCGGCCTCACGCAAACCACTTCAGTTGAAGTGTGGGTTTCCCAGCTCCCGAGAAGGCTGGTAATCATTTCTTGTGAAGACTGAGTAAACCTTGCCGGTATTTTATTTTGGGCTTTTGAAATTAACACCAAAACGGGAAATCATTTCTGAGACCCACGGTGGGATTCGAAACCGAGCTCTCGGCATGAAATGCAAGCACTCTACCAACTTAACTATCACCTGGTGTCGAATTGAGCACCAGAAACATTTATGACACCCTTGGGGATCGAAACCTTGCCCACTGACATGAAATGCATGCATTCTACTAACTGAGCTATCGACCGGACCAATTGCATCATAGGAAAACCTTTGACGCTAAGCATCCTGTTTACCGTGTCTGTTTAAGCTTTGGCTACTTGAAATGCAAGCATTCTATCAATTGAGCTATCGACCGGACTAAGGTTAGAATTATATAATGTTGTAAAGGGGTATAAACATTTTTAAATGTCCCCACACTTAATTTTTTGAGGAATTTCAAGGCTGCAAGTGGATAAACAGGAGCATTTTGGAGTGTGGTTTGGAGAATTTCGGGAAGATATGCTTGGAGCACTTAGGGGGAAAGACTCTTGGAACATTTGGTGGAGGGAGTTGTGGAACCTTTTTGGGTTGTTATTATAAATTTTAAATAAAAAATAACAAATTTCAGCAATTTCTTTGTTATTTTTTGAGCCGTTACTAACATTTTTGGAGAACTTTCATCTTCCTTTGGATAAAAAATTATGACAACGAACTTATGTAACGAATAAAGATGGTGGAGGTTCTCCGAAAACGTTAGTAACGACTCAAAAAATACCAATAAAAGTGGAATAAAACAATGTTTAAAATTTTCATTTCTAAAATATAATAACACATTTTAACAATGGCTTTTCACAGCGTTCTACAAAAAAAATCCAAAAATTATTTGTGGGGTGTTTCAAAACATTTAGAAGAAGGAGGGGAGGGGTTGAAAGTATCTTGATGGGGGGTTTTTAAAATTTCGTTATTTGTGTTCCTTGACGTATAGGTTGGTATGAGTTGCTTGATCACCCATTTTATTACAAATGGTATCATTTGCTACGATTATGTGTTTCAGGGAAGGTCGGCAAAAGTTGCAGGGTTTACGGGAGGTGGTATGAGGCTGGTGAGTTCGGGGGGCGGTCAGGGGGCAGGTCCTGCATAATACATGGCATAAACTCATGGCGGATTATCCTACAACAAATTAAACATTTGTTTGTTCTCTAACAATATGTTATGTTTGTATAATTTAAAATTAGCACAATTTTATTCATTATTCTTTTACTCTTGTACTTTTTTACCTGAGTATAAGCTTAATTTAGTTAGGTAAACGTTATGGATGAAATATTACAGAAGTATTAAAGGACCAAAAAAATTGCGGTTAATCTGCAATGTTGGCGGCCAGTGTTATTGTTTTGAGTATCAAAGATGTATATTTGTTAGGGTTTGGTGGGTCACACGTCCATTGTATTTATTTTAAAAAATAGCACAGTTTTAATTCACTTACAATTTTTTTTCTTTTTAAAGTCAGTGCTCCTGAGGATGCCTTTTTGAGGCGAAAATACTTGAGCCAAAAATTAAATTGTAAGTGAATTAAAACTGCGTTATTTTTCAAAATAAATCAATGATATGTATATGTTTAGTCGGTAGCGGTAGTTAGCCACGGCGCGCGGTCAAGACGCTTGTTCAGCTAGCGTATTTGGTTCAGATAACGTTGGTTCGAGCCACGGCTGGCCCCTTTGACCATAACATTGACCCTGGTTCAGATGTCGTTGCATGCACACAAGCTTCTGCTTTCGCATGAAGATAACTGGCCAGGCAAAATAGGTTGGTGAATTGCATTCCTCTTCACAAACTTATTTAAAAAAAAAAAAAAAATGTAGGATTCATATAAAATGTGTGCCCAGAAGAAGACACTTGCAAATTAATATTATTCACATAAAATGCATGTTAATATTATCATGTTTAAATTAAAGATTCATATAAAATGTACGCCTACAAGCAGACACGTGTAAGTTTGGGCTTCCACAATGCACATGCCGCACGTGAACTTACAAAATAAAAACCCAAATCTCAAATTAACATAATATACCCTGCAACTCAAGCAATGTGAACCAACTGATACATTCAATAAAAGTGTGAAAACTGATAAATTCAATAAAATTGAATTGGTTTTGAGAATTAAAGGCAGTTCAATTGATTTTATTTAAAATATTCAGCTTCTTACCTTAAAACATTAACACCTTGCAAACCATCCTCACATTCCATAGTCTAGTGGTTACGCTTCAGACTCGTAAATGGAAGGTTGTGGGTTCGAATCCTGGCGAAGCACAAAAAAATACCATTTATATTAATTATTAAAAAAATGATAACAAACTTTGTTTAGTTCTACTTTAATAAAGTAGAACTAAACAAAGTTTGTTATCATTTTTTTAATAATTAAAATGGAGCTCTACAATGTTTCCGCTAAAACTTTTCAAAAACCATTTATATTTTCGAATACGCTCTTCGCAGGGTTGAAAAATTCATATACCTTTACCTTGACCTGTAAACATACAAGCCGGATCCCATCGGCTTCCTTTTTAAAATTATGTAACAAAGTAGTTAAAAAATATAGGCACAAAATAAAAAAGAATAATTTAAAACCAAAGAAACAATACGTATTTTTCCCCCATTGAAACTATGTCTACTTTATTATCATTTTTGCCTCATTCTAAACGGGAAACCGATCGGAATTCGGCTTGTATGGCACCCTTCGCCCCTGAAAGATATATGCCTTCTCTGGCGACAACCACGCTCACAGAGGGCTCTTGAGGTTTGATTCACATAAAAATAGCGCTCACCAAATAAGTCATTATAAAATTCATATTATTCCACCTGTTGTTTTCTGCACAACATTTGCAAGTCTACCGCAACCCCTTGTCACAAGTGCCAATATTATTCCCTGTAAAATACTCCTACCCTCCCGTTCCCCTTCCACCCCTCGCAAAGTGATTATTTGCATACTCCCAACTCTCGCAATATGTGCTGAACCCTAAGTGTAAAATCCTGCGTTTAAACTCTACAAAAGCAGCACCTCTTATGGGTGTTTCAGTTGTCATATATTTCTTGGTAAAACGCTATGTCTGAGTAAAGTTTTGTACTTGGGGACTGTATAGTGTGTACGCTAACATCCCAGCTCACTAATTGGCCGCGAGTATATCGAAACAGTTTTGTAAAGAGAAGCCTATATGTCAGTGTGTGCCAAACTTGGTGCTACGACAAAAAAAAAACAAATTTATTTAACATTTGATATCAACTCGATAATCGGCAAAGTGATTCAAAGCGTTGTCTCCACACTCCTAACAATATATGGTGATGTAAACAGTAAGTAATGTGGACCGTTTGCTTACTTGTTTGCTGACACGCAGAAGTTCTCGCTTACACATAACGCATGTGAACTTAAAACATCTAAACCCGAATTTCAAATGAACATAAACCCTGGAACTCTTGCTGGCCTTAATAAAGCTACTCTACAGTGCGGATTATCCTTAAACGAATGGTAGAGTATTATTAGTTATCCCTGTAAAGTTTACAGGGATGACATTGGCCAAGTGAACCAAATTTTTGCAGCATGCAGACCGGCCTCATTCAAGGAACAAAAAAATACTGCAATGTGAACTAAAAACTAACAAGAAAACCAGAGATAGAGTGAAGAATGAATGGGTAAAAGACAAATGCAAGTTGAAAGGGGATGTGACAGTAAAGGTACAAAATAATGTGATGAGATGGTTTGGGCATGTAGAAAGAATGGAAAGACTTACAAAGTGTGTTTACAATTAAAATGTGAAAAAAAGAGGAAAGGTAAAACCAAAAAAAGTATGATTCGATCAGATTGGGGAAATTGTGAAAGAATGAAATATACAAAGCTAATGTAAAAGAAGGAATTGTTTTAAAAATGGTGTGAGGAGAGGTATGCAAGGATAGGAAAAAATGGAGAAAAACAGGCAGAGGTTATGGCCACCCCAGCGGAATGGCGACAGATTAACAGTTTACAGTTTACAGAGCTAAGAGAAAAATATTACCAAGGTTGAACAAAGCAACAAAAGTTTGACACCCACTGCGCTATCTGAACACCATCATTTCAATATCTAATTGCTCTAACCGCACCGGTTGCCGGGCTTAGGAATTACAATAATTACTTTCTAGTCCCCAACGTGTGTGTGCGCGCATACGCACGATGCGCTCAATATCAAGTGTTTGCTCGTGAACATAATAATTGTGAATCACATTTTATGGAAGTCAATCAGAGCACACACAAATGTACTTACGTAAACATGGATTGAGATAGAAACTACTTTCGCTGTTGATATTATTTTGTATTCAAGCTCATCACTTAATATACTAATCTAAGTTCCAAAGATATATTTACGTTTATAACTTATATTAAATGCATGCCCACAAACGATAAGTTCGCGCTTACAAATGCTGCATGTGTACTAACGAATTGGAATCCAAACCTCGAATGAACATAAGCCCTGCAACTTTTTCCGCCCTTTCCTGAAACAGAGGGGACGTTGGCAAAGTGAACCATTTATTACAGTATGAGGGGTCAGCCTCATACCAACGTATAAGACAAGAAACTAATCGAATGGTTATTTTGTTAGATAGTAATGAAATGACATTGTTTCAGATTTATATTTGAGCGTCATACTATTCCCAAACATGTATCGCAAACATACCGTTTGCATCATCAGGTGGTCAAATCAATAGTAAATGACACTCGAGAGTTGTTTTTCTGAATCTGCTGCCGTAGTCTATTAGACTTTGACTTTTCGGACGTTTCTCTCATTTCTGTGATGAGCTTATTCAGCGTGAATTTGATGTGATGTGATGATAGTGAAATTGTTATGAAATCGGAAGCTCCAGCTGCAATAGAGTACAGCAACAGATCCCAGAAATGAATTCTTCAACCTCCTTGAAATCCATTCAATACTTAATTGTCCATATCGACTTTTAGTCCTTGGAGGTTTCGTCTGATGATCACGAATTAGGGTTATTTTTCTTTGACTAAAAATGACTAAGGTTCTTCAACCAGGATATTTTCCTTCGTTATGGAAACCCTGGTCTTTCCGTTCTTCCTTATATGATGAAAGCTATCAGGAAATAGTTTAAAATTACAAAGCACTAATAATTTCCTCCCTCGCTCCCCCCTTTGAACCCACCCCCGTCTCTAGGGGGAACATCACGTGAGGTGATCTTGTGTTGCCATGACAACGGCTTAAATCACGTGCAACGCCTTACATCAACAACCTTGATGTAATAATTATCTCCCACTGCAGCTATAGCACTTAAATTGCACCTATGTTATCTAAGTTTCAAATGAAGCTGTTCTTAGACATTTAAGTCGTCGGTTGAGCCCACGCTTTGACAAACTAATGATGCCTGGGCTGGAAGTTTCATCCCCACGGTCATTCTTACCTACCGAATTTTGGTAATATTTGTATGAAGACTAATCAGCTGTTTACTTGCCGCCATCTTGAATTGACAGGTTTTCATTCAAATGCATCATTAGTTTGACAAAGCGTGGGCTCAACGGATGACTAAAATGTCTAAGAATAGCACAGAAACACATTAATATTAAAGATTAGTCTTTAGTGCATGCCCGCATCTCCTAAAGCATTTTTCTTATGCAAGGAAATCCTTCTTTTGAGCGTCTGGTAGATAGAACAGCACATATCTGTACATGTATCATCTAATCTAAATCTAAATCTAAGCTGCAAAGATATGTATCATTTGAGATTCATATTAAATGCATTCCCATAAGCAGACATGCATAATTTCGCGCTTACACATGCCGCATGTGGACCTACAATATAAAAAACCCAATCTCAAATGAATATAAGCCCTGCAACTCTTGCCGACCTTCCCTGAAACAGGGGTGACATTGGCAAATTATCTATAATAATCTTTAATCGAAAAAACAAAGATATATTTACATTTAAAGCCCATATCAAATGCATGCCCACAAACAAACACGTGTAGTTCGCGCTTACAAATGCAGAATGTGTACTTCATAAAGGAAATTCTCCGTTTGGTCCTCCTTGGACGTTTGTCTCGTCGATCATCTTCTCAATAATGGCATAAAGAAGACCTTATATTTCTTGTTCTCTCCAATATTGAAGTATAAAAATCCTCATGAAAATTTAAACCATTTAATTCTATTAAACTCAAAGTTATTTGTAGCATAATATGTTGTCTACCTTCAAACTAAGTGACAAAGAGCAATTGAAAAGAGGGGGCTAGGAATCAGCCTCAGAGACAGGGTTCCACACCAGGAGATCCGTAGACGCACTGGTGTCACTGATGCCATACAGCGAGTGGCCTGCTTAAAAAAGGCGCTGGGAAGGTCACGTCGCAAGACAAGACCACGAAAAGTTGCTGAAAATGATTGTGCAATGAAGATCTAGGATGTCCAAGCAAGGAGTATGAGATCCCAACTTACATAGGTGGCTTATCTATCGTTTGAATCAAACATGACTTTTCGATGAAATTGACTGAAAAAACACATTCTACACAATCTGAGCTAATAAAAAAACGTAAAACACGACAATGTGTGAGTTGTTTTGTATATTTTGAAAATCAATATCCAGTTTTTGTGAGACTCATTGGTCCAGTACACATACAAACATTTCTCGTGTGAAATAACCTCAGATGGACATAAGACAAACCAGCACTAAGAGAACGATACAGAAAACTGTAGGCCAAGGATAGCAGAATACAGTAGGTAATAGAGAGGCATGGAGAAAATTTGAGGTAGCCTTTGTCCAGGAATAGTCTGAGAAAGGCCGAGGAATGAAGCTTGTCTAAATTTGCCAGTATGAAATGCTTAACCCTGCTACAGTCCTAAAATATTTGGACCACGCAAAATGGATGTACTCGGTACACGCACATTTTACCACAAATGCGACGTGTATATTTTCTTGGGTAGGTACACATGGGTCTAGTAGGGCCTACTTCTCTTTTAGTCGGAATGCTTCATTAAGTGTTTCCAGCACTTGCCGGCCTGAGTGTCACCTGCGCTGCGGTCACAGACAATTATGATCCCTGTCGATGTGTGGAATACAGGTGGAAATTGCTTGCCTACCACGCATAATGGCTTGTAAAACAGTGAGCAAGTTTTTTAGTGTAGTTGCTTAGTTAAAAGTCATAAAAATAATAAGGAACTCATAATTTTTAAACCAACTGCTTATGACTCTAAGGTACTTGCTAATACAGCAGGGGAGTCTTCAATATTTTTCTAAATATATCAAAACCTTTCCATACACCTGCAAAATAGTATAAAGATCTCAAAAAGATTGCTAAAGATAGGGAGGAATGTCGAAAAATATTGATTAACATTGCTGCAGGCTAATCTTAGGATCGAGACTGAAGAAGACAAAGATAGTCGTAGCAAGTAATAAGACAATTTTGAAAGTGTATTTTCGTGTATTCATTGCAAGGGCATTGACCCGGAGGCAGAGTCATGATTAGTCAAATATTTTTGACAAAAACCAATCAGGAAATGTAATAGATTTTTTATAATAGTGAAAATACAATAATAATAATAATATAATGTATCACACACCTCAAGAGCCTTCTGCGAGATTGATCGTCGCTATAGAAAACGCCAATTCTTAAGCAAGATCCATCTATTGTGCTCCGCCGTGATTCAAGCCCATAACCTCCCATTTACGAATCCGAAACGTTTTTTGTATAGATTTATTTTTAAGGTTTTGTTGGTTTTTTTTTGTAAACTTAAATGTCATTTATTACTCGTATTCCTTGACTTATAGGTTGGTATGAGGCTGACCACCCATACTGTAAAAAATGGTTCACTTTGCCAATGTCACCCCTGTTTCAGGGAATGTCGGCAGGAGTTGCAGGGCTTATGTTCATTTGAGTTTGGATTTTATTTGTAAGTACACATTCAGCATTTGTAAGCGCGAACTACACGTGTTTGTTTGTGGGCATACATCTGAGAGCTTTAAATGAATATATGCTTGCAACTTAGATTATAGATTATATTATAGAAACGTTCATCACTAGACTACTGATCAGTATCTACAAGTTTGCAGTAATGTTTAAAAATACTTACTGCATTTTTTATTCCAACATGTGATTTTCTACGTGTTTCGAAGACACATTCATCATTATTTTTTGTACCCAACCAATTTCCTTCAAAGCCATCATGGAGCTGGGAGGATGTTTAATTATTAAAATCTTCAAATGTTTCTGTGTTCGTTCTGAGACTAGCATACACTTAACCACTGTCCTAAGCACTTGAACGGTTGCACCTCCCTTGGAGTGAGCAGGTGTGAGTGCGCGCTAAGTGTAGCAGACAAGAACAACACATTTGTGTAATGCGTGAGGGTGTGGAGGTTATGCAAACTAAGTGCGTGTACACGCCGCTTGTAAGTCTAACAAGGAAACACTCAAAATATACCGTGAAAGATCTGTTTCTTCTTTCCTTACGTATATTATCAAGTCCCCTCAACGTTGACTATCACTTTAGCTTTTCGGTCCTGGGAAGATGAGAACAGTACCTCGAGAATAAAACATTGCGTAATAGTTAGGTTTAAGTAAGAATTACGATCGTTTGACATTTTGGCAATTATATTAATTTTAAAACTAAACAATTTTCAAAACTTAATTTAACTCGGATATTTCACGAACCGTTTAGAGAGAACTTACATCATTCTCGACGTTTCGTCGGCGACGTAGCCAACGTCTTCGGGAGAATATCCTCTCTGCACGACGACTGAGGATGAACAGTTCATCCTCAGTGGCGCTTTGTAACGACGACCAAGCTCGTAAACAACACCTCTTTAGCACTACAACAAGTGTCATAGACCCCTTGAGTCTCTGAAATCTAGGGCGTCTTCTGCAAAGGATTTCTTCAAAAAAAAAGGTACAGCTTTTGGTACATCACATTTTCCCCCCCATTTCAAACGAGGCTATTCTTAGACATTTTAGTCGTCGGTTGAGCCTACGATTTGACAAACTAATGATGCATTTGTATGAAGACCTATCAATCCAAGATGGCCGCAAGTAAACAGCTGAATTGTCTTCATACAACTATTACCAAATTCGGTACGTAAGAATGACCGTGGAGATGAAACTTTCAGCCCAGGCATCATTAGTTTGTCAAAGCGTGGGCTCAACCGACGACTAAAATGTCTAAGAATAGCCCTGAAAATCTTTTCTTGTCCTTCATCTTAAAGTCGCTGATTAAATGTTTATGCATGTTAAACGTAAACATTGTGATAGTGTTGTTTGTGGAGCCGAGTAGCAGCGCTGAGACGCCGCGGTGTTGGTAGACCTGGCCGGTGTCATGGCCGTAACTCATTTACTGCCCCGCCCCTTCTCCGCAAGCCGCGAAAGCTGGAATGAAATTTCCCTTAATGATATTTAGGGAGGGGCTGATATATGAGGCTCGCCCTCCTCCCCCCCTCCCAGCAGCTTCTTGCTCCATCGTTCTTGTTCTACTCTGCCACCTTGGAAGGAAGACAACACTGTAGCATGCTCCGGTATCTGATACAAGTATCAACTACTCCCTTGCAAGTATATTTTAAATATAATAATATATTCTTCCCCGATTGGAAGAGACCTTGAAACTGCATCTAACATCTAAGTCTAAATCTAAGCTGCAAATATATATATCCTTTAAGATTCATATTAAAAGCATTCCTATAAGCAGACATGCATTAGTTGGCACTAACAGATGCCGCATGTTGACCTACATACAATATAAAAACCCAATCTCAAATTAACATAAGCCCTGCAACTCTTGCCGACCTTATCTGAAACAGGGGTGACATTGGCAAAGTGAACCATTGGCATGGTTCGTGAAAAATGGTATTTTTTCAATCCTTTAATACCTTGATTTACAAAATTCCTCAACTTATAGGTTGATATGAGGCTGACCACCCATCCTGTAAAAAATGGTTCACTTTGCCAATGTCATCCCTGTTTCAGGTATGGTCGGCAAAAGTTGAAGGATGTACGTTTATTTGAAATTTGGATTTTTATGTACACATTCAGCATTTGAAAGCGCGTACGTGTCTGTTTGTGGGGATGTGTTTGAGATGAGTTTTGAATGTGAATATATCTTTGCAATTTAGATTATAATGCATGCACATTTCATAATGCTGGTGAAGTGGCTTCTAATTAGTCTTCTACTTATATGTACACTTAGATACTTTTCAGATAGTATCTCACAGAAACAATTTGAATACTCACATCCACGAGCAGCCCTACAGGCTCCTTGAGCGTCTCAAACGCTTTTTATTAAGTTACAACCCATCCTGAATTTAATAAACCTCCGTCTGATTAAAGCGCGCATCTTCACACACAACCCCAGGTATGTGGGAGGCAGCTGGTTCTACGACTCTAACTCTTCCTGGAACTTTATCGTGGTGTAACTAGAACCCCACACACTCTGAAGAAAGATCTTCTCTTTGGTGCAAGAAAGAGGATCAGAAAATTCATTCTACGTTATGATACTTAATGAGGTTTGAAATTTTTTGGATTGGAACGTTTTTCTCGACGAACACACGTCAAATTTGTATAAGACTCTTGCAACATAAACCAAATCTCACACGAACATAAACCTACCACCTTTTCCTGAAACGGGGTGGCATTGGCAAAAGAGAACCAAGTTTTACTTAATGCGATTTTTTGTTTAGTTTTAGACAAACTTTTTAGTCAAGGAACAAAAAACTCGAGTAATAACTGATTTTAAGAAATTTTAAATTATGTAATGCCGGTCGATAATTAAGTTGGTAGAATGCTTGCGTTCCATGATTGACAATCATGCAACTTTTTGAACGATAACGCAGTAAGAAGTTGCGGTTTATATGCAACTCAGTTTTATACTTTCGTTTTAAATGTAAATAAAATAAATAATATATATATATATATTAGGATGATTTATTTGGTGAGCGCTGTTTTTGTGTGTATCACACCTCAAGAGCCCTCTGCGAGCTTGGTCGTCGCTGTAGAAAGCGCCAATTCTCAAGCAAGACCCAGTTGTTGTAAGGTTGGATGGACCTTTCAGTGACCGGTCTTTGGTAAAGGTTTATGAATTTTTCAACTCAGCGTAGAGCACATTCGAAATATAAATGGTATATTTTTGTGCTCCGCCGGGATCCGAATTCACAACCTTCCATTTACGAGTCCGAAGTGTTGCCACTACGGACTACGGACCGGTCCAAGATGCCAACGACACGCGGTGTACCTGAGCGGTCACCCATCCAAGTACTGTCCGCGCCCAATGTTGCTTAACTTCGGTGATCTATGGGAACCGGTGCTTTCAACATGGCTAACGTCGTTAACTAAATAATAATGAATTATAAAAGGAAGAAGACTGAGGAAGAAGGTTTACACTTCAAGTATGAATGAATATCGTGGTAAAGGAAGACCGAGAAAGGTATCGATAGACAAACTTCCTGAGATAGCGAATCAATGAGAAATCTAGTATTATAATAAAAGGGGACCTTTTATTTTAAATATTATGGCTCTGAATGAAATGAAAGAAGTATGGAAGGTCCTAAAAAACCGAGGCTTGTTAAAAAAATCATCATAGTCAAATTCTTCTTTCCCATCTAGGATCCAAAAATTATACGTCAGTTATGTCCAAAATGAAATTCCATAGTATGTAGGGTTCACTGAGGAACTCATTGTGATGTACTATGAATGATTTTAATGTAAAAAGTTAAAGCTTGAAACTCGTGAAAGTCCTCATTATTTGAATGATTAACGGAGTTTCAAATTGTGAAATAAATTACAAAATTACTCGGTCACAAAGCCGCGCCCCTTCCAATACAATTTATGACCGCAATCATCAAATATCACCACCTCTTACGGATGCCAACTTCTCCAAAGAATTTCAGATTGTAAAATGTTATCATATTTCCGAAAACAAAACGTATTTGTTTCGGAAAGAAAATCTAGCTATTATGATTTGATAAAATTCTAAAACATTCGATACAAAATATTTATTTTACCCCGTCAGAAATCTAACCCACTATCTTCCAATAACTACTGGTATGTTGATGGTTACCGATATGTCATTGTAAGCTTCTTGCCACGTTATCCCCGAAATAGCCACATTTGGTGAATGGAACCTTTTTTTTTTAGCAGGTAAGGTGCTGACCTTACGTCACCGCGTGACTATTTTATTTAAAGTAGTTGGCGTGAGTTTTTCATTCTTAAAGTAAAGCCTGAGTTAACCTTGTCGGTATTTTTACTTTTGGTTTGGAAAATAAACCAAAACGGGAAATCATTTTTGTTTCTTCACTTATAAGTTGGTATGCGGCTGACCACCCGTACTGTAAAAAAATATTCACTTTGCCAATCTCACTCCTGTTTCATCGAAGAACGGAGAGTTGCAGGGTGTATGCCCATTTGAGATTTGAGTTTTTATGTTGCAGGTTCACATGCGGCATGTGCAAGCGCAAATTTGTGCGTATCTGCTTGTCAGAATGCATATAATGTGAATCCTCAATATTACATATCTTTGCAACTTAGATTAGATTAGATAAGAAAAGATTGTTGATACCCTTGTTGGGAATCGAACTTAAGCCCTCTGGTAATTCATGAATTAAAATTACGCAGAACACAGAAAGTCTTTTTGGATGAAAAAGCTGCACATCAGTCCAGAAAAGTGATGAAAAGTGCTTTTACATACACTGTTGAATTTAAGCTACAAAAAAATGTACGAAAATCAGCACAGTAAGTTTCCAAGATAGAAATGTTGTTTTTTTTTCAGGCATGAAAACAAAGTAAAGAAGTAAACATTGTATCGTTTTAATTATATCCATTACAAGGCAGGAATTCCCTAAAACAGTCGTTGCCGGGCCGGTCCGACAAGCAGAATCGCATTTAAATCTCGGCGTAGCAGTTTTATCGTGGCCCCAATAAAACATTAAAAAGGCTCATCGGAGAGTTGGATTCCTTGAAAGCAACAGCAGACCAGAAAGTGAATTTTAAGTAAACATTATTATAATTTTACTTGAGTTCTTTTAATCAAAGTGCGTTATATTTATTTAACAATATTTATTTTACACAATATCAGTTTACAATGCACTGATTACTTTTCTGGATCTGCTTATATCGACTTTGCGTCACAATGTTTCAAACGTCCCTGACTCTCCACACAGTTGCGACTTATATTTATATCATTCATAAGGACGTTTCTCGTGTACTCCAGATTCTTCTATAGTGGATTGTTCTACACGCACACCAACTAGCGTGCTGAGGCTCACTTACGAACCTATACGTTCGCAATAATACAGGAGTGGTTTATAATTTATTGTTTTTTTCTCCCCTCAAGTCTTGGCTTACTTTAGCAGCATCCCCATCATTACCTCGACGGTCCTGGGTGGGCTGTGATAATGTTTTCTATGATTTCCATGTCTTCAACGAGGTATCTGTTTTAATTTGATACCCTGAAACTAAAACCGCGCTCAAGAGACTTGCTAGAGCACTGAGTGCGAGAACATTAACATTTTTGAAAGAAGACAATCAACCGAAACATTATTACACACCTTTATTCTAATCACCATGAGAATGTTTCCAAACACAACAATATATATATTTTTTATTTATTTAATACATGGGTCGGCAACCTGCGGCCCGCGGGCCGCATGCGGCCCTTGAGGCGTCTAGGTGCGGCCCGCAACGCACGTGCCGGAAAACAACAAATATATTTGCAGTAAATGACAAAACAAAAGTATTTATCAAGAAATTTAAAATTATAAAAATGAGCGTATTGTATGAAAACCTGAAAGAATCGGGGGATTCCCAAATTGAATTGGCGGGGTTTCTACAATATGAGATTTATTTTGGGGGGTAGAATTAATAGTGAATTTGGGGGTAATTTTCATTTGTAGTTCGTACGTCAATTGATTAATGTTTACGATGCATAACTCACAAGAGGTCCCAGGGGGCGCGGCAGGGGGGGGGGGGTGCTAGTCAGCGTTTGCTGAAATGCTGACCATTAGATCCACCACTGCCCAAGTGCGGCCCGCACTAAGTCCCACGTAAAATATTTGGCCCTTTTATAACAAAAGGTTGCCGACCCCTGATTTAATATAACACATTTTGAGTACATTTTTTTTTTTTTAACTTATATCCAACATTAACCACTTCCCACTCACCTTTCATCACTTCCTACTAACCTTTTATCACTAATCACTTCCCACTTCCTACTTACCTACTCTTCTCATCAGTATCTAGCAGTAATGATGCTCCTAGTTCCTCCTTCCAGTTCCCCGTCCTTGCTCCAGGCTACATCTCCCGTCCCCCTCTACCTCCCACACTCCTCGCTCCGTCTCTGTCGTCGCCGATCGCTGCAACTTTATTTATTTTTTCGCAGATCGTGAAACGATTCCTGTGTAATCGGATTAAATGCGCCTTTTTCAGTTCACAACGTGAATTTATTTTCCCCCGGTCGCCAAAGGACGAGTTCGACTTCGTAACTTACTCAAATTTATTTTTATTCTTCCTCTTCTTCGTCCTCTTGTTACAGATCTATGATCTGTTTATTGCGGAACTCCCTCCTGTGATGCAGAAGACCAGCTGTTCTTCCATCTTTTGGGAGGGCGACCTGGTAGACGCTGGCCGTCCGGTATCTCCTGTGCCACGACTCGAGCTATCCTTCCTGCGTTCATACGTCTACATGGTCCCTCCAGAACCGTCTCCTCTTCCTGCTCCATCTGACGATGTCTATAGTATCGCACATGCTTCCGATTTCTGAGTTCCTCAATCGTTCCAGATTATAATTCTGAATTGTCACATCTCAAATCATTAAATCGCCACCTTATATGTAAAATTGAATAAGTGCTGATTCACTAATTGGAAAAATCGTGGATATAACATTTGTACATAACTTCTCTGTTATATGTAAATGGATGAATAATAAGGAAGTGATCATGAAAAACTTTTTAGCTACAGGATGTGTTATATCTCGTAGAAGAAAGGAAAAAACGTGCATTTATCTGAGAAAACCCTGTTGGCTTAATATGTAACTTATTCAGTTTTACCTTTAACGTGTCGAAATTTATTGTTTATAATTTATGCTTTAACTTTGTAACCCTTCGTTAAAATAGACTTGGTGAATGGTAACCAAATGATCCTGTAAGCATACCTACTCTGTTTTTTTTTTTTCATTTTATTCTAAAATCTATAATAATCTATAATCTACATAAGTTGCAAGGATATATTCATTTAAAGCTCTCAGATGTATGCCCACAAACCAACAAGTATAGTTCGCGCTTACAAATGCTGAAAGTGTACTTACAATACTTATCTTTACTTAAGTGTACTTACAATTACTTATCTTTCATACAAAATACGTCCTCCTAAGGCCAAGTCGAAAATACTTCTGCAACGTAATTTTGGTGGAATGAACCTTGAGAATCTTCGTGGAGATGCCGGCAGCATTGACTGGGGTCCATTGTTCTCCTCGGAATCAGTTGATGACAAAGTCAACCTTTTTACCTCAAATCTTGTTCAATTATATGACGTACATGCTCCAATACGCAAAATTAAAATAAAACATCTTCCGGCACCCTGGATAACAGAGGAAATAAAAGAATTAATGTTCAAAACGTCAAAAACTAAAACTAAGTACAAGTGTCGTCCAACAGATACAAACTGGGATAACTACGTAGCTATCCGGAATCTCCGCAATAAGGTGTGTAGAAATGCACAACGCCAACATATCCATAACTCTGTGGTAAACGGTGATTCTACAAAGGTTTGGAAATTCCTTAGAACATTGGGGGTTGGCAAAGTGCGTCAAGATACTATTTCAAATGATCTGAACATTGATCTTCTTAACCAACACTTTTCTTCTTCATCTAACTGTGACAGGACTGAAAAAGCAAATACTTTAAATTATCTTTTATCTCTACCAACTCCTAGTTACTCACAATTTGTCTTTAGCCTTTTTGACGCTTCTGATGTTAAGAAGTGTATTATGAATATCACGTCAAACGCAGTTGGTAGCGACTGCGTCAGCCGTAATATGATCCTTCCCATCCTCGACGAAATCTTACCAGTCATCTGTCACATCCTGAACTCCTCTGTTTCCATGGGTCATTTTCCAACTGCTTGGAAAGAAGCCTATATTATTCCTTTACCAAAAAAGCCAAATCCCACGACCTTCACGGAATATCGCCCTATTTCAATATTACCATTCCTTTCCAAAGTCCTTGAACGTCTTACCTGTGACCAATTCAACTCCTTCCTTTGTAGAAACAGTCTTCTTAACCCCTTTCAATCCGGTTTTCGCCCTGGACACAGTACCGTCACAGCCCTGATCAATATTACGGACGACATCAGGTCAGCCATGCAGGGTGGAAATATAACTTTACTTTCTTTACTTGATTTCAGCAACGCTTTTAATACAGTTGATTTTGACATCCTCCTGGGAATACTTCGCTCTCTTAACATATCTCCAATGACAATTAGTTGGTTTCATTCGTACCTGTTTGGCCGTCGACAACGGATTCATATTGATGAAACCTTTTCCTCGTGGTGCAGTACGGTTGCTGGCGTGCCTCAGGGTGGCGTTTTATCTCCCTTACTTTTTGCTGTATTTATTAATACAATTTCAAATCGACTTATTTCTTCTTACCACCTTTATGCAGATGATCTCCAAATCTATTTTCAAGCTACGCCAGATAAGTTGGCAGAAGCTATCAAAGTCATCAATACTGATTTAGATGAAATACATAATTGGAGCAAGGCGTACGGACTTAAGGTCAATCCTCTGAAAACCCAGGTTATTGCTGTTGGCGGCCCTAGGATGATCTCGAAGATTGACTGGGCGCAGTTGCCCCCAATTCTTTTTGATGGCACAACCATTTCAATTGGTGATAAAGTAAAGAACCTGGGGATATATATTGATAAAACCTTGTCCTGGGTACCTCAAGTACAGGAAGTCAGTCGCAAAGTCTTTGCATCTGTGGGGTCTTTGAGACGATTACGCAATCTCCTGCCAATTTCCACTAAAACTGCGCTTGCACAATCTCTCCTTCTTCCGATTGTCGATTACGCCGATGCCAGCTATCTTGATCTCACCGAGGACCAACTTGATAAACTTGAACGACTTCAAAATCTTTGTATAAGATTTATATTTGGTCTACGCAAATATGATCATGTTTCAGAGTTTCGTACTAAGCTTAAATGGCTTCCTATACGTCTCCGTCGGAATACACATATTCTTCACCTTCTATACAATATTCTGTACAATCCTTCTATGCCTCGCTATCTTAAAGAACGTTTTGAGTTCCTCCATGACACACATTTAAGATCCCTACGGTCATCAGAAACTTTAACATTGAAAATACCAACGCATTCCACAAATTTCCTTGGAAAATCGTTTACAGTTCATGCCACTCGTTTATGGAATGCCTTGCCATTAACTATAAGATGTGCACAATCCCTGGCAATATTTAAGAAACTTTTAAAGGAACACTTACTATCAGTGTAATGGCTAAGTTATATGTATATATGTATGTATGTATGTGTGTGTGTATGTATTTATGTATTTATTTTTATGTGTGTATCTATATGTATATGTTGATATATTATTAATATATATATATATATATATATATGTATTTATACAGTATTTTTTTACCATAATTATTGTTATACCACGGACTACCCATACCATTGTGCTTGCAGATCTTGTCCATCCTAAGGTTGTCTGTAAGATATCGCCATGTGCGATAAGACCGCCCATTGTACATATGTCTCTTTTGTTTATAATTTTAATGTAATTTATTTGTGGTGTACAATAAAGTTTATTATTATTTATTATTATTATTATTACAAATAAAATCCAAACCTCAAATGAACATAAGCCCCACAACTTTTGCTGACCTTCCCTGAAACAGGGGTGACATTGGCAAAGTGAACCATTTTTTACAGTATGGGTGGTCAGCCTCATACCAACCTATAAGTCAAGGAAAATTGTTGAAAATGTTGTTGAAAATATATTTGAATCTTGAATCAGTAAAATGAATGCAAATATTATTAATTCACTTGCTTTTCATGGTAAAGTTCTATTTGAACAAGTAAAACAAAAAGTATCTAATCATTTCGGGATTTAATTTTTTTGTATTGTTAATTTTTTTTTGTGTAGCTTTGTTCATTTTTTATACGTCAAATACACTGTGAGATACATCTTGAGGGCCCTTTGATGAGACGTTTTAAACGACGTCTTAACGAAAAGTCTTAAGATGTATAAAATACAAAAATAGAAAAAAAGACTTCTTGTTTTCGTGTCTTGTCAGGTCCTCTAGACTTTACTTGAATATCACTTGATCGTTGATCGCTTGGTTTCGGGCAGCTCTGAATGGCTTTTTCACAAATCTAAACGCTCCAATTCCGAATGCTCCTCAGTCAGGAAACTCATCGCCCTGATAAAAAACATTGTATTAAAAACCACAACTTTTCATGAAAAAACATGTCTTATATTATTAAAGTGAAATCTCGCTTATTCTTATTACATTTGCCTACAAAATATTCCATTCACGGTAATAGAAATATTTCCTCGCATTGCAATAACGTAGCAGATGCATTCCTAAGTATTTCTTATCGTTCACCAACCATAACGTGCACCCAAGTATACATTACGTTTAAAAACAACCACAGCGTTAACCAGAAAATGTATGAAAACTTAAACACTGCTGTAAGTGAGCGTTTAAGGTTCCAAACATTTTGTGTACAACTTTATTGTGGAGCTTAAACGTAAACTTAGAGTATTATGTTAGCGTAGACCCTTTACAAACAAACAAACATAGAAACACACACACAATACCTGGCTGGATATATGGGCGTGCATTCTTATTGCAACTTACAACCTGAGCGAAAATTGCAAAATATAATCTGGAATGCAAATAAAAAAGGAATTTCGTTGAAATGTATTTCACCGTCTACGCCGGTCGCGCTCTACGGTTTGGAACGCTACGCTTTAGATACTTTGAAAGCAGTGTGCCTACGATTATTGCAAAACATTTTTAGTAAAATGTCCTTTTCTTCATTTTAGTAACTTGAATTCCTTGCCTCCTTTCAGAATATGTATGTAAAAACTTAAGCATTACACAAAAACATTACAAAAAAAGCATCAAGGAGGTAATTGAGACTGAAGATCTAAATATCCTTTATTGCATATCATATACAAAATATTAAAATGGATAATTTTAAATGAAAGATCATTTTTGCATTGTTTTTTATTCCAAATGAACATTCTACATATCGTATCGTTTGTTTTTTTAATAAATTAAATACGTTAATATCCACACTAGAAACAACAAAACTTTTCTGGATTGCTAAACAAAATTGGGCTTATTCGTTAGATTGGTTGAACCCGAAACCAAAGTTAAATAAGCTTATTACTAAGGAAAACCCGACATTATACTGGTTTAAAAATACAAACCTTTTGATGAATGAGATGGAGTTAGTTGACATTTATATAACTTGACAGATAACAAGAACTTTATGGCATATTTCAATTCAAATATTAAATCATAAAAAATACGCTAATAGAAAAACTAAAATAATTGTTTTGTCTATAAAATACATACGAAGTATTAATTTGGATTCTAGTCTCGATACTCAAATCTATGAAAAAAAAATACACAGATTGAATTTAACAGCATTATTCACAATCATCTTTTTCTCTCTCGCAAGATCTCCACGCAAGTTTTCCCGATAAATAAAATTTGCTCTCGAACAATAGGGAAGTGGTTTATTTATCTGAACCCCAAGTATAAAACATTTTATTTAAACGCAACCAAAACGTAGTACGAAAAGAAAACACTCTATAGAGGAACTGTTTTAGCTTCCACACATTTCTTGATAAACGTTGTGATTGAGTATAAACGCAAACTTGTATAGTTTTCGGTCATAATCTAATACCATCCATATGCTCGGAGCGCTCTCTAACATTTTTTGTGTGTGTCTGCCATTCCTCGGTCTTTATTTATTTAGCTGTAAGTAATAAAAAATGGCAGATGCTTTTACACAGAAAAAACTGGTATCTATCCATCTTTGGCACTGATGGAATGTTGTTTTCTGGGCTCTTTAGTAACGTGGTTATTTATTTGGTTAAATCAATATTATTTGAAACTACATTTTTGCATTTATTCACGATAATAATAATAATATTCGGATGATTTATTTGATGAGCGCTGTTTCTATGTGAATCACTCCTTAAAAGCCCTCTGCGACTTTGTTCGTCGCTATAAAAAGCGCCAATTCTCAAACAAGACCAAGTTGCTGTAAGGCTGATGGACCTTGGACGACCAGTCTTTGGTAAAGTATATGAATTTTTAATCCAGCGAAGAGCACATTTGAAAATATAAAATATACTTATATTTTGTGTGCTCTAAAGGGATTCAAAGCCACAACCTTCCTTTACGAGTCCGAAGCGTTACAGACTGGTGAGCATATACTTGTCTTGGAGTGATGTTTTCCGGGATCTGTTGCTGTGGTCTGTGGGAGCTGGAGCTTCCGGTCGTTTCGCCCATTTCTACGATGGGCTTCTTCAGCGTGATGTATGAAGTATGATGATGAACTGCAACTCACAGTTCTCATCAAGATCATCATCATCATCATACTTCAAGCTGAAGAAGCCCATCGTAGAAATAGGCGAAACGTCCGGAAGCTCCAGCTCTCACAGACCACGGCAACAGATCCCGGAAAACATCACTCCAGCATCATCAGCCGGCCGTGTAAGCCTAAAACTCTTATTTTATATACTTGTCTGCTTATGAGAATGAATCTTAAAAGTAATACCATTTACCATTTCACTCATTAACACCTTTCGTTAATTATAAAACCAGACAGCTTATGGTGTCATCTCTATCCTAACGAAAATCCTTATCCCCCTGTAGGCGAGACTAATAAGATGAAAAGGCCGCTGGGTTCTTAGAAAACGTGGGTCTCTCGTCCTAAGATTATCAAAGCCTTACTATATAGCACATGTGTTAAGAAAACATATTTATTTATGTCCATCAAAGCCTTAAAAGGGTGGGATCTTAACCGCGAGTATAAAACATTAAGTAAATACTAAACCATCGAGTATACAAAAAAATGTATCTAACATATTACAGCACTACTATTGAGCCGTTTTATTTTTGATACATTTTTCTGTTCAAGCAAATAACAAGTATTTAACTATTTACGCAATTTACTACTAAGTATACCTCAAGGATCCAAGTTGACGTTTTAACTCAGCGAGAGAATTTCTGCAAAAAGTTTTTTGAAACTGAAATGGATTCTCTAGGGAGCGTTTAAGCTTCCATACAATTTTCATGAAACAGTATGATTGAGTTACGGACTTGGGCTCTGAGACTAAAATAAGTAGGGAGGTAACTTGGCGTAACGCTATTTATGGAAATCTTCGAAACGACTTATTTATAAGTATATCAAACGGTACTAATCGTTATCATTACATTTTTATTAGGGTGGTTCAAAAAATCAACGAATTAAAATATAGTCACCTAAAATGCTATTCTACTACTATAATAAAAGTCATCACAAAAAAAATTACATCATGACTAGTGACAGACCCGTGCATAGGGGTATAGGCAATTCAATTTAGAACTCATTTTAAATTGACCAAAGTGCTAACTATGGCTCCAATCGAACTTAAATTTTGAATTTGTAATCTGAATATCAAGCTTAAATGTTTTTTTGCCATATATTGCCTACCTATTAGGCGCATGTGCCTGTATGAGATGCACGCCCCTGAGTCTAGTGACATAGTGCTTTATCAATTTTAATAATAAAATAATCAAAATTAAAAGAAAATTGAAAGGTACTTTTTCCATACATTTATATTTTTGTGTCATATATTTATCCAGCAATGCTTTACTAATATGAGCATTAAGGAGGGCCGATTTTTTTTTTTTGGATAATAATCATCTAATAGTAAGAATATGTTGCCAAAAGAAGTTCAAATTACGTGTGTAAAATAAAATTCCGTAAAAGTATTAATCATCTGTCTCCAAATTGGTCTCAAAGTTTCGAAAAAATATTTTTATCATTTTTCATGAGGGCTAAGAATACAATAAGGAATTGAGATTTTACGGTAATTTCTATATTTTTGTGCATAAAATATAGTAATGCGCACCAATAGTACAAATAAACAAGTTATTTTTTCACTAAATAAGCAGTAGGAGGGGTAGAGAGAGCGTCGAATTTCACTATTTTGCAAAGAATTTGTGACCGCGCGTTGTCACTATGAGTTAAATACGAAATTTATTTCAATGCCCTGTGACTGGTAAAATTTGTTTTATTCTTTGAGAAAGCATGAAGTGTCATGAAATGTATCTTTTAATGCAGTAATGTAACTGCACAACTGGACAAGAAATGTTTTGAAAATCACGAAAAAACGCCAAAATTTCCAAAAACAACTGATATTATTTTTAAAAAAACCCACCTAAGACTGTTGAGCTTATGATGAAGATGATGAATAATGTGCTGTTTTACATTTATTGTCCTGTAAATGTAAAGTAATAAATCAATGCGCCTTTCATAGAGTTTGCGGAGTGTTTGCACAAGAATGAAGCTTCCTAACTGACTAGCAAACATCACGGAAAATGATTATTGGAAATAGGTACAGCTATAGTCGTTATAAACTAACTAAAAATCATAGAAAAAAGAATCTACGTAAAAAAGCTTAGATAATCGAACCAAAATACATTGATGGTAAAAGAACACGCCTAAATCTTAAAAAAACATACAACACCATCATCATTGAGTATGTATATCTCCACAGCCAGTCTCACAAGAATCACTTACAAAGCTGCATCGCAAACTTTTCAAAAAAGGCTTACTGGATGTTTCTACATTGGCAAAAACTTTCTACAGGTATTGAGTTTTGGGAAAAGTGGTAGCACTCATAATTTCAGAAGTTCTGCATGATATCAAATGTGAAACATTCAATTAGTTTTCAAAAAAACCTTTAATACCCATTATGATTTATTCGCACAAGATTTAAGTACAGATCAATTATATCTATACAAGTTTGTCTTAGAAAACATAAACTTAGCCCATAAAACTCCAGGAAAAAATCCTATGCTTGGTGGATTCCGTGAGCTATAGAGCTTAGGATCCCTTAAAAATCTTATTAATTTGGCAAATCATGTTGTTCAAGCATACGCATTAGCTTGATTTATAATAATTTGTCTTATTTTTTTAGCATATACTCAAAAATAATTATTACTTTTCAGTTTAACTATGTTCAGTTACATTTATGATATTTGTAAGTGCCATCCTATTGTAAAGATGGTTTCCGACATTTATCGAAGTTCATTTAAATTAACAATATTCATCAGGAGAACCTAAAATGATAATTGATTGCGCCAAGTGAAAAAATAGTTGCTTTGCTCATTCAGAAAACTTACTGATAGCGAAGTTACGAATCTTCACAAACACCTAAGTAAACTCTTCGCAGATACACGTAAGATTCTAAAAATTCTTATCATGCAAGGTGGGAAAATTGACTCTTACAAGTTCCATGAATAAACTTTGTTGTTGCAACTTACTGTGGTATTACAAATTGGCAGAAAAATACATCTGAACCACTAACATCTCAAAAGACATCTGATGGAGATCTCATTTTTTTTCACAGCACACGGTGGGCAAATGGATCTATCTCATCTGCGTTTATCATACAAAAACTAGCAAAATGTCTTTGAAGAACAGCACAAAAGTCTCTGCAGCGTTTTTTTTTAAATCAACATTAGGAAAAAATATTTAACCTAAAATAACGTCTCGCAGTGTCAGGCCAAAATTCGAAAAAAAAACGGATTTTTTACGTTATCAATAACAAAATTTTACTTTCTGTAATTTACTTTTCTCTCTCAAATGTGTTATTTTATACCTTAAACATTTGTTTTACATGAGAAATAAAATTAAAAAATCAGGTTTAAAGTCAGTATGTAAAAATATTTTTTTTGTGTTTTTTTTCAATTTCTCATTATTTCAATATCGATTTGGAGACAAGAGTTGTTGTTTGATTCTAATGAAACTTTCTGTACAATAAAATTACGTCATTTAGCAACATAATTTCACTCTTAGATTAAAATTCAGCGTATTTTTTTTTTCCATACATCAGTGGCCCTCCTTAATGAGCATACACAATGTGTATATTCACGAAGGGTGCTCTACAACTCGATTCCCATCGGCTTCCCTTTTAAAATGAGGCAACAAAGTAGTTATAAAATATAGGCACAAAGTAAAAAAATACATTTAAAACCAAAGAAACAATCCGTATTTTTCCCCTATTGAAACCATGCAGTCTACTTTATTATCATTTTTGCCTTAATTTAAAAGGGTAACCGATGGGAATCGAGTTGTATGGCATCCTTCGCCACTAAATTATTTACACATGAAACATAAATGGTTGATTTCAATTAGGCTTCTTCAACTGAAAGGGTTTGCGTAAGGCCAGTCCCCTTACCTGTAAAAATAAATAGTTCTTAATCACCACATGCGAACCCTTCGGAGATAACGCGGCACAAATTTACACAATAGGTATACGTGTAGCTTTTTGTATTAAAATATTGTAGAACTTCAAGTGAACTAATTTACACGGTACTTCCTAATGCCTTTTTGTGAGTGTACACGAATCCAAAACAATTCCTTACAAATCATCAAAGACTAATTTTCCATTGTGATTGAATGAAACAATATTGGCAAGCTTACATTGATTTCTGGAGTAATGGCTGGCATCAAACAGAGGCAGACCTGGGGAGGAATAATGAAGGAGGCTTATTAGCATGGCTGGTAGAGAACCTTCAGTGATAGTCAGCAAGGATGGAAACCAACTTCTAGCTTATTTAATTTCTACTTTAACTGTGAGTGAAATTAAATTTGTAAAAAAAACTTGTTTTCCGAAGGCGTATTTTTCCTTTTTTGTTACATTTACTAATTAAGATAGTCAGGTAGAGTTTTTTTATTCCATTCAGCTTGGGCTTAAATCGCGCCGAGGGTGTCAGAAACTGTAACTGTTACTCTGTCGCCGTTCCGCTAGGGATGGCCAGAGCCTCTGCAGAGCTGCCTCAATTTCTTCCTATCCTTACATACCTCTTTCAATTCGTTCATATCCATCAGCTTTTTCATGCATTTTCTTCTTTTACGCTCACTTTGTATATCCCATTCTTTCACAATCTCCTCAATCTGATCACTCCATACTTTTCTCGGTCGTCCCTTTCGATTTCCCGCTTCGGTAAAATTCGATTAATATACATATAATACGATTATATGCAACGAAATATGATTTCCCGTTTCGGTGTTTACTTTAAACTCAAAAACAAAACACTGGCAAGGTTTTCTAATCCATCACAAGAAATGAGTCCCATTCGCTTCGGGAGCTGGGGAGCTTTACTCTGAACTCTTAATGGCATTTTAGTTCAGAGCTGACATTGGTAAAAACTACCAATATCTAATATTCATCTAAATCTAAATCTATGTTTCACTTTATCCTGAATTTAAATTGTACAATTTTATTCATTATTATACACAGCAAATCCACAGCAGAAAGTGAACTTTTCCATCCAAAAAAGCATTATCCGTGTATGAGTCACTCAGTGAAAGTTCATTACATATATAGCACTGACTTTAAATAAGCTTTTCTAGTGAATGAGTCTCTTTGAATATCGCTGCTAGCGAATGACTTCATGGTACAGTTTCTTTCCATACGTGTTTGCCTTTAATTACGTCGCTCAATCTGCAGAAGCCAATATTAGCTTTGTGCCATTGCTCCAAGGAGAAAGACAGAAACAAAAGATTCCTCAAGAAATGCGTGCGAGCGAGACAATGCGTATTAACATGCGTCATACTCTTCTTAAACCATAATCACACGTACGTAATTGAAAATATAAATACGTTTTATGTAGAAATACGTTTGTGAAGAGAAAATCTTGAAGTCTTGTACACCTATAATGTAAACTTGGTTCAATTTCATTAGTTCACAAAAGTTATTTTGTCAAGGTCACCCCGGTTTCAGGCATGGTCGGCAAAAATTTGATTTAAATTTGGGTCGTCGTTTTGTAAAGACAAATGCAGCGTGTGTAAGCGTAAACTTACACAGGCATAGGCACACGTATTTAAAAACGTTAATAAATCTGCCATTTAGTTAAGGTATAGGTAGAAACAAAGCCATTGGATGAAAAATTATTTTAGCATATTACAAGTACGTATCTACTAACAAAAATACCTACAACTATCATGAAATAAACATTTTTACATAAAGCTATACGACAATTTACAAAAAATCTCCTTTTTACGTTTTCGCTTTTCGTACAAACAAATAAGTTGTATAAAATAAAAAACGTCAATCTAGGATATTTTCGATAAGTAAATAAATGAAGGTATAGGTATGGAAATGAAAGTAAAGTACCTAAATACCTGTGTCTCTGGATGTTATCTCTATTTTGAAAAAAAATCCTATATTAGGTACCGTCTGTCATTCTATACCTATAACTCAAAATAAACAAGTATTATATTATTAATTTATTATCAATCGGAACGCTCATGATCATTTACAAACAAAAATTCTACGTATTTTCCTCGCATTTTTCAATATTTCAACGCCTGTATTATGTACCTACCTACACCTATCTAATGATGATCCGCTCCTCTTCTATTCGTCCTCCATTTGACCCATATACGTCCCGTAGTGACCCATATATGTCTGCCATCTGGCCGCCCCTCCCTCATATTCAGCCCACAAACAAACCCTCTCAATATTTCATTCTACATTCGCTACATATTTCAATTCACACAAAATAATAAGTGATACATAAATCTGGCCAGTTCACATTTCCACCACCTAGCGCATTGGGATGGAAGCTCTGTAAATTGTTTCACAGCTCCCATATAATTACAGCAAGGTCGTATAACAAATTAATGTTGGTATGTATATCAAAAACTTTACTTAAAGCATTTTAGCTTGATTCATTTACAGTAAGTTAACAAATTGCTTGCATTTACATGATATTTTCTTCCTTTTTTTCGTCTTAATCCTTATTACTGAGGGTTGGACATTTGTGGAAGCAATTAATTTATCCTGTTATCTCTTGACTGTTGGCTTCACTTCTTTAATCGATCGGTCCACAGGAGATCCTCAAAACTGGCCTTGAAGCCATACAGTATTAATAGGCTATTGTTAGTGGCTACCATTTCTAGATTTTGTTATATCACAATACTTTTTAATTATCTTGGTAAAGATTCTCTGGATATTATAAAGATGATTTTTCATAACATTGCAATATTTTTAAGTCGTAAAAAATACTAGAAGCTATTTTTTATTTCTTATTTGATATGCGTCACTTTAAATGTAACCCATTATACGACCCTTTTCAACTTGCATGGGAACTGTGAAGTTTTAGCCAGTTAGCCAAGGTTCAAACCTTTTTATTACCGGGAAATTTAGCAATAAGTTTCGCAGTCGTGCACACAGATGTCGTTGGCACACAAATTCTATAGAATTTTTGGATTTATGATGCAAGTTGTGTCTGGAATAGTAATTAATTCTGCGGTGTGGAATTACCTAGTTGTGTCAGATCCTCGCTGCGCCAAGATGAATATTGTGTTCCCTGTACGTTGCACGTGCAGAATAGCTTTTATAGCTTATTGTGCATTATGAGAAAACTCATTTTTGCACACCGCGCATAATGCAGACTTGAATTTATGCGAGCAATAAATCTTGTTTATTATTATTAGGTGAATTTCCCTGCTGCTGTTCTGAAATATGACGCCTTGTAAAAAATATATATTTTTCCTCGCGAGAAACTTAACTGGATTAAATTGTTATTCCATTTTTCCTAATACATTACTAAAATATTTGTTGATCCACTTAAATTAATGAGTAGTAGGTACTTATAATAATTATATTTTGTTTAAGAAAAATATTTCAAAGGATTTTTCTTTTTTAGCTTATCTATCGCATTCAAGTCATACAAAACCAAAAGTGATAACCTAGATTTTTTTTAAACTAATTTTTATCTAAATTAATTATGTAGCTAATTATTATTTCACTCAAAAAACTCATCTCCAAAACATGACACATTTACGAAAAAAATAATCAAGATATAAAAAAGTTTATTGATTATTAATTATTTAATAACATTTATTTCATAATACTGCAAATGTACATAAATCATCATGTAATACTTGTTTTATCAATGTCACTCTAATATACGTACTAAGAACGTACCTACAATTTAAGTATGAGAAATCGACAATTTTCGGGCAGGGTAGGCTTTTTTATCGTTACAACTTTCCACATTTTTGTTGTTTTCAGCGCTGTAACCAAATTGAGCTCGAGCCTGCTTATTTCAGTCGAGTTTGTTGAAGCCGACTCCCTAAACAAACATACTTATCCGTATCATTCTCACTTTTTAAGTCGCAGCTCAGTTTGGTGTCACTTTTGTATGTGTTGCTATCCGACGGAAGGAAACTATACCTCAAGTTAAGTATAAAACTTTACGTTAAACTTATCCAAAGTATATTATCAAAAATGAATGTAAACTGAAACAGCGCGATCTAAGTTTTCTTGCATTTTTGGTTTAACGCTGCGGTTAAGTTAAAACGTAGAGTTTTGTGTTGCAAATTAGCGAATGCAAAAGTTTGTCGGCAGGGAAACGTCTGTCCCCTCCCTCACCCCTTTTCAACCACCCCTTGCACCCCCAGAAGCCTTCCAGCATCGACATACTGTGATAAACAAGTCCCTGTGAAAATCCGTTCAAACCTACTTTAACTTTATACAATGTAAAATTCAAAAATATTTACAATTACAAGTAATTTTACAAAATAGTTACAATTGTCGGATATTAGACGAACCATTATGTAAAAAACTTACATTAATATCGACGTTTCGCTGGCGTAGCCAATGTCTTTAGGAAGCAATCTTTGATATAAAAGGAGTAGTACATAGGTGAATGTATGTTTAACAGAATGCAGTGTGTAGAAGGTAAGGTCTTTCATCTAAGTTGCAAAGATATATAAACATGTAAAGCTCATATCAAATGCATGCCCACAAACAAACACGTGTAGTTTGCTCTTACAAATGCTGAATGTGTACTTATAAATAAAATCCAAACCTCAAATGAACATCGACCCTACAACTTTTGCCGAGTGGAACCAATTTATTTTTACAGTTCAGAGGGCCGGCCTTAAGCCAACCACTTTAGTTGAAGTGGGGTTTACCCGCTCCCGAGGGGGCTTATACTTATTTCTTGTGAAGACTTATGGTCATTCAAATGATTTCTTATTCACCCTTCCATCTAACCTTTTACAATCATCTAATATTGACCTTGTTTGTAGCACTGTAGCTTCTCGAAAACAACTCTATTTTCCATCCCCCTAGGCCCTAGAAGTCAGCAAGCATCGGCAAACTATTGTTAACAACTCTCACAGTGAGTCGCGGCTAATGATGATGGTGGATTTAGGAAGGTTCCTCGGAGACAATGAAAAGTTTTGCTGTTGGCGATAATGGAAGGTAATGTAAAATTGCTTGCATATGTAGATAGTTGATATATTTGTAAAATACTTGAATAAACAAGTTTTGCTATTGATTGTAGATGTTTAGATAAAGTACCACAAAAATTCAGCAATACACAAATATGTACATTTCAAAATGTGCACGACCTGATTTCTGAAAATCCTGAAAAACTACAAAACTTAAAGAGCACAAAAAATCATGGTCACATGATATTTTATCCGAACAGAAGAAAAAAGGAAAAGGCACAATAAGGCTTCAGTTCGTTTTGATACATGGGAAACTAGGTCGCGAATAATAATCGGTGAGGTCTGAGTCCTGCATTGATCCTCCCTGAGGCCCCCTGAGGCCCCTCCTGGCAGAAAAGCGCCTCATTAGTGGGCGGTTGAGCACCCTTACGAGGCAATCATGGACTTATCGAAGGCAAGAAATCGAGTCGTTCACAATTAGGCATACTAAGCTGTGAACAAAGAAGGGGTATCCTGAAATATTTCGATCCTTATTACATTATTTTCGGCAGTTAATATTTTATGTTGACGTTATTTTTTTTTTTAATATTTTCAAAGAAAAAGGTCTTTGAATATTCTTCATTGGTACTGTGAACTTAACTCTTCTATTTTAAAAGCATTTACGGAGCTTTAATTCAAATTTTGCAAATAGGAGGTTTTAACCAAAATAAAACAATCAATCCAAGAAACAATTTTTAACCAATAACATAATGAATCTATGATCTGTAATCTAAGTTGCAAAGATGTATTTGGATTTAAGGCACATATTTAACGTATGCCCACAAGCAGGCACATGTAAGTTTGCTCTTACAAATGCTGTATGCGTACATACAAAATAAATCAAAACTCACATGAACATAAATTTCACAACTCTTGCCGTGTTTCTCTGAAACCGGGGGGGCATTTGAAAAAGTGAATAAAGTTTGTACAGCATAGCCGTTCAGTCTCATACTAACCTATTCGTCAAGGAAACTATTTTTTTTTTACTCTAATGAATTTGATAATACTTACATGCAATAACTACAAACTGATTTACCAAGCTTTTTTTTCATAGTTTGTGACACAAATAGCTTAAGTAAATCAATCTCCAAAAGATCACATTTACAAGACAATTTAGTAGAAATAATAACCACTCGAGTAGACCTTTTTAAATTGCAAAGAACCACTGACCGTACTTTCAATCATATATTTCCCTTACACCTTCCCCCTCCCCCACCCCCACCTGCCACTGACTGCATCCTTTGTACGTAATGAATGTACGCCACACTCGGCGTAGCTCTGATTCATACCGCTACGCCGTAGAGGGTACGCCCACTGCTACAACAATACCACATTGTGCACTCGTAGACCGCAGAACAGAGACTTCTAAAGTTCTACGAATGTTTCATTACATGCCAGTAAATAGTATAACCTCCGTGGTACTCTAAAATCTCGACTTCTTTACATGAGTAAATTAAATCATATTGCATTTATTTAATTTAAGTTTGTCAATATATTGCTGTGTTTCTCTACTTCCTGATACAAATAACAGAGCAGGATAAGCATATGTTTTTAAGAGCTTGGAGTTGTGAATTGTAACATTAAACAAATCCTGTAGTTATTTTATCAAGTTAAAGGAAGATCCCTGAAAAACTTTGATACGTTTGTAAAAGCATCCTGAAGGTATGAAAATGACGTTTACAAAAATTAGGATGATGTATTTGTTCAGCGCTGTTTTGTGTGTATCACACCTCAAGAGCCTCTGTAAGCTTGGTCGTCGCTACAGAAAGTGCCAACTCCCAAGCAAGTCCCATTTGCTGTTAGGCTGTATGGACCTTTTTTGTGACCGATCCTTGGTAAAGGTATATGAATTTTTAACCCAGCGAAGAGCATATTTGAAAATATAAATTTTATAAATTTTTTGTGCTCCGCCGTGATTCGGACGCACGACTTTCCATTTACTTACCGGTCAAACAACATTTGTATGTGAAATCGGTTTTATAATCTCTAACCACACTTCTTGAATATTGTTCACAGGTATTTGTTAGTATCATGATACAACCATCACACTTTGAAAATGTTTTTTCATTCCTTTTTGTGTTTGTTTATTTTAATCATGTATGTAAAATGTACGACGATTTATATTGAAAAAATATTTTGTTTTAAGATGATGATGATGATGATGGATGATTTCTTTCCTGTGGCGCCATTTAATGGATGTAAAGGACCATCTCAAGAGCGCCATGGCTTCTGGAGAAAAGTTGTGTCTTCAGTTAAGACTTCTCTCTCGCAGAATACCCTGTCAATTTATTTGGCACACCTGAATTGTTTTCTGGCACACTTCTGACTATTTGTGGCACACTGTTTCAACACATAACCAAGTTAAGCAGTCACTGATGTACCCGTACATCGCAGCATGCACTCGAAAACAAGGATAGACGACCGTTAGTGGATGCAGTGGAATACTAACAACAAATTATCTGCGCTGCAACCTCCCCAGATGATGATATCTCATCTGTAGATAATACAGATACATCCAAATGCAGATTATCTGCAGGAATTGCTAATGGAAAATTACCCCAACACTACGTGCGTTGTTTTATGTAAATTTCTGCAGAATAAATTTGCAACTAAACATTTTGAGATGTATGTTTTCAATTACCAAATATTGATTAAACCTACAAAATAAGTTACTCCATAATAAAATAATCTAAGTTGCAAAGATATATTAACATAAAGCTCATATCAAATGCATGCCCACAACCAAACACGTGTAGTTCGCGCTTACAAATGCTGAATGTGTACTTACAAATAAAATCCAAACCTCAAACAGGGACACAGGGGTGACATTGGCAAAGTGAACCATTTTTAACAGTACGGGTGGTGAGCCTCATACCAATCTATAAGTCATTTGTTCATTGAAAAATTATTGTTTACTTAAATTTTAGTTAGACAACAGAGAAAAATGAATACAGAGTTGAAGATTTTCAGTCGAAATGTGAAAGGAAACGGTAAAAAGAAGGAACGAAAAAAGAAATGTGAATATTGGTGAAGTTATGGCATAATGAGACGTACGGCGAAGGAAATGCATGAGAAAGGTGATTGATATGAAAGAATCGAGAGAGAGAGGTAAAAGAGAAGAAATGGAAGAAGTGTTGCTGAAGTTATAGCCACTCCCAGTGGAATTGCAAAAAGATATAGATAAAGTAGGTATAGTTACAGAAATATTCAACATTTATTCATATAATCATTCAAAATAACTTGAATATTTTTCATATAAAATATTTTTTTTGAATATTTAGTTATTTACAAATATTACTAAGTTGAAACTGAGAACAAAACATTCAATGTATGAATACAGCAAAATAATATGTATATATTTGGAAAAATCTCCAAATAATAAAAATAATAATATTAGGCTGATTTCTTTTGTAAGCGCTGTTTTTATGTCAATCACACCTCAAGAGCCCTCTGTGAGCTTGGTCGTCGCTCAAAAAAGCGCTAATTTTCAAGCTAGACTCAGTTAATGTACGACTGAATATGATCCCTTGGTGACCGGTCTTTCTTAAATGCACATTATTTTTTCAACCCAGCAAAGAGCAAATTTGAAAAATAAAACAGTTTTTCATTTTTTACTCCATTGGAATTTGAATCCACTACTTTCCAAGTGTTTACCACTACGGACCAGTAAATGTTGCTATGTACCCTACTACAAGCATTTTTTTTAGGTATATGGATGTTTATTTGGTATTGGAAGTATTTTATTTTTGTTTTCAAAGAGCGCTTGTTTTGGATTGACCGCAAACGTAATGGATTACCACAAATTGCTTTCCCCTCAATCAGCATTTGAGGCTTTGGGAGAGTCCAGTCATATTATACGTCACCGGCTATAAAACATACAGGCATACATAAAACTATCACAAACTCACCATAGTACTAACCATAAAATGTATAAGAAATAAAACAGCACTAGTAATGAGCGTTTCAGATTTAGTAATTTTTTTATTCAAACGTTGTAGTTGAGTTAAAACGTAACGTTTTATATTTGAAGTACAGATTTGTGGAGAGGTAACACGCGAAAATAAGCTTTAAAAAACAAGTCCGTGAGGTTAACGATTCCGTAACTCGCGTGGAAAATAAAACTAGAGTGGTTTCAACCCTTTTTCGCAATGGTTGAGTTCAGACTGAAATGGTTGGGGGAAGTAGGAGTACCGGATAGGAAGGGATTGATCGGAAAATGGGGATGAAACTGTCCGTGCGGTGAAAATTCAAATTTGATCGGTAAATCACGGGATATGATTTTTTGTTGCAAATTTTGGCCATTCTCCCTGAATCTGCAACATGGACAGTTTGTGCAAAAGCTGATAAAATGGTTAATTTTATCGTCTATCACTTTTATAAAACAAGGAACTGAAATATTTTTTTTATTGTTACACAATTTTGTGAAAAGATTTTTATCTCCAAAATACGTTTCCATCAATTTGCATTTATTTATTTGTTTAAAATTTGCAAAGATTAACACAATAGTTGATAGCTAAGCTGGTAAAATGCTTGAGTTACATTCCAGAGGGCTTAAATTTGATTCTCCAAAAGGCGTCAGAAATGATTAACCGTTTTGGTGTTTACTTCAAAGTCAAAATAAAAATACCGACAAGTTTAACTCAGCCTTCACAAGATTTCCCTTGTCTGTGAAAAATATTCAAAACATGTACCTACGTACGTGCAACTCCTTCAGAGACAACGTGGTAGTAGGTTGCACTATACGTGCAGCTTAGTTACATTACTTTGCGTTGTGTCCATGTCTGTAAAAAATAGCCCAAGGTTACAAATTCTGCGTGGTCATACCGCGTTTTTTTTGTTTGAAAATTTTCACGGAAGAACAAAATAAAAAGGAATTATGAACTTAAAATGATATTATTTTATTCAGTTTTCCAGCACTTTTCAAGAAATTGAATTATTAACTTCTGTTAAACTTTTTTAAAGTTTTATCTGCAGAGATTTTCAACCCTGTTTTGTTGGTTATATTTTTGAGTTTGGCAAAATGGAAGGCAAGACCGGAAGATTTCATAAATCTTGGCTCACTTAGAAGACAGATTTGCCAATGTGAAAATCAAGTCGGAGGCATCTTGAAAAGTTTATCTGCAAAAATGGAAATGAATATATTGCTTGAAATGCAACTGGGCGTTTGAACTAGCTAGAAAAGCAACATTTTTTTTCATTTAAAAATGTACAACTCAAAATAAAACCATTAATGATAAAAAATATTTGTATTAAATTTTTAACAAACTACAAAATCAAAAACATACATAGTTACTTTACACTAACTAACAGAAAATAAACTAAACGTGGACGATAGCTCAGTTGGGAAAACGCTTGCGTTTTATTACAAAAGAGCAGGCTCTATCTTCACCAAGATTGTTAGAAATGATTTCCCGTTTTAATGTTTACTTCAAACCGAAAATAAAAACACCAGCAAGGCTTACTCAGCCTTCACAATAAGTGAGAACCAGTCTCTTCAGAAATTGAAAAACCAACTTCAAGGCAAGTTTTTGGCGTTATGAAGTCCCTTTCACGATGTTGCACTATATGTGCAGCTTAGCGGGGTAGCTTTTGAACGTACAGCACTTTATAAGCATTAAAATTTCATTTTTTCTTTTCATAAAATGTAGGTGCAAAAATTACAAAATATGTCTGTGACCTACAAACAGTAAAACGAAAAATCTTAAAGAACTTAAAATCGCTCATCCGATCACAAAACGTAGCTCTCTATTCATCGTAGCAAAAGCGTAGCGGATAGTAGATACCGGAAGCTTGGTTGTACGGCGTAGCTACTTCCGGCGACAATTGATTCCAGAACAATGCACCGTCAGCCACTTCCGGTTTACCCCTCAGCCCACTCCCAGCATAAACAAGGCACAGAAATAGTAAACGCTCTGCGGGAAATTGTCAGTACCAAAATAAATGCATTTTTGTTTAAGAAAGAAAACGTTTCAAAATTATATTACTTTTTTAATATACACCATTTGTTTTTAAAGGGACTTTACAATTTTTGACAATACTTTATTTTAGGGTCAAAGTTAAAAATTGATTTTGTAATTTAATATCTAATTGGGCTATTGAGTTGTGACACACACACAAAAAAAACGGTGCTCTTTTGCGATGTATAAGATTATCAAATATATTTTCCTGATATTTTGACTAGTTAACATTGAGCAAAAATACAAGGATGCCTCGTTTATATTAGCGTCGACTATGCAAACGTTGATTAACCGAATTATCGATTAACCGAATACTTAATTCTTGATAGCTCGACGTGGTTTTTATCCCTGCTATAAGTCTACGCTAAAAATATTAATCAGCATTCAAGATTCATACTTCATTTATGCTCACGAACAGACACGTGTAAGTTATCCCATACACATGCCACATGTTTACTTACAAATGAAATCCCAGCCCTCAAATGAACGTAAGCTCCACCTTTTTTTCCAATCTTTCTTCAAACAGGGAGGATATTGAAAAAGTGAACCAATTTTTAGAGTATGCCTGGTCAGCCTTTTACCAACCTATAAGTCAAGATAAAAAAATGAAATCTGGAATTTGGAAATAAAAAGAGCAATGAAAAATTCTGAAAATTTCCAATTGAAATCAAAATACTCGTACATTCTTGATTCATGACAAATATGGATGTGAATAAAAAGCAGATTTGAAATTGATTGTTTGAATAAAATGAATCGTTTTCTATTGGTCCGTCTCACAGCAGCAAGAAGTTTCTTTCAGAATTCCTGTATTCCTCTTTTTTGTATCTCCAGCTTTCCTCTCAGCAGAGTGGTGCTCATAAAAATTGTATGCGAATAAACCCTCTCGGCATATAAGACAAGACTGAGAATGAAGAACCATTCATCTTTAGTGAAGCACAGAATAATTTAAAACTACACTCCGATTTATTCTTCTGTCAGTACTATCAAGAATGTTACGCAACGCAAAAAAATAACTAAGCTACACATATAGTGTATTTTTTTGTCTCCGAAGGGTTCATATGTGGCGTGTGAAACGTATTTATTTCAACAGGTAAAGAGGCTGGCCTTACGCTAACCACTTCACTTGACGTGAGGGGTTCACCGTTCTTGAGGGAGCTGGTTCTCATTTCTTATGAAAGCTGAGAAAACCTAGGCATTATTTTTTCTTTGAAATCATTCCTGACATCATTGTTGGGAATCGAACCCTGAAGCAAGCATTATACCAACTGAGTAACTTTAAGTGAAGGGGATGGCGTTGGGCCGACGCCCTTCCCTGTGAAAATAAATATGTTCCACACGCCACATGCAACCTCTATGGAAAATACACGGAAATAATTTGCACTTCGTGTGTAGCGCAGTTGCGTTTGCGTTTGCATTAGCCACAGAGAAACATCATCTCACACTAAAATAAACATTAAGCTTGACAAACAAAATTCTGTGAATTTTTATGTAGTACCTACTTACATCAAAAAATAAATTATCATTTCCTCTGGTATCTATTCAAGTCAATATAAAATAAAATAAAATCAATAAAGAAGTATACTTATTCATGCTTTAGTTGTGATTAAAACAGACGCCAAGTTTTCAGGCTAACAAGATAATTTGTTTATTCAATCAAGATGAAAAAATATTTTTAATTCATTATTTACCTAATTAATTATTCTTTGTTTACACATAATGCAACAAGATGAAATCATACTGAGTATAAAACACTGCGTATAGACTTAAACGACGCGTAAACCTCATATAAAAAAGTATATGGAAGATACCACTGCGCCAATGGTGAGTGTTTTAAGCTTTCATATATTTTTCAATTTGAGTATTAAAATTTACTTTGTTTACGAGTATGCTCAAAATAAAGGTAGGTATCCTTTAATTACTTTTCCATACAATTTTAATGACGCGCAGCGATTTACAAGAAGATGAAAGATTTTCACGTAAGCTAGGTAGGTAATTAAATTTCAAATAACTTGAAAAGAACGTGATGCCAAAAAAAAAACAAATGAAAATAGAACTTGTGTGAATAACGTAAATAAAGATGGTGGAAAGTAAAATAAAACTAAGTCGAGACAACATTTCATTTGTTTAAAGTTTAAAACAAAAAGCTGGTACGATGGTACAGTGCTTAAGAGTCTGAGTGCAATTCACAGTTCGACAAGACTTTGTTTTAGTTTCAAATTAAAGGATCTGTTTTTGACTTTTAAACGAGTTGGCATTCCAAGATTTAGGGTAACGTAAGTCAAAAAGTGTCTAGTGAGGTCTGCACGTTAATCGACATAGACAAAGCTGTGATATCACACGGCCGGGTTGTTAGGGAAAATGAAAAAAAATATTTTGTTATTTCTTGCTAAGTCTCGTATTACCACATGATGTTTACCCGCCAAATAAAAAGTTTATTTACAGTTTATATTTCCTTTATTATTACTTGGTCCATGACTGATAGAGTTTGGTATAAGGCTAACCCCCTATGCTGTACAAACTTGCTTCACTTTTGCAAATGCCACCCCTTCGCTCCGGTTTATGGAAAGGTGACAGGAGTTGCAAGGTTTATTTTCATGTGAGGTTTAGATTACTCTGCAAGTACAAATGCAAACCACATGTGACTTTTTATGAGCATGCTTTAAACATGCGCCTTAAATGCCAACATGTTTTTGCAACTTAGATTAATTATCGATGGATTGTATAATTATAGCTTACAAATCTTATCATTAAACTTTTATTTCAGCGAGTAAGTGATGTAAATTTAATAAATAAAAGCACGTTTCCACGGTGACAAACAATTTTCACACTTTCTCAAGTCCAGCGTCACCCGTCTAATGTTTCAAACTTCCCCGACCTACGGCAACTTCTATGTTCCCAAACTTGCGAGTGATGTTCGCTAAAACGGCAATTTAAAAATAATCTAATGTTCAAACTTTGCCACATTTTGTCGCACTTTGCGCTTCAAAGTTCGCGAGCGATTTTTCTTGCTCGCCAACAGCGCCGAGTTCTGTAGTAAATGAAGGCAATACCAGACGGGTCACATATTTTGTTTCATTCGTGCATGCATTCATTCCTGTCATTCACTCACTCAAAATAAAGATGCAAAGATATATTACCATTTAAAATTCCTATTTAGCTGCATGCTCACAAGCAGACACGTGTAAGTTCGCGCTTACACATGCTGCATGTGTGTTTACAAAATAAATTCAAATCTTAAAATAACACACACCCTGCAACTCTCGCCACCCTTTCCTAAAACAGAGTCGAGACTGGCAAAGTGAACTTTTTTTACATTACAGGTGGTCAGCTTCATACCATACTAAATCAAGGAATCAAGGTGGAAAAAAAATACTTTTAGATTTATAAGTGACCTTATTTGTATGTTCACAGCAGGAATTCATGATCACAGTGAACCCTCATACAGTCATTAACAAGTGGAACTCTTTGACGAGATTTTAACAAGAATCGAAAGTTTTTTCAAAAATATGACAGTGAAGTTCTTCATTTATAGTTAAGCCATTTTGCTCCTTAACATGCAGTGTTGACTTATAGGTTAATATGGGGCTGACCATTCATACTGTAAAAATTAGTTCACTCTGTCAATATCACAACAGTCTTTTTCATTTAGTTGAAAGCTCTTGATTTTAATCTGAAACACCCGGGCATTATATTAAATATGTATGTACGTATCTTAAAGGCTCCCGATTTGAATTCACTGTATTTGAACAAATATTGAACGAAAATAGCGAGGAAAAGTTTTATCCTCTCTGTGTAGAATCCTTAACGTGAAGTGAGAAGTGAACGTTCACTCGAGTGAAAATTCATCTCATTGGCTCGTCTGATATCGCATGTACCATGTTTCCCAGTGCACGTTCCGTTTTCCAACATCTTTATTTCAACTCCGCTGCATGAAGATGTGTACTTTATTATTTGTGAGCCGACGTGTATGCACAGTCACGTGTGCCACAAAACACAGGTCGACTCGGTCTTCATTTTCAAAGGAAAACTCCGAGTAGGATAGTCGCAACTTTATATTTATTGTTTTCATATTTCACCTGCCATTTTGTGAAAATATTGGAAACAAAACAGATCAATCTTATAGTCTGCTTAGTATCTTCAAAATTGTTCTCTGTGAAATGAAAATGATATTGTTTGTTTTAGGTGGAAAATATGGACAGACAGCGTGGGCGACGATTGATGAATGAGAACTGGTTGTGCCAAAAGAAATATTGATCGATGATTTTCTTTCGAGGCTATAAAATTGTTGTATTTATTTACAACTATAATCCGGTTTACAGGTTACTTAATAAAGCGCTTGCGTTCAAAGTCAGAGGGCTAGAGTTCTCTCTATCATCGCTTCTTTTTCTCTTTTCATATTTATTGCGTTTATAATATTATGGATTAACTTATCGTTACTTCTTCAAACAAAACATTCGAAAACTGTTATAAAATAAACTAATGAAGTCCACTGGTGATCAGGTTAGGTTGCTAGGGAAAAGGTATACTATTATTTTGTTATTTGTTGCTTAGGACGGCAGTCTCATACTCGATTGATGTTTCCTCGCCGGGAAGAAAGCTGCAAATGTGAAAATGCTCCGACCTCATTGAATTAAAATTCCCATAATCTTAATCTTATTTTCTGTAAAACTACACTTAAACCATATTTTTTGCTTCAATAATGCTCCTAGATTTGGAATTATACGTATGATAAAATCCGATCGATAGCTCAGTTGGTAGAGTGCTTGCATTCTATGCCGAGAGCTCGGGCTCGAATCCCGCCAAGGGTGTCAGAAATGATTTCCCGTTTCAGTGTTTATTTCAAACCTTAAAAAAACCGGCAAGGTTTACTCAGCCTTCACAAGAAATGAGTACCAGCCCATTCGGGAACTGGGAAACCCCCCCTTCCCTGAAGTGGTTGGCGTAAGGCCGACCCCCTTACCTGTAAAAGTTATTAGGTTCACTCGCCATATGCGACCTCTTCGGGGATAACGCGGCAAGAAGTTACACTGTGTATATGTGTAGCTTAGTTGTGTTTTTTTTTTTATTAAATGTTATTTTCCTACATAACTCTCTGTTGTGTGGGAGATCACATTTCTGTTTGTTGTTTTGTCTCCCCGTAACCCACTTCCATATAATTGCCGGAGTTTGTTGCTCGCGCCTGCATCTGGCACCGTTTCCTTATCTCTCCACAGCTTCATATCGATTGGCAAAAACTTGGCATCCAAACCGCGCCAAATAATGGTACACTAACTCGGTCATTTCATATCTTCTAATTTATTTTACTCCCGCTCATCTACACTTAGCACAGCAGTCATGGAACGAAAGGCACAGAGAAGATTGAAGGAGTAGTTAAGAAGTGAACTGAAGAAAGTAAGACAAGACATTTTTTTTCTCGGGTGGTTTACCTAATCATGAAATAAAAATCCTTGGCCTCTATGGATTTCTTCTCAAATATTATAATTAATTATTCAATTAACGCTGTTTTCGGGTATATCACATCTCAAGATAAATGCTGCAAGCCTTGGTATCTAAGCTAAATATCCGAAATTGCGAATGAATGGAATATCCAGAGTCATAATAAAAGAAGAGCTTGTATGAAGAAGGTTATGACTCTGGAGGAAATGAAAGAAGTATGTAAGGATTGAAAGAAATGGCGGTTGATCTGTAATGTTGGCGGCTAGGGTTTATTAAATTGAAATTTGTTTTATGTTTTAGTTTTTTTTTGATGTCCATGTCCATGTTTATATTATATTATTGTTTATTAATTTAAAAAAATGTAATTTGTGATGTTTGTTCCTTGACTTATAGGTTGGTATGCGGCTGACCACCCATACTGTAAAAAAATGGTTCACTTTGCCAATGTCACCCCTGTTTCAGGGAAGGACGGCAAGAGTTGCAGGGCTTATGTTCATTTGAGATTGGGTTTTTATATTGCAGGTCTACATGCGGCATGTGTTGTCGCGAAATTATACATGTCTGCTTGTGGGAATGCATTTAATATAAATCTTAAATGATATATATCTTTGCAGCTTAGATTAGATTAGATTTTAGATTAGATTGGTAGTCACTATAAAAGTCGCCATTTTCTTTAAGGCTTGATGGATATTTGTTGGTCGGTCTTTGATAAGGCAAATTATTTTTTCAACCCAACGTAGTGCATATTTGAAAGTATAAGTATGTTTGTAAGCTCCGCCGTGAATCGGACTTACGACTTTTCTATTATAAGTATGTTGCGTCAACCACTAGTGACCAGTCAGATACAAAAAAAAAATACAGACAGTAATGAATGCTAGCGCTCGACTTATCTATGGACAGAGAAAGTACTACAATCCTCTCCTGCAGAAGCGCCACTGACTGAGCATCCCACAACGAATCAAATTCAAGCTGGGTCTCATAGCACACAAGGCACTGCATGGAGTTGCGCCAGAGTATCTGCGGGAACTGGTCATTCCAAGAAATCTGAGCGAGAGGGAGCTCACTCTGTGATATATGGAAGCCACAATTTCAACTGTCAGCTTTGCTTTCAGAAAATTAGCCACAGATTGATTGGTTGCAGGACCTGGACTGGAACTGGACTGGAACTGGACTGGAACTGGACTGGAACTGGACTAGAATTGGACTGGAATTGGACTGGAACCGGTTGCGTCCAGACATGCATGCCAGAAAAGGTGTTGATTCCTTCAAACAGGGAACGTAAACTCACAGAACTAAAACTGACACCGTTATTGGAGTTGAAGCCTTAAAGGTGGTTGCTCAAACTATATCGAAGCCTTAAAGGTAAAACTGAATTAATATTAAGTGGACCGGTTCGTAGCTCAGTGGTAACACTGCGGACTCTGAATGGGAAGGTTGTGGGTTCGAATCCCGGCGGAGCACAAAAAAATGCCATTTTATAATTTCAAATTTGCTCTTCGCTGGGTTGAAAAATTCATAAACCTTTACCAATGACTGGTCACCAAAGGTCCATCCAGCCTTACAGCAACTGGGTCTTGTTTGAGTATTGGCGCTTTGTAGCGATGACCAAGCTCGTACACCTCTGCGGCACTACAACAAGTGTCATAGACCCCTAGAGTCTCTAGTATCTAGGGAGTCTCCCGCACAGGATTTCTTTAAAAAATAAAAAACAAGGGTTTCTCAGATAAATGCTCCTATTTTCCCATTTTCTACATGAGAAACCACTACATATGTAAGTGTGAAAATCCTCTAGTTTTCTAGAATTTATCATGAGTAATGGTTAATAATGGGTGCACTTACTATGAGAAGTTACCCACAATAAAATGAAAATCCATGATATCTCAAACCGGTGAATCAGCACTTATTCAGTTTTACCTTTAAAGCGGCGACATGGAAAGAGTTTAAAGACCCACCTGACTTTCAAAGACCAAGAGTCATAAAAAGGCGCTATAAAAATCCTTAAAGTTATTCACTATAATTCATCCTTAGCATACAGTACTCAGACAGTGTACGACCTCCAGCTGTTGCAAGATTTTCTTATTAAAATTTTATGTCTACTATTTTTAATTGAAACTTACATTTTCTTTAATTAATTTATTAATTTAAACAATATTGTTACGATTTTAGGGTTCGAAGGTCTTTCAATTAATAACACTGGTCTTCTTTTACAGTTATTTATTTTACACTTTTAAAATTTATTTTAACAAAGATAGTCTCGATTATTCCATTACACTTGGTTTTTGTTCACTGGTCGAATTCGTTTATTGTATTGGGCTCACAGATAAGACTGTAGTTGTAAGAGCTTGAAGCTTGCAGAAGACTGACTGCTAGTGCAGGCCAATAGCGTCTTATATACCCTTCACAACAGTACCGTCTAGAAACTATATTCGCCAGACAGTTCCAGAACTAAGGAAAGATCTAAGTAGGTACGTAGCAATCACTATTTCTAGACACTTCGAGTACTTTATTCAATTATTCCTACCCACACATACTTATGAGGATTCCTATTGCATAGCTATAACTAATACCTATACTTATTTTAATATTTACATAACAATATAGTGATCACGATTCATCAAAATTTGATTTATCTCATTCGCTAATCAATAATAAGCGCGTAGTTTAGTGTGGAATGGATGAGTTGTGTTCATGACGTGTTGTACAACTAGCATTCATTATTCCATCAAAGCAAACAAACAAAATTTCCAATATTGAAAATAATTGGTTGCTGTGAAAACATTTTCGAGCTAGTTTGCGCAATAAATAACCCTGGCTTATTAATTTTCACACAATCTAAATAATTATCATCATGGTAAATGCTCGTCAGTCTATGGACTCTTTTTTTTTTTTTTTGAGTTAAGATTTTTTTCTCATTGTACAAACTTTACACAATATGATCCTTAGCAAACAGTCTCAAAATATTCTTTGCCTTTTTGTTACAAACTGGCCGTATGAAATTACACTTTTCCCACAAATTTAAATATGTGTAATCCATTGTCAAATAAGAGAATAATCATATGACCATAAATGCTTTATTACAAAAACTTACTTGAAATTCCTCTCACCATGTGATTACTGCAGAAACAACATTGTTGATAATTTGTCTGTCTACTGATGTGCAATTTTTATTATGAAAACTTTACCAAAACTGAAATATTCCACATAATTTTTTTCATATATAAGTCTGAAATCCTGAAAAGTGAAAACTCCCAAGCTCATTATCTTAAATTAAATTCCATTCAGTGCTCTTCACAAAAAAAATATCAATAGCTGATCTAAGGATCATAGATTTTTTGTTTGGAAAATTCACTGAAGGTTGTGTATGACCCATGGCTTTGCTGTTTGAGAATAACACCAATTGTGTTTAACTTACTCGAAACCTGAGATTTATTTGTGAAACATAAAAATCCTATCCTGTTAAATAATATAATGTTTTAATTCATTTATAGAATATCCTTTGAAGTAAATCTGTTCAAACTTTAATTAACACCAATTCTCCAAGTACAATTTTAGAATATGTTTTATTAGATCAAGTTGAACAATAAATTATAGCATCTGTGAATTTCGCAATTAATTTCCCTCGGTCAGTTTGGTTCTCGCCCAATCCCGCTAATGGTGAATTGTAAAAAATCCTCCCTCCCCTTTCCTCCCTTTACAGACTACCTGCTACCCCCTCACCCCTCTCTCTCCAGAGCATCCCCTCAGTCCTACATTCTATAGGTCAACGCACTCCGTGGACTACATAGAACGCCTCAACAAGTATTGGCTTATGTACATCTCAGGTGAATATAGCGCTACGATTTGCCTGGGTTGAATTTTAAAAACTTCAAAAAAATATTTTACACAATTTATTTTAAAAGTTTGACTGACATTTGGTTCACAGATAATCTTTTTTACTATCTCGCTCAACGGCTTAGTTACTAATCTTCCTTCAAAGCACTGTGAATTGTGATATGTATTTATAGGTGAATACTCTGGCATACGCCAGACAATGCCAGAATCTTCTCAATGAGAAGCTTCGAGGTAACACGAGTATGTACAAACATCCAAATACTTATATGTACAGACACACACACACACACAAGTAAGTAAAAACACGCAGACACCCACAAACATAAGTTAACATACACAGACATAAACACATACATTCGTGACAATAGATAAATTTGTTATTTTTGTTTTGAAATCAGATCGACATCTTAATATACAGGGAAAATTTGAGGGAAAAAACGAGAAGAAAGAGCGAGGTCAAAGCAGAACATCTTGATTTAAGAGCATGAGGCAGTGGCTTAGCAGAAGCACAAGATCTCTCTTTCGTGCAGCAGTATCGAAGGAATAAATTGCTACGATGATTTCTAATCTTCACTGAAGAGGCATAAGTAGGAGAAGAAGAGAAACACGAGTACAAATATGAGTGACGTTTACTCCCTGAGAGAAAACCAAATTTGGAGCATCGGTACAAAAAACTTTCCAACTCTCTTGGCTGAGATAATAAGAAGGCTATTATTCACATAATTTGAATTTGAAAAGGTATTTCATTTATTCAAACGTCAAAAACATGGCAGATAATATTGATAAAGGACCCTGTGAAGTACCTTTGATGGTCTATTGATACCTCTCCCAGCAACCCTTCTAATTAATAATTCATCAATTTCACTAACCAAGGTATACCCATGGATATCAACGGCTTGTACTGAATGTATTATCCATTTTAGAAAAGGTTTTCATGTGGCGGCCATTTAGAATTTTCAAGAGATAAAAAAATGGAAGTGTACATATTTATTTATAGTAGCATTAATCATATTATTTATTTAGTAAGTAAAAACATCACCAAGATTTTCAAAATTTGATAATTCTGAATGTTAATTGGTCATGTTTATTTTCTCACATATTTTTTTCATCTATTTCACACTACAATCAATACAACATTGATTAAAATTTAGACAAGACGTCTGTCAGGTCTGTAATCTTAGTTGTAAAGACATATTACATCGAAGATTCAAATTTAATGTATCCCCAAAAGCAGAAACGTATAAGTTAGCGCTTACACATGCTGCTTGTGGATTAACAACATAAAAACCTAATCTCAAATGAACATAAGCTGTGCAACACTTGCCAACCTTCTCTGAAACAGGGGTGACTAAGGCAAAGTGAACGATTTTTTGCAGTATGGGTGGTCAGCCTCATACCAATCTATAAGTCAAGGAAATATAAGGTCGGCCAGAACAAATTAAAAGCTAAAAGTGTCTCTGCCATCAATGAAAGAAACTTCAGTTCTCTCTCTATATTTTGATTGATTATATCAAACACTCCGTGAGAATATGACACTGACATACTTTGAAATGTAATTATGGCAGCCTAAAGCTGTACTTTCTAATTTCACATGTCACTATATTACATTAATTTCTTAGTGCTTTGTCTTAATTGAATTCCTTAGATAATGGACTCGGTACAAATTTCACAAACAAAATTGTTACCTACGTCACACAGCCTCTACGGCGCAAGCTAAAATTTGTTCTTCGTTGCTAAGCATATCGCATAGACACGTAACGTTTACCCGCCGGGGAAAATATATATTTTTATTTTAAATGTTTGTTAGGTACATTTAAAAATCCCGGAAAAATATATTTTACATTCGTAGGGGATAATTTCCTAATCTGGCAGCATATAATTCAAGGAATCTTTTTTTAATTTGAATTTGGAATCATTCATCGGCTGTGTAAAAAATATCATTAATCTTTTTAATACTTGTGAAATGATAATTCAAATGATTGAATAAATAAATACCATATTTAAAACGAAAATAAAGCTCCCCATGTAGAAAATTTAAAGTATTTTTCTGTTGTTGCTTTATATGTAAATAATTGGGAAAAAACTTTTTTTACACTAGTAAGAAAAAAACATTGCAGACTTGGCAACACTGAACTAGGAATCAGTTTTATGAAATTTATATGCCGGAATTCAATTTTCAAATTATTGATACCTACCAACCACAAAAAGAAAATGCTGCTATTGAGAAAAAATATAATGAGAAACAAATTTATATAATATTTGTGTAAGTAAATATGAATAAATAAATAAAACTACTTACACAGGAAATATGAAATCTTTTGTTGTGTAAAGAACAAAGGATATCATTTCTAGAGAATGACAGACATGTCATCGTGGATGTGTTTGAAAAGGTCCCCTTGTAAAAATATTATCAATTTATTCCGTGAAATATATACAACTTTGCACAATAAACTGATCTGAATTGTAATAAAATGTTTTTGGTTTTTTTTTCGGGTAAAAACATACTCTATTTGCAGCTTTTTTATCTGCCGACGTTTCGCTTTCCTTAAAAAACCCACAAAAAAAATCTGTGTCAAAAAAAACACCAAGTATTTTCGTATTAAAATTTCTAAATTAAAGTTATCATTAGTACCTACTTATAATAATTTGCGTAAAAATTTCTCGTGTTATTTGAAATGCAAAGGAAAAAATAATTATTCTGAAATGTGTGAGTAGGTACATATACTTCTAAAATCTAAACAAAGCACACGCCTAACGCAAAAAACGCAACTAAACTACACATATAGTGTAACTTCTTGCCGCGTTAATCCCGAAGGGGTCGCATGTGGTGAGTTGAACCTATTTATTTTTACAGGTAAGGGGGCCGGCCTTACGCCAACCACTTCAGTTGAAGTGGGGGTTTCCCAGCTCCCGAGGGGGCTGGTACTCATTTCTTGTGAAGGCTGAGTAAACCTTGCCGGTATTTTTATTATGGGGTTTGAAATAAACACCGAAATAGGAAATCATTTCTGACACCCTCCTCGGTGGGACTCGAACCCGAGCTCACGGGGTAGAACGCAAGCACTCTACCAACTGAACTATCGACCGGACAATGTTATATAAAACGCAACTGAGCTGCACACATAGAGCAACTTTTAACCGCAATGTTCTCAAAGGGATCGTATATGGCGTGTGGAACCTATTTATATTTACAGGTAATGTTGTCGCCCTTTGTCAACTACTTCAGTTATGGATGATCCGGATGATTCCCACCTGCCGAGAGAACTGGTTCTCATTTCTCGTGAAGGATTAGAAACGTTGCCGGTATTTTATTGAGGGTTTGAAATAAACACCGAAACGCGAAATATTTTGTGATACCTTTGCTGGGAATCGAACCCTAGTTCTCGGCATGGAATGCAAGCATTATTTAACAGTCTAAAACATAAGCAATAATGCCACATTTTTTTCATTTTTACAATCAATAAAAGTGTTCATCAAAAATGTTAAATAAAACTGAAAAAAAGCGAAAAAATCCTTTCAAGATGACTTGACCTAGATCTGGTTAGAGTTCAAATTTCGCGAATAATTTCAAAGAATGGAAATTCGAAAATCGAAAAATAATCGAAAGGTAAATCGAGATGCGTCTTTTCCAGATATTAATCCATTTCTTTTCTTTTGTATTCACATTTTCTTCTTATTCTTGTACTTCCGTCTGCCATTTACCGCATTAGGGACGGAAAGCAGAACACACAAAAATGATGAAAACTTTGTCAATAAAAGATTGGAAGAATAACTTCGTACCCTACAATGTTTAATCTAAGTTTCAAAGATATTTTCACGTCTAAGAAAATAAATATTTTGTGTTCTTTGACTCAAAGGTTGATAAAAGGCTAACCACCCATAATGTACAAATTGGTTAAATTTTGCGGTCACCCCTATTTCAGGGAAAGTCGGCAAGAAAGAAGTATGCTCAAACCCTCCTCGTACCCGTCCTGTATGTATGTGTCAGAAGGACCCACAGCACATGGACGCTCTTTCAAAGCGTAATTGATAAAAATATATATTGTTTAATTGTTACCTAATCAATGATGTCAAAACCTCTTTCTAGCCACGCTAAATAGGTTGGTTAATTGCATTCCTCATAACAAATCTATTCGAACAATAATAATGATGTGCCATATTTTGTGTTCCCTAACTTTGGTTTTTACACTCACTACACATGCACCATGTGTGAAAGCGAACTTCCACGTGTCTGCTTATGGGCATACATTAATTATACTAATCTAATCTAAGCTGTAAAGATATATATCATTTAAGATTTATATTAAATGCATTCCCACAAGCAGATATGTATAATTTCGCGCTAACACATGCCGCATGTGGACCTACAATATAAAAACCCAATCTCAAATGAACATAAGCCTTGCAACTCTTGCCGTCCTTCCCTGAAACAGGGGTGACATTGGCAAAGTGAACCAATTTTTTAAAGTATGGGTGGTCAGCCGCAAAACAACTTAAAAAATATGTTTGTCTTTGCAATTAATCTTCCTTTACTTATAGGTTGGTGTGAGGCTGACCACCTATATAGTAAAAAAATGGTCTACTTTACCAATGTCACCCCTGTTCCAGGTTGGTCCGTAAAAGTTGCTGTAGGTACTTATTCTCATTTGAAATTTGAGTTGTACATTGTAGATCCACATGCGACATGTGTAAGCGCAAACTTACGTGTCTGCTATGCGAATATATTTAATATAAATGTTAAATGTAATAAATATTTGCAACTTAGATTATAGATTATAGCAACTTAGATGAAAAATTTACTCGTATGTGTGTTTGGTAAAATTTGAGCCGTAGAAAAATAAATAGAATAGCGCGGGAAAGCAAAAATAAAATAGAGAAAAGGCCGCCTGAAAAAAAATGTGGTCTGAACTTTTCTTTGTACATTGAGTAGAATTCTTTGAAAAAATATACTTGAATACAAAAAAAACCTACCTTGTTGTAACTTTTCAAGAAAAAGGACGTGACCTTTCAGCTGAAAAGAATACTAAATTTACTTTTGATCAAATTACGCCGCGTATTATTCTTCTTTACCTCAGAGCTGAAATACTGTGGGAAAAGGAAAAATCATAAGCCCACAATGGCGTTAGACAAACAAAGATTAACGCTATGTTGTTTCAACTATATATTTGTTCATTAAAGGCAACACAGCACACAGCACAACACTTTGCAGTAAACAACTCTGCTACCAGGTGCTCGATTTTGATATTTTGACATCGCGAAGAAAACGGACGAACGCATTGAAAGTTAGCAAGTCCAAGATTCAACATTGACTTTAAAAAAGCATATCCAATACATTCCCACAACATGCACATGTAAGTTCGTTTGATCCTTTCGGGAACAACGCGGTAAATAGTTGCACCATGTGTGCAGCTTAGTTACGTTTTAGTGTTTATGCGACTCAACAAACGTTACCTCGATTATTTTTATACATTTTAAAAGTACATTATATTCAGGTATCTTTTGAAGGAATAAGACTTTAATATCACAGAGACGAGTCTTGTGGGCGTTATGGGTCGCCGTTTAATAAATTATCAGATTCTGCATTATTCAAGACTTTAAAATTGTTAACTTTGATTCAGGTCTTCTACCTCCGGGGACTGCCCGGAGACAAAAAGAGAGAGAGAGGAGAGGGAAAATGAAGGAAGATGAAATGAATTTAATAGATTCTCTAATTAAATAAGCGCTTCGGAAGGTTTTCCAGGCTGAAATTATTATGTATGTACTAACTTACTTATTACTAGCATTCTTCTCTCCACTGCTGGGTACAGGCCTCTTCAAAAATTTTCAACATTCGTCTATCTCGGGCAACACGATGGACATCCGCTGGATATTCCATCAGCTGGACAATATCGTCAACCCATCTTTTTTTTCCTCTTTTCTTAGTTGAATCTTGCTAAGCTATACTTTAATTGTAACTCTGTCGCCATTCAGCTAGGAATAGCCAGAACCTCTAAAGATTTGCCTCATTTTCCTATCCTTGCATACCTCTTTCAACTCATTCATTACCATCACCTTTTTCATACATTTCCTTCTACGACAATTTTATTGAAAAATTAAACGAGACCACATTGAATAAATGAACCATTAGAACTTGTTAAACATAGTTTTAATCAGAGAAGCACAAGGCAGTTGGAAGACTCGAGAAGGTCGGTGCAATGGCCGGAGGGGTGGCCGATCTGTCTAGCGTATTTGGAACGGAATAACGCTGGTTCGATCCCCGCCAAAACTTTGACTCTGGTTCAACATAATAGGTCGGGAAAAAGTTTCTTTGCATTTTATATGAAAATTCAGGTCATTTTTTTTCAAAACTAATTTACATTTAATTACAGTACATATGTGCCATTTTGTTCGTAGACTATCTGCCATCTTGTAGGTAGAGACATGATCCCGTTGCTGTAGAAATTTTGGGACTTCTGATTAAAAAAACGAATTATTAATCTATGATATTTATTCCTGTTTCTAGCCAGTCAGAATAGGTTGGTGTATTGCATTCTTTTTCACAAATCTGTTTTTGTTTTTTAAATATAAAAAAAGACCCAGATCAAGATGGCTAGATTGTAGTGTTGAACTGGAGGAGGAAGCTATGGATGACCTTGCTCAAAATTGCTGGCTACGGTTTCTTCCTTGTTCCTTGACTTATAGGTTGGTATGCGGCTGACCACCCATGCTGTAAAAATGGTTCACTTTACCAATGTCACCCCTGTCTCAGGAAAGGGCGGCAAGAGTTGCAGGGTGTATGTCCATTTGAGATTTGGTTTTTATGTTGTAGGTTCACATGAGGCATGTGCAAGCGCGAACTTGTATGTGTCTGGTTGTGAGAATGCATGTAATGTGAATCTCCAATGTAACATATCTTTGCAACTTAGATTAGATTAGATTAGATTAGATTGGATGGTTCATCAAGGGCGCTAAGACCCACCCTAAATTTTAGTAACAGTTATGATAATTTATTGATTAAATTACACGCCCTTAAATGCTGAGAGAAACTGTTAGGAAATACGCGAGGGTAGAAAATGAAGAATAATAATATTCCAATATTGTTGATATTTACACTTTCGGGAGGGCAATATTTCAGTCTTTGCTTTTAGAAAATTAAATGCTGAAAGTCAAACATTTGTTAAGCGAAAAACGCTTTCAATACAAAATACTCTGTACTTTTTTGTTAATCTTTACCATTTATTTCCAGTTGTTTATTATACGTTTTAAACTACATTCCATTTGTTTTTCACACAGTATTTTGGTTTTATTATTATCCTTGGCTTGACGGATTTTTATTAGTTGTATCATAAATAAAACATTAATAAATTATTACATTTAAACATACATTTATTATGTTTTTCATGGTTTGGTGGTTTACAAATTATGAGTCGATTTTAAACGAATTGAAAATCTTTTTTTTTTTACAAAATTTTTTATCAATTATGCTCCTGAAATCCTGAAAAAAAAACACTGAAAATCAATTTTTAAAAATTATAAATTTGTTTATAAACGCTAAAAAGGAACTTTAAATAGAAAACAATTTAAACTGTGTTCAAATAAACATTATCCGTTTTTTTTCAAACGTATTAATAATTTCTTTATAATTAAATTAAATAAATACAATATGTCATCCTTCATTAAGGACAGCATTTACAGCAGTCAATAAAATATTTTCCAACTCTCACCAATATGTCATGCTCATGATGTCGACGGTTTCGGCAGAAGCACCAAGTCCCTGTCTCGAGCCGCAGCATCTAAAGTCAAAATAGCCATGATGATCGCCGATCTTCGATAGAAGTGGCACAAAAAGAAGAAGAAGATGACGACGACGTCATGATGGGGTAATGATGAAGTACACGCAGTGATCTGGTAATGACCCCCTGTGTTCTCCCGGCCGGGTAACTTCTCACCATCGATCCGCGCATGGCACCTGTTGCCCGGGCCACCCCACCTCACACCGCCCAACCCACGTGCCACCCCCACCCTCTGATAGCTCCGTAATACACCTTCACTCCTAATACAGCGGTAAATCAGCACTGCAAATATGTGTTCATTAAAATGTTGACGCTACGGTCGAGCGGCCAGGGCAGTGTCACCCGAATTTTTATTTTCTTGTGAACCCGAAGGACCCTAAAGAAAGTCTTCTTTATGAGTGTTTGTAGGCTTTCATGGCCGGCTTCAGATGATAATGATAAGGATGCAAAATCCATTTTCCGGGCTTGTAGACCATGGTCCAATATTTCTTCTGTAGGCTCATTTTTTGCTTTTTTGATAGGCTGCTACGTTTAAGTACGAGCCTTGAAGAAGTCAGTCACATGTACTGACGAAACGTAGCAGCCTATCAAAAAAGCAAAAAAGGAGCCTACAGAAGAAATATTGGACCATGGTCTACAAGCCCGGAAAAATGGATTTTGCATCCTTATCATTATCAAAGTCTTCTTTGTTTTTGAAACCAGCGCCAGATCGAGTCCCATCATGCTTGCTTGAAGAAAGCTCTAACCTTAAGTTAACACTTGCCATTGCGTCATTCACAGTGCTTGTTTGGCTTATCTACATTCGATTCAACCATGACCTTTAAATGAAATTATCTCAAAAATCACATTTGGCACAATCTGAGCCAAGAAAACAATGTAAAACACGATAATGTGAGAGTTGTTTTTAATGTTTTCAAAACCAAATTCTAGCATTCACAAGACACATTGGTCCAGTACACATATAAACATTGCGGATGCGAAATTACCTCCGTTGGAGCTAAGAGCAACGACAAAAAAGCACTAAGGGGACGAACTGCCTAATACACCTGCTCTTCTAATACAGCGGTAAATCAGCCTGCAAATATGTGTTCATTAAAATTGTTGACGCCATGGTCGAGCGCACAGGGGGGGAATCTGCTGTGTTTGTAGAGAGCAAATCAAAATGTAAAATCAGAATCACTACAATCTCTCAACTTACTGTTGCGAACTTAAAATGCGAACTTAAAATACATACATCATATGACGGACTATGAAATCAAAGTGACTACGCACACATATATATCTGAGACGGAACCTTCCAGACCGTCTGGAAGGGGTTGTGATTGTGTATGTACATAGTGTTCTGATGGTGGAATGTTCTAGTAGTAAATGCGAGAAAGACCCCTCTGGTTTATTATAAAAGAGATCAAAATGGTACGGACAGCGGAATCGCAAGAAAACAACTCGCTAAGTAACACCTGTAAACAGTGATTGTCAAGTTGTGAAATAAATTGTAAAAATAAATTGTGAAAAATAAATTCTGTAAGAATAAATATATGGCATTTTTATTAAAAAGAAAATTCAGCAGAAAACGGAACGATACTTACATTTAGCATCTGTGACAAGGGAAAAATATTTTCTGCATGTAAAGTCGAATCTTTCTTCTGTTGTTATTCGCGACTTCTCAAAATCGATTCATCTGCGAAAGTTTTCACAGAGCAAAGTGCTGAAAGATTAATGCCTCACGAAGGTTCCCACAGAGCACGAAACGTTATTTGTGAACAAACACAAAGATGCGAGGAACTCATATAAATCAACAAGACAGAGTGACCAGTTCTTTAAGTATAAAACCCTTCATTCAAACTCTAACGTAGCGTTTACCAAAAAATATATAAAAAAAGAAACAAGCACCTCTAGTGAACGTCTTGATTTCTTATTGTTCAGTTTTAGTAAAGTTTACCTCAAGTATAAATTTAAACTAGCAAAGAAGTCTACAAGTTTCTCAAATTTTATAGAAAATTCAAGGTAGCGCCATCGTTTTTTTTATGAGAATCAGCTTTGTTCGATGACTTTTTGACAAAGTAAACGTTCTACAAGTCTGTACGTCAGGTACAAGAAAAATAACCCTACATAAATTTAGCATTAGTGTACATAAGAAAGGAGAAATACAGCAGGTGTTTGTAAATTATTTATTTAAGGGGGATGTAAAAAGAAGACAATACTTATTCAAAGACAAGCTAATATTCAACCAAACCAAACACTGTCACATAACTCCGCTTTTAGAGCGACTCCACTGGCTGAGGTTTCCCCAACGCGTCAAATTTAAACTTGGCCTTATCACATACAAAGCTCTCCATGATGCAGCTCCTTTCTACATCCAAGAGCTGATTTTCTCAAAAGTCCTGGACTCAACTGAGAGCAAACACTTAGATCAGCAGAGAACGGAGCGGAAACCCTGCTAAATGAACCTAGAAGAAAAATTGCCACTGTTTTTGGAGACCGTGCTTTTGCAGTGGCCGGCCCTGCGACCTGAAATCAACTACCACCAGAAATCCGGAGGTCTAAGACGATTGAGGACCTAAAGAGGAGGATGAAGACATTTTTTTTCGCCCATTAAAATACTAAGCGCCCTTGGAGTGACATTGAGTTACGAAACGGCGCTGATAAAGAAATCATCATCATCATCAATACAAGAAAAATGTGATGGATGTTATTTATGTTAACCAGTGACAAAAAAATGAGTTAAAAGAAAACAGAAAAGTATAATAATTGGTGTACACTCTTTATAAACTTGAACCTATGGCTTGCGGCTCTGATTGCTAGCGCTCTAACAACTAACCTTTAAACCAGATGAAATAATGTTGCATATTACTTAATGTTTGTTGTTCTTTTAAAAATTATTGAAAAAAATCATGTTTTTTTTTTACAGAATTGTTTTTACAGAATACGCTCATTACCAGTTTCCAAGCATTTTTTTGATTTAATAACAGGCGCTTATAACTTCATTTGAGATTGGGTTTTTATAATGTAGGTCCACATGCGGTATGTGTTAGCGCGAAATTATACATGTCTGCTTGTAGGAATGCATTTAATATAAATCTTAAATGACATATATCTTTGCAGCTTAGATTAGATTAGATTAGATTAGAACAGTCCAAGGGCCATCATCGCGAATGCACCAGCACATTTTACAGTATAACAAGTATGGTCAATACTCACGTCACAGTAAATGTCATCTAATCTAATCTAAGTTGCAATATAATCATAAAAAAAATCATTTGAAAGAATGACAGAAAATTAAATTTAATCTTCTATCACAGATCTTCATTTTGCACGAAATTATTTTTAAATCAGAGTTGCCTACCATAGTCTTAAGGGGATGCAAGCCCCTGAACAGGTTGAATATTGGCAAAAGGTTACCTTGTTTACAAATCAAACCTAAATTCAAGTCAGACATATAAAGCTTTTATAAAAATAAAAAAAACACTGCAACGTGTACTGACATAAAAATTAAATTTTCTCAAACATCGCTTTCACAGTTTTTCATACGAAAAAGTGTTTTTCCACAAAGTGAAAAAAAAATGTAATGTCAAAGCTGGCAGCTTCACTTTTCTGTCTCCATAGCTATGTATTCCCACCCCTAGTATAATATTTCAGCTCTGTGAACCGGATAGTTGAGAGGCCGGGGGTATTTTTAGCCCCCTTAGCGTAGAGTCTAGTTCTGCCAAGGGGTGTTATACTTCACATGCCAGTGAGAACAGTCTATTTATTATACAGCGAGATTTACTCAACAAGTGTCGACGGCGCAGCAACAATTTGAAAATATATATACTAAGAAAACTATGACTTATAAGTAAGACACTGAGAAAAGCATGGCTTGATGAGATTGATGAAATTGTGAAAAGATGGAGTAAAAATAATGAATGCAACAAAAAACGGGGTTAGATATGAATGAATTGAAAGAGGGTTGCAAAGATAGAAAGAAGTGAAGGCGACTCTGTAGAGGCTCTGGCAACTCGTAGTGAAATAAAGACAGAACTGAATAAGAGATTTAGGCTTACACGGCCGGCTGATGATGCTGGAGTGATGTTTTCCAGGATCTGTTGCCGTGGTCTGTGGGAGCTGGAGCATCGTAGAAATGGGCGAAACGTCCGGAAGCTCCAGCTCCCACAGACCACGGCAACAGATCCCGGAAAACATCACAAAAGCATCAATGACAGAACTCTTTTAACTTACTTATGTAAATGTCTGAGTATTTTTTTTCAATGCAGCATTTATTTCTAAGTCAAAAATCTTTTATACCAAAGTGAAGTGTTCTGAAAGCTTAAAAACATGAGTTCAATTAACGTTATTTTATATTGAGATGAAGTTAGGTTGCGATGTGAAAAGACACGAGCAATCTTCTACCCTTAGCCGCCTACATCTTATATATCTCACTCTACTTCACCCCATCTATCACACAGCTTTCTCACTCTTCATACAGTCTTCTCAATCTGCATAGTCTTCTCATGTTGCACATAGCCTTTTTATCTTTAACATCACCTTCTTTCCTTTTATACAGCATTCTTACCCTTAACAGCATCTTACACAGCCTTCTTACTCACCTTCTTCTCACCTTTCATACATTTTTACTTACCTTTCATCTGTTATACAGCCTCATCACCCATCATACATCATTCCTACCCTTCACACACACTTCCCACTTTTCTCCATTCTTTTCACCTGTAATACAGCCTCCTCAATTGTATACACGCTTCATATTCTTTATACAGACTTTCTACATTTTATAAATCCTTACCACACACATATCACACATTCTTCTCACCTTTCACACAGCCTTCATACAGACTTCTCATTTTTTATACAATTTTCCCACCCTTAATTCAAATCTCGTACTATTTTTTTACAGACTTTTCACCTTTAAAAGCGCTCTCTCACCTTCTAACAGACTGCATACCTTTTATACAGCCTTACCACTCATCACACAACCTTCCCACCCTTCCGCCAGAATTCCCACCCCTAAATAGTCTCCTACCCCCCCCCTAGCCCCCCCTGGAGTTGACAAGTGAATTAAGAATCTGCTAGGCGTAACTGTTTCATAAAGGGCCGTTTACTTTGCAACGTGCCTGAAAATTCATTTCTTACTTGCCTCGTTAAGTTTGTGATGTAAGACAGTATTTTTATTTTGTTTAACATTATACAATATATCTTAATTATAAGTTGCAAAGATATATTGACTTTTAAAAGTCATATTAAATTAATGCTCACAAACAGACACACGTGTAAGTTACAAATGCGCTTACAAATGCTGCATGTGTAGTTACAAATGCCGCATGTGAACCTACAATATAAAACCCAATGAACATAAGCCCTGCAATTTTTGTCGACCTTCCCTGAAACAGGAGTGACATTGGCAAAGTGAACCATTTTTTACAATATGAGTGGTCAGCCTCATACCAACCTTTATGTCAAGGAAGCATTTAGTCAAAAAATATTAATTCATTCCGTTAAATATTTTTAATTAATATACTTGGCTTGCTTAAAACTATGGGAAAATGTGATGTCGTTCAACTGGGTTGCTATTTAAATTCCAAAAAATTTGATTTTGGACTGAAACGGGAAATTATTTTTGACGCCCTTGGTAGAGATCGAACCTTAACCTTCAAGTTTCGACAGCCTGTAGGGAAGAGCAATGGCTAGGCAGCGTTAAGGCGTGTTATAAAGCTAAATCTGCCATTTTTGTTTCTTACACTTTATGGTCTTAGCAAAATAGTTATAGCAATGAAAAAAATCAAGCATGTTTATTAATTTTTTATCTTAATTATAAAGCTTGAACAAAATATATAACTTAAGAATTGCAACCACAAAAAAATATTTAAAAAAACGCGTTTTTTTTAAATGTTTTGCTTTTTTTTCGTGTGTGCTGTATTTTGGAATTTTGTTTTTGCTTTTTAATTACAGAACTATACATTGTTTAGGTTTCGTACTCGACATTTTTTTTATTATGTCAATAGTTTTTGAGTAAATATGGAAAAACTGAAACTACTTAATGAATTAAGTTTTAATTAAATCAAAGAACACAGTTTTTCCTGAATGTCCTGAAATTATTTAAACACAGCTTAAGATGAGTGTATACGAGTTTTAAGTGCATATTCTACGCTTTAGAGTTGTAGAGGAAAAGGTTGAGCCGGGGCCGGGGGTCGTATAGTGAATACGTCCTCGTACAACGCCCCGCGGGCTCATCCCGGTCGTATAACTAACGAGACGTTATTTAAATTAAAACCCTTTCTGCTAATTACCGAAGCGAGCCAAGTGAGAGGCTCTACGGGAGAATTTTAAAAGTCTACTTCATACTGTTAATTAGATGATTATAATTTAAATACACATGTTAAAAAGAATTTCGATTAAATGTTTTTTTTACTTCACCTAAAAATGAATTTCTGTTAAACTATAATTCAAATAGTGCAAGGTTTTTTTCAACCGGTTTATAATATAAGTGTCATGTCCGCTCAATTGGTAGAGTTCTTTCAGGGTTCTTTGCAAGCAATAACCTAATCAATTTGCTTTTCCCCTAGCAACCCGGCCCTGGAACATAACTTTTTTTTGGAGAAAAATAATTTTAAGTCGAAGCCATAAAATTAAAGTTGCAGCAACGCAAACGCAAACGCAACTAAGCTACACATATAGTGTAACTCCTTGCCGCGTTATCTAACGGAGTTATATAACGGAATTTTCAAGAACATGAAAAAAACCTATTCCGTATTTTCAAAAATATTTTAGTATTTCAGAAAATATCGATGCTCACTTAAAATAAAACGAAAATCTTACAACTCTTATTTTACATTTTGTTCACAACTACGTGCTTTTTTGGTAAATAAGCTCAATATTTTATGTACATCTAATATGAGTGCGAGAAATTACTAAATTTATCTGTTTCTTGAACAAAAAATGTTTTTCCTATTCATTTTACGGTTGAAAATTAAACATGTCACCAAAACTTCATTAAATCCATACTAGACTCTAAAATTAAACTGAGATTTAATGTTCATAAATAAATGTTTAATAGTATGAACATTTAATGGCAGAGCTAACCGCAGGCTGGTGTGAGGCTGATGACTTTGCTGATGTAGTTACCCATAGAGGACGTCACGTGACACTTTCAGGCTCCCACCCCCCTACCTTCACTTTCCTCTCCGTCCCTCACAGACCCCTCAATCCTCACACTCTTCTCCATTCCTCTCGATCTTCATTCCCCTCACCCCGCCCGGAACCAAACACTACGTACTACGAGACGAGAATCAAATTGGAAAACAGACGCAAATGGGATTATTTTATGCTAAAAAAAAAAAAAAAATCAGAATTATTTATTTCGTGAGCGCTGCATTTGTGACAATCACACTTCAAGAGCCTTTTGCATGTTTGTTCATTACATGCCATCGCCAATTTTGCAAGCAAACCCCAGTAAATTTATGTCTGTACGAGTATGAAACTTTGTGACCAATATTTTGGTTATAGCAGATTTCTTGGGTTTGTTTCATTTTGTTCTATAATAATCTATCTTGAATGTGAGTTGCAAATATATATGAACATTTATGTTCATTTTAAATGCATGCTCACGAACAGAGACGTGTAAGTTTGCGCTTACAAATGCTGCATGTGTACTAACAAATTAAAATCTAAACCTGAAATGAACATAAGCCCTGCAACTTTTGCCGACCTTCCCGGAAACAGAGGTGTCTTTGACAAAGTGAACCATATTTTACAGAATACGTGGTTAACCTTATAACAACCTACAAGTCAAGGAATGTTGATTCATCTTCTAAGATTTTCATCTTAATTCTATCCATGTATAATCTAAGTTGTAAAGATATATTTAGTTTCACATTACATGCCGCACGCCAGTAAGCACGCAAATGTGCACATGCCGCATGCAAGCTCACAAATTTAAAAAACGCAAATCTTTAATGAACATCACTTTTTTAGCTACATAACAGGAAAACTTTAATATCACATAATAAACAAAGTTACCTTGATCAATGAAAAACTACGATCAACATTACAAGATTTTTTTATGCATTCTAAAACTCTCGGATACCTCGATAAAGTTTTATTTCATCTAGGTATTCTTCGCGAGAAAAATTTCAGAACTTTTTCAAAACTCTGCAATCTCACACAGGCAGACTTCCAACATGCCCCCCTTCCATATCCACGCAGTCTCGTGCCCTGGACCAACCCCGCCCCTTCCTCACCTCCTTCCTGCCACACACCCCCCGCATCATCCCCTGCCAGCCATCATCACAGAAGCATCCCAGCAGTCATCCCATGCGGACGACGTCGGTGGGACTCCTGAAATACTCTCCCACAGCGTCCTGCTTACATCCCAGTAGGCGGGGCCATCAAGCCTTTGTTTACAAATACAGTACGGACAGTGAGACAGACTAACAAGTGGCCACTTGTGCGGAATGTAAACAACAGTGGCGTCTTCTTTTCTTTTTTTTATTGTGTGTTTTGAATTTGATGTGAATAGTGCTAAAAAAATTTAATTATGTTTTTGCATTTAAAATAAATTTATGGTGTAAGTTTTGAATTGTAAAATCTAAGCCAATAGTGTCCAATTCTTAGTGTTAAATTTAAACAAGTTGTTAACAGAAGTGATTGGGTGTCTTGTTTCAGATTTGTTGGTTCCTTTTAATTATTGTTAGATTATAAAAATCTAAATAATTTTAAAACATTAACTAAAATTCCACGAAAAATGAGATTTTTTTTCTTTTTGAAATTGACGATTCATGAAAAATAGAATTAAAAATGAAATCATTGTTTATTTAGATTTTGTTTTGTTTATTTTGTTTTAATTTATTCGGGTGTTTATATCATTCTTTTCTTTTCTCTTTTACTATTTCAATAAAAAAATAAGTATTGGTTTAGCCCTTTATTTTCACATTCAAATTCATTTACAATTTCAAAAAACGTTGGAAAATCGTGCGTATACAATATAGCTGATTTCAAAAACGTGGTATCGTAAAATACCTGTTACTTTCATGGTAACGCGTTATTACCTGTTACTGTGTGTTTTGTACGTGGGTACGTGAAGTGACGTGGAAATGCTCTTTGTTATCGTTTTTTTTTGCTTTTGTAGCTTATTCCATGTGGAAATCACCTGGTTTTTGTCACGTATGTGTTATCAAACGTGTTACATAAGCAAACCACTTTGGAATACACCTTTTATTTCTTTGTGTGTTTTAATGTAACTTGTGTGGGAGATTACCCATATTTTTTGTCAATTTGGGGGTCTGTAACACATCAGAAGGTGTCGTAAAGAGTTTGTTTCGTATTTGCCATCTCTGAAATTTGAGGTGTAATAAAATTGAATTGATTGGCAAACATCATGAATATTTATATTGCAGAAAACATAAATATAAGATTCACAATTCATGCATGTACACAAGCTGACATAAAGAAAATCCGAACAGTATATAAACATTCACCATGCCATTTTAAACCACCTTTTTATGAATCTTGAATTACCGGTCCGTAGTCTAATGGTTAATGCTACGGACTACTCATAAGAAGGCCGTAAGTTCAATTCCTATCGAAGCACAAAAAATAATTTTAATTTTAAAATATGCTCTTCGCTAGTTAAACAATTCATTTGCAATACATCTTTTGTAAATAATTTCCTAACTGATGATGACTGAATAGTCGAAAACGTTAGTAGAATTTTTTTTTTTTTTTTAAATTATATTTATATTTGTGAAATAAAAAACAGTGTTCAAATGTTTGTTATTTAATATCAAATGTTGTTTATTAAATAACCAACTAAAAAATTCATCTGCCTTTAACAAAAACAGTCCCCCAAGACCCATAGAACCTTAGATCAGTAGGGTCTTACTTAGAAATGGACGCTTTTTGAATTGACAACTGAGCACAGAGTGCCCTCTAGGTGTGTTTCACACACAAACAGCGCTCACTAAATAAATAATAATAATACAAGCTTTATTCCAGCCCGGTCATGATATGCAACAAAGTGAGGATGCAATACGTGACCAGCCATATAAAAAGAAATACATTGATTGAAAAGTACATATGGGAAAATAAAAACAGAGAAAGAACGGAGAAAGAACATAAACATTGATCGAAAGAAAAATATAAGAAAATTGAAAATATAAACAGTACCCTTAGTACAAGTTGCAAAACTTGAGAAAAGTAAACTTTACGGAGAATTTTAAAGAGTGATTTCTCCCAAAATCTGCCGTTTTTGTTTCTTACACTTTATGGTCTGAGCAAAAGGGTTACAGTGATGAAGAAAATCAACTTCAAACAAACAAAAACGGCAGATTTTGGGGGAAATCACTCTTTAATAATTGCCGTTAACTTGAATGGGTGGAGATGAAGAAAGGATGTACATATATTTATTATCAAGGCAAAATTTTATGTACAAAGTTTTTTTAAATGTCGTACATATTATTAAAAATGATGAAAATAAATATTAAGTTTAAAAGTAACAAGCTTTTGAGCGATTATAAAATATAACAAAAAGGCTTTTTTCAATTGCAGGTGCTCTTTTTTATACTAATTGCATTTGTCGGTTCGTTTAATTGGAAATTTGCAATTAAATTTGCATCAATTCCGTTGGCGCTGAATGAAAATGGCCAAACATTGATAATTCCTCTGATAATTATATTTTATTTAATCGAATTACTTTAAATATATGAATATCAGTATAAAATACATTCGTACAAACATTTCATCTCTTTTACATATTATAATTTTTTTTTTAAATAAAGATAAAGTTTTTATTTTTTCATAAATATTTAAAAATATAAATGATGGTGTGAATGCTGAGATGATCAAATGTGCTGGGGAGTGCATGGTTGAATGGATGTTTGAACTGTGCAAGATGTGTGTGAAAGAGAGTAAAGTGCCGATGGACTGGAAAAAGGCGGTCATTGTTCCTATCTACAAAGGAAAAGGTGACAAAAAGGACTGCCAAAATTTCAGGCCCATCAGTCTTCTCAGTATAGCTGGTAAAGTATTGTGTAAGGTTCTCATAAAAAAAGTGAGACTGTCTACCGGTCATGGGGTTTCTGATATCCAGACTGGCTTTATGCCAGGAAGAGGGTGTGTAGACCAGATCTTCACTCTCAGACAGATTGTTGAAAAACATCTGGCTGTAGGTCGGAAGGTCTACACGGCTTTTGTGGATCTCGAGAAGGCTTTTGACTCGGTGGACAGAGGTATGATGTGGAAAGTACTCCTAAAGTACGGTGTGAACGGCAAGCTTCTGAATGGAATACGCGCCATCTATGAAAATAGTTTGGCGTGTGTAAGAGTGGATGGTAAATGTAGCGAATGGTTTGATGTTTACAAGGGAGTACGACAGGGGTGTGTAATGAGTCCGTGGTTATTTAACATAATCATGGACAATTGTATGAAAGAAGCAGAAATTTCTCATTATGGTGTGAAAGTGGGTGAGACGAATGTTGGAGTTCTTCTCTATGCTGACGATGCCGTAGTGTTGGCTGATACAGCGGAGGAGCTCCAGATGATACTCACCAAAATGAATGATGCTTTTAGTAAGAACGGTTTAAAAGTGAATGCCAGTAAGACGAAAGTATTAGTGTTTGACAGGACTGAGGAATGCGAGGAAATTGAGATAAGACTGAATGAAACAAGAGTGGAGGTCGTGAAAGAATTTGATTATCTGGGAAGCAAGTTTGAGTCGAATGGGAAATTGACGAAAGAATTGGAAAAGCGTTCTAGTAGAGGAAGAAGTGTAATGGGAACGATTGGAAGAATTGCAAGAAATAGGAAACTTACGAAGAATATGAGATTGGCGGTCCACAATGGTATATTGGTTCCGACATTGATGTATGGAAGTGAGGCGTGGACAGTTAATGAATGTGAGCTGATTAAAGTATGTACGGTTGAAATGGCTTACCTGAGAGCAATGGCTGGAAAAACACTGAATGATAGAGTACGTAATGATTGGGTGATGAACGAGTGTGGTATAAAAGAGAATATGAGAATGAAAGTACAAAAAAGTACGATGAGATGGTTCGGACATCTCGAAAGAATGGATGATGAACGACTAACGAAGAAAGTGTACAAAGGAAATGTCAGAGGAAAGCGCGGAAGGGGAAGGCCGAGGAAAGAATGGTTAGACCAAATAGGTGAGATTGCGAAAGAATGGAACCTGCAGAGTGAAAATAAGAGAAGAGTATGTATGAAAAAGGTGATGAATATTGAGGAAATGAAAGTGGTTTGTAAGGACAGAAAAAAGTGGAGGCGCATCTGCGGAGGTACCGGCCACCCCTAGTGGAACGGCGGCAGGATACAGTAACAGTAAATGGTAAAACATTATTTTAATTCACTTTATTATTTTTTTTTTGCTCGAATATTTTCGCCTAATGAGGCATCTTCAAGAGCAGAATGGTTACAAATATATTTTTATAAAATAATTTTCAAAACAATTTTTTTCCAAAACAAAAGCAAAATTCATAGATAAAAAATTTTTTTAAACACAATATTATAATATTTATATATTTTATTTTTTCATTTATTTTATAATACATTCTAAAGTTACAACTTTACAACAACGGATTTAAAAAGATTATTTAATTCTAGAAATAAAGATATATTTAAAAATGAACTTAAGAGAATAAAAGTGAAATGAATAAACATTGAAAAAACATATACTTAAGTGAAGTGAATAAGCTTTTGTTCATAGCGGAGCATGGATTGACAGGTTTGTATTTTTTTTCCAATATTATTTTATAATTATTCATTTCAATTTTCATTCCAAATATCACCTTTTAAATTTTCGTAATCCTACTAGTATTTTTCCCATTCTCTGTTAAAACAATAACTTTCAAAATGTGAACAAAAAAGTTTTTTTTTAATTATACAATCTACTTTTATTTTCACGAGTTTGATTATATAATAAGCTCTTCACTACTACAAGATAAAAGCTGAAATCGCTAGAGCATTGTAATCTCAAACTCTTTTCCTTTTATTTCACATTGCTAATTTTAATTATATTTATCGTTAATGGTCGACGTAATGTCTGCCCTCTCTTTGGTGAAAATAAATATGTTCCATAAAATACAATGACGTAGGAGACGATGCGTGAAAAATATGTAAAAATGTATTATTGACTCTTTCTATCTATCTTTAGTCTAAGTTGCAAATAAATATATCGAAATTTTAGGTTAATATTTAATACATGCCCTCGAGCAGGCTCATGTAAGTTTACGCTTACACATGCTGCATGCGTACATACAAAATAAACCAAACCTTAAATGAACGTAAACAGCTTTGCAACTCCTTTGAACAAGCTTTGACAGCACCTCATATTAACCTTTTAGGCAAGGAAATAATATCTTTATCTATAATCTAAGTTGCAAGGATATATTCATTCAAAGCTCTCAGATGTATGCCCACAGACAAACACGTGTAGTTCGCGCTTACAAATGCTGATTGTGTACTTACAAATAAAATCCAAACCTCAAATGAACATAAGCCCTGCAACTCTTGCCGACATTCCCTGAAACAGGGGTCATTTTCATAAATCATTTTACATAATGTGGATATACTCGTAATAGTAGGATAATACTCATTATTTACTTTCAAAAGTCATTTAAAATTGTGAATACATTCACATATTCCTACTTAAATGTAACAATGTATACAAATAGAACAAACTTTTACAACTCTCAACTTGAGAGAATATGTATCTTCATACAGAACAACATTATCTATGCTGCTCAACAAAAGTTTAAACTGTGTACACATTAAAGGAGCTATAAAACAAATTGAATTTCCACTGGGGCGGGCGCGCCTACAAAGCTTTGGAGGATTATTCAAATTTGTTGCGAAATCGAAATTAATGAAACGAATTGCAAATTAACACAAATTAGAAACGATTGTTCTGGGAAACGCAAATTCTTTTAATTGCAGCCATTAATCACATTCTTGGCTTTATTTTTTTTCTTTTTGCACCCCATTTTAGAGATTACTTTCATCCGTTGTTTGCATACGCTTACATATTTTTCAATCGTTTAGAATCAAAGACCATGGTCTACTATTTTCTATTCATATGATGTTCTGTGTTATGTTTTTTATTGAAACTATTAATTTCAATAATTTTATCATTTTTACCTATCCATATTTTTTCTAATTTTCAACAAAATGCCTAGATAAGTAAATGATTCTTTTAATTAAATAAAAATAGATATTCTAAACGAGGATTTGAATTCACAGGCCCCAACAAAACATATAATCGTTTTTGAGTAACCATTTTTGTGTAACTGTAACTGTAACTCTGTCGCCATTCCGCTAGGGGTGGCCAGAGCCTCTGCAGAGTTGCCTCCATTTTTTCCTATCCTGACATACCTCTTTCAATTCCTTCATATCCATCACCTTTTTCATGCATTTTCTTCTTTTACGCTCACTTTGTATATCCCATTCTTTCACAATCTCCTCAATCTGATCACTCCATACTTTTCTCGGTCGTCCTTTCCCTCTTTTTCCTTTCGCACTTTCTTTGTATACATGCTTTGTCAGTCTATCATCATTCATTCTTTCCACATGCCCAAACCATCTCATCACATTCTTTTGTACTTTAACTTTCACATCCTCTTTCAAATTACATTTTTTTTACCCATTCATTCCGAACTCTATCCCTCAAAGTTTTTCCTGTCATACTTCTCAAATGCTTCATTTCCACCGTACATACTTTACTCATTTCGCTATCATTCACTGTCCATGCTTCACTTCCATACATCAAAGTCGGTAACAATATGCCATCCATCGTCAATCGCTTGTTCTTTGCTATTCTTCATATTGCACCGACCACTTGCTTTCCCTTGCACACCCTATTCTCAAGTTCTCTTGTCATCTTTCCATTCTTTTCAAACATACTTCCCAAGTATCTAAATTCATCCACGATTTCAACTTTCGTACCATTCAACATGAACGTGCATTCTTCAGTTTCATCCCTTCTGTCAAAAATCAGTACTTTCGTCTTACTTGCATTAATTTTCAACTTGTTTGCACACAGAGCATGGTTCAAACAAGTTGTGTATTATTCAATAATAATTCCCTAATGACATCTATTCATTCAATGTCGAATCTATCATTTGTGTCGAGTCCAATGAAAGTCAGCCTCATACCAGGCAGTTTGTTAGGATAAACTTTAAAGCCTTTTTTATGTAATCCCTAGATTTGCAAAAAGGTCAAAATTTATTTATTTCAGTGCGTTGGCGTGGAATGAAGATCAGCTTTGTGGTTAGAATTTTGTTGCTTGTTGAATATTTTTTTACAAAATTTCAAATCCACCCACGTAAAAATACAGACTTAAAAAAAACAAATTATGCAGAGTAACCTTTCATTTCGTTTGTATTTCATTACAACCTTTAGCCAGTAATTGATTATTTTGAAGATAAACAAAGGAAAAAAAACGATATTTGATTAATAAACACTGTTTGATCTAGATGTTTAGGGATTGCTTTTCTATTTATGTTTTTGGTTTTATTATTTTGTGGTTTTGTTCTTACATTCTGAGTCTATATCTTGGTCCTCGAGTTGTTTGATCTCCCTTGTGCTTGAGAAAGATTCATTTTGATCTCTTAGTCAATCTTCTTTCAAAGGAACTGCAGTAAGAGCAATTTGATTCTGTGCAAAGAAAAGCAGCGAAGCTCATCGATGGCCCTACTATCACAGCCAACCTACATTCCTTTAAGCATAGAAGGAGGATTGAAGTGCTCAGCCTCTTCTATCGGACTAATTGTAACGGTCTCTGCTCTGATGAATATCCTCACTTATTTATTTTCCTGTCATCACAACAAGGACAACGCATACAACCACTCTTCTATATTCATCCCTTTGCAGTTGACATCAAAACAATATGAACTTATTTTTGCATGACTTATATCATTTCCTTGCCCATAAATTCGAGTTCCCCCCCCTCACCCCCCAATTTAATCATGATCGATTCAAAAACAATATCAATCGCCACTTCCTTTCAGTGTTTCATAACAAAGGCAACACAACACTCAACACTACGCACCTAGCACTCTTGCTACAAAATATGAGTATATAAACTTCTTCCTCACCAACATCCACACCTCATTTCATCAAGATCATCTTCATCATTGCACTTTTACGCTGAAGAAGCCCATCATAGACATGAGCGAAACGTCCGGAAGCTCCAGCTCCCATAGACTACAGCAACATATCTCGGCAACATACCTCCAGGTATCTGGAGAGTCCGCCGCACAGTATCCTTTAAAAATGACAATATAAGCTTTGTAAAAAAAAAAATCGTGAAAAACATGAAAATATAATATTTACCTTTTCATGAAAATATTTCGAACCGTTAAAACTTTTTCTGTGTTTACTTTGAAAGTATCTCGCATAACAAGCCGTAATAATAATATAATGTATACACGAGGGTCCCACCCTCAAGGGCCACTTAACCTTTTTCTCAAAGCGCTTTCCTGCCGTTCCTCATTACACGCACTTTTGTTCTACGAGCCGCTGTTAAGATAGCTGGATAACTTTTTTCATGGAAAAGTTTAAAGCATTTAACTTTCGTGTACTTTTAAACGTAAAACGTGTCCTTGTTGTCAATACTCGGATACAAAGATATGACAAGTTATCTACAAATTAAAAATAAAACGGCACTGCACCCCCATGTCTCGCTGAGCTATGCTCTGTCGATGGGACTTCAAAAAGACCACTACGCTCTGCCCTTACTGCTGTCAACAAGGTTATAGTGCCCAATAGAGCAAACACATCAAATTTTGCAGACAGAAGCTTTGCGGTGGCCGGGCCGGTTGCCTGGAACAATTTGCCCATCGGTGTTCGCGCGAACCAGCCTACCACCACCTTCAGAAAGGAACTGAAGACACTACTTTTCTCCAGAAGCCATGGCGCCCTTGAGATGGTCCTGGACCATTAAATGGCGCCACAGGAAAGAAATCATCCATCATCATCATCATCATCAAAACAGTAAAGAATGTAAAATTTTATCTGTACAATTCTGTTTTGTAAGTATGGCAACATGTTTTTGTTACCATTATTGTTGACTTTTTGGCATTCCATTACGATAAGAATGTAATTTGTCGTGTATGTTCCTTGACTTATAGGTTGGTATGCGGCTGACTGTAAAAATGGTTCACTTTGCCAATGTCACCCCTGTTTCAGGGAAGGACGGCAAGAGTTGTAGGGTGTATGTCCATTTGAGATTTGGTTTTTATGTTGTAGGTTTACATGAGGCATATGCAGGCGCGAACTTGTACGTGTCTGATTGTGGGAATGCATGTAATGTGAATCTCTAATGTAACATATCTTTGCAACTTAGATTACATAAGACACTTAGATTAGATAACACGGAAAATATTAGATTTTCAGTGTTCAAAGGACAAATAAAATCTGCGATCTTCATAAAAGAAAGGAACTGTAACTGTTACCCTGTCCGTATTCCGCTGAAGGTGGCAAAAGCCTCTGCAGATTTGCCTATCATTGCATACCTCTTTCAACTCATTCATATCCATCACCTTTTTCATGCGTTTCCTTTTTTTACATTCGCTTTGTATATCCCATTCTTTCACAATTTCACCAATCTGATCTAGCCGTACTTTTCTCGGTCTTCCCTTTCCTCTTTTCCCTCTCACATTTTCTCCGCATTTTTACATTTGACATGATACATAAAAACATTGTGAATCGATCTTTTTCTCCGATACAATGATGACAACATATGTACGAGTAACATAAAAAAAGGCCTGTGATTTTTTTTTTCAACTTCAACCTACATTGATCTGCGTAGCCTTTGTTTTCTAAAGTCGTAGGGTCTACGCCAATATTTAAAGAGGCGCTCTAATTACCTTTCTTTGTATTTTTCTTTAATTCACCTCAGAAAGCATTTTTTTAAAAGGTTTCCCATTTGATAATGTTATCGGAATGAACATCGAACATTTTATTTGTCTCTGAAGAAAATACTCTCCGAGTTGGACCCAACGTGTATCCAAGATATATTTAAGGTGTATCCTTGACTTATAGGTTGATATGAGGCTGACCCACCCATACTGTAAAAATGAATCACTTTGCCAATGTCACCCCTATTTCAGGGAAGGTCGGCCAGAGTTGCAGGGCTTATGTTCATTTGAGATTGGGTTTTTATATTGTACGTCCACATGCGGCATGTGTGAACGCGAGTTTATGAGTGTCTGCTTGTAGGAATGCATTTAATGTGAACCTCAAATGATACAAATCTGTGCAACTTAGATTTAGATTTAGATTTTCCGACATTTATCCGAGATATATCCAAGGTGTATCCTACGTGTATGCAAGATATATGCAAGGTAACACAACGTATACTCAATATATATCCAAGATGTATCCATGATATATCCAAGATGTATCCAACGTATAATATCTAAGATATACCCGTATAATAAAAATATTAATAATATTAGGATGATTTATTTGGTGAGCGCTGTTTTTGTGTGAATCACACCTCAAGAGCCTTCTGCGAGCTCCATCGTCGCTATAGAAACTGACTATTCTCAAGCAAGACCCAGTTGCTCTAAGGCTGAATGAACCTTTCGTTAGGTACATGAATTTTTCAACCCAGCGAAGAGCATATGTGCTCCGTTTACGAGTGCAAAGCGCTCACCATTAGACTGCGGACTGGTCATGTCTATACCGAGGTCCATAACGAGATACTATCCAAAGTGTATACAACGTGTATCCAAGATATATCCCACGTGTATAAAATATATATCCAAGGTGTAACAATTCAGTATCGTGGAAAATTCAATTTGTAATTGACGTCCAACATAATATATCTTACACAAAGTATTTCTTTAAGTATAGGCATGCCAAGTGTTTCTAAGATAACTTAAAAAACATCACTAAGCTGCACATAAAGATAAACTTCTTACGTCGTTGAGAAAATTATAATTTTACAACACGAAATGAAAACCGTTTTTACCACGTATAATACAATTTTGAAAACGGAACAATAAAAATCTTTCCAAATGAAAAAACCTGTTCTTACATAAATACATATTTAAATAATATTTCATTATGAATATTTCGTGTACAATGAGAATTCAAACGATTCAAAAGCTTTTATTTCTCGTAAAATTAAATCCATTAGAAAACCTCAAAAACACAAGTGGCTTCAGGGTTAACAAGTTCTCGGAATCTGTTTGTACCAAATGTACTTATAAACATTATTATTCAAGTAAATATATATAGTTGTTTTGTTAAATAAAGAACATTTCAAGGGAAAAACATCTGTCTTAGTTTTCTTAGAAAACGAAAAATAAGAGGACATCACAAAATTATAATCCTTTATTATATTACCCTTCGTCGTCGTCATTCGTCGTCGAGTTTCGATTTTCAAAATCAATGCCATCACAGCAGATGAAACACATTCATGCTCTATAGCAAATTAATTTTTGTATATATGCTTCAATGCGGCGAGCTTACGCGTGTGTGTTTACAAATGTATGAAAACTTTTAGGAATTAATCTGTTTGTTCATACTAAAAATGTATGGAACAATATTGACATCTAGCGGCAAAACGTAAAAGTTTTTTTTACATTTTCTTTTATTTCATGCAAATTAAAAATAAAAAAAAAGCCAAATAAAAATGGATTTCAATCTGTAATCTAAGTTGCAAACATATATAACATTTGAGATTCATATTACATGCATTCTTACGAGCAGACATGTATAAGTTCTAATCTAATCTAATCTAAGCTGCAAAGATATATATCATTTAAGATTTATATTAAATGCATTCCCACAAGCAGATATGTATAAGTTCCCGCTTACATATGCTGCATGTGTACTTACAACATAACAGCCCATTCCAAATGAACATAAGCCCTGCAACTCTTGCCAACCTTCCCTGAAACAAAGGTGAATTTGCAAAGTAAACCATTTTTTAAAGTATGGGTGGTCAGCCTCATACCAACCTATAAGTCAAGAAAATTATTTTGTGTATTTCTTTACATAATCTAAGTTGCAAAGATACATACCATTTAAGATTCATATTAAATGCATTCCCACACGCAGACAGGTACAAGTTCACGCTTACAAATGCCCAATGTGGACTTGCAAAATAAAAAAACTAATCTCAAATGAACATAAGCCCTGCAACTTTTGCCGACTTTTCCTCAAACAGAGATAAAATTTGCATGGTAAACCATTGCTTACAGTATGGGTGGTCAGCCACATACTAACCTTTTAGTCAAGGAAATTATTTTGTTTAGTTCTATAATCTAAGTTGCAAAGATACATACCATTTGAGATTCATATTAAATGCATTCCCACAAGCAGACAGGTACAAGTTCACGCTTACAAATGCCCAATGTGGACTTGCAAAATAAAAAAAACTAATCTCAAATGAACATAAGCCCTGCAACTCTTGCCGACTTTTCCTCAAACAGAGATAAAATTTGCATTGTGAACCATTGCTTACAGTATGGGTGGTCAGCCACATACTAACCTTTTAGTCAAGGAAATTATTTTGTTTAGTTCATTAATCTAAGTTGCAAAGATACATACCATTTGAGATTCATATTAAATGCATTCCCACAAGCAGACAGGTACAAGTTCACGCTTACAAATGCCCAATGTGGACTTGCAAAATAAAAAAAACTAATCTCAAATGAACATAAGCCCTGCAACTCTTGCCGACTTTTCTTCAAACAGAGATAAAATTTGCATTGTGAACCATTGCTTACAGTATGGGTGGTCAGCCACATACTAACCTTTTAGTCAAGGAAATTAATTTGTTTAGTTCATTAATCTAAGTTGCAAAGATACATACCATTTGAGATTCATATTAAATGCATTCCCACAAGCAGACAGGTATAAGTTCGCGCTTACAAATGCCCCATGTGGACTTATAAAATAAAAAAACTAATCTTAAATGAACATAAGCCCTGCAACTCTTGCCGACTTTTCCTCAAACAGAGATAAAATTTTCATTGTAAAACAATCTTACAGTATGGGTGGTCAGCCACATACTAACCTATAAGTCAAGGAAATTATTTTGTTTAGTTCTATAATCTAAGTTGCAAAGATACATACCATTTGAGATTCATATAAAATGCATTCCCACAAGCAGACAGGTACAAGTTCACGCTTACAAATGCCCAATGTGGACTTGCAAAATAAAAAAAACTAATCTCAAATGAACATAAGCCCTGCAACTCTTGCCGACTTTTCCTCAAACAGAGATAAAATTTGCATTGTGAACCATTGCTTACAGTATGGGTGGTCAGCCACATACTAACCTTTTAGTCAAGGAAATTATTTTGTTTAGTTCATTAATCTAAGTTGCAAGATACATACCATTTGAGATTCATATTAAATGCATTCCCACAAGCAGACAGGTATAAGTTCGCGCTTACAAATGCCCCATGTGGACTTATAAAATAAAAAAACTAATCTTAAATGAACATAAGCCCTGCAACTCTTGCCGACTTTTCCTCAAACAGAGATAAAATTTTCATTGTAAAACAATCTTACAGTATGGGTGGTCAGCCACATACTAACCTATAAGTCAAGGAAATTATTTTGTTTAGTTCTATAATCTAAGTTGCAAAGATACATACCATTTGAGATTCATATAAAATGCATTCCCACAAGCAGACAGGTACAAGTTCACGCTTACAAATGCCCAATGTGGACTTGCAAAATAAAAAACTAATCTCAAATGAACATAAGCCCTGCAACTCTTGCCGACTTTTCCTCAAACAGAGATAAAATTTTCATGGTAAACCATTCTTACAGTATGGGTGGTCAGCCACATACTAACCTATAAGTCAAGGAAATTATTTTGTTAAGTTCTATAATCTAAGTTGCAAAGATACATACCAATCGAGATTCATATTAAATGCATTCCCACAAGCAGACATTTATAAGTTCACGCTTACACATAATGCATGTTGACTTACAACATAAAAACCCAATCTCAAATTAATATAAGCCCTGCAACTCTTGCCAATCTTCCCTGAAACACAGCTGAAATCTTCAAAGTGAACCATTTTTTAAACTATGGGTGGTCGATTTTCTTTTACAAAGGCTGCATGTTTTTATTTTACATGTTTTCCGAATTTTAACGCGAGGAAACTATGCGCAATATACACATTCACCAAATGTTAAGGGGTTGGGCTGCGTAGCAGCCAGGGGCAACGCCCCTAGTTAAATTAAATGTTGGAAGGGCGGCTCTTCTTACCAAAAAAAAATGTTTTAATTAGGACCTAAATTTTTGAAGGAGTAGCATCGACTTGCCAAACCGATTTATTTTTACATCCTTCCTTTCGCCAACCACTGTTTTTTAGTGAAAAATCCGATTTATATTTCGAGCTATAATAAGTATTGTACCCATATTGACATATTATGTTCAAATGAAACATCAACCGAATTCGAATATAAGCCTCCACTCGAAAACTGACACAATAATTAAACTGAAAATTACCTTTTATTTTTAACATGTAGGGGGACGGCCTTACGCCAACCACTTCACTCGAAGAGTTTTCCACTCGAAGAGTTCCCAGCTCCAGAAAAGGCTGGCTTAGTAAGCGTTGCCGGTATTTTATTTTGCATTTCACTCCATGACTTATAGATTAGTATGAGGTTGACCACCCACACTGTAAAAAAAAATTACTTTGCCAATATCATCTCTGTTTCAGTAAAGGTCAGCAAAAGTTGCAAGGATTATGTTCATTTGAGGTTTGTATTTTAATTTGTAAGGACGTATTATGCAGCATTTGTCAGCGCGAACTTTTAATACGAATTTTAAATATTAATACATTTGTGCAACTAGACCGGTCCGTAGCTCAGTGGTAACACTGCGGACTCTGAATGGGAAGGTTGTGGGTTCGAATCTCGGCGGAGCACAAAACATATACCATTTATATTTTCAAATTTGCTCTTTGCTGGGTTGAAAAATTCATACACCTTTACCAATGACCACTCATCAAAGGTTCTTCCAGCCTTACAGCAACTGGGTCTTGTTTGCGTATTGGCGCTTTGTAGTGACGACCAAGCTCGTACACCTCTGGGGCACTACAACAAGTGTCATAGACTTCTAGAGTCTCTAGAATCTAGGGAGTCTCCCGCACAGGATTTCTAAAAAGAAAAACTTACATTATAGATTGTATAGGTATAAAGAAAATATCAAAACGGAATAATATTTCTGACACCCTTAATTAAGATCAAACTCTGATCATATAATGCAAGAATTCTACCAACTGATCCGTCGATCTGCCAGTAGTATATGTAATATTGATAGACTATTTTTCGTATGGTTTGGTATCATATCACTCTACCATTACTTGATTGTTTGTTCCAAAAGCCAGTGATTCAATCGTTTTCTTTACCTCTCAGAGTGAATTGAATTTATATCTGAATCTACAGACTTCAAATCCAAGTTTGGGATTTCAGCAGAGCGTCGTAGATAGAAGGCAGAAGCTCTCAGATTGTCAGCGACACATCCCGTAAACGGCACTACAGGGAATTGTGTGCCATTCGGAAGAATCCTTTTTAGTTGTCGCAACTGGGAATTTCGAAGTCTCAAATAAGAAGAAATCCGAAGATCTAGTTGTAAGATAATACAATCTTGGAAATGTAAATCAGATAAATGGAAAGGGAATAAAATACTCGTACAGTTAGCCGTTTTCAGTTTTCACTTTTATGATTGACGTTGAATGTAATCCATGTTTTATTCGCAGCTGTTTCACAATCCGACATTTCGTTTTCACAAGCAGGAAACATTTTCAAGGCTGATAATCGAAATAAAAGGTTTCTGTTAACTAAATCATATTTTATCTCAAAGATAAGGCTGAATAATTAAGAAAAAAAAAAATTGATTGGATATTTTTTTGTGTAAATAGGTAACGTCTTTTTTTCTTCTTTTTTTTCCAAAATAGATCAATATATTTTACGATAAATTTATCTGAATTGTCACGATAACTTTAGCATAACGCTTATGTTTGATTTATATTAATTGTCTATGTTCCTTAACTTATAGGTTAGTATGCGGCTGACCACCCATGCTGTAGAAAATGGTTTACTAAGCCAATGTCACCCCTGTTTCAGAGAAGGTCGGCAAGAGTTGCAGGCTATGTGTTCATTTGAGATTTGGGTTTTTGTGTTGTAGGTTCACATACGGCATGTGCAAGCGCGAGCTTATACGTGTCTACTTGTGAAAATGCGTATAATGTAAATCCCCAATGTTACCTATCTTTGCAACTTAGATTAGATATCCTGAATTCTTAGTTAACGCTGACAGCAAAAGTAATAAATTTACCTAGAATTAAACCTTCCTTTGAAAAAAAAAACTTTTAAAATGACAAACCTCTCTCCTTTCTAAACTATTTCAAGAAATTATGTTTGTGTATTTTCATTTAATTAAATTATCATTAATTTGGAATTTTAATTTTAAGTTCTCAGATCTCGCTCATATTTTCCATTCATTTTTCAAGACATTTCCATAAGGGAATTGAACAAACATTTTTATTTTTTAATGATTTCATTGGCCATTGAAATATTTTTTTGGGCACTTAAACATCAGCGTTGTCAATCACAGAACCTGAACCCATTTTAAGTACCCGTTCTATTCTTTTTCCCCCAATAAGGGCATCATTGTATTCCAGAAGCACAATAGCTTTTGTCCTGGTCAACTCAAACTCACTTGTGAATTTTCCCTTGTATGGAAAGCATCCCAAGTAAAAAACCCAAATCAACAAAAGTATCATGGAAATTAAAACGCATACTAGGGGCGTTATTTAAATTTCCATACACTTTTCTTCTCAAGCACTACCTGTGGTCTAGTTACCTAATGATTTATACTCGACGTGTAGGTCTATTGTTGCTGATATAACATTTCTACTTAATATCATATATGAGTTGTACTGTCGTCATAGAAAGGATTCTGTAACGCAAGTATACCACGATACGTTAATCTGAATTAGATTGCGTAAATCGAAAATGTATAGAATTTGCGACGACACTCCTAGATAGCGATTTAGTTTTCATACAATATTTCGATTAACGCTATCGAGGGGGGTTCACTCAATGCTTTTTACACGGGTTTTTGTACTCATATTTTCAGCCTCATGTAAAACTTGGTCTATTTTATGTACACAATTTTGTTTTATGTTCTGGGACAAGTTTGAACTAACAAAAGCTGGAGATTGTTTTTGAAAAAACACACGGTTTTATGTTTATTGTAACATTTGACTTTTGATAAAAAAAAATAGTAAATACAGTACTTTATGGCGTGCTCCCTTTTATTTTATTATTTTCTTACCATTTTGTTCAACAAAGCTTCTATCCTAAACATCCAATTATTATTTTAATCGAAAAGATCCAGTGGCGACAATCGATATTGTTTCCAAAAATGATAAAATGTTCCCTAACTTACATGTTTTTATGAACTTGACCACATGTATTGTAAAAATTGGTTCACCTTACCAATGCCAACCCTGTTTTAGGAAGTTTCTCAAGTTGCAAGGTTCTCGGGCTCATTTCAGATTTGGGTGTTTTATTTTATTTACACTCATGCAGGATTTTTAAGCGTGAACTTATACGTACCTGCTTGTTGGCAAAATAAAAAAAAATTTAAAAAAATAATAAACTGGATTACACAAAATAGATATAAACATAAATGGACTTGTAATCGAAAGGTCGTGGGTTTGATTCTCCGTAGAGCACCAAAATTAAATTAACATTCATTTTCAAATTATATTTTTCGCTGGATTGAAAAACTCATGGCATATCTTACCAAAGACCGCTCACCAAAGATCCACCCAGCCTTACAGCAACTGGGTCTTGCTTGAGAATCGACGCTTTCTACAGCGACGATCAAGCTCGAAAAGGGCTCTTGAGGTGTGATTCACACAAAAACAGCGCTCACGAAATAAATCATCCTGAAATTATTATTATTTGGAAACACAAAAAATCACATTATCTCTGATTCAATTCTATTCATCTCATATTAAACAACATTGATAGATTGCCGGTTTTGGTTCTGCGAGTACACGACTCATTTGAAATTTACGGAGAAAGCCGAGATCCCTTTCGGAAGTGTCTTATTTCATATCGGAGAAGCTCCCAGATTACAAATTCAAATATTCTCTCAAGAAAGGAAAATCAATTTTATGTACTTCCACTTATAAAGTCTACCTTTATTGGAAAATACTCCGAGAAATTTGATGCGAAATAAAATTATGTTTATCATTTGAGTCACATAGTACCTGTAGACTCAAATAATTATATTAGGAAGATTTACTGATTCCTTAACTTATGGGTTGGTTGGTACAAAGCTGGCCACCCATACTGTAAAACATGGGTGTGTGTTCATTTGCGGTTTGGATCTGTAAGCGCGAACTTACATGTACCTGATTGTGAGTATGCATTCAATAAGAGGCTTAAACGTCAATATATTTTCCACTAAGATTATAGATTGTGGATATAGAACCAAGGGTTTTTTCAAATCGTAAATAAAATAACTGTTGGTCTGGAGGTATTTATAAACATTTCATTTAATATATTTACATAATTTTAATCACAATTCCGGGAAACGCAAAATTTGAATTTACAAACAAGAAAAAATCTTTCGGTACGCCTGCGTTTTGAACCCTTTTTAAATGATAAAATATTTTTGGGACCTCCGGATATCCTCGGCGTGATTTTCCCTCCAAAATTTTCTGTCAGATTTCATACAAATACTTACCGCTCAGTCTCCTCGCTTCCCGTTTCTTTTCACCGAAAAACACTTATCTTTCTTTTCCTTGTCATTTTAGTTTTTCACATTTTCCTTCTCTTTTCACTCATTCCATGAAACGGGTGTTACAGATCGTACGCATATAAGATTAAAAATCTCTAGTATTTTGTATGACAGTGTATTAGTAATATTCACTTAACACATACCTTTTACACTACTAGTGATGACACAATAGTAAAAGGATGGCTAATATTTGTAAAAAAAGACTAATTGAAACTTAAGTACCCGTTACGGGTGTTACTCAGTTTTTCCCATACTTCCTGGGTACACTGACATAATTGCATTTTTCTGCGAATTTTCAAAGATAGCTTATATTTTTTCAACTGAAATTGCAAAACTTAGTATATTATATTTCTAAAACATTACTCAGTTTTCATGCTGAGTGATTATTCTTTTTAATTTTAAATTTTGAAAATGTAACGGGTGTTACAAGCTTTTGTTACGGGTGTTACGAGTACGAAATAAAGCAACGGTTTTAGGAAATAATACTGTAGCTTTATTAAAGTAATAACAATAATAATGGGAAAATACAAATAAATAATATTTCTAGCCATTTTCTTCATTTTTCATACACATCCGGTGTTCCGGTTCGGTGTTACATCCGGTTTTCATACACACTTGACCGGTCCGTAGCTCAGTGGTAACACTGCGGACTCTCAATGGAAAGGTTGTGGGTTTGAATCCCGGCGGAGCACAAAAAATATACCATTTATATTTTCAAATTTGCTCTTCGCTTGGTTGAAAAATTCATACACTTTTACCAATGACCAGTCACCAAAGGTCCATCCAGCCTTACAGCAACTGGGTCTTGCTTGAGTATTGGCGCTCTGTAGCAACGACCGAGCTCGTACACCTCTGCGGCACTACAAGTGTCATAGACCCCTAGGGTCTCTAGAATCTAGGGAGTCTCCCGCACAGGATTTCTTAAAAAAAAAAAAAACATCCACAGCACAAGAAAATTCATAGTAAGTACGATTTCCTTTGGTGATGACTTATAGGTTGGTATGAGGCTGACCACCCATACTATAAAAAATGGTTCACTTTGCCAATGTCACCCCTGTTTCAGGGAATTTCGGCAAGAGTTGCAGGGCTTATGTTCATTTGAGGTTTGGATTTTATTTGTAAGTACACAATCAGCATTTGTAAGCTCGAACTACACGTGTTTGTTTGTGGGCATACATCTGAGAGCTTTGAATGAATATATCCTTGCAACTTAGATTATAGATAGATAGATTATAGATGAGGGCTGGATTGGGTAGAATACTTATTATGTTTTCGAAGGGGATGTCGGGGATGACCTTTTCATTGCAAATAAATATTTTTGCAGATTCTCTAGCCACCTTAAAAAACATTATTCTTACTTCTCCATCTCACACCACTTTGGCATACACCAGCATATTTGTATAGAATACTTCGCTTACGAATGCCTTCAGGAAGTATCTTGGCCAGTATGAAAACACCTGGTTGAATGTTTTTGACTTGTGTGGCACTAAAGCGAATCGTTCCGCTTCATCTTCTGAATCTGTACATATGTCGGTGTATGGAACTTTCTCAGCATTAAGTCCTGAACATCCAGGCTGTAAAATTTCTTCAGCTGTAATGTTTTTCAGCATTGCTACGGGCTGCAAATCTTCGTCGTCCCAGATGTCACAATTTGTGTCCATGATGACTGTTTTAACAGCGTTTCTGATGTCCTGCCAACCAATATGGCTGGGGCGTTTACTCAACTTAAGCGAAGTTGGGATTTACAATCCATTCTAATCAAAATTTGAACAGAAATGTATACTACATGTAATATTTAGGCAATTTTGAGATAATGCTAAACGCCAACATAGACTGGTAACACTATAAAACACTACAAAATACTACTTGGTTATATTTACAAGTAAATACAGTAATAAAAAAACACATTACCAAGACAATATATTTACGTAACACCCGTAATGTCACGGGTGTTACAAGATTTTGAATTTAAATAAAACACCTTAGATTATGTTTACATCAAAACTCGATGTATTTACAAATAAGTTACAAACATACCCTTACTTTCACAAAGCTTGACCTTAATTACTTGTAAAATGAAGTAATGAAATTAACTTTTACCTGTTTTGTGTAACGGGTGTTACTTTGACGCTGATCTGTCGGAAATACCTTTTAATAATTGAAATTCGAACTTTTATAACATAACAACCACTCTCATATGAAGTTCTGGAAATTTCCCAAACTAGTGAAGTGTCGGTGTCACTGTAACATGACAGTTAGCTGTATGATAGTTGCCACTGTCTGGTATTATAAATCTCCTTTATAATCCCTTACACGTTGCTCAACTTTGACATGGTAGAAAAATTATAAAACCAACATAAATGTCTTGTTTTTCTTTCGCATATATAAATTTACATCTTTTTCTATTATACTAAAAAATAAATGACATTGATTGTGCAACTTTGTTTGTGAGGCATACGGTAGCGTTTTTCATGGAATGAGTGTTTTCTTCTTTTCCCTTTTTTCTTCTTTTCCCTCTTTTTCATCTTTTCTTTTTACTTTTTCAAATTTCTTCTTTTATTATTTTGCTTCCACATACACTGAACCCGATACAAAGTTCTAAAATAATTTAAAAAATCTCGGCAGGTTAACGCCACATATCTATGTGACACATGTCTTAGTAATAAATAACAATAAATCAGTACCTAAACATAGAAATGCAGCCGAGCGACGTCACAATATTTTGTTGATTAAATTTGTGCGGACTCTATAACAATTTTCTCGGCTGAACCCGGTACAAACTTCTAAAATAATAAAATCTCGACAGGTAAACGTCACAGATCTGTGTAACACATGTCTTAGTAACAAATAAATAGCAATGCAGCCGAGTGACGTCATAATATCACAATACCTTCACAGACACACAATTACACATTCGTTACAATATTTTTTTAAGTTTTGTCGGGTATTTGAACCGGTACCTTCTTCACAAGACAATGATAAATATATTTCTTCTTTTTCTTATTTTTTTTCTTATACTTCATCCTTTTCTTCTTCTTCGTCGCGTTAAACGTTTATCACGGCTCGTAAAGCATAACAATTTATGTCGGACGTTTTTGAGATTGCCATTTTTCATCTCACGACATAACTTTTGTGACATTTTGTTATCTTAAGCATTTTTCATCCCAGGACAATTGTCGTTTCTCAGGGATTTGTGTTTATAAACGGAGTTTGCCTTAATTGAATTGCAAAAAACTAGCTCATCTTGATTAATTTTTATTAAAATTAATTATTAAAAAACAATGACAAAAAATATTGTAAAAAAACTACACACTGAAAACATACATCATCTCATTTTTTTTTTATTTATAGACGTATGATGAAGAAAGAACAGATAATGAAAGAAAGAAAGGTAATAAAAAAAAGGTTTAAAGCAATGGATGGCTTGATCAGATGGAAAAAAAATGGGCCAATTATGGATACGTGAAAGACAGAACAGTGATAAAAGATGGAAAGTAATGCCTTGATCAGATTGGTGACATTTTAGAAACAATGATATTTAACGAGTGCAAGCACAGTAAGAAAATGTACGAAAAATGAGATGGATGTAAACAAATTGGGAAATGGATGCAAGGCGAGTGAATGTAGCTCTGAAAAATGGAAAAATAAGACGGGGAAAACTATGGCACGATCATATTGGTGAAATTGTGTAAAAATGCGATTCACTTACAGTCCAGAAATGTATGAAAAAGGTAATGTGTGTAAACTTACTGAGCGAGGGAAGCAAGGATTGAAAGAAGTGGAGGCTTATCTGCAGAGGCTCTGGCATCCCGGATTTGTGAAATGGTAACAGATACAGTAAGAGTTTCATAGTACATGAAATCTCTCTCTCCATGGAATTAAAAAGCAATATGCTACAAGAATTTCTTTCATTTTTCCTTTGTCACAAATACACGAGATGTGTAGAATAAGAAGGGAAACAGAAGTGTCAGAAAAGCGTTTCACATTCTCTTATCTTTCATATTACAGCTGTCACAAATTACAATACATTTATCTCGAGTACAGTAACACATCATTTCAGAAGAAAATACACATTTATTCGTATAATTTCTATAATTCATAATCTTAATTGCAAAGAGATATATTAACATTTAAAATTGATATTAAATGTATGCCTACAAACAGGCACGTGTAAGTTCACGCTTACAAATGCTACATGTGTTGTTACATATCCAAACCTCAAATTAACATAAATCCTGCCACTTTTGCCGACCTTCTCTGAAACCGGGATGAAATTGGCAAAGTGAACCATTTTTTGGGTGGTAAACCTCATACCAGCCTATTTGTGAAGGAGCATAAATAATTAATTACATTTAACTATATTAAAAAAGCATTACCAAGTAAGAGAATAAAATTATAAACATGTACAAAATATTAATAAAAAATGAGAATTTAAAAGCAGTTTTAGCCGCCATCCGATGTGAAAGTTCACATCCATAACATTCCTTTTCAATAACATAAAAAAGTTCCTTTGATACTTGAATAAGAAATTATTCAATACAAAGAAAGTGTGAAAGGAAAAAGAGGGAAGGGACGACCGAGAAAAGTATGGAGTGATCAGATTGAGGCGATTGTGAAAGAATGGGATATACAAAGTGAGCGTAAAAGAAGAAAATGCATGAAAAAGGTGATGGATATAAAGGAATTGAAAGAGGTATGTCAGGATAGGAAAAAATGGAGGCAACTCTGCAGAGGCTCTGGCCACCCCTAGCGGAATGGCGACAGAGTTACAGTTACAGTTACAGTTACAGTTACAGTATTCAATGATTTTATTCCGTCAGAATAAACCCAGTTGTATTTTATTGCACCTATTCACCAACTCCAACTCTCGCAATTTTCCCCCAAACTGAGCGTTATTTTTATTGGTCGAATCAATTATATTTTCCAGAGCATTTAAAGAAAGATTCAATTCCACAGCCTCCTAATTAATTTCACGAGGCTTTGCTGAAAGTTCCCACCCCCTCCCCTTCCACCCAGCCCTTTGTAACGACCTCCCATTGCCACTCTCTCCCACCCCCTCTGAACCACCGTCTGGATAACAGAGTCGGTAATCCAACAGGGATTTCAGGCAAGTTTCAAATGCCAAACAAATTAATAAATTTCTGCGTCCACAACAAACGAAGCTGTCAAACAATGTTCAGAGCGGGTTAGTGGAATAATGTACCTATGCAGCCTAAAGCAGGCATGTCAAACTCAGATGATATTGTGGGCCGCATGATCTGTTTTGTACTACGTTGGAGGCTGCAAAAGATTGAAAGAAAAAAAGATCCATCAAATGAAAATCGTCAACGGGGAGTAGAATGGATTCGATTTAAAAAAAAGGAGCGTCACATTGAAAAGGAGATGATAGAATGTTTCAATGTAAAAATAAAAAGACTCTGCGGGCCGCAAGTTTGGCCTACATATAATATTTTACCAAGAGTCTACAATATCGTACTAGTGGTGGAATCTCAATTTAGACAAATAGCATAGATAGTTGTTGTCGCACTTAATTAATGACAAAACAAAAATCCTAGATTTACTTCGAAGTGACACGAAAGACCTTGAAAGACCTTCAAAAGACCTTGAAACTGCAAGGTTGGAACTAGTAAGCTGCCCAAAAATTAAAACCTATAATCTAAGTTGCAAAGATATATTGAAATTCATAGCTTATATTTTATGCATGTCACAAGCAGGCACGTGTTAGTTCGCACTTACACATGCTGCATGTGTACCTACGTACAAAATAAGCCAAACTTCACATGAACATAATGCCACCTTATCCTTAAACCGAAAAAAGTGAACGAATTTATTACAGCATTGGGGGTCAGCCCCATACCAAGCTATTAATCAAGGAGTTATGATCTAATCTAATCTAATCTAAGCTGCAAAGATATATATCATTTAAGATTTATATTAAATGCATTCCCACAAGCAGACATGTATAATTTCGCGCTAGCACATGCCGCATGTGGACCTACAATATAAAAACCCAATCTCAAATGAACATAAGCTCTGCAACTCTTGCCGTCCTTCCCTGAAACAGGGGTGACATTGGCAAAGTGAACCATTTTTTACAGTATGGGTGGTCAGCCGCATACCAACCTATAAGTCAAGGAACAAACATCACAAATTACATTTTTTAAATCAATAAACAATAATATAAACATGGACACAAAAAAAAACTAAATCATAAAACCAATTTCATTTTAATAAACCCTAGCCACCAACATTACAGATCAACCGCCATTGATTCTGGAAATTATTAGAGAATGTCAAAAACTTGCACACAAATGAACAGAAACAGGTTCTTTTGTACACTTACCACTTATTACTTACCAGATATCCTCGTCTGTAATAACTTCCACAAAGAATTCACGCAGTATAACTATCGTGAATGTGGCCGAGTGAGCCAAGACTAAATTCTGGAAGGTGGTTAATATAAGCCCTTAATTACTTTCAGCAACTCTCCCACTGAGTCGATAACATATTTTATCCCCTTATTGGTTTTTCCAACTTTTTCTATCCCCGAAAAAAACAGGAAAAAATAATTAGTTTCCACGAACTCATTTAAAAAATATCCTAGGATTTTCTCTCTCTTAGTTGTTTTTCGATCCTATTATTTTATTTTATTTACCTCTAACGTATACTTTTTTCAATGAGCAACCAATGAAGTCCGCTCATTTGGCATAGACAAAAATGGTGACATCACCGGGCTACTAAAGCGAAAGCTAATCATTTTTTTGTTTCTTAGTTACTTAGGAGGTAGAACTAATTAACGTAGATGTGTGGCATTTGCCCGATTTTATTTTATTCGATTTTATTTTTATCTTATTATCCTATTGATGCTGTTTTTTTTACAGACTAGCTTCGTAAAACGTGACTCTAAACGAACTTTTATGAGGGATGATTTCAATTCAACATTACTCTATACCTTGTTCACTTAATCGCTAATGCGTTTTGCAAAAAGGTAGCATGAGTTACAGGGTTTATGTTCATTTAAGGTTTTGGTTTATTTTTTAGTAAGTTTAAGTAAATACACAGAATTTGTGAGTGCAAACTTACACGTGCTTGCTTGTGCATTTATAATGATTCAAGTGATAATATGCATACATTATTTACTCAGATTAGAGGTTATAGATGACCTAATAACTTTTTTGTTAGAATGACTTCCCTTTAACCAAACAAATTTAAAAGCAATTTCAGCATTCCCTTATTAAATATAAACTACAAGTACATTAATTTAAATTTCAGTCAGTTATTCGAAGCATGGTCAAACTAGATTGTAGTTTTGTTGTGATAATTTCGTAACTTGAATTGCCGCCATATTTACATTATGACGTAATCAAAACAAACAAGTTTAAAGTTTTCGGGAAGTTTCAAGATTCCCGGCGCCTCGCCCACGTTATTTCCTCTGTTTGTCATTCTGCGGCATGCATTTTGGTACTTAATACTTGGTACCTGATACTTATTACTTGGTAGTCCCTACTTGATACTTGGAACTTGGTATTCCCTTCTTGATACTTTCTTACTTGATACTCAGTAGGTACTTGGTGCTCGTATTGGATACTTGGTACTTAGTAACTGATACTTAATGCCTGGTATTCCCTACTTAACACTTGGAACTTGGTATTCCCTTCTTGATACTTCATGCTTGATACTCAGTAGATACTTGGTGCTCGTATTGGATACTTGGTACTTGGTAACTGATAATTAATGCCTGGTATTCCCTACTTAACACTTGGATCTTAGTATTCCCTACTTGATACTTGCAACTTGGTATTCCCTTCTTTATACGTCGTACTTGATCCTCAGTAGGTACTTGGTGCTCGTATTGGATACTTGTTACTAAGTAACTGATACTTAATGCCTAGTATTCCTTACTTAATACTTGGATATTGGTATTCCCAACTTGATACCTGTCATACGGTATTCTCGACTTGATTCTTGGCACTCGGTATTCCGTTTTTTTCATACTTTTTCTTGGAAGGTATGTAAGGAAAAGAGGTAAAAAAAGAGGTATGTAAGGATAGGAAAACATGGAGGCAGCTCTGCAGAAGCTCTGGCCACCCCTAGCGGAATGGCGACAGAGTTACATTACATTACATTACATTTCTTGATATTTTGTTCTTGATACCCTGTACTTTGTACCTGATACTTCTATAAAATATACACAGTACTTAGTATTACCTACTTGATACTTTGTACTTGGTATGTAATTCATTTTTTCAAATCACATTTTTTTGCTCTCTACGTTCCGATTGCGAGTGCGTAGCATTAACCATTACACTATTTATTGCTACTGTTTACCTACTTGTTAATTGATTCTTGTTACTGTATACTTACTACCTACTTCCTACTTGGTTCTTGCCCTTCTATTTGTTACATGTTTTGTTACTTTGTATATTGCAAAATGCTACTAAATAATGTAACCTTGCTACTTGCTACTCCGTACTCGGTACTTAATTCTAACTATTTTGTATTCGCTACTAGCTACTTTCAACTTGCTACATTTTACAACAAGCTTAACTTTACCACGCTTTGTTTTTTTTTAAACACAGACTGTTTTACTGTTAAATTAATGAAGCTTAGAGCTTTTAAAGTTTCATGCTTTTATTTCTAGATAAAACTCTGGCTAAAGCTGCAATTATAAACTTAAGTTCTTTTTAACTTTTATGCAACCTTTCACTTTTACGAACAATAAGATTGTCTGCTATTTGTCTTAGTCTAAAAAGCACAAATGTAAGGTCTCCTTTGCTGTAATATTGGGTGTAGGAAAATTGAGCAAGGGAAATGAGGGAGTGAAAAATAATACACTAGGGTTTTATGTCACCTTAAAGAAAGACCAGTGTATAAAAAAATGAGAAAAAAAATGTTTACTTAAATATATGTATGTATTTGTGAAACAATAAGGAATATTGCAAGAATGTTGTTAACTTGCAATACCCTGCGTGTTTCACTACGCCATTTGATCATGTGGAATCATTTTTTCCTCAGGCAAAGGAGGCAGCAACTTTACGCTACAAGAAGGCCAAGATTTTTTATTGTATGTCTACATTTATGTTTTGTAGTTTCGACATTGAGGTTTGCTCAATCCATTTGGAGGGTAATCTATTATTTTTAAAGGTTTATCTAAATCAAATGAGCAATTTAGCTGGAAATGGGGAGCAACTTTTCCACACATTTTTTTTTAATGGCGAAAAACTTGTGCTTTATTTTTATTTTCTACATCCAATTCGTAAAGTGTTATTTGCCCCGATATAATTATGGAGCCAAAGTTCACATTTTGTTTATGAGTTGTATGAACTGGGTTGGAGGTGGCGGGAGAGTGCCTGATTTTGTTTATTATTTAATATTTTGGTAGTTCGTTCCTTATGTAAATCAACGTTTTTTTCAAGCTTTTAGATTTTTTATGACTAGCTACATTCTAAGGACCTGAAATCCATCTTCTCAAGTATTTTCACTGCTGATTTATATGCCGTGTCCCAACTAATGCCGGGTTGTTTGTCTGCAGGGGTGTCTGCGGCGGAATGCACGCGGGGGCGCGGCTGGGCTCCCAGTGGACCACGCGCCGCAAGCAGTGCGTGCAGGGGCCGCTCAGGCGCGCGCACCCCGCCTCGGGCGCCACCTGGAATGTGCAGGTCCCCCATACTCAACACTCCCCACATGATGATGATAATGATGATGAATGATTTTTCCTGTGGTGCCATTTAATGGTGCAGGACCATCTCAAGGGCGCCATGGCTTCTGGAAAAAAAGCAGTGTCTTCAGTCCGTTTCTGAAGGTGGTTGTAGGCTGGTTCGTGTGAACACGCGAATTGTTCAAGGCAACCGGCTGGCAAGGCTTTTGCCTGGCCAGCCTTCTTTTGCCAAGACCCAAATAATTGTCAGTGTTAAATAAAAGTTATTTTTTTGTGTATATTCCTTGGCTCACAGGTTGATATATGGCTGACAACCCATGCTGTAAAAAATGGTTCACTTATGTCCCCCCTGTTTCAGGGAAGATTGGCAAGAGTTGCGGAGTGTATGTTCATTTGAGATTTGGGTTACGTCGTAGGTTCACATGCAGCATGTACAAGCGCGAACTAATACGTGTTTGCTTGTGAAAATGCATATAATGTGAATCCCCAATGTTACATATCTTTGCAACTTAGATTATATTAGATAAGGTTACACCGCTCCGAAACACTGAGCACATTAACAGCAACACTGCTCACAGATCTCAGAGTTGGGGTAGATGGTTTGGAGTATGATCACACTTAGCTCTGATATATACGGTGGCGCAGTGTTTTGTGTAGACTTAAACAAAGCTAAACCTTGTTCTCCACCTTCTCTTCAATTATATTAAGCAAATGAAGCTGATCCGTGATTCTCAGATGATTTCTCCTATTTTGTACATACTTGATAATCGATATTCAATACTCAGTTCTTGATACTTGGTATTCAATACTCAGTTCTTGATACTTGGTAATCAGTGGTTGGTACTTGATACTTAGTACTCAGTACCTGATACTTGGTACTCAGTACTTGGTACTTGATACTTGCTATATAGTACCTGATACTTGGTACTCAATACTTGGTACGTGATACTTAGTACTCTGTACTTGTACTTGTAACTCGTACTTATAAAAGTACTTGGTACCTGATACCTACTGTTATGTTTTGATTAAAAGGTATCTCCAGATGTACCTTCAGGATACTTACATCCGGCTAGCTCTCATCAGCATCACTCTCAGGGCGTGGGGGTCTTTCTTTCGGTTGCTCACTTGTACTTTGGGAAGGGTTTTATAATTAAAAGATAAAGTTAACATGAACAAATAAGGGTTTATTACTGTACTAATATGGGAGGAAAAAGGGGAAATAAGGGATTGGCTAGACCTACAGGTTGTCACTAGAACACTCCCTATTCCGTTGGCTGGAGTTCGAAACGGAAGGCCTGGGGCAGCGCCCCAGGCTAGCGGCGGTTCACAAGGCCGACGCCTTCACACGTTGGAGCCCCTGGGGGGGCGCTCCTATGCCTCTGGTCCACAAGGCGGGTGCCTTGCTGGCAGGAAATCCAAGTAGATGGGAGGGGGGGGAGCTCCATTGTAGTGCCCCCTCTTGCACCGCTTGGTGCTTGGTCGCTAACGTCTTAATCGCTTGGCATCTTGCCGGGAACTAACGATGAACTCAAGAGCGTGGGCCGATTGATTCGCACGGCGCAGTTCGGCCGTTTCCGTGACCGTTCGGCCCACAAACAGACACTGCACACTTCGGGATTGTTTTTTATAATATGTTATTTAAAATAACATAACATTCCCCTTTCTCACAAAAATAAAGAAAGAAAACCAGGAGCAACACAACAGTCTTCACACACAACACCAGGTCTTTGGCCATTAAGAAAATTGAAAATTTTATGGGAACACAAAAAGGAAAAGGGGATTTACAGGAACATCCTTCTGTCCTATCAACACACCAGAAAGAAGGAAGAAGAAAACTGGTGGCTGTGAGAATTATCGATTTGATTTGGGAAATTTCAAGGTGGTTCCAATAACCGACAAGACGCGGATTAAAAGCGATCTTGTAACAAGGCCTTTTTTCTTCACCAAAACATGTCGAAAACTCTAAACAATAAATAATAATCACAGCAATCAAAACATATTTTACACTGGTACTTATTTTAACCAAGTCATAACTCGTTACAGGAGTCGACTATTATATAACAATACGTTCTGAGCTGAATACAAAAAAAATACATACAGAGACAACATCCAAAACTCGCTCAAAATATTTAATTTGTTAGTGCGTAAAATCCACTACGAACTCACTCGAAAAAAGAGTGGAACATTCCATATAAAACATCCTAAAAAGATAATGGAATACACAAACAAAATATTACAAATACACCAGCTCTTTCGAGCCTCAAACACGTCTGTTCTCACAGACATTTTCCCCCTTCGACAAAATGAACAAGGCTTTAAGTGTCATCTTATACACAAAAGTGCATATCAGATCCCAGATTTACGAAACGTAACATCTCAAGAAAATGCGCTCCCTTTTCCAAGAAAAAGGCCAGCATTTCTTCCCCTTACATCAATTTCCACTCAAAGCAGTGATAATTTCATCCCTACATCAACATACCGTGGAAAATCCACACACGGACCTACGAAAGTAGAATCCCGGAAAACGGCTTCCCTTGCCCAAAGGACCACATTTTCCCACTCTTTCTCGGTGGCGCCACTTCATTTTTTAGAAGAATAAAGAAACTTCATTTTTCAATCTTTTTCCAAAGGGTTAATTCGGAAAACCATTGAAATTTTACAAATAAAAAAAACTGTAGAAGATATTTACATAACTAGAAACAAGTGTAGTCAAGAAATCCTAATTCTTACTAAATTACCTATTTGTACACTATAAAACAAAATTTCTCCGATGTTTTTTGAGAACCGTTCAATTTAAATCTCCAAGTGACCCGTATATCAGTCAAACATCGCACAAAAGTGATATGCTATTGGCTTGCAAGAAATAAAACCATCGTAAATATTAAACTTAAATGAATCCTAAGCTACCTTTTTACAAAAATTACAATCCTCTATCGTTTTTTGAGGGTTCTTGGAACGATTTCAATGCTCCCTGACAACACACAAAAGTACCTAAAGCTAATCTATAAATTTATTTACAAAAGGCAGCCAACAGAATAGCCATAGTTCTTAGTAAATTTCTGAAAGGACCTAATCACCAGTTTACCCCGAAAAAAATATATTATTTTAAAATGTTTTTGAGAATAGCACATTAAAAAAAACCAAAATATGGGGAAAAAACATCATGAATTACCAAACACTTAATCCTCACATTAAATAAAATACTTCTGAGAATCCTTTAATGTGGAAAAAAGTTTGTTAAAAGCTTTTATGAAAAAAACATAAAGTGAAAGTTTATTTGCCTAGCAACAAATAATGCATCAATTTCAAGGTAGGTACTTATGTAAAATAAACAAAGCTAGATTTCTGTGAAAAAAAATAAAACAAAATAATGATGCTTTCTCAAATGAATTCTCAAAAATGCATGTACATTTTATTGATATTAAAATTTCACAGAATTTTAAATCGTCAAAGTACATTTACGCAAATGCAAAAAACAAAAAGGAAGCGACCAAAATAGTGTTAGAATCAAAATAGACAGAAATACTAAATGTTGAAGAAAAAATGAAATTTGGCATAAAAAATTAAAATATGACGAGGTTTCTAAGCAAATGATAAAAGATTTAATGATCTATTTTTCAGGCTTCTCAAAGATTGCATGTCAATTTATATTGATATAAAAATTCTATCATAATTTTTAATCGTCAAAAGGACATTACAGCAAAATGCAAAAGCAATCAAAACAAAAACAATTCATTCTAAAATCAAAGCAAGAAAACATATGACGTCATAATGAAAGCAAAAAAAATACACTAAAAAAACAGAGCTTCACAAAACAATTCCCAAAATAAAAGTTCGCAATATCGAAAGAATCCCAGTTGGATGCGCCAGTGTTATGTTTTGATTAAAAGGTATCTCCAGATGTACCTTCAGGATACTTACATCCGGCTAGCTCTCATCAGCATCACTCTCAGGGCGTGGGGGTCTTTCTTTCGGTTGCTCACTTGTACTTTGGGAAGGGTTTTATAATTAAAAGATAAAGTTAACATGAACAAATAAGGGTTTATTACTGTACTAATATGGGAGGAAAAAGGGGAAATAAGGGATTGGCTAGACCTACAGGTTGTCACTAGAACACTCCCTATTCCGTTGGCTGGAGTTCGAAACGGAAGGCCTGGGGCAGCGCCCCAGGCTAGCGGCGGTTCACAAGGCCGACGCCTTCACACGTTGGAGCCCCTGGGGGGGCGCTCCTATGCCTCTGGTCCACAAGGCGGGTGCCTTGCTGGCAGGAAATCCAAGTAGATGGGAGGGGGGGGAGCTCCATTGTAGTGCCCCCTCTTGCACCGCTTGGTGCTTGGTCGCTAACGTCTTAATCGCTTGGCATCTTGCCGGGAACTAACGATGAACTCACGAGCGTGGGCCGATTGATTCGCACGGCGCAGTTCGGCCGTTTCCGTGACCGTTCGGCCCACAAACAGACACTGCACACTTCGGGATTGTTTTTTATAATATGTTATTTAAAATAACATAACACTACTTCACGGATTGTAAGAAAATACCCCGTTATCGTATTTACAGCACATATTATGGACCAAAAATAAAAATATAATTGAAGATTTTTGTAAACCCACATATATACAGAATAATTGTAACCTTTTTTTAAAACCAAATAAAATATCAACATGTTATAATTGAATGTCTAGACTTTTAATTTACTTTTCAATTGCAGTACCTCGAGTAAAAAACATCGCGTCAGGTCCGAACCAGCACAGAAAAATGTATGGAAGATACAATAGCATGCCTAGCGAGTGATTTAGTTTTGATACTTATATTTATACTTCTTGTATATTTCGCGTAGGTGGGAAATTTATGCGATATTTAATGCTTTAAAAGAATTTGTATTTTTTAAATTAAATTTAAAAGTAGTTGTAATTTTTTGGCTTATTTAGAGTGCTCGCCCCTAGGGCTTGTTTAAAATTCAGTTATTTACTTTCACAGATATTAATAAACTTGGCAACTTTAAGAATAAATTTAATTTCGTTAAAAGCTTTCTTCCTTTGACAATACATTAGGTTAATTAAAATATTCATTTCTCAGGATCTCGTGCGGACCTTAGATAAACTTCAAAAGTTGAAACCTCTGTGGAGTGGAAAGCGTTTCACCGTTCTCTAGTTACGCCACTGGCGCGAGTGCTAGAGACACGCTTAGCTGTAGTAGATAGAGGTAGAAGAAGAACCCAGTAGCGTACCTCAAAGAATAAATTTCAACAATTTTTCCTTCACATTTTAATTCCACTTTTTAGTGCCATACGTGTGGGTACAATTCATGTCGATCGACCGTACTTTTAACCTATTTATATTTCGTTGTCTTGACTTATAGATAAGTATGAGGCTGAACACCCACTTGTAATAATTGTTTTACTGTTCCCAATTTCACTCCTGCGTTATGAAATACCAGCAAGAGTTGCAAAGCTAATGTCCAGATTTGTGTATAATTTTGCAAGTAGGTACACATAAAGCATTTCAAAGCGCTTAAAACTTACAAGTAGGTATCTGATTGTGGGCTTATATTAAATATGAATCTTAAATGTTAATCTAGCACCATGTGTAAGTTTGTAGTCACATCTAAAAGCTACATTCACTTCAGATTCTGCAATGCTCAATTGAAATTTCGTGATTTTGTTGAACCATTATCGTAGGTAGATTCTTCAGGCACAATTTCCTTTGATATCTTTCAGTGTTATTCATCTACAGCAAATCCATGACTCAACCATTACCTAACGTGAATTTTCCATACAAAAAAACGATGATTTGTGGATCAGTTATAGATTAAATGCGTTGTGAATAACCCTGTTTGAGTCCTTCTTCCCTCAATCTTACCTTATATAGTAAGCAAATACGCATTGTCTTTTTAATGTTTATCAAAAGTTGCTTACTATAGGTATTTATGGGTTCCTTGACTTTTTGTTTGTTATGAGGTTGACCACCCATACTTAAAAACTGACCCGTTAAAAACGGTTTTTACTGCTTTTGAGCAGCGCTACTGTTGCAAGTTCTAACGACACAACTAGCAATAGTAGAGGTAGAAGAAGATTTCAGTGGCGTACCTCAAAGCCCCTATCGCTGCACACAGACTAGGTCAAGTGAGGAGCTAAAAGCCATTTACCTCCCACCGCAACATGCATGTACTAGTAATTTAATGACCTACTTATCCAAATAAATAGCAATGCATGCTACGCCACTGTATTTTGTGCATTTTATATACTTACATATTAAAATATTTTTTTAAGAGAAAAAAAACACTCATGTGGCATTACAGACTGGTGTGAGTTAAAACATTAACATGCTGCATGTGTACTTACAAAATTAAAACTCAAATTAGCAATACCCGTCGACGTTTTTAGCCTTTCCTTGAAACAGGGTTGACATTGGCCAAAGTGAACTATTTTACGTTTCATAATTTATACTTAAAATAAATTAAGAGTGCAATTAAACAGTTAGAAAAGTTCTCAATGTGTTTTTTCTTTCCGTACAAATATCATTATTTGGGCTGAGAAATTTACTACCCAATTTGTATTGTTTCTCTCTCTTTTGTACGTAATTGCAATACCTCTCTCTTTCAAGATTATTGCATATTTTAACTTTTACATCAACTTTTATTATAATTAATCAAATAAATATACTGTTTTAATTCACTTTTTTATTATTTTATTTTAAATATGTCTAACAGTTTTTGCCTAAAAAGGCATCCTCAGGACAATGACAATGACAATCAAAATTATATAATTATATATTTTATTATAATGTTTGTAAATGGGTTCTATTTATTTAAATCTACGGTTTATTTATTTCAAGCAATTTATTTTATCACTTTCGGTTCAGAGTTACACGTGCACACTATAATTCGACAGCTGAGATATTTCTGAAGCTACATGGAATTTCGTTCCTTATTTTATACTACAAATAAAGATTATTCTCGAAGCATGCAGAATCGCCACCTATAATGCTAGATTTTACCAGAACATTCGACTCAACCACAACACAACTACACAACATCCTGCATATTCGCCACAATAATAATAATGCAGGATGATTTATTTGGTGAGCGTTGTTTTTGTGTGTATCACACTTCAAGAGCCCTCTGAGAGGTTGGTCGTCGCTGTAGAAAGCGCCAATTCTCAAGAAAGACCCAGTTGTTGTAAGGTTGGATGGACCTTTCAGTGACCGGACTTTGGTAATAATATACATTGAAAACGAGTTTTTCAGCTCACGTGTTTTTACTGTTGAGTTTTCTAAACCGTTGCTTGTACGATACTATACAAGTACGAAGTTAAGCTTTGAGCTCAGATATACCAACATACATAAGTGTTTGCAAAAACCCTTTGTGAAATATTGTGATCCTTCCTCTGAGAAGAGCTCAAAGAGCTTCGATTTTTACATACATAAGTATACTATAGCTCAAACGAGTATACTGGAGAGTTGCTTTTCGGAATCTGTTGCTGTGGTCTATTCAATAAAGTTTCGCATATATATTTGCGATGAGCTTCTTCAGCGTGATGTTGTTGTGTTGTTGATGCATCATAAACGCTGAAAGATTTCTTGTATTTGAAAAAAAAAAACAAAATCTAGCTCGCCGTCTTTAAACCAGTTTTAAAACACATTTTTTTTGTTTTTTTTTGTTTTTTGTCTTGAGGCAAACAATCTACTGCCCACTTCGGTTCAAATTTTATAATTTCGTACTTTGTGCCTTATTTCAGTTAACCAAGGTTTGATATGAGTAAGTTCCTTGACTTAAAGGTTAGTATAAGACTGCCTCCATGTTGCAAAAACTTGATTCACTGTTGCCAATGCCACCCCAGTTTCAAGGGAAGGCGCCAGGAGTTGTGAAGTTTATATTCATCCGAGGTTTGGTTTATTTTGTAAGTAGACATGCAGCATGTGTTATCGTGAACCTACATGTGCCTGCTTGATTTGAGCCTTAAGACGTGTCAATGTATCATTGCAACAGCGATTAAAAGTTATTACTTTTAATTTTAAATTACAATATTTTTTTGCTTTGAACTTAAAATTCCCTTGAGTGGAATTTGGCGCTAAGGGATGATTGTTCTACAATCTTTGAGCGTTTTAATTATATTCGTCACGGGAACAATAAAGCGCGCCAATCCATTGTTTGGTTTTGATTTAGATACAAACATTTACCGCCCTTTATGAGGGGACAACAACAGACAGCATCCCCCACTTCAGGTGAATAGTTCTCTTTGTTCCAGGCTTAGCTGGTTGTATTGTTAACTCGGATTTAAATGTCCTACCGTGCTCTACCAGAGCCGGGTCCATGATTTCTAATCTAAGTTGCATACATATCAGTGGCGAAGGGTGCCATACAAGCCGGTTTCAATCGGTTTCCCGTTTAAAATGAGGCAGAAATGATAATAAAGTAGACTGCATGGTTTCAATGGGGGTGAAAATACGTATTGTTTCTTTGGTTTTAAATGTATATTTTTACTTTGTGCCTTTATTTTTTAACTACTTTGTTATATCATTTTAAAGGGGAAGCCGATGGAAACCGGCTTGTATGGCACCCTTCACCACTGATACATATATTTTGAGGCTTTCGTTCCATTCTTATGGGGCATCGATGTACAAAGTAAAAATTCATGACAAATTATTGTTGCTATGATAATGAATTATTTTTCTATTTTTATTTGTAACTATTTTTCGTTTTCCTGAAACAATCATTTCAGCAGTAGGTGCAGCGCTTTAGAGCATTTTCAAACTATCTACATAATTTTGTAATGAAGTTATAACTCTCTGTCCTTACTCTAGCCCTGTGATTTCATATTTTTCCCCCATATTTTAAATTTGCTGAGTTCATTCATTATACATAATAATATGTATCGTGATGAATTTTACTTTTAATCTATAAAAAAAAGTCTAAAAAAAGAATAATCCTGAAATTTGAGATGAGGCCGAGTACGCAATGATTTTTGAATATTATTTCTCATAACACCACAGTCTGCTTTTATTCGAATCGAGTGAACAGACCATTACCCACCAGATGTGGGTAAAACCCCTTACAGACCATCACTCCTGCATGACATTTTTGCACTTCCCCCATAAACACACAACATTCAAGGGGGATCATGGAGCCATGCGAGTGTGTACACAAAAAAAATGCTTGTCAACCATCTGTGGCTGATTCAATCAGTTAAAAGTAAAAATGTCAAGCACGAGCTCTACGCGTTCATATTACTATGGGAAATTAAACCTTCAAATACAACATCAAAGTATCAACAGAGAGAAAATAAAATTGTGTTTTAATTTATTTCAAAACTGTAGCAAACATGAGCCATTGCGCAAGTCTGCAACAGCGTTTAGTAAGCGTGCTTTTGTAGTAGCGGCTCTTAGGGCATGTAATCGACTGCCATTGACTGTCCGTGAGATTATCGACAACAATCACTTCCAGAGACGTCTGAAGATTGATCTGTTAACGGAATGTTTTTGGGCGTCCTTAGGGTGGCAATGTTACAAAACAGTCAATCCTGATTTATCATCGTAAGAATGTCTCTAGAATGAGCAAAACTTCTCTCACACTATTATTTTTTAAAGTGTCACCGCTATCAAACATTGGCGATCATTACTGTAAATTCCGTAGCTCTAATAGGTTTCTTTCCTTTTTATACCATTTCCATAGGTTCCTCCACCTCTATGTGCTTTGGCATTCTTTCATCATTCTCTTTTTGATGATTGTCTTAAGTTTTTAAGGTATTTATTCGACACAAGACTTTCTCGTTGGACATCAGGTCACTGTTTTATAAAAATATAATGCAAAAGACCAAAGAAAAATTAGTAGGTATACTTATCATATTATCTAGATTTTCAGCAGTAACTTTGCGTAAGTTCATTTTAATAGATTAAAACAAAAATTACTTTGTTTTAATTCACATGAGTTTTATTTTTGTTTAACACGACCAGTTTCGGGAGAAGCAGTACCTCTCATCTTCAGGTGTAAATATAAACTAAAATAGAATAACATACACCCCCCCCCCTCCTCCTCCCCTATTGTAATTTAAATCCTTGCTTTGTAATTTTGTATTCTATGTTAGTTTCTATTTACACCGGAAGAAGGGAGGTACTGCTTTTCCCGAAACTGGTCGTGTTAAACAAAAATAAAACTCATGTGAATTAAAACAAAGACATTTTTATTTTAATCTTCATAATGTATACTTATCGTTAAAATCTGATTTCACAAAGTTTATGCACAATCTAACATGCATATAAAAAACATCATTCAAGAATGTTGAATTTCTGTATGTCTTGAATGTGTGTAGAGCGGTATAAGAAATAAAATTTTACCTGAGTTCCAAAAACCTCATAACCGCCCCTGATTTTGAACAAAAGGGATTTTACCTTTGATTTTCATAACACAATACAATCTTGTTAGGTTTGCGTTATTTTATTGAATCTATTAATGCAAACCCCCGCTTAAATAATACAATTTAAATTAAATAAACAAATTTTGCTTGGTTTGTCCTGCTTTTAGGGAACCGCAAACCTTTTGCTGGCATTTTGATCAGTTTTAAATACACACGGTTGTCCAATAATGAAGTTCTTTTTTAATTATACACCTTTCATTTGAGATAACTTTTATTGTAAATTGCGTATTTTGTAATATTAATGATAAAAAATTAAAACCTCGTTTGAAGGCGCATGCACTGGGTAGAGGCAAATATATTTCAAAATTATAAAAAAAAACTTTTGCCTTTAAAATTATACATTATGAAGTTAAATTTCATGAAAAAAAAATGCCTTCCTTATTTTTAGTCATAAATTATGTACCTGTACGGGTTGTTTGCCTCTACCATATTGTGAAAAATATGTCTAGGTATTTTCGCATTCATAAATCCTACCGATCAAAAGAATTATAAGGATAGTCAAAAAAGGTTGAAAGCTAAATTGGTAGAATGCTTGCATTCCATGCCGAGAGCAAGGGTTCGATCTCAAGGTTTACTCAGCCTGGACAAGAAATGAGAACCAGCCCCCCTGGGAGCTGGGAAACCCCCACTTCAACTGGAAGTGGTTGGTGTGAGGCTGGCCCCCTTACCTGTAAAAATAAATAGGTCCCAAATCGCTACATGCGACCCCTTAGGGGATAACGCAGGCAAGAAGTTACACTATATGTGTAGCTTAGTTGCATTATAAACGAAATTTCGATTGACTGTTGGTAGATTGGTAGGATTTCTTTTTGTTTGTAGTCTAGCATAGATTGAACCAATTACTATTTAACCAGTAATTCAAGAAAACAATTTTATCCGTATGTGAAGCATTTTTACATTAACTTTTCATGAATACAATTATAAAATTAAAAACGTCAGCAATATGACATTATAAATTACGATCGTTTGTTTAAATTTTCTTCACTTTTAATCTTTGCCAATTTTCAGCATCATAAACCATTTTTGTTGTCTATTCAGTAAAGGCAAAATTAAAATCATAACAATGCTTTTCTTTTCAGCGCCAAATGGTTCATCCCGCTTTTCACAAAATAAACGTTATGTTGCCTGTTAGTAGACAGCTTAGTACAACGTTTCCGCTTTCTTTTGAAAATCGAGATTTGGGTACAGCCTAAATTTTCCCTTCTGTCCCATATTCCTCCAAAAACGGGGCAATAACCTGATTATTATTATAACAACCTACAAGTTTTCCCAGTATAAAACTTTACGTTTTAGCTCAACCAAAAAAACATGTCCATTAAAATAGCACTCCTTTTGAACGATTTAACTTCCATATATTTTATTTTCTAAAAGACTGAGGTTGTTTGAGGATATTTGAGGTACAGATTTTCACATCAACGAATATCTAACCTGTAAGAAAAATATATTCCTGAATTTAATATTTCCTCGGCAAAGTTTGAATATGATTAATACGCTTTCAAAGGACTTTGATCAATAGATTTTCTCGAAAATTGAAAAGTCAAACCTTCATATTGGAATATAATTTATGACTAAATCATTAAACAGCACGTGTTAGGACTTTATTGAAAATAAGTTGGGAAAGAAAAAAACTCACACCGAATTCGTTTTGCCTTCCATGTTCTTTAAAATATGAGATGCTCGTTTTGTGCCTCTTCATTGAAGACTAGTTATCATCATAAGAATTTTGCAACTTCTATACTACTGCACGAAAGAGTTATCTTCTACCTGTGTAAATCTATTGTATGGCAATAAATAAAACAGTAGTATATTCTCTTTTGACCAGAAATCCGTCGTACCTCAATCCTTCCCTGTATAATGACATACTTATCTTTCTATATAATCTACAATCTAAGTTGCAAACACGTATTGTCATTTTAGGAGCATATTTAATGCATGCCTACACGAAGTTCGTGCTTACACATGCTGTATGCGTACATACAAAATAAGCGAAATTTCGACAGAACATGAGCCTTGTCAATCCTGTCGCCATTCTTTGAAATAGAAGGTAGCATTAGGAAACGTGAACCAAGTTTTTACAGCATGTGGGTCAGCCTCTATACTTATACTTATAAAATAATAAATAAAATAACCAAAACCCAAATGAACACAAACTCTACAAGTCACATAGACTTTCTCCGAATGCTTAAAGAAATGACAGACTTGGGGTTTTACAGAAAATGATGGATTTTAAATTATTAAGTCTTTGTGGGCGACGTAAAGTTCAAGGCACTTAACATTTTTCTCTGACGGCTTTTCGGATTTTCTCCCACAGCCTCGCAGCGTCCAATCCATCTTTATTGGAATTTGTCGGTGGAAAGACTGAGTCGTCAGTGGAAACGAAAGTCTTTGAGAATACTCATAAACGTAATCTTGCGGAGTAATACTGACTTCTATAATATTGCTATTGCCTGCCTTGTCGTGTTAACCCCGATCACAGTATGCTAGTTTCAAGTTTGGCTTCGTCAGCGAACTCTTTTGCTGGTCTCATTTTTATTACAATGCACGTTTTTCTCAACAAAAGCCACTTTTTATTTATCCAAATGCACGTTTTACCCATCAAAATAAATGTTCTCACTCAAAAATTACGTTTACGCAAAATTTCAATTATCCTCATGTCGCAAAATCATTTAAAAAAATACGTTTTACTTACTGATATATTGACAAATCTCACATTTTACTTACATCAAATCATGTGTAACTCACGCAAAGGCACGTTTAATTATTCAAAATTCACATTTTACTCACCTAAAATCACATTTTACACACTTAAATTTACGTCTTACTCACCTTAATTCAAGTTTTACTCACCGAATTCACATTGAAAAAATCCTCGCTCGCTAAAAATACCACTTTTAAGCCGAAGGATTTAAGAGTGTCATTCAGAATGGTATATATCTACTTAGAGGACATTCACTTTGTTGGTTTTATGTCGTCACTTGAGAAGCTACTGGAGGAATCGTAAATGCTAGAAGGTAATATGGGATCTGCAATAAAAGGAGCTAGAGGTCTAACAGATGCTGCAATTTACTTTATTTTCCAAGAAACCTCTTAGAAATAGAATGAATATAAGTAAAATCTTGAAACTGTTAAGCTGCAAAACGCAAAAAAAAAATTACGTTTAAAAAAAATAAGAATAAAACCAATGCAAAACTACATAACATGCGTAGGTTATTTTCTGTTTAAAATTGCCTTATGTTATTTCCTCGTAATTATTTATAATCTAAGTTAAAAAGATATTTAAACAGTTAAATTTCAAAAATAGATCATGCATTATGATATTGTTATGTAAATAGTACTTAGGTATAAACAAAATAAATAAATATTTTTCAGGGTTTGGTGGTTTACACAGTGAAAGTCCATTGTATAATTAATCAAATAAATATACTGTTTTAATTCACTTTTTTATTATTTTATTTTAAATATGTCTAACAGTTTTCGGCTAAAAAGGCATCCTCAGGACAATGACAATGACAATCAAATTTTTTATTGTCATTGTCATTGTCCTGAGGATGCCTTTTTAGGCGAAAACTGTTAGACATATTTAAAATAAAATAATAAAAAAGTGAATTAAAACAGTATATTTATTTGATTAATTAAAATAAATAAATTTTAATAACTAAATAAAAAAAATAGGGTAGGTGCATATACATAGATTCTAGCTGTAGGATGAATCATTATTAAGTAGGTACCTAGAGTAAGAAAATATTATATAAGTAATAATTGTATTGGAAGCTTTTGGAATATCATAGACGTTTCCAGGCGAATTTAAGCCTAGAACGTTTGATTGTAATAGCTATAAAAGGCGTGAATCGCCTGCAAGCAGTTCAGTCTCTCCAAGTGTTAGTAGCCGTTACAGGCCAAGTCAGCGAAAGTCAACCATACAAGTGATTTGTAAACTAATTGTGAGAAAAAATAAATTAATCTCCGGCAGTTTAAATCAAGAAGACCAATATTTTTAATTTTAAAAACATTAGAACCCTAAAAACACTAAAATATTGTTTTATTAGACCCTCACAATTGAAGTTCTCGCTATGTTTTACTAGGGGTACAGGCAATTGTGTCAAACTAGTAAGGATGTGAGAGCAGAAAATGGAAGAGGAGGGTATCCGAACATATGAAACTGTCAACATGAAACGTGCAGCCTCCCATCTAGTTTAGTAAAGTCTACGCACGCTCCTGTTCTCGAGGGAAATTAGGTGATATTTTTTAAAGGGTTGAAAAGCTCTACGATGAAAAATGTTGAGACGGCGGGGCTATAAATTGAAGGCAAAAAAATAATAGTGAAAGATGGAGGCTTAGCTAGTCTTCGAGGCTTGCAAGTGATGATTTACCGGCTCGGAAAAATCGTAGCTAGTTTTTAGAACAGACAATGTTTAATCATTTGACCGGTCCGTAGCTCAGTGGTAACACTGCGGACTCTGAATGGGAAGGTTGTGGGTTCGAATCCCGGCGGAGCACAAAAAATATACCATTTATATTTTCAAATTTGCTCTTCGCTGGGTTGAAAAATTCATAAACCTTTACCAATGACCGGTCACCAAAGGTCCATCCAGCCTTACAGCAACTGGGTCTTGCTTGAGTATTGGCGCTTTGTAGCGACGACCAAGCTCGTACACCTCTGCGGCACTACAACAAGTGGCATAGACCCCTAGAGTCTCTAGAATCTAGGGAGTCTCCCGCACAGGATTTCTTAAAAAAAAAAAAAAAAAAATCAATGCATTACAGTCTAACTTCTTCCCACGTTTTTCCCAAATGGGTAGCACGTGGCGAGTAGAACCTATTTATTTTTACACGTAAGGGGGCTGGCCTTACGCCAACCACTTCAGTTGAAATTATATTACCTTTGAAGTTATATTATCACTCGTTATATTACCATAGACCGTTGTCTTTTGACGTTGGATATTTCGCAATGTATTCTGTACCATAATTAAATCTAATTATATCTAGAAAAATTTTTTTTTTTTTTAGCATTCATGGGTGTCTTCAGGTGCTACATATTTTTTTCCTAGATAATTAATTAATCGGGAAAGTCCGTTGTACATATATACCTCTCCGATGCTTGTTTGGCCTCTTGAAGTGTATGAATTGGATTAATATACTTTAAATGTAGGTACTAGGTATACCAAAGAACCTGTCATGATAATATACAATCTCAGTTGCAAAGATATAATTCATATTTAAAATTCATATTAAATGCATGCCCACACGCAGACACGTGTAAGTTCTCGCTCACAAATTCTGCATGTGTATACCTATAAATTCAAATCCAAACCTTAAATGAACATAAGCCCTGCAACTTTTGAGACCTTCCCTAAAAACAGGGGTGAAAGTGAAACATTTTTTTAGCATTGGTGGTCAGCCTCATACGAAACTATAAGTCAAGGAATACATAAAATAAAGTCTTAATGCCTAAAAAAACTAATTTAGCTTCAAAATGAGAATCAGACAGCTCACAGCTATTTTTGAAAAAAAAACTTAATATTAAAGTAAGCCGAGAGTTCTAAGCCTATTTACTTACGATTTGAGAAAGGAAAAATTAACGTCTTTTCACATAACCGCTCAGATATTTTATCACACATTTTATGTTTCATTTCATAGGATAATAAATGCCGTAATAACCGAACAACATCGGATACAGTCGGGTCGTTAATCACTGTTTTATTGAACGAGAAGAAAATGATCAATAGGAAAGATTCTCAGTATTGGTAGAAAATATATTACATTCTCTAATCCAAAATATATAATAATTAGACTTGGTGTAAATACATATCTAAATCTAAGCTGCAAAGATATGTATCATTTGAGATTCATATTAAATGCATTCCCATAAGCAGACATGCATAATTTCGCGCTTACACATGCCGTATGTGGACCTACAATATAAAAAACCCAATCTCAAATGAACATAAGCCCTGCAACTCTTGCCGACCTTCCCTGAAGCAGGGGTGACATTGGCAAAGTGAACCATTTTTTACAGTATGGGTACATACAACCCACATAAATCTAAATCTAAGCTGCAAAGATATATATAATATCATTTAAGATGCATATTAAACGCATACCCACAAGTAGACATGTATAAGTTCGCGCTAACACACGCATGTGGACCTACAAAATAAAAACCAATCTCAAATGAACATTAGCCCCGCAACTCTTGCCGACCTTCCCTGAAACAGAGATAACATTGGCAAAGTAAATCTAAATCTAAGTTGCAAAGATATGTATCATTTGAGATTCATATTAAATGCATTCCCATAAGCAGACATGCATAATTTCGCGCTTACACATGCCGTATGTGGACCTACAATATAAAAAACCCAATCTCAAATGAACATAAGCCCTGCAACTCTTGCCGACCTTCCCTGAAGCAGGGGTGGCATTGGCAAAGTGAACCATTTTATACAGCATGTATGGTCAGCCGCATACCAACCTATCAGTCAAGGAATCATTAGGCTTGATTAAGAAATATAGTTATTTTGATGCAGGTGACGTCATTGTTTTCAGCTTGCCTTTCACAAGATGTTGACGTGTTGTGTTTGTTGTTGCAGGTTGTTCGCGGCAAGGTGACGTCACGCTGTCTATGGCATGCGTGTCGCGCTCTCTCTCTGGGACTGTTGCTGATGGTCCTAGGAGCGGCCATGGCTACTATAGGTAAGATAATCAAATCTAATCTGATATATTTCAATAAAATATAAAGTGAACAGGAATGAGAAGTTCTCATAGTTTTGATATCGACTGCAAATGGTTGAATGTGAGCCGTTCTACGAGTTGCCCTTGTTGTGACGAGAGGAGGGGGTATAAGTGAGGATATTTCATCAGAACAGGCATTATAGTACTCGTACCTATAGAAGAGACTAATCATTTCAACTTTCCTTCTGTGCTCGAGAGAATGTAGGTTGGCTAGGAGAGTAGGATCATCAATCTGAGTGAAACATCTTCAATGATTTTGAATGAATCTTTAAATTTATTTTAATTAACTCCTTGATTGACTTTTCAACATGCTTCCACATCAACACATGTGTAATAAAATTAATTAGCTCCATGGATTTAGTTTTCAAATAAACAATCATGCAAGATGGCTTCTCTTTGATCCAGTCTCGTCTAAAAATAAATGGCTAAATAATCCCTAGCTGGCTCAAGTTGCGGCACTTTTAGGTTGGTCCCTAGTCCCTTTGGATTAGTCTCTAGCAGGGATGTTGTGGATATCCAAATTCGTAACCGAAACTATCGGTTATCTAAATAAAGAAAATATCTATGTCCGCGATCGAACCCGATATAAAAGTTCCTATAATTATTACTAAGTACTCTTAAATGAATGATTGTAAAACCAAATGACAACCTATAAATAAAGTCAAACAACTTCTTTGTATTATCTAATCTAATCTAAGTTGCAAAGATATGTAACATTGGGGATTCACATTACATGCATTCTCATAAGCAGACACGTACAAGTTCGCGCTTGAGCATGCCGCATGTGAACCTACAACATAAAAACCAAATCTCAAATGGGCATACACCCTGCAACTCCTGCCGACCTTCCCTGAAACAGGGGTGGCATTGACAAAATGAACCATTTTCTACAGCATGGGTGGTCAGCCGCATACCAACGTATAAGTCAAGGATGATTTTATAATTCTGTAAAAAAAACTTCTTCAACGTGTTCAACGGATATCCAAAATAATTTCGTATGCATTTACTTGACCGGTCCGTAGCTCAGTGGTAGCACTGCGGACTCTGAATGGGAAGGTTGTGGGTTCGAATCCCGGCGGAGCACAAAAAATATACCATTTATATTTTCAAATTTGCTCTTCGCTGGGATGAAAAATTCATAAACCTTTACCAATGACCGGTCACCAAAGGTCCATCCAGCCTTACAGCAACTGGGTCTTGCTTGAGTATTGTCGCTTTGTAGCGACGACCAAGCTCGTACACCTCTGCGGCACTACAACAAGTGTCATAGACCCCTAGAGTCTCTAGAATCTAGGGAGTCTTCCGCACAGGATTTCTTAAAAAAAGAAAAAAAAACATACGAAACCGAAATAATATTATGATTACCTTATATTACATATCCATATCCATATTCGAAACTTCATCTCCATAACATCCCTAGTCCCTAGTCCCTTTAGATTAGTCTCTAGGCCCTTTTATATAAATCCCTTTTGCCGTTTGGGCCTGGCGTGAATTGCGTTTGACAGCTCATGTATTATTGAATCAACATGGGTTCGGACCAGACCTGTCAGTTTCAATTTACACCCGAAATATTTCAGCTTTGGGCAACGCCGGCAGAAGCGCAACTACTGTCTACAGCGGAGAGTAATTAAGATCATACAAGTTTAATTACATACTGTATTTCAGTGGTGTATCTCTAATATATTTCATAAACGACACGCAACTACGCAACTAAGCTACACATACAGGGTAACTTCTTGCCTGCGTTATCCCCGAAGAGGTCGCATGTGGTGATTCGAGACCTATTTATTTTTACGGGTAAGGGGGCCGGCCTCACACCAACCACTTTCAGTTGAATTGGGGGTTTCCCAGCTCCCGGGAGGGCTGGTTCTCATTTCTTGTGAAGGCTGAGTAAGCCTTGAGATCGAACCATTGCTCTCGGCATGGAATGCAAGCATTCTACCAATTGAGCTATCGCCCTTTTTACGAGCTTGGTTGTCGTCGCTACAAAGCGCCAATTCTCAAGCAAGACCCAGTTGCTGTAAGGCTGGATGGACCTTTGGTGACCGGTCATTGGTAAAGGTTTATGAATATTTCAACCCAGCAAAGAGCAAATTTGAAAATATAAATAGTATTTTTTTGTGCTCCGCTGGGATTCGAACCTACAACCTTCCGTTCAGAGTTCGAAGTGTTACCACGGAACTACGTACCGGTCAATAGCTTATGGAAAATTTAAATGAGCAACTTATTTCAAAACAATGATGTCAAACTTACACATTTCCAGTTCAGCATTTCAAAGCTAGAAAAAGGCTAACGCAGAACTTTTTGTCTTAAATACTTTTCTCGGGATTGAAAATTCTTTCTCTTGTTCTGTTACAGGTTATCTTCCATTTGTTACTGTTTCATCATATTACTGATAGTAGGTACTAATACCTAAATTGTCTCTTATTTGCGTTTCTGATACTGATCTTGTTTTTGTACTTTATATCAGCTGTAGGTACTGATACTGATTTCTTATAGTTTCGCTACTCAAATTGTCTCATTCCTTTTTACTATGGGTTCTTTGACTAATATGTTGATATGAGACTGACCCTCCCATGCTGTAAAAACTTGGTTCACTTTTGCTAATGACATCCCGGTTTGAGGGACAAGCGGCAGGAGTTGCAAAGTTCAAAACTCGCATGAAAAAAATGTTCATGTGAGTTTTGAAGATTGATTTACTTTGTAGGTATGTATACATGTAGCATGTGTAAGCACGAACTTACATGTGCCTGCTTTTGAGCGTGCATTAAATATCTTTCCAAGTTAGATTATAGATTGAGATGAAATGTGAGGACGTCCAAGGCTCACCCGTTAATGAAATTTTCTCAGTTTTATTTATCATCTAAAAAAGTATATTACAACAACGCCTCTGTCTTTTAGCTATGACAGAGATTAATGATCATCAACTAGTGATGAATTCTGCGTCACTATTCCGCAATCTGCTTTTGGCGTCAGCGTCAAAAAGACACGCTGCCATTATGCGTCAACTGAAAAAGAAATGACGCCAAAACTCATCTCCATGAAGTAGAAATCGCTTGAGGGGAAAACGAGAAAAGTTTGCAGCTATCAGTCATTCCTCTTCAACGAAGCCTTTTCTTAGATAGAAGATAAGGATTTTCTTATTTAGGCGAACAAAAGTTTTTAAATCCACGTTCTATCTTTATTCCATCGCAACTTTCATGAAAAAAAAAAATGAATAGTATTACAGTATATAATATATTGTTACGAATGTGTAGTTGTGCGTTATGTTTGTCTGTGTGAGTTAATAATAAAGTCTGTGAAGTCCCTCTAGACGTAAATAGATTTTAGTTACCTATAAGGATAATAATTTGTTCGAGATTGCTCGAGTGTTTGGTCGGATGTTCTAGTAAAGTCGCGCATGTAACGGTTCTCAATGATTCGAGAATGACCCTTATTCTCACTACAAAATAATGACCAAAACTCTCTGTTCTTCAGAACTCAACTGACCATTGTATTGTGCAAGTGTAATGTGACTCTGTGTCTGAAGCGAATCTGAAATAAATTGTGTAAAATAAATCACCGCTGTTTTCAATAGATTGAACCCGCGTAAAAACATATCAATATAATTAAAGTTACTTGTAAACATTTTTAGATTGCAAGAGAGGAAAATTCTAGGTCAGGTTATGTGGTCTACACATTTCAAAAAATACAAATTTCATAAAAAAACATTTCCTTAAAAACAAAAACTTAAATGTATGTGATATTGCGGTTTCCAAACACAGACAAAAAACAAAAACAAATTCTTCAGGGAAACTACGCATTTCACATTTTCAGGCAATTTCTCAATTTTGTTTGTGATCCATTATTCAAGCGTTTAGGCACCACCTCCCATTCTATTATCGTCCAATACCCCAAATACAAAACCTGACGCTCAAATTTTACAACAACGTTCCACCAAAAATATATGTAAACAAAAGCGCTTACTAGGAGGCTCTGTTTTAGTTTCCATACATTTTTATCTGTTGTTTAATAATATTTTTTAGTACCTACTACTATAATTATGGTCCCTTGTCCCATCTAAAAGAAAACGCAATATATCTAAGCTTTAAGTTTTTGCTCCAAGATGGCGCTTTCCCAACAACTGTTGCTGGAACTTTTAACAACGACCCATCAGCACTTTTCGTTCCGCAACATACTTTTTCTTTACTTTCTTTCTTGTTGTTCACTCGCCTTCTTTATTTTTTTATCTGTCCCATTTCTTTCCTTACTCAATGCTGCTATAACATCACTCTAATAGCTTGGATGAGGAAATAAAAATACTAAAAGAAAAACATAAATATCTACTTAAAAACTTTCGCCGCTTATTGTATTAAAATTTAGTACTTACAAGTATTGAGAATATTGACAATCAGGAATCTAATACCTATCTATTTTATTTCTAGTGTGATTGATTCAACGAACTATTTAATTATCTATGTAAGTTGTAAAGATTGATTGAAATGTAATAATATACTCTACATGTAAATTCACGCTTACGCGTGCTACTTAGAAAATAAAAACCCCATTGTCAAATGGTATGAGGCTGACCCCTCTAGGTAGATACTGTAAAAAATGGTTAACTTTACCAATGTCACCCTGTTTCAGAAAAGGTCGGCAAGAGTTGCAGGGCTCATGTTTATTTGATTTTGTTTTTATATTGTAAGTCCACATGCGGCATGTGCAAGCGCGAACTTTGACGTGTCTGCTTATATGAAAACTTCTTTCTCTTTAAGATTTGCAACTTAGATTAACTTACATAAATATTCTTAGCTACAAATTAATCATTCAAATAATTTATTTACCATTTTTAGGTTACTACGCGGACCAATTATCGGTAGGACAAGAAGTTCGAGGTAACGCCACTGTCAGAGTCAAGAACGAGTCAAGAGGATTTCATCTCAATAACCTCTCATATGCTGGACCAATCGTCATGGGTGTAGGAGGTGACTATTTTTCATAATTTTATATTCTAAAAATCTACCAAAAGTTAAAAAAAATCTTATGTATATGGTATATATCTCACTAACTGCATCCCGTATACAAAACATTGAGTAAAATTCCCTCGATCGCGTAATAATAGAAAAATATATCGAGGAAAAAACAGCTCCTCTAGAGACTGGTTTAGTTTTTATACATGTTTTGCTATTAATTACAGTTTACACGATCGAAGGGACAATGGGCAATGTTTCATACTTAGGATATAATACCGTTTAGTAGAACAATATTATCAGGTGTATCAGCATCTAGCGGCCGTCTTAAGAACTAACTTAAAAATGGCGTTACTTTCCATAAAAACTGATTTCCCAAAATTATATGAAGTTAAAATGCCGGAAAAAATATTTGAATGTTTTTCCTGCATGTAATTTATTAAAATAAAACGATCTAAAAAAAGCAAAACGAATGCCCCCAGAGAGAATTGAACTCTCGACCCCTGGTTTACAAGACCAGTGCTCTGCCCCTGAGCTATGGAGGCTGATGCACGGAGCGCGGAAATAACTATTTACAAATTGAGACATGAATGAATACTATAATTTCATGTTTCATGTGGATAATTTCTTATTTATTCAGCTTGTACATGAATACCCCAAGTAGCTAATAAACATCGGATAAATTCCCTCGATCGTGTAAATCGAAAAAATATGAAAACTAAATAACTCACCAGGAGTGCTGTTTTATTTTCCATACATGTAATTAAGGAACAATGATGTTTACGCAGTTTTATATGAGGGAAATATAGTTAGTTATTATTAATTACTAATTGACTTTTTTTTTTTATTGTTTACATGAAAACCCGAAAAATATGAAAAACCTGAATCCAATTACAAGCCTTCATAGCTCAGAGGCAGAGCACTGGTCTTGTAAACCAGGGGTCGAGAGTTCAATTCTCTCTGGAGGCATTCATTTTTTGCTAATTTATATTTTTTTATTAATTGCTTGTTTCAAAAATATTATTTTGTATTCCGAATGGCTTTAAAAAATATCTATTGACTAGAACAATTGAGTCAATACATTTCGAATTTCCCATGACGCGGCGGGATGATGTCACAACTCAGTCTGAGCTCTAAGGAAACTTCTTCTTCTATTAGTGCCACTTCCATCAAAGGCTGGCGATCTTCATATCACGGCTATTTTTATACGAAAGTTAGAAGACAAGTTTGAAATACACTTTTGGTGCTTTTGCCAGCGCTTAGATCTAGGTTGACATTTAACTAGATTATTATTTTACTTTTTTGCTATAGTCACCCGACTGCATCCGACTGTATAATTTTTTTCTCGGCGAGCAAACGTCAGTCTTACAATATGTAACTGCCGTCCTTAGCAACCATGAACAAAATATTTATAAGTCTTTTCTCTAGTAGGTAACCCAGCCGGGTGACGACACAATCTTGTCTTTGTCCATTTACTTGCTGTCCTCATTCGTTGTTTTCCGCCATGACATTTCAGGGTTCATAGTCGTCGCAGCTTGCGTCATGACCTTCGAAGCCCGTGATTCGGCAGCCAAGGTCATGCCGGCCCGCTACAAATCTAGCGGAGGAGGAAGTGGTGGAGTGCGCGCCAAACCTCCTCCCAGGAGATCTGCAGCATCACAAACTTCGAGAGGTGGAAGTGGCATTCACGGTCAGCCACATCTGTCCTGGGACCACCATCTTGGACTGTATCGAACTGACAGCAACATTTCCCACGACCGCAGAGCTCTGACACATGCCTTCATGCAGTTCTCCAAAAATTTGGGGTTTGTGATAATAATCGAAATAACAAGAAAAAGAAACAAAAAGAAAATATAATGGCGTTTCAGTTGCTGCATAAGTTGCTGCAGTTGCTGTTACGTATATAGGTACTTAGAGAAGCCACTCTATAGCTTTGAGGTAGGTACGTACTTCGAAACCCCCTTCTCCGTCTTTCTTGCTTCGCTGCCTCAACAAGTACCTATTCGGACTTTGATCTTGTATGCATGTGTGTATAAACACGCGACAGGCGGGTACACCCACACCACTATATTCATATATTATTATCTGCCCTGATATTATTAATAAATATTATTATTATTGCTAAAGCTGTCAAAATAAAACGATTAGATTTTGCACAATATTTATTTATTCAAAAAAGATTAGTCATACAATCACAAAAATATAGGTACACTGTGCAAAGAAAAAAAATAATAAAAAACACAAATGATATGGAAAAAATAAACTAAGTAGGTAGATAAACAATCAAATAGGCACCTGCCAGAGAAGATAATATTGTCAAGGACACTGGCATTCTGTATCTGTATTTCTTGCAAAAGTTTTGGATCCCTGATGATTGTCCTGATGATGGTCTGAGGACTGGAAGTGTTTATAATATGAAATCTATACACTTTACTTTCACTTCCTTCGGCTCATCAGCCTTAAAGGATCCAGGGACTCCTGCACCACAATCCTCCAGGACTCTGCCTTGTGCTGCTTCCCTCCATGGTCCCCACAGATGGTCCCCTCACTCCCAAAACTTTGGCGTCAGCTTCGAAGTTCTCTGCCCACCGCATCCTCGTCTACGTGGTTAACACCTGAGGGGGCACCATCCAAGACAGTTCTGATGATCCTGGAGTCTTCTGCACGTGCTACATTTCCGGACACTGGAGTCTTCTTGATTTCATTAATCTCTACACTCTCTTCAATTGCAGTGAAAATATAACAGTTAATTTCAAATACGCTTGACGCATTGACGTTCACAGAGTTGACGTGAGTTGACGTTTGAGACGATCGACGGCGTCTAACAGGCTGGTGCTAAGCACAGTTCAACCATCATTAAATATATATTTATTAATCAGTTTTTTTATAAAAAAAACCAGTAATTTAATAAATAATAAACAATACAAAGTTAATTAACACTTAAACTCTTTTTTTAAATGAATAACAGTAGGTAAATATAAATCATTCTTTCAATTTTATTTACGCTCATTCTGATTTCAGTTAAAAAAAACCACCTCTTCTCCTTCCTCCTTACTCCTTCCCATTGTGCCCAAGTATGTCCACACCCAAGATGGATTCCAATATGGCTACCGATATTATAAAACAAGGTTACCAGTAGCAAAATACTAGTTAACGGGGTCTGCTGTTACTTTTTGTTTTTTCATTACTGCCAACTCAGCAAAAAATAATACTTTAGTTGTTCTTTTTTTGAAAAATGAAAAACCGAACCATTTATAACGTTTTTTTACCTACCAATAATTTTAGCAGTACACTGCCATTTGCGCGTGTTTTTTTTACTTTTTGACGCCAATAACCATTTGTGGACAAGAAAAAAAAATCTTGTTTGTATTCAGTATTTTGTCTCATTGCTTCTTTGAAAAAACATTTTTTTATAAATTCAGTTTTATTTATTTTTCGCTCAAACATTTTTGCCATTTTTTTGTTATTCAAAAACAGGTAATTCAAAAGAATTCCATTTTCTGCCATCTATGGTAGTATATTTCAAACAACAAAAGCTCTGTCAAAAAGCTTTTTCAATATACCAGGAGATGGCGCTGCCTTGTGTATTTTTCAATGAATATTCAATACATTTTCTAATGATTTTACCCATTTTACCACAAATCTTCATCTTACTGCAAACACTCCAGCCTAAATATTAGGAAAAAATATATAAGCCTCAAAATGCCTAAATATCATTCATCAATGATTATTAAATTAGAAAATTGAGTAAACTTACCTACTATTCATCAGAAAGTTTCATAGCTGGCTAATTTTACCAACTAAGCTTACCTCGTATCCGTATGTGGATACATAGCTATCAGTTTGTGGGTTTTCCATTATACTGACGTTTCATCTTCAACTATGAACTATGTGTAACATCATCAGAGTGTGTTTTCAGACTTATTATCCATTTTAGTTGTTCGGAGCCCCCACTGACGCAGCGCTTGCCTCCGCGGGGCTCCTCCGCCCGCCTGGGTCCCTCCCCTTCCCGCCACGCCCCCCGGATGCTCCGCAGATCTGGCAGCGAGCCTGAGCTGGTGTGCGCTCGTCCTGCTGCTACCACTGCCGCGGCCCCTGTCCGCACAGCACGTAGACCAACGCGCCTCTTGCAGAAACCTAGCCTCACAAGGCAGGCACTCTCTGTGGACGAGACGCATGCTCGGTGCACCAGGTAATATATCTATTATCTATAATCTAAGCTGCAAAGATATGTTATCATGTAAGGCTCATATTAAATGTATGCCCACAGACAGGCATATTATGTAGATTTGCGCCTAAGCATTCTGCATGTGCGTATACAAAAAAAAACTCATTTGAACATAAACATTGCAACTCCTGCTGCCTTTCCCTGAAACAGGCTGGCATTGGCAGAAGTGAACCAACTTTTACAGCACAAGGGGTCAGCGTCATAGATACCTATCAGTCAAGGAGCAATGAAACTTTATTTTATAATAGTAATATTCAGGGGCGTACCCAGGATCAAATCTAGGGGAGGGCAGGTTTTGGAAAATTGAAGATCGTCGTCACCAAAATATATCGCCGACGGCGGGGGGGGTGGGGGACTCCCATATATATATGTATAGGCACGAAATTTCCTCTAGGGGGGTCAAGACATGATCAAATAATGGTCATTTTAGCAATTGCAATACAATTTCATAACAATTTTGGATTATTTAGGTTACTTTTTCTCTTCCAGGGGGGGGCAGCTGCCCCCCCCCTAAAAAGAAGCATTTCTGCTCTTAAAAACTCATTTACACAATTACAGATACAGCCGTGAGTCGCTGTGTGGCTCTCAAGGCTCCATGGCCTTAGACCTACACGGTCCTGCGCTGGGGGCTGTGACGCTGCGGGTGAGGGACAGATCCCGCGCCCCGTCAGCTGCTGCTGTTCCTGGAGGTAGTCGTCCGAGGCACCACCCTCCTGTGCTGAGGTCCGACACAGCTCGCAGACACATGCTGGCCCGGCAGCGGCAGATAGATGACGAGGAACATAACGGTAAGGAATAATTACCAGTAGGTATAACAAAAGTATGGTAAAATTCAAACTGGAGCTACGTTCATTTAACATATTTACAAATAATAATTAACTGAAAAGATTAATTACACTTTACCGATATTAAGAGTAGACAAACCGCTATGAGAGAACATACATTATTCTCGATTTTTCGTTGGCACCGTAACCAACGTCTTCAGGAGGCACCCTATCTGCACAATAATCTTTCAGGTCATCGTCAATCGCTGTGAAGAAAGACAACCTCCTGAACACATTGAGAATAATATACATTATCCCATCTAATATCCAAAAAGTGTAATTCATGTTTAATTATAATATGTAAAAAAATGCTTCTATTACCAATATGTTACTAGACAAACTGCTTTGAAATTATTATGAAAAAAAGAATTTTTCCAAATCCATGTTTTTTTACTATTCTTCTGCTTTCAATATATATTTTTTTAATCAGAAAGAGTTGTGGACTTTTTTAATGAGGACAATAAAGGGCATTTTTCCATAAATAACTTTATTGTTCTCAAGTACTTTTTGTTTATTTTCATAAAACATCATTCTAAAAAGATTCATGCCCAGTTGCAGCTTAGTTTGCTTTCTTGTTAATACATCTTTATGCTTTTCTGCCAGGTATTCCTTTTTTCTGCATGTCTTAATCAAATTTAATAGCCCAGTTTAAGACAAATATTATGATAAATCTTCATATATCAGAACTGCTCACTTTTTGTTATCTTATCTTGTTACCTACATCTTTTCCTCAAAATGTGTGCCAAATGAATTAAATTGCTGAATCTAATATTCTCATTGGTGTTTTATTCATTCACTATCACCCAAATATATCTGTTGCATAAATTCTCCTTGATGTAAATAGAAAAATGTATGTTTGTTACAACAGCACCCCTAGTGAGTGGTTTAGCTTTCATACATTTTTTTGTATTTACGCAATCTACGGGAATTGCCACAATGTTTTATACTTGACATACTGATATAGCAGTGTTTGATAAATAAAATAAAATGTTTATCATGTATTAACCTTTTCACTTCTGAATATTCTGGCTATATAAATACTCCTAGTGTGGAATACTTTTTCAAGCACATTTTCAAACATTTTTTGAGTTCCTACGTTAATTCGTTGGCAGACTTTTGAATTCTTGAACAACGATGTCAAGATCTGTCCATAGTCCAGTGGAAACACTTTGGACTCGCAAATGGAAGGCTGTGGGTTCGAATCCCGGCGGAGCACAAAAAATATACCATTTAAGTATATTTTCAAATTTTCTCTTCGCTGGGTTGAAAAATTCATAAACCTTTACCAACGACCGGTCATCAAAAGGTCCATCCAGTTACAACTGGGTCTTGCTTGAGAATTGACGCTTTCTACAGCGACGACCAAGCTTGCAGAGGGCTCTTGAGGTGTGATACACACAAAAAAAGCGCTCACCAAATAAATCAGCCTAATTTTTTATTTTTTTTAAAGGATAAGTTTAAAGTTGGATGACGTTTATAATTGACAGCCGCATATGCAAGTTTACACATGACACCTATGCGTGTCACTTGCATTTGAAGGGTTAAGGGTCTGTCTGGAATATAGTTCCTTCATTATTTGTGAGAGATGACGTCATATCGTATAGAGACATATCATTTTGGGAATCTCCCGTTGTACATACAAGCCCATTTCATTCCTTTTGAAATATTTAATATAGCGCATGCGCACTGGAAGACAAGAGATGGGGAGGACAGTGGAAGGAAGGGGGGCAGGACACAAAGAGAAGCCCTGCAAAGGTAAGGCTGCTTGATTAGATTCATTTTTCTAATCCATTATAACTTCCTTACGCCTGTTTCACACGCAATGTATTCTACCCTTTTGTCTATGAATGCTAGGATGAAGCGTGTACAAGCTTTCATACATCATCATATGCTACTAGTCTTCACACCCGGTACTGGATAGAAAAAAAAAACATAGATAAACCGGGTAAAATGTGTTGTGTGTAAAATAGGTCATAGTGCTTTTTTAATTCTACAAGTATGTAGATATGAAATGTCTAGAATCAAAGGTGCTAATCTTGGATATTTTAGAAAACAAACTAAATGTACTGGAATGATTAGAAAATTATTTCAGTACATACATCTCATTTGTTTAAATATCCCAGATTGCTGTCTTTGGTTTAATATGCTTCAAAATATAGTACCATTAATCTTAAACAAAAACTACATAAAAAATTTAATGTAGAATTATTGACACAAAATCTCTTGAAGAGGGGGAAAATTGTATAGTACATAATTTACTATGGCATAATAATATGTCTAACTTATTTGTATACCTACTCCTTTAGTTATATTCAAAGTTAATGTGTGATATGTAAGTATGTTAAATTATTTTCTACCAGTGTGTCTCATTAAAGAGTTCATTATTCATGAATTTGTTTTCAGCATTCTTTGCTTGTTATACATAGACCATAAAGATACAATATAAAAATTCATATGTGAAACGGTTATAAAGAAACAATTCTGTGATTACCTTGTAGCCTAATACATCGGTATTGATAGTCAGTTTTTTTCATCTATTTTTTTAATTTAACTTTTTTTCGTAACCTTCAATTCATTTTTTCGTCTCACTATTACTTTATTAAACAAAGTTTCATATTGTGTTTTATTCTACCACATGACATTGTTTCTCATGCCAAAACCCTATTGATTTCAGACGTTTATCAAACGCATCAGACAGTGCATGCGCTCGTAGTCGCCAGTCTTGCAAAGCATCCAGCGTCCCACGTCGTTCAGCCAGCTCTTCTCCGCGCCCACGAAGATCTCCATCATCAGTTCCACCTCCCGTCAGCTTGGACCTACCACCTCCAGCTCCTCCAGACTTACCGGAAGACCCGCCGGAAGAAGCAGATCTATCTCCAGACCTTGTCGACCCAAGCAGCGAGTATCACACAATCTGCGAAGAGCAATCCAAAACAATCCATCGCTTTCCGACCTCAACAGACAGTAGAGACTCCAGATCCACTGATCTCCAGTCTACTGAGACTGGCACGCTTCACACTGCCGAGGTGAATTGCAGTGAAGATGAAGATTTACAAGTGGAAACGCCCACTTCTTCTCAAACCGAGAATGACGCTGAGGCGGATTTAACTGAAGACTTGACGCCAACGTACAATAGCGATCTAACCAGCTCTAAATGCGAAGAAAATGACGCTTCTACTGTTATTGATTTGGCTTGTTGTGAAGACTCATAGTCATACCTTTTAAATACAATTATCAACATTTGATTTCATTTTAAGTTAAGTTTTTCAAACACTTCTTTCAAAATGAATTCTTCACTTTTGATATTCTCTAATGAACTGATTAAATCTTATTGTGGAAATAACAAATTTGTAGAAAATTTAGATTGTACCCACTGTTCTCATTTCATATAGTTATTATACTTAAATATATCAAATTTTATTTGATTTTCTATGGCATTCTAATCCCTTATCCACGCACCAAAGTTCTTTGCAACAATTTAAGTATTTTTTACAGTCTATTTTTTAGTAAGTTGGTTGTTATATAAGTTTCATTTGGTGTGAAAATATGAGCACATTAATTAAAAAATATGTAAAGAAATAAATGTTGTATATTTTGTATAGATCATCGTCGTGATCAATCGTTGAACTTTTGTAAGACATGTTTGTATAATAATGTATGTAAACGTTTAAGATGAATGTGGGTGTACTAAATACCTACTTATAAGGTCCTTAGGTATATAAATTATAAGAGAGTTTCCTTTTTATTCTACAGGTGAATTTACATATTTTTCATTGTTTAATTTGGGTGGCAGCTCAAATACCTCCAAAGAAGTTTACAAATTAAGTAAATGCACTCTAATTATCATTGTATTGTTTGTTTGCGGAATTTCCGTTATAAACACATTTTTTCGGAACAAATCTTCACACTGGCTTTCGGCCAAAATCTTTGTTATTTTTCATTGTTCAACTACAAAAGAAAATTCAAACAGGGTTGTTGACTCCGTGCAAAAGCTACTGGAATTTATTTTTATTGCAAAATAAGCACTTTCAAAAAACTGTGTCACATTTTTTAGGATTATTTTTGCTTTGTATTTTTTAGCAATTCGGAGCGGAAGACTCATGTTTTAGTAATTTGGAGATCTATGACACTTTTTGAAGTGCTGCAGAGATGTTGGCGTTGGTAAGTTGGCATTTGATGTCCTGATCCTTTGTAGCAGAGTTTTAGCCGTGTGGGGCTGTGTTACCTTTGTTTTGAAACACTGAGAGAAAGTGGCGATCGATGCTGGTTTGAATAAACATAGATCAAATTGGGATGGAAACACAGATACTGTTAATCATTCCACATTTTTTTTTAAACAAAAGTTTGGCAAAGAATTGCATCTACCATCTTTTGGACAAAAAATATCTTCACAATTAAAATTATTAGTAGTTCTTTTAATTTGTTCTGTGTGTAGATTTTGAGGTTGTTAGATAAAGTTTTTCATTTGATATAAGATTTTATTTGTAAGTACACAATCAGCATTTGTAAGCGCGAACTACACGTGTTTGTTTGTGGGCATACATCTGAGAGCTTTGAATGAATATATCCTTGCAACTTAGATTATAGATTTGTCTAGAATGTTGCATAAGACTGAGAATGTTTATATTTTATTGTTGAAAAAGTATCTGAAAAATGTTGATCGATTTTATATAAATTTTAAATAATATTGTTATTTTCTTGCAAATTATAAAATGATTCTCTTTTGTATTCTATGAATAGATTATTGAATGTTACCAAGTAGGTATTTATTTTTTACTACTGAAGTGAATTGAGTCATTTAGAACCAAAGGTGATAATCTAATATATTTTATAAAATAAATCAATAGATGGAAACACAATAAATAATTTCTCATCATTTCCATATCTGATCGTTTATAAATATCCTTAATTGCCGCCATTGGTTTTATATGGCTCTACTGTACTGGAATTTGAATAATTTGATTGAAATTTCCAAAGTCTGATGGGGTCTGAATATTCCAAGCTTGCCTCTCCTTTCTTTTCCAAATTTCCCTATCTTGGTCTTGGTGACTCCGGTCCTTACCATCAAAAGCTATTTGCTTAGTAACTTGGTGGGCTAACATCACAATTTTTCCCCCAGCTTTTGTTGTTCCAGCTCCATAAGTGATAAATAGTTTTTTTCAATATTTTAAATATTTTTTTCACTTCCTTTAATGCCTTATTACTTTTTTTAATTTAACAATTTACAAATTATTTAAAAAATACTATTGACTGTTAGATATAACAATTCAAGTATAATAAATGTCTGTAAAGGAATTTTTATCACATTTAAAGAAACATTTTGTAAGCCACTTACATAATAAGAAAAATAAGTTAAAACACACAAAAAATATATATAAATTACATTATTCATTTTATTACCTATCTGTGTCCTTAGTTAATTTTAAAAAAAGTGTTGAAATTATTTACTTAGTTAATAACAAAACATGTAATGGATACAAATCGGAGTCATATAAACCTGAATAAATATTGAAATTAACAAGTTAACATTACATTTAATTCTCTGAAATTCTGTAACTTTAATGTAAAAATTTTTGTATTACATTTTATATGAAAAATAAAAAATACATACAGATGTACACGGCTTAAACTGAATTTAGATGACAGCTAAAGAAGGGCGCTGTTATGACTTTGCGGCCTTCAAACTCCTAAAACCAATGTGTACCATTTTGTTTTTCTTCAACAAAATACTCCTTAAATTTTAGCAATTCAGCTGACATCACATTGAACTATTAAAAGTGACATTTTACAAGATAGCAATGTTTGATCTTATTTTTCACCACGTTCAGTTTGATCCGTGTCGATCCGTACTGCATTTATCACATCTCTGTCATCAGATGACACTATATGTATATTTCACAATGCTGTAAAATAAAAACAAAATCCCTGATAACCTAAAACCTATTTTTTATTTACTAAGGGGAACTCACTTCATTCAGCAAAGGAAAATTGTAATGTGTGCTGCACTCCATCAACATTATCTATGTATTTATGAATGATATATTTTTCATAATTTTTATACAATTTCAAATATATTCTTTTCTGATTACTTATTTTATTTTTCCGTGTATACCAATTTCTTCAGCCCTTTGCAAATAAATGTGTTATAGACAAATAAATATGTAATCACATACTCGTTAAAGTGAATGTCTAAAATTGTATGGATTTGTGTAAAAAACCCCTATAAGACTCTTCCACAATAAATAATTCCAATAAATGTATTATTGTTGTTTGTTGAAATAAAATTTACAATGTTGAAAAATAAAAGGCATTTTAATTTTCTACCAATCTGTCCGGTCGATAGCTCAGTTGGTAGAATGCTTGCACTCCATGCCAGGGGGCTAGGGTTCCAACCCCAGCAAAGGTCTCAAAAATTATTTCCGTGTTTATTTCAAACCTCAAGTTAAAATACCGGCAAGGCTTACTTAGCCTTCAGGAGAAATGAAAACCAGACCCCTCGGGAGCTGGGAGACTACAAAAAAACTAAGAAACACTTAAATAAAAGGATTAGCATAAGAATGCCCCCCTTACCTGTCAAAATAAATAGGTTACACATTAACCCTTTGGAGAGAATGCAGTAAGAAGTTGTACTATATGTATATTTTTTTTGCTTTTTTAGTTCCTATAAGTTGTACTTATCTATAATACAGTCGGCACAATTAATTACATAGACAAGAAAAATGTGGCACCACGCTGCTGGATTCATACGGATAGATTACTAATATTTTGTTATTGGTTGTAAGGTCCTTAGTCACATAAACGTGAGATGTTTACCCAACAAGAAAACAACACATTTCTAATAGCTGAGCAAAAAATATTCCGGCTCCATTTTTTGACTTCGTCATTCGTGTCAACTGCGTTATGATGAAAATCTAAAAGGGCAGAGAATCAGGTCAAGTTTGTATGATTATGCAACATTCAGCAGGTCTCCAGGGTTGGAATAGCAATGACATAGAGATGATCCACAAATCACTGCAAATCCATTCAATTAATCCACTATGAAACCATACAAACTCATGTTTGCCTGTGTAGCTACTTATTACCTGTTCACATTCTCATGAAAAACAGCCTGTATTTCTACATTACAATGTGAAAAAGAGAGTTATAAACCTAGATTAGTAATGCTCTCTGAATTAGATCATAATGGGGATTAACCTCTACAGATTTGAAATCAGAATTCTTTAATCAAATTACTGCAAACTCCTTGGATTATATAAAAGTGATTTGTTAGTGGGGCACGTTGTCAGTGGACACTTGGCTATTTCCTAATATGTAGCTAAGTGTCTAGGGCGATAATTATTTAGTTTGAAATTTTAATTTCCCTAAAAGTTTGTATATCTAAAATGTATCTGCAAGATGGCGCACTTAGCAATGTGTCGGTGCTACGACCTGAAGCAAGGTAAGGAAACAAATAAGTCAAAGTATTTTAGTGACAAGAATGTTATGTCGAGGAGCTCTCCCATGTAGCCTGTCATAAAAAAAGTATACTTCTCTACATAATCACTTTGAAGATTGAGGTATTTGTATCATGAAAAATTGATCAAGGGATATTTGTCATATCTGTTATAAGCTTTGCAATATTGTTCTAGTAAAATGCTGCTATATAATCTATAATCTAAGTTGCAAGGATATATTCATTCAAAGCTCTCAGATGTATGCCCACAAACAAACACGTGTAGTTCGCGCTTACAAATGCTGATTGTGTACTTACAAATAAAATTCAAACCTTAAATGAACATAAGCCCCACAACTTTTGCCGACCTTCCCTGAAACAGGGGTGACACTGGCAAAGTGAACCATTTTTTACAGTATGGGTGGTCAGCCTCATACCAACCTATAAGTCAAGGAATTTAAACAAGGAACAACCTGTGATTTTAATGGTTCCTTGAGTCTCAGTCAGTTGACAACCTTGTGAACTTGCCATAACTTATGGAGTTATTTTTGAGTAAGTTTCCTGATACTCTCAAATCCTCTTCTTATGTTCCAATCCTAGGATTTTTTTGCTGCTAAATTCATCCATTTTGTTTTCCACTTTCCCCATAAAAGGTGATCCTTTTGAGCTCCTCGCAAGAGGCTCAGTACATAATTATCTGCAAATAAATCCTATAGGAACTCTCGGCATGATCATATTCGGTGTTGTTGCCTCAATCGTCTTCTAAATTAAGGAATGCAGGAGACCTTTTGGAATTATTGCATGTCCTATCCATCTTGAACATTTATAGGATAGGCCTTTAAGCAGGTGCCTTCCTCCTTTGATTATTTGGAAAACCTCTTCATTTGTTATGCAAATTACAGGGCAGCCAATTCATCCCCTTAGTGCTTGTTTGTATTATCTCCAACACAGGTAATTTCACGTCAGCAATGTGTGTATGTGTACTGGACCAATATGTCTAATGAATACTGGAAATTGATTTTAAAAATATTAAAAAGAACTCTCACATTATTGTGTTTTACATTTTTTTCTTAGCTCAGATTGTGTAGAATATGATTCTTAAGACAATTTCATTGAAAGCTTATCTTTGAATCAAATGGTAGATAAGCCAAACAAGCACTGGGGGGACAAAGTGGGGCCAGCAAAAATTACTGCACACAGCACAGTAAATTCCAAGAAGTATTCTTTATGACCACATTTCAAAAGGCGTCGGTCTATATTTTTCTCTTTTTGAAAGGCACCAAGCCTCACAGAAGTAGATACATTAAGATACTCCATCAAATCAGGCAGCAAAATGGTTATTTTTTCTTATTGTAAGTATATGTTAGAACTGTTAGGTATTTAAGACCCTTCACATTGGTATGATCTATTTGGTTGTCAGGTTGGACTCTGAGGTGCGCCTCATGGGCTGGAACATCCCTCCCGACCAGCTGGTGCAGATCCCGGAGCACTGGCTGCAGTTCCAGGAGCCTGAGGCCTCCATGCACTTCCTGCTCGGTCTGGTCTACATCGCCTTCACCTTCTTCTCCCTCATCGGCAATGGACTCGTCATGTGGGTCTTCTCATCGTAAGTCACATCATATTTTGATTTCTCCTTGCAATCACTTTCTTCCATTCTCTTATTCTAGGATGCTCTATTTTTTTGTCTTCCCATCAGTACTCCGTGCAAAAAAAATCACCTAAACTCATTTAATAATAATAATATTAGGATGATTTATTTGGTGAGCGCTGTTTTTGTGTGTATCACACCTCAAGAGCCCTCTGCGAGCTTGGTCGTCGCTGTAGAAAGCACCAATTCTCAAGCAAAACCCAGTTGTTGTAAGGTTAGATGGACCTTTCAGTGTCTTTGGTAAAGGTTTATGAATTTTTCAACTCAGCGAAGAGCACATTCGAAATATAAATGGTATATTTTGGTGCTCCGCCGGGATCCGAATCCACAACCTTCCATTTACGAGTTCGAAGTGTTGCCACTGGACTATGGACCGGTCCAAGATGCCAACGACACGCGGTGTACCTGAGCGGTAACCCATCCAAGTACTATCCGCGCCCAATGTTGCTTAACTTCGGTGATCTATGGGAACCGGTGCTTTCAACATGGTAACGTCGTTGACAGTATACGAGTATAATGACAGTATATTTAAGTATAGCGATTTACCAAAAATATATTTACAAATAGAAACTAAATACTGTTTAGCACTTTTTTATGGTGACAATCAAGATTGCAAATGGCTGTTCATGTGGGATTTGCACAAAAACAGCGCTCACCAAATAAATCATCTTATTGTTTATTTATTCGAATAATGTCTGATTTTAAGCAATATAATTATTTTCAAAATTCCCCGTTAGTAACATTTGTACTTTTGAAAAACGAATGAGCTCAGAACATTCTAAATATCCCTCATAGCCATCGACCTAGGTGACAAGGGTCCTTAGTAACCAAAAACAAAATGGGAAGCAACCTAGTGGCGTTAGGTTACAATGTTATTCTCACCTTTTGCTCTAACCCATTCCTTCCTCATCCCAAAAACGTCCATCACTTTGCTTGGAATTCAAAGTTTCCGAACATTGTATTAACTAACACATGACACAATACATGATTTGTTTCAGCGCTAAGTCCTTACAGACTCCTAGCAACATCTTTGTGATGAACCTGGCACTGTGTGACTTCATGATGATGGCCAAGACTCCCATCTTCATCTACAACTGCTTCCATCGAGGTTTTGCTGCTGGTGTAGCGGCGTGCCAGGTCTTTGCTTTTGTTGGATCATTGAGTGGAATTGGAGCTTCAATGACCAATGCCTGCATTGCCTATGACAGGTTACACATACCGCCCTTATTTTTCCCTATACTTAACTCCTTTTCACATAGTCCGGTTTTTGTGTTGTATGGGATCGCTGGACAATTTGTGTGAAAGCTAAGACTATTGAGCTCTTATCGGACCAATGCCCTTAGTATAAAACATTGTGTTAACTCACCTTGATTGTGTAAATAAATAAAAAATTAAAACTAAATCATTCTCGAGTGCCATTGTGTATTCCATATATTTTTATTTACGCAATCGAGGGGAGATTTACCAATGTTACATGATGATGATGATGATGATGAGTTGATGATGATGAGTTGATGATTTCTTTATAGCGCCGTTTCGTGATGTAGTCACTCCAAGGGCGCTGAAACATTACATACTTAGATTGTATGAAATGGACTTATTCTCTCTTCATTGATGTTTTAGTCTTTCGCAATGAAATTGTGGCGTATAAGCTGTTGTTGTGGTAGTTTTATATTATTTTAATGGGTTACACACAGATGGCACATTGTATTTATGATTAGATAGCATGAATCAGTGCAGATGTCACTGTGTCCGATCTGTGTAAGCGACATAGGTATAGGAACCTGTTGTGGTAAACCAGGCCACCAACCATAAACATCCATCAGTCTTGTAATTTTGTCGCAATATTTCACTTCAATTTTAATATCCAGAAAATCTTAGTGGTCCAGCCAGGATACTTAGTGGTCCAGCCGGGATACTCCTAAGGATATTTTCTCTAACCTTTACTAAGTAAGATAACATGTTTGTTCACTTCTTTTAGATACAATACTATCACAAGACCCTTTGATGGCAAACTGACAAAGACGAAAGCCATCTTTATGGTGACCTTAGTGTGGTCTTACACCATCCCATGGGCTGTGCTACCTCTTCTGGAAATCTGGGGAAGATTTGTACCGGGTAAGTAATATTTGGAAAATTTACTATCCCATAGTAGTAATGCATCTACATGATCGTTATGAACATAGGTGACAATGAAACAAGAGTGCTGCTTTGATATTCAGGACCACTAACTAACTAAACAAATAAGCTTTATATTGTTGTTCTATAACAAAATACTTACTCCTTAACATTAAAACAACCTGCTTGACACCAGAAGCGCTATTCTGCTAAATTCCTTACGACCTAAGGCGACGAGCTGGCGATTTGGATCCAAAACTAAGATTTACTGTGATTTTTTATCTATGGAGTTCTTTCGCAAGCGTTAGCACTCCCGACTTGTTTTGGACACGAATCGCCAGCTCGTCGCCTTAAGGTCGTAAGGGATTTAGCAGAATAGTGCATCAGTTCCTACATCTTTTGGCATGTCAATAAGACTTTGATATCTTATGAATACTGCTTTTATAAGTATTTTAAATGGTGTGCCCTAAAATCTTTGTGTCTGTTATAAATTCTTTATGTAGGATGAAACATGAGTGATACTTGAAAGGTGTTTTATGAGATTGTTTTTTTTATTTATAAGTTGGTATGAGACTGACCACCCATACTGTAAAAATTGTTTCGCTTTGCTAATATAAACTGGCAAAAGTTGCAGGGCTTATGTTCATTTGAGATTTTTTCAATTTTGTAGGTACACACGCAGCATGTGTAATTGTAAGCTCTGTATATGCTTGTGAGCATTGATTAAATATGAATCTTAATTCTTTAATATAACCTTTCAACTTAGATTATAGATTGCCAAGGGGCATAGTTCATCAGAGCTGATAGTTCTGAAACCTCAACTATAGGCCATGAAAGCCTAAAGTCCAAACGAACAATAAAAACGATGTGTAACTGTTAATATCCATTTTTCACATTTCAGAAATCCGTAAGTATTTAGATTCCAATTGATTTTATTATGCTATTCATTCCAAATTAGAATGCATTTGATTGTTTTGTTTCCAGAGGGCTACCTCACACAATGCACGTTTGACTACCTCACCAACACCTTTGACAACCACATGTTTGTCGCTGTCATCTTCACCTGCAGCTATGTCATCCCCATGTCGCTGATCATCTACTACTACAGCCAAATTGTCAGCCACGTAATCAGTCATGAGAAGTCTCTGAAGGAGCAAGCCAAGAAGATGAATGTGGAATCTTTGAGAAGTAACCAGAACCAAGCTAATCAAAGTGCTGAGATCAGGATTGCGAAAGCAGCCATTACCATTTGTTTCCTCTTTGTGGCTTCTTGGACACCTTATGCTGTTTTGGCGTTGATTGGAGCATTTGGAGATCATAAACTTCTGACACCTGGTGTAAGGATGATTCTATAACTAATAATTTTTTATGTGCTCTCATTCACAAACCATTTAAAATCTTATGGATTTAAGCGTGAGGCATGTATTGCAGTCTAAACCTCTAAATCAATTGTTTTTTGGAGGCATGTAGGTTTCATGAGTGTAATTTAGATCAAAAATTAGTAAGGCTTTACTGTAAAAAAATCTTTAATATACCAGACTGTCCGTAGACTGGTCCGTAGTCTAGTAGAACTACAAACTGTCAAAATAAAGGTTGTAAGTTTAATATTAAGTATGCTCTTCGCTGCATTACAAAACTTATCTGCCTTTATTAGCCTGCGCTAAACAGCAACAAACAAGTATGTAGAGGGTTCTTCAGGTGTAATTCACAAAAAACAGTGGTCACAAAATTAATCATCACAAATCTAATCTTTTTTTTTTACAGGTTACCATGATTCCTGCCTGTACCTGCAAACTTGTGGCTTGTATAGATCCCTATGTATATGCGATCAGTCATCCGAGATACAGGTAAAACACCTAATTAAGTATATCTTCTTTTACCAAAAGAGAATGCAAAATAATGTAATTTTTGTAATTTTTACAGGGCTGAACTCCAAAAGCGTCTTCCTTGGTTGGCCATCAAGGAGCCAATGGCAGATTCCACTTCTGCCGCCACTGAAAATTCTTCAGCACCTTCAGCCGCCCCTGCTTCCACATAAATTTATTCTTTCAACCATTTTTTAAATTTACTTACTTACTTAACATAGTTTTTTAAGATTTTTTTGTTATCTCGGTACTGAATTTTTGACCTTGGCTATTCTTCACGGACTTGATTTTTTGGTTTAATGGCATTCTTTGACGACTGGAACGATAATGGAATTGAATATTACAGAAAAAATATCATAGTAGGTACTCAAGTAGATATTTTATTTTATGAATAAACTGATGCAAAGCTATTTCATTTTTGGTGTTTTATTTTAGCAATAAAAAATTAGAGATTGAAGAAAAAGATGTCAAAAAATATAACCTTTTAAAATTCAATAATACAATATAATATTGACTATAATTAGGCCTGTATTCAGACCACTGGGGGCCCTGGAGCGGGTAAAGTCAGGGGGCCCGCAACTCTACCCCCTCCCCCAAACACCTCCCCGCGCCAACCAAAAAATGTTTACTTATTGCGAACCAAAACGATTACCGACGGCTCTTTGAGTTTGTTTTTGGGAAACCTCTTCGGGAGGTCTATAACACTTGTTATGGCGAGCTTCGTCATGTCATTTTTGTACAAAAATGTATCGAAACATTTTTCTATACAATTTCATATAAGTAGCGATGGGCGTCTTAGGTCTCGAAGCCTTCTTTTGATTCGGACCCCAAAAACAACTAAAAGTAAATATCTTTAATAACTAATTTCTAAAAAAAGTCTATGGGGGTGTGGTTGTGAATGTTTTAAAAACTTGAGCCCTCAAACAAATTTTTTTCAACGAATTATTTTAAGTATATTTTTCTAAAACGTCTTGGGGGGCCCTGGTTCGGTCGCACAGCTCAAACCGTCCTTAATCCAGGCCTGTCTATATAAAGCCTTTTTTACAATTTTTCATAAAACATGGACACACCTCAAAACTATGAGAACTTGGCGTTTTCATGACTCATCCGTTTATGGAATGATCTACCAGTATCTGTGTTCCTTTCCCAATTCAATCCTGTTTTATTTAAAACCAACATCAATCGCCACTTCCTGGCAACGCCCCACGACAAAATCAACAATTCAAGCAACAGCCTTGCGGCACCCTTTCTGGGTGGCATAGACCCTCAAGCCTTTCAAGAAGTGGAGAGCCTCTCGCACACGACTCCTTAAAAAAAACTTTCATAATACATAATGTATGACCGTGTTTGTCTGACCGTGCTTTTTGCACCGCGGCACCAGCAGCCAGGATCACAACATTCCCCTCTGTGGTGATAAAGGGAGACTCCGACTGAGGGCCTCGCCTCGAGTGTTAGGAGAAAAAGTCAACTGTGTGGAGCTACGGGCAAAGATAAATTGAGCATTTCATTCATTTTGTGTAAAAAAAAACGAACATGTTAACAAATAATAAAAATACAATTAATTTAATGTCATAAAAACGTTTTATAAATTCAAAATGACTTACATTATTCTGAAACCGCCTTTGGAATACACCACATACTTTACGCGAGTATTAATAAATAGTAATTTAAATGTGTTAGCGCAAGCTCCCGGCTGCTGCTCCTGTCTTGGCTTTCACATGGCACTTTATTTGATTTCAAGTAATTCATTGAAAATACCTTTGAAAACACTTAATTCCATTCACTTCGATTTAGGATATAAAATATTATATAGCTCTACGTGTTATTTTTACAGAAACAATATGAATATCGCAATTTTTCGCAGGCTTTCTCAAATGGTGCTCAGTTGAATGAAGAAGGAAAGGAAGAAAACGATGCACTGCTCACTGTTTTTTTTAAGGCAACACTTATTTTAAAACCACAAATGTTTTACGTAAGTTTATTTCATATAATTTTATTTGATTTATTATTTACACTTCTTAATTTTATATCACAAAAAACGCGTTGAAAAAAATTAACATTTAACCGCGAACTTTAAATTTACGAAATTGAGCGCGAAAACACAACGCACCAGCTTGACACACGAGCACAGACTGCTGATTACGCGATCGAGATTATATTTAAGTACTTTCTTTTGCTCAGCGACTTTCTCTCACTGTGATTGGTTGGGGGCGTGTCTTATCTTGTGCTTGGTTGATATCTCACATGGTGGGAGAGTCTTAATTTGTCATTCCTACACGAAAGAGGGCTCGCTTACTTATTTCCAACTGATATCGTCCCACTACAGAACTAAAGGCAGCTGTTGTTAGGCAAAAGTACTAGATTTATTTTACTTGTCACCGAACTCAAAGTATAAATCATCACGGTGTGGTACGAACGTTTCTAAGCTACACATACAGTGTAACTTTTACAGGTACTTTTTACAGGTAAGAGGGCCGGGGCTTACGCCAATCACTTCTGATCCCTGGCTACCATAAAAACGGGGACCTATAGATAGTGAGAGTAAAAAAAAAAAGGCCCTGGTTCGACTGCACCGCTCGATTCGCCCTAATCTGGGTCTGACTATAATAGACTAAGCACAAATTTGAATTTGGAACATTTTTCTCAGCATTGGTACAGATGCACACGGCTTAAACTGAATTAAAATCATCTTAAAATGGACTTAAGGGCCTTCCAACTGATACAATCAATGATTTCTATGCTGTTTCTCTTCAAAAAACTACTTTATACATTTTAGAAATTCATCCAAATTCACATTGAACTATCAAAAGTGACGTTTTACAAGATGGCGAAGATAGTTCCGATTTTCACTACGTTCACTTTAAGCTGTGTAGATACCGCTATAATGTCAGTGGCGGATATGTACCTACGACAAATATTTTTGATACTTTTTAAATGAAGAACAAAGAATACAAGCATCAGAAGTATATTTATTTGCTTCGTTGAGATCAATGTGCTTGTAATATCAGTTCAATGCATGGATATATAGAACTGGATGGGCTAAGAAATCAATCCTTTGAGAATAGGGTATTTGCAATAGTGAGGAATATGATAAAAAGTATTTTATTTTTATAGATTTCGAAAAATCAAAAAATAATATGTTGATTTGAAGCCGAAAATATTTTTTTTCGATTTTATATTTAAAAAAGAAAATATAGAAATTTGGACAAGTTTTTAAACGGATATGAGATCTGCTTCTTCTATTTCCGGTGCTGTGACGTCATATGTTGACGTCACTTTCTTTTATTGACATTCCATACTCTGTTGACATGTGTTGTTGACAACAGAAACAAATGAAAACATCAGAAACAAATGAAATGTTTTTAAAGAAACACACAAACTTCTTGAAAAAACAACAGCCTCAACGGTGTAAACATGAAAAAGCGCTGTTTGAATGACATGAATGTGAGGACTGTCAGTTGATACGGCGATGTTTACAAGACCGTGACGTCACGCGAGAAAATTTCATCTAGTAGCGTTTTGGCGCGAAAATTCAAAAATCGATATCAAAATGCTTATAACTTTGCTAAAAATACAAATAAAATTAAAATTCAAGAAGAAGTTTTGGGCTGATAAAGCATAAACGAATTTAAATCACAAAAAAAAGAAAAATGTGAAAATACCCTATTAGAAATACGCTTCCCCACCCATCACACAAAAATCCAAATTCAGTCTATCGGTGACCTTCCAACTGTCAACAGGTGTGTTACCTAATTGGGAAAAAATCCATATAAATGTCAAACTGGGTATTTTCTAAACGTGCCAACAAAATAGAGTAAATGTGTTGTAGAACATGGAATAATATTTCACTTTAATCACTATTCCATATGATTACGTTGATAAAATTTATTTTTCGATTGTCGAAATATTTTGTTCGCGAAAGTGACAGCCATTTCTTGAACTAGTGATGTTCAAATATAAAGGTACTTGCTGCTTCAAGTATGTAACTTATATGCTCGCGGTAATAGATACTTGTGGAAATCATCCCGTACACAATGAGGTGGGAACATTTTTGAATTCGGAATTTATCAGATATCTTCATACTTGCAACAACACTACTAACAAATCCGTTACCATAGTGATTTCATGTGTTTCCTTGGTGATTTGTAAATAGATTGAAGACGGAGTAGAGACACGTTGCTTACATAGAAAATGAGAAAAGCATTTCATATGTCGTAAGCGAGACAGCATTATAAACAATGTATGGTGTCAAAGACGGTGCATCATGTTGATTGGTACTAAATGACATGTACGACCCCTCCATTTAATACTTCCTCCATGGTTCAATGGCATGTGCTTTGGATCTTTGGAAAATTATTTTCAAAGAATCTGTTCGAAGGAAGAAGTTTTGTATTTTGCCGCGAATATAAAAGCAGCTTACAATGTAGCCAGCTTTTAATCACTTTTCACACATTATACCTAATTGCCATTTTGTAAAAATAATTAAAAATCAAAATGTGATGTTATAGACTATAGAGGCTATTTGAATTTTTTTATTTATAAATGAAAAATAAGTAAATTGCATTTACTTTATTTTTATTCATTGGTGCTCGATTTAAAAATAAAAGACGGGAAAGTCAACTACGTGCTATGACATCCCTGCATATAATTATCAAAGTTCATCTGTCACAAAAATAAGACCTAACCATGTCTAGTGCATCAAGAAATCCTAAAATGAACTTTCGCGGGACTCCCGAAAACCCGTTCGGTGATCCTCCAAAGGGAACCAAACCCACGATACAGCCAGCATCAGTCAAAGAGGTCATCGTCACCATGATCATCCACCTTTGTAAGAAATCAATATTCTTCGATACAAACATCAAAGTAGCCCTGTATCTAGGTGCTCTATTCCTCATATCGTTAATTTCCGACTACGCGTCCTTCCCCAAGTCATACTTTTCCCGAAGTGACAACTTCTTCAACCAATACTTCGTAAAGATAGGTTGGTTTTGGACTTTAGTTCTGACTGTTCCGTTTACCTTCATGACTTCATTCACCCACTGCTGCGGCAAAAGAGACCGCGTCCTGAAAGGTCATCTAACGAGGCTTGCCATCGCCACGTTCTTCTGGTACTTTTGGACGAATTTCTTCAACTACATAGAAACATCTTTTGGTCGATGCAACGCAAAGCAATTCGCAACAAAATCCGTTTGCTTGAAGAACGGTTACTTCTGGAGTGGATTTGACATTTCAGGACATTGCTTCATTTTGATTTATTCAAGCTTAGTGTTGATAGAAGAAGCCCGTGCTATAATTGGTTGGGAAGGGATCCGAGACTATATCCGAGATGAAGAATATGCTAGAAGCATCAACGATCGTACTCTGAGATCGAATCCTCTCCGTTCCTTGCCTGCAGAAGAATTGAACATCCTGAAATCCAGTTACACCAGGTTTACTCCATGGGTGAAAGGTGTATTCATCGCTTTAACCGCGATCCAGCTGTTGTGGGACGTAATGCTAGTGTGCACGTTAGCGTACTACCATGTAATGGTTGAAAAGTTCATCAGTGGAGTTATCGCTGTTTTGACTTGGTTTGTGACATATCGAGTTTGGTACAAGCTGCCTAAATACTTCCCCAACTCCCCGGGAGAAGGAATCTTCAAGTACAATCGTGAGAAGGTGGCTAAACCGGCACCGTTAGCGAGGAAGCGAAGCCTCGTTAACAATGGAAAGCATTTTATGGGGAACCCGCTGTATGCATCGCGACCAGAGGCTGGCGACACAGCGGCTGAAGATCTCATGGCAGCAAGCAACAAGTAACTCCTTAACAACTATTTATAATTTACTAATTACTTAGTAATATTGATTTTTTTGATTCATTGTATCGTAATAAATTTTTCCACCTGCATTTCTTTGATGGAATTATATTTAACTATTCAATTTCATTGAACTAAATAAATTAATCAACTTTCAAAATGTGATTAAACAAAATAATTGATTGGTCCATTAATCCATGAAAATAGTTTTATTTTTAGTCTTAGCTTGGAATATTAAAAATATAATTATTCTTAGGATTGTTTTCAATACTTACTACAAAAATAATTTGAACCCTTTGAATTTTATCATTTAGTTGATCTTACATTTCTGGTGCTAAACACTTCAATATAAAATGCCTTGTGAATAGAAATAAGATTGTAATTAAAATAATACCGTTAACCTGATTTGGTTGACTTTTTTAAGTGTCCACATTTTTAATATACCTACTTCATTATTTATTTTTAGCCAAATATGTATTTATTCAAATACTTTTCTTTATAATTCACAACGAAACCAGTTAATAATCATACGTATAGATAAATAACGAACGAGAATCATAGAATATTGTTTGTAGTAATTCGAGTATTTTTTTGCGACACTTAAAAAAACTCAAAAATTCTCATGTATTTTTTAAGTTTACTTTATGGAATTGTTTATGGATTAATATCATTGGGAAAAGTTATGTATGGTAATGGATTTATTTGATACTCTGGTTTTTCTATTTACTTACCGTTCAAGATATAAAAATTTATTTTAAATCACAAAAAAAATATTGTTCCATAATGATGAAACAAATTTATGAATAGTTGTACAATTCATATTGTATATACATCATTTGTAGAAAATAAACAGATTGAAATGATATTTGAACAGCTAGGATTACTGATATCTGTGTTAGGTATAGTATGTACCTACATATTTGTATTTCGCCCCCTGAAAGGTATAACTTACTAAGTGCTGATTCACTGATTTGAGAAATCATGGATTATGAATTCTATTGGGTGTAACTTATCATAGTCAGTGAACTAATTATAAGGAAGTGCTCACGAAAAAACTTCTAAACTTCAGGACTTCCACACTTTTGTAGTGTTTTCTCTCATAGAAAATAGGGGAAAAGGTGCATTTATCTGAGTAACCCATGTGAGCTTAAGCTCTGTAGATTGTCACTTATTCTGTTTTACCTTACTTAAGTTGTTAATTTTTTTTTTTTTAATTAATATTTTCTTTTTCTTTTTATTCACGCATAGCTAATCCATGGCTCACCGACTCCCAAAAGTGCATTATCCATGCAAAAAATAATAGTCCATGAATCATCTGTGGATTAGTTGTTTTGTGAATAACACTGTTTGTGTTTTAAATGTTTTTGTACTATATTGCCAAATACATATGGCTTGGCATTTAAGATACTTTTTTTTTATGTTTATACCATGACAATATTACTGTTGCTTTCATATTTATTACATATTTATGATTGCTGTGTCATTTTGTAAAAATGAATTATTACCTACTTTTACCTTGTTGTTTACTGTTTTTATTTTAATAGTATTTGTAATAATATATTTGTATATAGGAAATAAAATGGTAAAAATGATTGAACACATTAATGAAATGTTTATTTATTTTTACTTACAGCTTCTGTACTTAGGATTTGAATATTCTCGACATTCAAAAATGCTGGCAAAATATGACCAAATATTGTACAATAAATAAAGGTAATCATTTGTCTAAAGACACAACAACAAAAATATATTTTAAATTCATCATTCACACAAAACAATCTTTTAACAATTTTTATCTAATTTTGAAAACAATTACGCCAAAAAAAAAAGTAAATGTCAAAAGATGCACTGTTCAATTATTCTACTAAAAGATATATTTTCAGTTGTAATTTAGCATGTGTTGCTTTGACATTAGCTTATGTGTCTTTAAACTGAAAAAAAATCTGCTTGCACAATGCATGTAAGTTTGTAATTTTCATTCAGTATAAAGTCACAAAGTTAAGTTTGAAACCCCCGGTCGTGTTTAATGTGAACAAAGAATTAAAAAGTTAGTGTGTTTTTGTTCATTTTAAAGTCATTTAAGTAATATTGAAAAGATCTAACAATACTTTTTAAAAAATACAGGGTTTTTAATCATAAAATTAATCTATTTCACTCTTACTATCTTTCTCACAGAAAAAAATGTTTCATTACTACATTTTAATAGCTATTGAAATCTGCACAAATGAAATAATTATGTCTATTTGTTGTACAGTTTTGTATTAATAAAATAATATTGCAGCTAAATTATTATCATAAAAAAATTATAAATTGAGTCCTGAAGAATCATACTTTTTTTTATATTAGCCGAATGTCTTGTCTTGTCTTGTATCCTGCCGCCTTTCCTCTAGGGGTGGCCAGTACCTCCACACAAGTGCCTCCACTTGACTCTGTCCTTGCATACTTCTTTCATCTCATCTAATTTCATCACTCTTTTCATGCATGCTCTTCTCTTGTTTCCACTCTGTAGATTCCATTCATTCGCAATCTCATTTATCTGATCAATCCATTGTTTCCTAGGTCTTCCCCTTCCACGCTTACCTGTTACATTCCCTTTATACACTCTTTTTGTCAGTCGGTCTTCATTCATCCTTTCAATATGTCCAAACCATCGCATCACACTTCTTTGAACTTTCACTTTCACGCTTTCTTTTACTCCGCATTCATTTAGAACCCATTCGTTTCTCACTCTATCTTTCAGTGTTTTTCCTGTCATACTTCTACTTCATACGAATGTATGGAAATCATTTCCATATATTTATCTTATATTTAAAAAACAATCAGAGTTTGCAATCTTTGATTTCATACAATTGAAATAAAACTTTGAAATGAAAATTCTTGAAAATATCGAATAAAAGGTCAACAAAAAAAATTCCAACAAAAAAAGTTTTGAAAAATATCCATACTATCAATTTTAAGAGTTGTCTGATGACCACATTTTAATCTAAATTCTTTAATCACTTAAACATTGTAATTTTATAATAAATAAATAATTGTGGTTTATGAATCATGGATTATAAATAATATTTTTGTACCTTTAATACAGTTTGTTATCCTTTCAATTGTTTAAATAAATCCTGAATATTGTGACTAAGGTGTTTACTCTTATTTATTAAAACAAAGAACTTTATTCCTACAAATGCATATCTTGTTAAAAAGCACTCTGGTTCATAGTCTCCTAGATCAATGTAAGAAATTCACCCTTCGCAAGTAAACTATCGCCCAAACGTATTTGTCTAACTTTTAGCACAAAATCAATAAATGAAGAACAGTCACTAAAGGTCCATCCAGCCTTACAGCAAATGGGTCTTTCTTGTGTAGTTGGCACTTTCTTTATCAGCAACTAAGCTTGCAGAGAGCTCTTTATGTGTAATTCACAAAAGAGCAGCGCTCAACAAATAAATTAACCTAATATATTTTTCTTTTCTTTGGATGATTGATAAATGAGTCGTACAGAACCAAAAACGGTAATCTACAACTTTTTGAAGAATTAGGAAATACATGGAAACACAGATTTTCCGTACTTCTATATATTTATCTCTTCTTCCAAAAAAATCCTAAATTTCCAACTTTAGTTCTATCTGTCTCAATAAAGTCACTTGTGACTTACATATTCTATCAATTGTATTCCTAAATAGAGTTTCACCATTTCAGATTTGACTTTCAGAACATGATTCCATATTCACATTAAAATATTATTCTTTTGATCAAAATTGCTGCTCCAGCAATGAATCCCACTGTTCCCAAGATCCCGACTCCTATCCCCAATGGAGTCTGGGAATTAAAGAGGACTTTGAAGTGGAATAAAAGATCGGGTATTGACTTCTTGAAAGATGGCTTCTGTTGAACTTTGGTGTAGTAGGTTTCAATGTTTGGTCTCTTGCCTTTACTCCAGAAGTAGCCGTCCAAGCCAAGAGAGTCCAGCCTTACTAGGAGAATGGTGAGGCTGATGTCTGCTATTGTGAATTCATTGCTGCACAGCCACCAGTCATCATTTTCTACAATTCAGAATAACAAAAAGTAAAAACACGTTTTTGTCTATAACGCTGCCATCTAGTGGAAATGGCTTAAAGTTTTGGTTTCATACCTATAGAATTTCAGTTTCATAATCTATTCAAATGTGTACCTACTCGTAAAAGTCAATTGATTCAGCCAACTTATAAAAGCATTTTGAATGATACTTTTTTTGCAATGGTGACAATAATTTAATCTACAGTGGAGTTTTACCTTTTTGTTGCCAATTGGAGATTGGCATCTGAGGACAGGCGGAGTTGAAGGCAGAAGTAAAAAGAGGGGAAGACTCGAGTTGTGCTGCTGCGTTATTGGAGAAGAAAAATATATAGAATTGAGAGTGCTACCTTGTCTATGCCTAGAGAGTTCAGCTTCCACCTTGTCTAGCACATCAGCCACGGTTTTGAGGACTTTAAGGTATTCTTCCTTATTGGTGACAATGGCGTGCTTCTTATCTTGAAACTCTGCTTTCTTCAATAGAGTCTGCTTCATTTCTGGATTCAGTTCTGCATTTTTCCTCAATGTGTCTGAATTGTTGATTTCCGCATCTGAAGTTAGCAAAAATTTATGTTCAATCAATACTTCTTTTTAAATATTGTGTAAGCACATATGAGTCTGGGCAGCCACATCGAGGCGTGACCACCTTCTGGTGAATAGAGTACCACTCTCCATAGGAGGTAAGCTAATCCAGCCTTCTGATTCGGTAAGACTTCTAGGAGTCTTACTGGATCGTAACCTGACACTGGATAGGCAAATAGATGCCACAATAGCTTCTTCTTTTTTTTCGCTTCGCCAAATAAAGGCAATAAGAAAATGTCTGCCGTCAGATGCGGTTAAGACCCTGGTGAGTGCGTTTGTGATGTCTCGGATTGACTATTGCTCGACGCTTTATAGTGGTCAGCCGAAGAAACAGTTTAATCGCTTTCAATCTGTGTTGAATTCGGCAGCAAGACTCATATTCGGGATTCCCAAATTCGCTCACATCACCCCGCTGTTAAAAAAAACTTCATTGGCTTCGTTTCCCGGAGAGGGTGGTCTTCCGTGTTTGTTTAATGGTATATAAAGCCATCAATGGCTTGGCCCCACCTTATCTGGCTGATATGATTTCACCTGTTGAAATGGGTGTTAGGAGGCAGACACTCAGATCTGCGGGTGATGGAGTAGTCAATTTGGTTCAGCCGCGCCGTCAGATTCGTACAAACTTCGGAGACCGCGCTTTCCGTGTTGCGGGGCCGGTGGAGTGGAACAGACTGCCACCCGGAGTGAAGAACTCCAAATCTGTGGGTGTATTTCGAGGAGCACTCAAGGCACACTTGTTTAGAAAGTCTTATCCATGATCGGAGAGGGCCCTTGAGGTGTGACACACACAAAAACGGCGCTCTCTTATCATGTGTAATTTAAAATAAATCAGCCTGTTATTATTATTATGAGTCAGTCTGGTTCTAAATTGCAATAAATCCACTCCGATAAAATTTTGCACCAAATATTCTCATTCAAAACTTTCTATTGTACTGTACCTACAATATTTAGATAGGAAAGATTTCACAAACAATACTTTAATTGATCCAAATCATTTGTTTGGTCAACTTTTTATTGAATAAGATTTACCATAGTTTGGAACTATTCAGCTCAAATAAGCTGCTTTGCATTTTGAGCTCTACTTTCAATGCAACGAAAGAACTGAAAGATTGGTCTTAGGTATTTAGTTGACATACAATTTCAAAAAAATAATAACTGCTGTAAATAAAGTTAATGAACTAAGAACAAAGCTAAAATTTCAAATTTATATTGGTATTGTGATGTCTCAGGAGTTATTTCCCAAGCAACCCTGCCAGAAGTCGTCTATTCTTTTTACCCAATCTGTTTGCACTGACTCCATTAAACTTAAAAGTATTATGGCCTTTTTACACAGTATGAATTCCGCCCAGTTTATCTATGGTTTCGGATGGATGGGAAAGCTTTCATACATCCCCACGCACTAATAGACTTCTGATTCAGCAACGAATAGAAAAAACCATAGAAAAATCGTACAGAATTTGTTATGTGTGAAAAGGCTCTTAGAAAAAATACAAACTTTTGAGCAATTCTCTGACGGGCTTTATAAATGGCAGTTTCTGATTCTCGCACAACTCTGGATGGAAGAAAGATCCCATAGTGATAACTCCAGCTGGCAAAGCATCAATCATTCCTCTGAACTTGTCTGCGCGCATCCTCACCTCCGAGCCAATACTGCCGGGAATCAACGGGGGACTACCTGTAACATCCAACTTCAATATAAAGCTTAAGTCTACCATACCACAATCCTAAACATTCAGAGAGTATTCTTTACCATCTTTCTCTTCACTCACCATTGGAGAAGTTGTCTTCCAGGTAATCAATGATTCTGGAAGAGTCTGGAATGATTTTTCCAGAATCCTGTAAGACTGGCACTTCGCCCCGAGGGTTGATCTTCAAGAATGGTGGAGAGTATTGCTCTCCTTTGGTTATGTTCACAATGACGGGCTCAAATTCCAACTTCTTTTCATAAAGCGTCATCACAACCTGGAGAACAGAACACAAGACATCTTAGGGAATGAAATAGGTACCTATAGGGTGCGGTGCATTGGGGGAATTTTGAAGCTTAACAAATTTGCACACTCTGTTGATGACGGCAACAATAACATTGTCCAGATTTGTGTTGTTAGTAAACAAATTTCTTATAAATAGGTAGCTTTTGTTAATTTTTGTAATTTCCCCATTCACTGAAAATTACACATGGAATTAGCCCAATTTTTGGTCACCACCATTTTGGTTAGCACCTACTTGTTAAAAAAAATAAGACAAGTAATCTTTCAAAGGTTTATAATTAAGAGCATAATAAGGGTAGGCTATTTGAAAGGTTTGCCATAACTATAGTGGCTGAGTTCTCTCCAATAACGGTTTGTCTGATATCTAAATTTTTACAATAATCTTGAACTGTTTTTATTGTACATTTATTTTTAAAACAATTCTAAGGGAAAATACAACTTCCAGTTCTTTATTGCCCTTGAGCTATGACTCGCATAATTGCACTTCTATTTGAAATGCGTTTATTTTTTATTGTTACAATATCAACCTTCAACAATAATAAAAAGTACATCACAAGTATGCTATAAAGGTTCTCTGCGTTTTATTATCAACATTATGTAAGTACGAAAGTGAAAACATTTTTTTTCGATAACATATGCAAAAAGTTATCAAGCAATACCTATGCTCATGTAAAAACATTTTTTAATCTAGTAAAAATATAACTTATTCCTGTAACAATTCTCCGCATACAAAAAAATACGTAAGTACTATTATTATATTTTACTTGATATTATAAGTCGTATTGCTATGTAAACATATTTTTATTATTATTGAAGTCACGCGAAAAGCTTACCTAACACGCCAATTTTCTTTTGCTTTCGCGACTGCAGAAAATAGCATTTCCCCCAATAAAACCCTCTTATCTTATCAGCTCTATTGTACAAATAAGTAACTAAAATTTAGCATGAAATGCGATTGTGTGTCCATCGATAGGAATGTACCAAAATATTCCAGGTTTATTCTACTTTTATAACTTTTCGTGAAAATGCAATATTTTTGTACAAAAATAAAGTTACATAAATACTAACACATCTTTAGTTTAAGTCATTGGTTTAAGTCCTAAAGTGACCCCCCATCCTTGGTACTATATAGAAAGGGCTTCCTTACTGATATTAATTTGATGATAATTCATAATTCAACGCCTATTCCTGAATGATAGCAGAATAAATCGGCAAAGTGCATTTCTCTTCACAAATTTACTAAAAAAAACTTTTTGCGTTCTAATAGAAATGCATTATGTACAAAAAATAAGAGTTACGTAAAAATAAAGTCAATTTCAAGGGTATGAATGTGGTTATAGATGTATACAAATAATATGGTGATATGAGCATGTATTTTATTATTTGATGTAGGTACCTTTTGGGAGTAGAAGCTGTAAGGATGATAGTAGAGCACCAAACCAGCTGATGCCGCCATTTTTGCTGTATGACTGACTTTGGTCATCACAGAATATCAGCTCTTGACTGAAACGACCACCAGCACCTCGCAAAAACGTCAGCTTTCACCGAGGAGATGTTAACCCAACTTTCTACACCACAAATCACGACTTGTTGGTCGACTATCTTCCCAAAAAATGGTGGGATAGTCAACTTGGAAGAATGGTCAAATCGGAAGTTTAGACAATTTGATCATTTGGTTGTTATAAGGACAATAAGCCGGCTTGTCTTTATTGGTGGAATAATTGAGCCAACTTGGTCGTTTGGTTGTTTTAGTCGCACTGAACCGGCCGGCTGATTTAGATGTTATTTGCCGAGTACAGGAAAATTATACAGCTACATAATATTATGTATCTGTTGAAGTTGTTTTGAGATATGTAGGTAGTGAATGCATGCCACACGGCGTCGCGGCGTCAAAATGGTCTAAAAATAAAATGTGAATTCTGCTTCTTACATGCGATTCTTGCATTTGTGATCTTCAGATCTGTGCTTACGTCTTATCAAAGTTAAATACTTATAAATTTTGCTTGAACTTAGTTACATTGTATGTAGAAGAAATGGACTTGGAACATTTTTCTCAGTGACCAAACTCAGTCTTGTGTGGGACTGCCGTCCAATAACAAAATATTTTTTGCCTTTTCCCTAGCAACCCGGCCGGGTGACGACACAATTCCGTCTACGCCAATGTGAAGTGCACGGGCACCCACCCATTCAGTTAGATAACTTTTTACAAAAAAAAGTACGTAGGTATTCATTGTTATGGATTTTTTTTTTTTTTAATAAAAAAACTGGGTTTTCAGGATTCTTTCTGCATACGTTTTAATTTTTTTCAGAGATAACTTTAGGTAGGTGCAAAGGTTTCTCGTATTCAATTTAATTTTTTTTACTTTCTTGCTATAGCCGAAGGCTATAAAGAAAGTTATGATTTGGTGTGAAAAAAAAATTTCGAGGTTTTCACGGAAATGAGTTGTCCTGGTGCAGGACATGCCAAAAAACACTATCTTTCAAAAACGTCCGTCTGTATGTATGTATGTATGTATGTATGTATGTATGTATGTATGTATGTGTGTGTGTCACTTTCCAAAGTATAAGACCTAGAGATACCAAATTTTGGCTACATCAACTTTTTTGGACATGTATTAAGTATGAATAACATGACATTACACCAACTTGAAAATTCAAGATGGCTGCCATACAAAAAAAACATAAAATTGCACTTTTCTCAAAAACGGCTCCAAGAATTTTGCTTAAATTTTCAGAATTGCCATTAATTAATTTTTAACTTAATAAATTAGTTATGACAACACTCTTACTAATCTGTGTCTATGGGCTGCCATATGAAAAAAACAAACGATTGTGATTTTCTCGAAAGTAAAGGGGTCAACAATAGTATAATGTTCTACAATATTATGGACAACATAAATTTCTACAAACTTATTAAAAATATTTTTTGAAAAAATAAATATAAAGCACCGTTTACACGACCTGAAATTTTAAATCGAAAATATTACAAAAACCTATTAAAATGCAAGATATTTAAATTTGTTTTAGATTTGATAGAAAGAACAAGCTTATCACTTTAATCCGTAATCATTTTTTTTTTACTTTTTTGAAAATTCAAGATGGCTTCCGAAGAGCTGAAAATTTAAAATGCGATTTTCTCAAAAACGGCTCCGACGATTTTTCTTAAATTTTTTGTGAATCCATTTATATAATAGTGCTATCAAATAATTATAATCATTTCTTCATCATAATCTCGGTTTAGGGAGTTGCCATATAAAAGAAAAAAATAATGGAAAAATTCTCGGCAGTTAGAGGGTTAATAAAAAAATAATGTAGCGCAAATGTAAAACAATAATAATAACCTATATATTGCCATCATTATTTTTTCCAAAAAGTGAATCAAAAGTATAGCCGCCATACAAAGTGAAAATTTTCCATACAAAATGTATTAGCAATTTTCTTGGTAGTCAAAGGGTTAAAAATAGATAAAAGGCTGCGATTCTTAAAATTTTATAAATACCAATAATAATCAGTCGTTACTTTTTCAAAATATAACTAAAAAGTTTACCCACCATACAAAGTCCTAGTTTGCATACAGAAGGGTTCAATGACCATCTATAATAATCTAGAATATAAGTTGCAATGAAATATAAACATTCAAAACTAATATGAAATGCATGCCCACAAACAGGTACGTGTAAGTTCGCGCTTACGAATGCTGAATTTGTACTTACAAATTAAAACCAAATCTCAAATGAACATAAAACCTGCAACTCTTGCCGACCTTCCTTGAAACAGGGGTGACATTGACAAAGTGAATTATTTTTTACACTTTGGGAGGACTGAGAAATGCGAGAAAATTGAGATAAGACTGAATGAAAAAAGAGTTGAGGTCGTGAAAGAATTTGATTATCTGGAAAGCAAGTTTGAGTCGAATGCGAAATTGACGAAATAATTGGAAAAGCGCGCTAGTAGAGGAAGAAGTGTAATGGAAACGATTGGAAGAATTGCAAGAAATTGGAAACTTACGCAGAATATGAGATCGGCGGTCCACAATGGCATATTGGTTGGTGGAAGTGAGGCTTAATGAATGTGAGCTGAGTAAAGTATGTAAGTACGGTTGAAATGGCTTACCTGAGAGCAATGGCTGGAAAGACACTGAGTGATAGAGTACGTAATGCTTGAGTGATGAACGAGTGTGGTGTAAAAGAGAATATGAGAATGAAAGTACAAAAAAGTACGATGAGATGGTTCAGACATCTTGAAAGAAAGGATGATGAACAACTAACGAAGAAAGTGTACAAAGGAAATGTCAGAGGAAAGCGCGGAAGGGGAAGGCTGAGGAAAGAATGGTTAGACCAAATAGGTGAGATTGCGAAAGAATGGATTCTGCAGAGTGAGAATAAGAGAAGAGTATGTATGAAAAAGGTGATGACAGCAAAAAGTGGAGGCGTATCTGCGGAGGTACCGGCAACCCCTAATGAAACGGTGGCAGGATACAGTACAGTACAGTACAGAGGTCAGCTTCATACCAACCTATGAGTAGAGGAGATTTCTTGTGTAATTGGTACTTTTTCAAATAAATCAACAAAATATTTATATTTATTTAAGTATTTATATGCCTATATCATATTGTACGAGTATGCAGGTACACACCGCGGTGGAATAAAATTGATTTATTATTGATGTATTATATTTTTATTGAAACGGCATAAGCTGGTAGATGATTCTAGCTTTACATACGTCATACAGTGGGTTAATTTTTGCAAGAAAGTCGAGTACAGATTCTGTGCAATTTATTTTTTTATGGTATTTTGCATTTTAAAATTGAAAACGGTTTGATAATAAAATTATGCAAGTTTTATTTTTATTTTGGTTGCTAAAATAATTTGCAGACTAGGTACCTGAAAAATCTAAATAATTACTTATCTGAAAAAATAAAATACAGAATTTTTCTATTAATTAGTCCGGTCGATAGCTCAGTTGGTAGAGTGCTCGCATTCTACCCCGTGAGCTCGGGTTCGAATCCCACCGAGAAGGGTGTCAGAAATGATTTCCTATTTCGGTGTTTATTTCAAACCCCATAATAAAAATACCGGCAAGGTTTACTCAGCCTTCACAAGAAATGAGTACCAGTCCCCTCGGGAGCTGGGAAACCCCCACTTCAACTGAAGTGGTTGGCGTAAGGCCGGCCCCCTTACCTGCAAAAATAAATAGGTTCAACTCGCCACATGCGACCCCTTCGGGGATAACGCGGCAAGAAGTTACACTATATGTGTAGCTTAGTTGCGTTTTTTTTTTTTTTTTAGAAAAAAAGTAATACCTACCTATATTTCTTTGTACAAAACGTAGATAATAGTAAGTAATAGGTATAACTATGTGTGAAGAAAATGCATTTAGAAGTAAAATAAAAGATTGCAAGTTCATTACTGCATATGTGCTTATGTTAGTAGGTACGTACTTACTATACATAAATAAAATACACATTCAAAGAAAATGTAGAAGGAAATAAAAAGGAAGCATTTAAAAATATAGAAAAAATGAAATGAAATGACCTAGTAGGTACTTAGTGTAAGTATACTTCGGTAGATACGAGAAGAGGTTCAGAATGTAATACATATTTGAACAGTGTTTTAAACGCTTGTTGTAGTTTGGCATTACCTGTCAGTTTAACGTGACTGCCTCGTTAGACAGGACATGACAACGTAGCCACAGGTGATTAGTGTAGCAACTTACGTAATACCTATGCACATGACAATTTTTTTGAATAGCGTATAAAACTTTAAGTAAGTAATTAATCAATGAAATATATTATAACCAAAAATATAAAGTTCAATTAATTTAGGTAACATCAATTTCAATGGCAGCATTGACTTTTCATCAGTAATAAAAATTGTCTCAGTTGAATAATTAAGTAGGTAAAACATCTAACCAAAAATAAACTGAGCAAAACATTTCACAGTTCATTAAAAAACAAAATTGCTTGTGTACTTTGCTTAAAGAAACATGCCAGCTTCTAATGATTTAGAATTAATTAAGTTAAGTCTCATTCATGAAAATGTGTGTTCACCAACAGTTAAAACAACATTCACGGTGTTTAGTTTCAATCATAGCTTATGTGACTTTTAACTGAAAGAAAATCTACCTGTATAATTCTATTCAGTTTGTCTTTTTAATTCAGGACCTATACAGTCGCTAAGGTACTTTTCAAACAACAAACACTTAGTAAAAATAAACTGAATGAGTTTTCAAAAATGAAACCGTTTTTTATGAATAAGCTAGAACTTAACAAGCTTTTCATTTGTACAAATCAAATATTGTTACTTACTTCATTAGTGAAACAAAATTGAATTGATTAGTTTTTTTACCAGAGTAAATAATTCACAATAATAAAATCAAGCTACAATTTTTGGGCTGTTATATATTGGGTTTATGTCTGTAATCGTTCACATCTAGAAGGCATCATTTCTAGTGATGAATATCAAGATTTGTTCTTTAATTTTGGCGGCTATTTGTACGGGATGTGTTGCAGTCAACAGAACCGATACTTCAGAAGAAAATCTCTACTCTATTCTGGCTTTGGATTATTTCACAATGAGGGATATAGGAAATATTGTTTTCTTTCTGTGTTGGAGTTCCAGAGGTATTCTTGTTCAAATAAACACATCATCTTCCAATTAGTTAACGTGGCTGGGTGGAGTGATAGCAGACTGACATGCAGTAGTTGGGCGTTAGATAGACAGCAGAGGCTGTGGTTGATCAAGGAGGCAAAGAACCGCCCCGGGCTATCATGCCATTCATGATAATGATGATGATGATGATTTTTTTTATGTAAGGTAAGTGACGTCACATAGTTGAAGGATTTTTGATTAGGCAGAGTCCATTGTATAAGGAGTCCATTGTACAGAGTCCATTGTATAAGGGCTATTTCAGACATAACGCATTCTGCCCGGATTGTCTATAGATTATTGGACAACCTGTGAATTTTTTCATATACCTCTCCATACATTATAGATTTCCAACCCCCCTGCCCCTTCCTGAGTACGCCCATGGAATGCATCTAGTGTGTAACGGCTGGAAAGATTGGTTGGCTTCTTTTTTACAGATCGTCTGAATCTGATGAAGATGTTCTCCCTGGCTGGCATGAGGGTTTCCCTCCCTGATGGCTCGCACCAGAAAGACATCCATCACATTGAAGATATGTTTCGTCACCATGGCAACAAGCTGGGAGTCGTCTTTGACTCTTCATGCTATAGCTCCAGCCTTCCATTCAGACAGGTTGTCCTTACACATTAAATTTAAAAAATATTTTACAAACCGTGATGGTGGATAACATCAAATTATTGTAAGTTAATACCTTAAAGTTTCCTAGAATTATTTTAATCCAGGAAATTGCCTTGATACATTTGCATCTGATTCAATTTATTCACAAATATAAAATAAAATAAAATATTTAGCAAATTATTTTGTGGTTTTTTGTTGAGGAAAGCGCATTGTACATCCAGCCAATAACGAACAGCGAGCGACCGTGAAGACAATGAAAACCATCATGTCGCTTTGATGACTCGCCTTCAGAATACTTTCTGCTTGTGGAAGCGAAACGTCGGCAGATAAAAAAGCTGCAAATAGACCATGGTTTAACCTGGAAAACCACTATAACTATTTTTAAATAACACCGACCATGAAAGTGAAAGTTTCAAGCATTATTTAATACAACATTTGTTATTTTTTCAGCGATACAGCCAATATTTTAACGGTTCTTACGCATGGTTGGTCTTTGACGCTGGATCTTTCAATCGTTCTATAGAATACCTCAAATCCTTACCCATCACCATAATGTCTGACATAATCATGGTTAAGACAATTGAAGATTCCGATGCTATATCCTTCGAGCTGTACGATGTTTACAATTCAGGATTTGACAGAGACGGAGTCTTCAACGTCACTTTCATCTCTTCCTGGATCCCAACTTCAGAGAGGATGATGTATGGACGACTACGAGACTTCACAATTCTGTCTAAGATTGCCCGAAGGTCTAATCTGCATGGTCTCAATATAAAAGTCGTAACTTACAATGAATTCAACACAGAAAATAAAGATATAGTCACATACATGGAACAGGATACACAGCTACACAAAGATTCTGTATTCAAGATGAATTTTAGGATTGTACAACTGATCAAGAACATATTTAATTTTACGTAAGTTATTATTTTAAATCATAGATGTCTGTTCTGTATTAGATCTTGTCTGGAGTGTATGCATTATTTGACAAATAATGGATACATTCTGGACAGAACCTCAGCATTTCCTATTATGTGAAAAAGTGTGGCTTACCCTAAAATATAACTCAGTTTCAAAATTATCATTGAGAGGGCCTTACGGGATTCAAACCGGTGATATTTTATTTCAAGCATACGTTAGTCAAATTACACTGCCTTACCCACTTGGATACAGAGAAGACTAACCCAAAAGCATAACGACTACCATAAAAATGTAAAAAACATCAGTGCAAGGTGATGAAAAGATGAAACAGATGTTAAAGGATTGTTATGTTTAGATTGAAAGGTATCTCCAGGATACTTACATCCGGCTAGCTCTCATCAGCATCACTCTCAGGGCGTGGGGTTCTTTCTTTGGCATTGCTTACTTGTATCTTGGGAAGGGTTTTATAATGAAAAGATAAAGTTAACATGAACAAATAAGGGTTTATTACTGTACTAATATGGGGGGGAAAAGGGGAAATAAGGGATTGGCCAGACCTACAGGTTGTCACTAGAACACTCCCTATTCCGTTGGCTGGAGTTCTAAACGGAAGGCCTGGGGCAGCGCCCCAGGCTAGCGGCGGTTCCCGAGGCGGACGCCTCCACACGTGGAAGCCCCTGGGTGGGCGCTCCTTTGCCTCTGGTCCACAAGGCGGGTGCCTTGCTGGCAGGAAATCCAAGTAGATGGGGGGGGGGGGAGCTCCATCGTAGTGCCTCCTCCTGCACCGCTTGGTGCTTGGTCGCTAACGTCTGACTCACTTCACATCTCGCCGGGAACTGATGAACGACGGCCCGAACAGTTCACACGGCGCAGTTCGGCCGTTTCCGTGACCGTTCGGCTCCGCTCGGCCCACAAACATACACTGCACACTTCGGGATTGTTCTTTCAATGTTATTATAAAATAACATAACATTCCCCTTTCTCACAAAAATAAAGAAAGAAAAAACCAGGAGCAACACAACAGTCTTCACACACAACACCGTCTTTGGTCTTTGGCCATTAAGAAAATTGAAAATGTTGTGGGAACACAAAAAGGAAATGGGGATTTACAGGAACATCCTTCTGTCCTATCAACACACCAGAAAGAAGGAAGAAGAAAACTGGTGGCTGTGAGAATTATCGATTTGGTTTGGGAAATTTCAAGGTGGTTCCAATAACCGACAAGACGCGGATTAAAAGAGATCTTGTAACAAGGCCTTTTTTCTTCACCAAAACATGTCGAAAACTCTAAACAATAAATAATTATCACGGCAATCAAAACATATTTTACACTGGTACTTATATTAACCAAGTCATAACTCGTTACAGGAGTCGACTATTATATAACAATAAGTTCTGAGCTGAATACAAAAAAAATTACACATAGAGACTACATCCAAGACTCGCTCAAAATACTTAATATGTTAGTGCGTAAAATCCACTACGAACTCACTCGAAAAAAGAGTGGAACATTCCATATAAAACATTTTAAAGTGATTATGGAATACACAAACAAAATATTACATATACACTGGCTCTTTCGAGCCTCAAACACGTCTGTTCTCACAGACATTTTCCCCCTTCGACAAAATGAACAAGGCTTTAAGTGTCATCTTATACACAAAAGTGCATATCAGATCCCAGATTTACGAAACGTAACATCTCAAGAAAATGCGCTCCCTTTTCCAAGAAAAAGGCCAGCATTTCTTCCCCTTACATCAATTTCCACTCAAAGCAGTGATAATTTCATCCCTACATCAACATCCGTGGAAAATCCACACACGGACCTACGAAAGTAGAATCCCGGAAAACGGCTTCCCTTTCCCAAAGGACCACATCTTCCCACTCTTTCTCAATGGCGCCACTTCATTTTTTAGAAGAATAAAGAAACTTCATAATTCAATCTTTTTCCAAAGGGTTAATTCGGAAAACCATTGAAATCTTACACAAAAAAACTGTAGAAGATATTTACATACATAAAAACAAATGTAGTCAAGAAATCCTAATTCTAACTAAATTACCTATTTGTACACTATAAAACAAAATTTCTCCGATGTTTTTTGAGAACCGTTCAAGTTTAAATCTCCAAGTGACCCGTATATCAGTCAAACATCGCACAAAAGTGATATATGCTATTGGCTTGCAAGAAATAAAACCATCGTAAATATTAAACTAAAATGAATCCTAAGCTACCTTTTTACAAAAATTACAATCCTCTATCGTTTTTTGAGGGTTCTTGGAACGATTTCAATGTTCCCTGACAACACACAAAAGTACCTAAAGCTAATCTATAAAATTATTTACAATGGCAGCCAACAGAATAGCTATAGTTCGTTGTAAATTTCCGAAAGGACCTAATCACCAGTTTACCCCGAAAAAATAAATATTGTAAAATGTTTTTGAGAATAGCACATTAAAAAACCAAATGGGGGAAAAAACATCATGAATTACCAAACACTTAATTCTTACATTAAATAAAATACTTCTGAGAATCCTTTAATGTGGAAAAAAGTTTGTTAAAAGCTTTTATGAAAAAAACATAAAGTGAAAGTTTATTTGCCTAGCAACAAATAATGCATCAATTTCAAGGTAGGTACTTATGTAAAATAAACAAAGCTAGATTTCTGTGAAAAAAATAAAACAAAATAATGATGCTTTCTCAAATGAATTCTCAAAAATGCATGTACATTTTATTGATATTAAAATTTCACAGAATTTTAAATCGTCAAAGCACATTTACGCAAATGCAAAAAACAAAAAGGAAGCGACCAAAATAGTGTTAGAATCAAAATAGACAGAAATACTAAATGTTGAAGAAAAAATGAAATTTGGCATAAAAAATTAAAATATGACGAGGTTTCTTAGCAAATGATAAAAGATTTAATGATCTATTTTTCAGGCTTCTCAAAGATTGCATGTCAATTTATATTGATATAAAAATTCTATCATAATTTTTAATCGTCAAAAGGACATTACAGCAAAATGCAAAAGCAATCAAAACAAAAACAATTCATTCTAAAATCAAAGCAAGAAAACATATGACGTCACAATGAAAGCAAAAATAATACTAAAAAAACAGAGCTTCACAAAACAATTCCCAAAATAAAAGTTCGCAATATCGAAAGAATCCCAGTTGGATGCGCCAGTGTTATGTTTAGATTGAAAGGTATCTCCAGGATACTTACATCCGGCTAGCTCTCATCAGCATCACTCTCAGGGCGTGGGGTTCTTTCTTTGGCATTGCTTACTTGTATCTTGGGAAGGGTTTTATAATGAAAAGATAAAGTTAACATGAACAAATAAGGGTTTATTACTGTACTAATATGGGGGGGAAAAGGGGAAATAAGGGATTGGCCAGACCTACAGGTTGTCACTAGAACACTCCCTATTCCGTTGGCTGGAGTTCTAAACGGAAGGCCTGGGGCAGCGCCCCAGGCTAGCGGCGGTTCCCGAGGCGGACGCCTCCACACGTGGAAGCCCCTGGGTGGGCGCTCCTTTGCCTCTGGTCCACAAGGCGGGTGCCTTGCTGGCAGGAAATCCAAGTAGATGGGGGGGGGGGGAGCTCCATCGTAGTGCCTCCTCCTGCACCGCTTGGTGCTTGGTCGCTAACGTCTGACTCACTTCACATCTCGCCGGGAACTGATGAACGACGGCCCGAACAGTTCACACGGCGCAGTTCGGCCGTTTCCGTGACCGTTCGGCTCCGCTCGGCCCACAAACATACACTGCACACTTCGGGATTGTTCTTTCAATGTTATTATAAAATAACATAACAGGATTTAAATTATGCTAAAGGAAGGAAGATGTCTTCTCTCACAAATAATGGAATACATTCCAGCAGGACCTAACAGTATATAAGTTATACTGGAATGTGTAACTTTGCCATCATTGGCGCTTGATGTATGTGATATACCTAGGTATATTTTTGATGAAAGTTTCCCCTATCTGATTTTTAGGACAACTTATTTATTGGCTGACAATTGGAGTGACAAGAATGCTCTGGGCTACTACCAGTCTGGTAACCTGCTGGGTATCTTGATTGAGAAGAAAGCTGATATCATGGCGGCTGCTCTAGAACTGTCTCCTGACAGATTGGACATCACAGACACCATACACCTTACCTACCCCTTCAGGTTCTTGTTTTTAATAACTCTTGTATTTGATGAATTATCTTACATATAATATGCTCTAAGATTAGTTAGCCTATGCAATATTTGCAGAATATAAATTATAAGGTTGTACTTAGTCGTCTCAAATACAATGTTAGCACAGCCATTTAAGACAGATTAAAGTACCAATGTACCAATTTACAATGGTAAACGTAATAAAATGGACTACCGCTACTTCGGACCGATTAGTCTCCTTAGTGTGCCAGGTAAAGTGTTGTGCAAGATTCTTATCCATAGGGTTGATTATCTACCAAGACCAGGGTCTCAGATATCCATTCAGGCTTTATCTCGGAAAGAGGGTGTGTGGACCAAATATTTGCGGTTGATATTAATGAATTGAAATAGGTCTACAAGGATAGGAAGACATGGAAGCAACTCTGCAGAGGCTTTGGCCACCTCTAGCAGAATGGTGACAAAATTGTCTTAAAATAATGTTTTTTGGTCTGAAATTACATACATATTATATGCTTATCACAAAAAAAAGCAAAAGAAAAAATACTTAAACTTGTTACAATTGAAATTCCAGGTCAGGCTTTGTCTTCGTCTACGAGGGAGACTTTGGCAAGATTAAGCTGAGTTTCCTAACACCATTCTCAGACCTCATCTGGTATTTGTTCTTGGCCTTGAGTGCCCTCATCATGTTCATTACTTGGTTCATCCTTCTGGTAGAGAGCAAATATCTCCCGATGAGTCGCAAATTCAAATGGAAACTAAACTTCAGTGATACTTTTTTGTCTGTTTGGGCAGCATGGTGCCAAATGGGTAAGACATATAATTTTGTTTTCTATTTAACTTCTCCCTGGGACTTTTAGCACTCCTCCAGCTTCTTTTATTCTCCACATATTTTGTAGATCTCCCAGGTGTAGACACCTCAGGCAGCACGTTTTCATCCTCTCAAATGTTTTGTAGCCAAAACTAAATTCTAACCTTAAATGGCTTTGTATGAATTACAGCACCAGTTCCAGTGGTGGTCTGATTCGGAACTAACCCCTAACCAGATTGAGTGACATCACAATTTTTCCCGAGTACACGAGTCATGTATTTTTGTGTGATTATATTACAGGTTCTGGTATCCGTCCCACAACCCACGCCAGTAAGATGGTATACTTCACTCTCCTGCTGAACTCTGTGGTCATGTACAACTTCTATACATCCAGCATAGTCTCATCTCTTCTGAGCTACAGATCGCAGGCGTTCACAATACCAGAACTGGCTGATAGTCCCATGGTGTGTGGATCTGTGGATGTGGGATATGTGCATTACCTGCTATTTGATGTAAGCATAAAAAAGATTTATCCAACAAAACTAAATAATAAAGTACCTACATGGTACCTACAATAACAATTACAAGTAATGTACTATGTTTGAATGATCAATTGAGTAATTTTGTCATTATCCAAAGTAAAAAAATATGTCTGACTTTGTCGTTTAAGCATGGGTTTTTCAATTAAATGCTCCTTTTCCCCTTTTTTCTGCGAGAGAAAACACTAGAAAATTGTGAAAATCCTGTACTTTTTCATGAGCACTTCCTCATAATTAGTTCACTTACTATAAAAAGTTACCCTTTTGCATATCAGTGAATCAGCATTTATTCAGTTTTACCTTTAAAGTGAAAAAGCCGAGATAATTAGTATCAAGCTAAAATGGTTTTTAACATCATTGAACTGTTTTAGGATCCCCAATACCCAAACATGGAGTACTTCAATGCCCGCAAGAAGACCAGCAACTTCTACTTCCCCATCGAGGAAGGCCTGTCCAAGGTCCGCGCCGGTGGCTTTGCTTACCACGCAGAGTACAACAACATGTACAACGAGATCTCTGACACCTTCGCTGCCTGGCAGATCTGTGAACTGCAAGAAGTCGACACTATCCCGCTGGTACATCTTGCCATCATGGGGGCTAAGAATTCTCCATACTCGGAACTCTTCAGAGTTGGGTAAATACATCTACATAAAAACCAATCATCTATAATCTAAGTTGCAAGGATATATTAATTTAAAGCTCTCAAATGAATGCCCACTAACAAACATGTGTAGTTCGCGCTTACAAATGCTGAATGTGTAGCTACTTACAAATAAAATCCAAACCTCAAATGAACATAAGCCCTACAACTTTTGCCGACCTTCCCTGACACAGGGGTGACATTGGCAAAGTGACCCATTTTTTACAGTATGGGTGGTCAGCCTCATATGAACCTATAAGTCAAGGAATCATCATCATAATATAATCAGTTCCATGCCAAAAAAATCTTTGTTCACTTTGTCAATACCACCCCGTTCCAGGTAAAGGCCACAGGAGTGGCAAAGTTTATGTTCATGTGAGATTTGGTTTATTTTGTAAGTCCACATGCAGCATGTGTAAGCATGAACTTAGCTGTGAGTGTGCATGAAATATAATATTTGCGCCCTTGGAGCGACTACATCACGAAATGGCGCTATAAAGAAATCATCAACTCATCATCATTATCATAAGCCTTAAATGTCAGATTATCTTTGCAACTTAGATTATAGATATAGATAAGCTCAACATCTCTGGGTGGGCCTTGGCTGAATCCAGTATTTTCTTCCACTCTTGATGTTTATATCTTGGAGAGCATGGATCTTCGCCTCTGACGCTGCCCAATGACAAAGAAATTTGTTGCGCTTACCAGTCATAGGCAAAGTAAGTATGATCCATCGAGTAATAACATAGAGGAGCAGAAACCAACTTACTGCATTGATACATGCTATAGCTCACATTTGTCTCAGTTCTGTCAAACGTTGCAGTGGTGGTGTCATGCGAAATAAGGCCATTTTGTCCAAACCCATTTTGTGTTTCGACACCCAATTATAATACATGCCATAATGTTTTAAAATAATCCTTTTTCCTTTAACATTCATGAATTTTAGCGATCATAATATTTATAACACGTGTTATCTGTCAACTGGCAGCCATTATTATTCGCAATAGTACCAAGGATTTCATTTTTATATTCTCTTGAGTTTTTTTGTACACATGGAATGCAACTGTGAAGTTCTTTGTTCTCTTTCTTACTAATGACCATTTTTGTAAGTAAGTTGAAACAGTTATAAATAATCTCTAATTTTTTTTTAAATAATTTCTAGTCCACAGATATCATAAGTCAATGGTATGATCTATTACAAGTTGTTGTGTTTTCCAGATCCCAAAAGATCCGTGAGACAGGTCAGCTGCATCGCTTACTGCAGAAGTGGGTGAGCAAGAGACCAGCTTGCCAGGCCAACCGGGGCTTCAGCATCGTGAACTTCCACCAGCTCTTCTCTTTCTTCATCCTCCTCATGCTGGGCATGATCCTCGCCATTCTTATTCTCATATACGAGAGGAGGAACCAACGATTCCAGCTGCACAACCAAATCCAAAACAAAGTGAACGATACTATTAAAACTTTAAAGAAGAAAAGACAGGATAGGCATCCTGACAGGCACTTTTATCAATGAAAGTTCTCATTCATTTAAGATGTAGAAGCAGTTCTTAAAAAAGCTTGCAATATATTGTGTACAGCTTTTAAGCTGACTTAAGGGAATCTTAGAATGATGATGATGAGTTGGTGATTGCTTTATAGCGCCGTTTTGTGATGTAGTCACTCCAAGGGCGCTTGTGCATGTGATGCCAAAAATTTGCTTGTCTTCAGTGCATTTCTGAACTTTCTATGGTCCTCTAGCTCTCTTACATGATGAGGCAGGCGGTTCCAGGGCATAGGACCGCAACTGCAAATGCACACTCTCCAAACACTATTTATACTCTTCTGATTGGCTCTTCAATACGTGACTTGGCTCCGGTTTCTGCCGAGCGTAGTGCGAGACTTTTTTTGCCGAGGGCGACGGGCTTGATTAAATCAGCGAGATATTTGGGTGACTTTTCAAATAAAGCTTTGTGGACCATCAAGCACACTTTAAACTCGACACTCGACGGAGCCAGTGAAGCTTGTGGAAATATCTATAGATCTATTAGGGATCAGGTACCTACTCATAAAATTACTTCTCATAAATAACTTGAAAATCTGATGTGATTATTAATTTAACCTAAGCTGCACATTTAAATATTCAACTTCTATGTGACGTCACTGATAGTAATTAAATAAAAAAACTGTCTCTTCTGCCTGGCCAAGTTACGCCACATTTTTACCCTCACTTAAAATGTACCAAGTTCACTATCCAAACATACCATATTCATCACCGATATTAAAATTAAAAAGGATTAAAAAATAAACGTCATCACCTGGCCGGGTTGGTAGGCAAAAGGCATAAAAATATTTAGTTATCGGTTGCTAACAACACTGACATCTCTGTGTCGCCGAAAATAGTTCCAAATTCAAAAATGTTTGAACCTCATTATTATCCATAATTAAAGAAGTTGTTTCAAGATTGGATTGAAGATTAAGTCAATCGAAAAGAAAAGGTTCACTAAAATCACCTTGTAACATAAAGCAAGCTAAAAATAAAATTACTGTAATGCTTGCTTTGAAAGTAGAAATCAATTAAAAATAGAAGAAAATGTTTTGACAGTTTGTTTGTTTTGATTATTTCCAGAGATAACCAACCATAGAACAATATTTACTCACTAGTAAAATCAGTCAATCTCTCAAACAATCCATCATTTTCTATTTAAAACATTCACAAACATGGAGTTAAAAAGTAATAATATCCATGTTTACAAAACTTGATAAAAATTGGTTCAACAAAACTCACACAGTTTATTCACTCTTGTTATTCGGAAAGCTCGTCTTTGTGATTTTGTGTTCCTATCTTGTCTAGAAAAATATCTGTATTTTATTGTGTTTTGGGTTTTTGTTGTAATAAATAAAATGAGGTTTTCAGCATTTCTTTTGATTTTGTTGTCGGTTCAATTCTTGTTTTCTCCTTGCAATGGCTGTGATTCCTCGCAAGAAGACGTGTTTTCTGAGTTTGTGAAAGATTATTATTCCATGCGTGGAGTTCAAAATGTCATCATGTTTGTTTGCTGGTCAATGAAAGGTTCAAAACTTGATTTAACTTAAATATATCACCTTTTATCTGTGGTTCATGTTTCAATAACTGTCTAGGTTAATTAATTATTTCCAATCAAATAACCAAACAACGTTGATGAATATAAAACATGTACATATATGGCGTATGTGAGACACAGAACAAAATAAATCACAATAAAAAAGAGCCAAGAGATAACAGAATCATGTGTTAAAAAAGGGACATAGATTGTTATTTGAAGCATCCGTAAAGTTATTGAAGAGGCAGAGGTAGCCAAATCATAAATGTAGTTATTAAAAAAAACTCCCTTGTGAAAGAAATGAGTGGTACATTATTGAATAAAGCTTATATTTCAAAATGTACTGCTGATAATAATTCATTTTCAGGGCAGAAAAATTTGGTCAAAAAGTTATCACAAAGTGCAATAAAAGTTTCAATGCTGGACGAGAAATATAAGAGAGGAAGAGACAACTCACAAGATGCATATTACTTGCAGACTAACAAAATAGGCATTGTGTACGACACGTCTTGTTACGGATCCAGTGTACCTCTAAAACAGGTGAACATGTTGTTTTAATGATATTTCATAAGAAATAAATAATGGTCAGTCATAATACCTACAGTGTTTAACGTCTTACGGGGCTATTCTTAAACATTTTAGTCGTCGGTTGAGCCCACGCTTTGACAAACTAATGATGCATTTGTATGAAGACCTGTCAATCCAAGATGGCCGCAAGTGAACAGCTGATTTGTTTTCATACAAATATTTCAAAACTCGGTATGTAAGAATGACCGTGCTGATGAAACTTCCAGCTCAGGCACCATTAGTTTGTCAAAGCGTGGGCTCAACCAACAACTAAAATGTCTAAGAATAGCCCCGTTAGATCTGTTTTTTTTCTAAAACTGAGGATTTTGAGCGAGGGAGAATAGAATCTATACAAATATGTACACAATTTTCAACCCGCGCTGCCAACATTACGACCCTCTTTCTCACAATATCAAAAAAGAAAAGTTAAAAATCGCTTTTTCAACAAAAAGTATGGTACCTGAAAAATGACAATAGTGTTCTTTATTTCAGAAACAAAACTACTTCAACGCTTCATATCCATGGGTAATACTCGATCCTACTTCATTCAACCGGTCTGTTTCATATCTTCAAGAAATACCTCTAACAATTGTCTCCGATGTTGTCGTTGCAAAAACAATAAAGTCAGAAGAAAACATCACATCTCTAGAACTGTACGACGTTTATCACTCTGGCTATGGCAGAGGTGGATCCTTTAATGTTACATTAATGGGAAAATGGTCTCCAGAAGTAGAAGACGACATAAAAAATGACTGTCAAGACTTTTTTACAAGATCTAAAGTCTCGAGAAGAACTGATCTCCATGGGCTGCTTATTAGAGCGGTAACTTTCAATGAATACAACTTTGAGAAGAAGGAACTGTTCACTTACATGACTGAAGTAAAGAACACTCATCGGGACTCTGCTTTTAGAATGAACTTCATACTTCTACAAACCATCAAGAGTATTTTTGTGGTGACAGCGAACGCACCCGTGTCAGCAAGCGAAGCAGACGCCGCCACGCGGGAATGCGCACGCGGCGAGTTGCGTGACAGACACCGAGGTATCAAGACGTGTGACAAGTGCGTGTGTGTGCGAGTGAACCACGTGGACTGTTTTACATGACTATTTCTTCGCCACAAGCTATTTCGGCTCCCCCCCAAAAGTAAATATGTCGAGCGCGAAGATGGGTGATTTGGTGAGGTGTTTTGACGGGGAAGGCGATGTTATACAGTGGTTAACGAAGCTGGAGCTCGTCGCCAAACTTAAAGGGGAGAAGGATGTGGCGATAATCATTCCTCTTTTTTTGGAGGGACCAGCGTTCGCTGTGTATAACGAACTCGGCGATGCAGAAAAAAGGAATGCCGGGTCTATCAAAGACGCCTTGATAAGTGCGTTTGCCACGAACCCGTTCGTGGCTTACGAGGAATTTATCCGACGCACGTGGCGTGATGAACCAGTAGATGTTTACATCACGGACCTGAGGCGACTGGCGCGGCTGGCGGGGGTTACAGCGGACTCTCTCCTCATGAAGGCGTTCGTGGTGGGGCTGCCCTCAGCGGTTTCGCGTGAGCTGCGCGCTCTTCCTGCCGTGGGCACCATGCCGCTGTCAAGTATCGTGGAGCGAGCCAGAGCCCTGATGGCCGAGTATGTGAGCCAGCCAATCGTTGCAGTGGCTCAAGACAGGCGGAAGGCTGCAGGGCCGCAAAGTGGCGGGAGACGCTGCTTCAGGTGCGGGGGACCGCATCTCCTCAGGTTCTGCACGGAGCAGCCGCGTGTCACTTGCTGGAGTTGTGGGGAGGATGGCCACCTCTCCAAACATTGCGACAAGGGAAACGGCAGTCGGGGAGCTGGTGCGCCGGTAGCTCCCCGACATCTGGACTAAAGGCGCTGCCAGTGATAGACATCAGTGTTAACGGGAAGCAAGTGCGTGCTCTCGTTGATTCAGGGTGCTCGCGCACCGTGCTCAGGAGTGGGTTGTGCAGGGTCTTCAGCCCAGTGGGGGACGTGATCGCTGTGGATGGCAGCCACGTGAGGTGTGAGGGCCAAGGTGTGGCCAGGATAAGTGTGCATGGTGTAGCCCTGACAGTAGACTGCGTACTCGCTGCAAAGTTGTTCAGCGCTGTTGATGCGGTGCTAGGGATGGACGTCATTGGGAAGATGGGCGGTGTGACTATACTGGGTGATGCACGGGTTCAGTTTGCTAAGGGCAGAAGTCAAGATGTCGGTTGTGTTAGTGTTGCCTCGCCACCAAGTTTGTCAATTGAGGACAAAGATTTCACTGCGGCATTTAATGGAAAACATTGGTGTGTGAGTTGGGTTTGGAAGGATGCACCTGCTGAGCTGGCCAACACTGTGGAGTGTTATAAAAGTGTAAAGTCACCAGAAGCAGAGGAGGCATTTGACAAAGAAATCCAAAAGTGGATTGCCGAGGGCTGGCTTAAGCCATGGAAAGGGAGCTCGCTTGGTATTCTTCCTCTGATGGCGGTACTTCAGAGAAATAAGGGGAAGGTGCGCCCCGTGATGGATTATCGGGAGCTCAATGAAAGTGTGCAGTGTCACACTGGTGAGGATGCAGCGGTCTGTGATGAAACCCTTAGGAAGTGGAGGAGGATGGGAGGATCAATCAAGCTGCTCGACCTCCAGTCCGCATATCTCCAGATAAACGTACATGAAAAACTGTGGAAATACCAGCTGGTCAAGTATAAAGGAAAAACATATTGCCTGACAAGACTAGGCTTTGGTTTGAAGTGTGGGCCAAAAATAATGTCCCGGATCGTGAACGAGGTACTCTCACTGGATGAAAGAATGCGGCAAGGCACCGACAGCTACATAGATGACATTATTGTGAATGAGGAGGTAATATCTGCCGAAGAGGTTGCGGCTCATCTACTAGCCTACGGCCTCGTAACTAAGCCGCCTCAGGAGTTGGAGGGCGCCAAAGTTCTTGGACTGTGTGTTGAGCGGGACAAAAGCAAAAGACTCCTCTTCAAAAGAGGCAACAGTGTTCCAGCTCTCCCGACTGCATCGAGACTTAGCAAAAGGGAATTGTTCTCAATCTGCGGCAAACTAATAGGACATTATCCAGTGTGTGGATGGCTGAGAGTGGCTTGCAGCTTCTTGAAGAGAGAAAGCGAAGGCCAAAGGTGGGATGATTATATAGGTGACAGAGCACAGCAAATGGCAGAGGATCTGGTGATAAAAGTGCGCATTGATGATCCAGTTCGTGGATTCTGGTCTGTCCCTAAAGCCACAAACGATGCCACGGTCTTCTGCGATGCAAGCTCCCTGGCCCTGGGAGTAACCTTGGAAGTCGATGGAAAGACTGTCGAAGATGCTGCATGGCTGCGAAAGGCGTCTGATGTGGGTCATATAAACCTAGCCGAATTGGATGCTGTGCTGAAAGGGGTGAATCTTGCTCTCAAGTGGAATCTCAGGACCTTGAAGATAATTACAGATTCAGCAACAGTGCTGTGTTGGGTGAGGTCTACACTGACTGGGTGTAACCGTGTAAAAGTTGCAGGGATGTCAGAGATGCTTGTAAAACGGCGGTTGGGATTGTTAAAAGAGGTCGTACAAGAATTTGGCCTAGCTCTGTCAATCGACTTCATTGAGTCTTGCAGGAATAAGGCAGATCCACTCACTAGGGTCTGTAAAGCCTGGGCAAGGTGTAATGCCAAAGTAAAGCCAATTGGAGAGAGCGTTTCCATCTGCGCCGTTACTCTGGAAGACATGCATGCTCAACACCACTTCGGTGTGGATCGAACGCTGCACCTTGCAAAAATGGTAAATCCCGGGGTGACAAGGAGTGACGTGGAGCTCTGTGTGCGATCATGCATAAAATGTAAAACAATTGACCCCTCACCATCTTCCCATGAGGCGGGCAACCTTAGTGTCCCGAATACGTGGAGCCGTCTGGCCGTTGACGTGACTCATTTTGATGGGAGATGCTTTCTTACACTAATCGACTGTGGACCGAGCAGATTTGCTATATGGCGGGAAGTAAAGTCCGAAAATGCCACTTCTGTCATTTCGCATCTGGAGGAAATCTTTCGGGAAAGAGGTCCACCCGCAGAATTACTGATGGACAATGGCACGGCATTTCGCTCGCACAGGGTTGCTGACATGTGCAACAAGTGGGGAGTAAGTAGGAGGTTTCGAGCGGCTCACCGTCCAGCAGGGAATGGCATTGTTGAACGGCATCATCGTACAATAAAGAGGACGGCGGCCAGAAGTGGTAGCAACCCTTTGCAGGCGGTGTTTTGGTACAACCTGGCTGCTAAGAGTCAGGGTGACCAGGGTGCAGCACCCTCTGGACAGGTTCACTCCTATGCCTGGAAACATCCTTCAGCCCTAGTGAGACTCCAGGAAAAGCTGTCATCCGAGTTTCAGGCTGGCGACGTTGTAGCAGTGAAGCCATCAGATCCGAAATGTACTTCCCAGTGGAGGCTTGGGAGAGTAACGGGAGTCATCTCGGTAAACAATATTGAAGTGGATGGTATGCCAAGACACGTGCTGGATCTGCGGAAGATAGATAGCGTCAAGCAAACGGACCCTGGTAGAAGTGTCAATAGAAGAGCTAATGCACGCTTATTAAATCTATCAGATCTGTTTGAAGAAGAAACAGAGGAATCGATGGCAAATGAAACACATCAGGAGGAAGACAGCCCGAGAAGCCAGGAAGGTGAGGAATCAGAAGAGGACAGTCCAGTGGAAGAAGGACGGTTGGAAAGACCTTCTAGACCACGAAGACCCCCAGCCTGGTTGAGTGACTATTTGTGATGATAACATCAGGAGGGCGTGTGGTGACAGCGAACGCACCCGTGTCAGCAAGCGAAGCAGACGCCGCCACGCGGGAATGCGCACGCGGCGAGTTGCGTGACAGACACCGAGGTATCAAGACGTGTGACAAGTGCGTGTGTGTGCGAGTGAACCACGTGGACTGTTTTACATGACTATTTCTTCGCCACAATTTTTAATTTCACGTTAGTATCCTCACTACATAAGAGTATATCATGAATATAAATAATTACTTACACTTCAATTATATCTAGCCCAGTTTCATCAACACTACTTGCCACCTGGAGAAACTGTGCTGCATCTCTCTTCATTTTTTCCTCCCACCACAGCCTGGACATCCATACAGGAGTTTTTCCTAAGAGGACAGGACGATCCTTCATCCTTTGCACATCCACATGAAAACTTTCTCTTCAAATTCAAAATATTTTATGTTCCTTTTCCTTAAAAAACGCAACTAAGCTACACATATAGTGTAACTTCTTGTCTGCGTTAACCCCGAAGGGGTCGCATGTGGCGATTCGGGACCTATTTATTTTACGGGTAAAGGGGCCAGCCTTACACCAAACCACTTCGGTTGAAGTGGGGGTTTCCCAGCTCCCGAGGGGGCTGGTTTTCATTTATTGCGAAGGCTGAGTAAACCTTGCCGGTATTTTGGGCTTAAAATAAAACCGAAACGGAAATCATTTCTGACACCTTCGGTGGGGATCGAACCCTTGCTCTCAGTATAGAATGCAAGCATTCTACCGACTGAGCTATCAAACTTTTTACGAGCTTGGTCGTCACTACAAAGCACCAATTCTCAGTTGCTGTAAGGCTGGATGGACCTTTGGTGACCAGCCATTGGTAAAGGTGTATGAATTTTTAAAACCAGCGAAGAGCAAATTTGAAAATATAAATGGTATTTTTTTGTGTTCCGCCAAGATTCGAACCCACAACCTTCCATTTAGAATCCGAAATGTTACCACCGGACTACGGACCTTAATTTTAATTAAATATTGATTTTCACGCATTTAATACACAAACCTTCAAAAATTCCACTATGAAAGGGCGTTTACCAGAAATCAAGGGGATGGGATGGATGGAAATTTTTGCACATTGTGCGTGAACAAAGATTAAGTTGTGAGAAATGTAGGGTTACATACAGGGATTTTGTTTGTCTGCCTCAAATGTTTTTAGGATGACTTATGTCATGGCAGACAACTGGAGTGACAAGAATGCTAATGGATTATACAGATCTGGGAACTTGCTGGGAATTCTGGCAGATAAGAAAGCAGACGTGATGGCTGCTGCACTACAGTTACTGCCGGATAGAGTAGACATAACAGATGCCGTACACATGACTTATCCTTTCAGGTAAATACTATTCCAAATTCAGGCTACAGGTCCAGATAGAATATTAAAATAAAGGTATTATAAAAAAGTTCATTTCTTTTAGATGTAGTTTTATAGCATTTTATACATACATCATTATCTACTTTCAACTATATCTATAATTTAGATTTCAAAGACATATTAACACTTAAGATTCAAACAAGCAAACACACGTAAGGCTGATTTTAGTGTCACGCTGACAACACGCTGACCGTCAGCGCTGACAGCCAAAATATATTAACTTTTAGGAAGCGTTGCGCGCTGACAGCTACGCTTTATTCTAAAACGCTTCCTACAAGCTTATATATTTTGGCTGTCAGCGCTGACGGTCAGCGTGTTGTCAGCGCGACACTAAAACCAGCCTAAGTTCACAATTACAAGTGCTGCTTGTGTACTTACAAACTCTCCCTCGCTGATTTTCTCTAAAACAAGGATTTTTTAAAATGGGAACCAATTTTGTTGCACTATGGGTGGTCAATGTAATACCAACCTATAAGTCAAGGATTAAAACAATACCAAGGGCTGATTTCATTATCTTAACAATACTACAAACCAGTTAAGCCTTTAAAATACTTTTTATAATTATTTTTATTATAATAATTTATTATATTTTTGACAGAACGGATGAAAATGAAGAATGCACGTTTTTGTTGAATGGTACGAAAGTTGAAATTGTGGATGAATTTAGATACTTGGGAAGTATGTTTGAGAAGAATGGAAAGATGACAAGAGAACTTGAGAATAGGGTGTGCAAGGGAAAACAAGTGGTCGGTGCAATAGGAAGAATAGCAAAGAACAAGCGATTGACGATGGATCTGAGAATGGCGGTACACTATGGCATATTGTTACCGACTTTGTTGTATGGAAGTGAAGCATGGACAGTGAACGATAGCGAAATGAGTAAAGTATGTACGGTGGAAATGAAGCATTTGAGAAGCATGACAGGAAAAACTCTGAGGGATAGAGTTAGGAATGAATGGGTAAAAAAAGAATGTAATTTGAAAGAGGATGTGAAAGTTAAGGTACAAAAGAATGTGATGAGATGGTTTGGACATGTGGAAAGAATGAATGATGATAGACTGACAAAGTATGTATACAAAGAAAGTGTGAAAGGAAAAAGAGGGAAGGGACGACCGAGAAAAGTATGGAGTGATCAGATTGAGGAGATTGTGAAAGAATGGGATATACAAAGTGAGCGTAAAAGAAGAAAATGCATGAAAAAGGTGATGGATATGAATGAATTGAAGGAGGTATGTAAGGATAGGAAAAAATGGAGGCAACTCTGCAGAGGCTCTGGCCACCCCTAGCGGAATGGCGACAGAGTTACAGTTACAGTTACAGTATAAATATATATTATACAAAATGTACTTAAGTACTTGTTACTTACAGTAAGTTGTTTTCAGATCTGGCTTTGTTTTCCTCTACTCTGGAGATTTTGGAAAACTGAAGTTGAGTTTCCTCACGCCCTTTGTTGACATAGTGTGGTACTTGCTGCTCTTCATGAGCGTCCTGATAATGGCCATCATCTGGTCCATCCTGCTGTTCGAAAACAAATATCTCAGCAACTACACACACTTCAGGTGGAGCTTCAGCGATGCCTTCTTGTCTGTTTGGGGAGCGTGGTGTCAAATGGGTAAGATGAACCTTCTATTAGATCTAAGATCTGTTTATTGCGAGACTCTCCACATGTGATGCAGAAGACCAGCTGTTTTTTCTTCTCTTGAGTTGTAGGCCTGGTGGATGCTGGCCATCTGGTACTTAGGAGAGCCTCTCATCAATAAAACAAAATTAAAACATAGTATTCTTTCACTTATCGACCACCACTTCTATCAAACGGTGGATTATTAAAATTGGCTGATGAACCAAAGGGAATGCAACATAACCTTTTAACGTGTTGTTATCGAAAGTAGCATTGACGAGTTGAACCTATTTATTTTCTCAATAAGGTTATTCCAACCCAAATATTTCACTTGAAATTGAAATTACCCTGCTTCCAGTGGAGGGGCATGTTCACTTTTCTTGTGAAGGCTCAAGAAACATTGAAATAATGTTTGAGTTTTGAATAAACACCAAAACGAGAAACCATTTCTGGCGGCTTTCGTGAGAATCAAACTCTAGCTTTCTGACTTTGAACGCGAGCATTTTGCCCTCTAAGTTATCGACTGGTCTTCCACTAATTCGAACATGGAGCAATGGTTTGTATATACACATATACATTTTAAAAAGTACAATCAAGTTTCATTTGCAATCATCCTAATGTTTTCAATAGATTCTTTTTATTTAGTGTTTGTTTAAAATCATCATTTTTGCAACTTCAATTTCACAGGTTTTGTAAAGCAATGCTCTCATTGCTACCCAAAGCATGGAAAATATGTCAGAGTTGAAAAAACCTCAAATTATTATATGTGACCAGTTGGATCACCAGATGACAGATTAACCAGATAGTTTTTTGGTCATACATTTTATATAATCACATATTATTCCAGGAACAGAAGTACAACCCACAACACACGCCAGTCGCCTGGTCTACTTCACGCTGTTCCTGAGCTCCCTCATCATGTACAACTTCTACACGTCCAGTATTGTCTCCTCGCTGCTCAGCTATCGTTCTCCCAAGTTCACAATACCCGACCTGGCTGACAGCTCCATGAAGTGTGGGTCAGTGGACGTGGGATATGTGCATAACCTGCTCTTTGATGTGAGTCTACAAAAACTCTAGAACAACCAGTGGCCAAATGATAATCGTTTATTAATGTTTTTTGTATTAATCACACCTCCAGAGCTACGAAGCTACAAGCTTGATCGTCACTATTTAAATTACCAATTTTCAAGCAAGACAGTTTCTGTAAGGCTGGATAAACCTTTGGTAAAGGCAGATGAATTTTTCAGCCTCGTGAAGAGAATATTTGAAAAATAAGTGCTTTATTTTTTTGATCAGGCGAGAATCAAACCCACAACCTTGTATTACGAGTCCGAAGCGTTAACCAGTACGTTGAACTTCTTTAGACCTTGACACGTAAAATAAATACATAATTGTGTACTTGTATAGTTTTTTATGATAAATTAAACCTATCCTTTCGGCCATAAGAAAAGTAATTTATTTTTGCCAACCTACGGCTGAAAAACTTTGCATATTCTGAAAACAATATGATTTTAACAGGAGAATAAGCATTTCAAAATAAAAGGTCAGGAAGACAAATACTTCATAATTCATTACAACACAGATTTAAATTGGGTAACTTTGAAATGACCTGCTGCAAAAATCCTGTTAGTACTACTTAATACCTGTTTCTAGCCATGCAAAAATAGGTTGGTTAATTACATAAAGGAATCTCTTTTTTTAATTTTTCATCATATTTTAAACTAAAATTCAGACTCCGCAGTACCCCAACATGGAGTACTTCAACGCCCGCAAGAAGACGGTGGACAACTTTTACTTTGAGATCCAGGAGGGGCTGCGGAAGGTGCAGCGGGGAGGTTTCGCCTACCACGCGGAGTACAACATGATGTACAACGAGATATCCGACATGTTTGAGGCGACGCAGATCTGTGAACTGCAAGAAGTCGAAGCCATACCCATGGCACAACTCGGGATCTTGGCTTCCAAGTATTCACCATACTCGGAAATGTTCAGAGTCGGGTAAGATTAATGTTTGTATAATTCCAGTTGAAAGTTTTCATCTCATTTTGTTGAATGTGCTGATCCTTTTTGTTATCTTTGTTAAGTGAGATATGTTTGCAAGTTAGAAAACCCGTGATCTTAGGTCTTTACTTCAGTCATGTAAGTAAACACTTCTTTCTTCTCAAAGTTGTATTCATTGAAAGTTACCGCTCTAATAAGCAGCCCATGGAGATCAGTTCTTCTCAAGACTTTAGATCTTGTAAAAAAAGTCTTGACAGTCATTTTTGATGTCGTCTTTTATTTCTGGAGAGCATTTTCCATTAATGTAATATTTACTTTACTTTCTTGAAGGCTAAGGATCTCCCGCACCGCAATCCTCCAGGACTCTTTGTCTTGTGCTGCTTCCTTCCATGGTCCCCTTACTCACAGAACTTTGGTGTCAGCTTCGACGTTGTCTGCTCACCGCATCCTGGGACGTCCAAGTGGTCTAAGGCCATTTGTCCACCGCCGCCGTCACCGTCACGTCACCGAGAACGAGATTATTTCGGGCCGAGTTTAATATGACGTGACGGCGATCGTTTGTCCACCGCGACCGATTCCGTTGGTTTAGTTTGTTCCTCAATATCCCCAAAGTTCGGCTTTAAAAAGGCACAAACCTCGCGCCATGCATTTTTACGCAAAATTTTATCTTTGGGCACATCCTTGTTTTTATCCCACAAGCATTCTTTGCTTTCTATAACTTCTATAAATGTATAGATATCGTATTTAAAATTCTTGGCCATTTTTATTACAACTAACGAATGTTATATTTGATGATAGATAGCTATATGATATTTTATGATAGATAGCTGCGACGCGGCGGCAGTGTGGACAAGTCCACGCATGTTTTGTATTGGCCGCACATGGGCCCGTCAAAATCTCGGTGACGATCTAGCGGTCACGCCGATCTACTCGAAATCTCGGCGGCCGGGAATGGCCGGGATGACGGGACGGCGTCCGGTGGACACGCGGCTACATACATTACTATACGAATGTATGTGCCGCTACTTCGACGCCGTCATCTCGTTGACGTGACGTGACGGTGACGGCGTGCGGTGGACAAACGGCCTAAGACCGGAGGGAGCACCATCCATAATGTAATATTGATCTTTGATTTTTTATTCAAAGAGCTGCCAAGGTCCGAGAGAGTGGTCAGCTGCATAGACTACTCCGCACATGGGTAGCGAAGAAGCCAGTTTGCCAGGCCAACAAGGGGGTCAGCGAGGTGACCTTGGAGCAGATCTCCTCCTTCTATCTGATGCTCTTTCTGGGTCTCCTCGCCTCCCTGCTGCTTCTGCTCTATGAGAAGAGGATGGAGAGCAGCCGGTTGGACCAGAAGATCAAAAAGAAGCTGATGGAATCCATCAGGAAAATTAACAATACCAAACGCGTCACCAACAGGATTGTCGACCTATTGAAGATTAGAGATAAGGAAGGGAAATTGTCCAAGTGAAATGGTATAGGAGATTTTTTGATGATTTCATAGGTTTTTCATAGACGATAATCCTGAATTCAGTCATGGCACACTGAGGGCTGTCAAGCTCTTGATGATGATAATGAATCTGGCCGTGTGATGTAATTTTTTTTTGTCTTAGCAATTTGTGCATAGTAAATTATCCATATTACTAAAATGTGTAAAATAAAAACATTTGCTATGTTAACCTTCCCCAATCTGTGCTAAAAAAATTACACGCGCAACGGTGCTGTGTAGTGACTACACGCTCATAAAAGTCGGATTTATGATCGGTAAATGATGTATATTAATAGCTAATCGCTTTAATAAAGTATAATTGAAGTCGAATGAAGAAGTAAATGACAATAATTAGTATTTAAATGCTAAAAACATAAAAAATCATCGGCCGATGCCTATATAGTGGACGACAGGTCCACTCTGAGCGAGCGCCTGACAGCGACTGAAGCGACACCAACACGTGATATGGGGAAGGCGACGGGCGGCGGCTAGCCAGGGAATTTAAACCTTTTGAAATATTTCAGAAAATTAAAAGTTCATAATAATATGTACTAAAATAATGTTAAATTGAACAGCAAATGAAAACATTCATAATTATTTCCACATTACTCGTATTATGTTAAAGCACAATAACGAAAATTACGTAAGTTAAAAGAAAAACATAAAACAATAGAAATATAAAAACCAAATAAAGACAATCTCTAAATTTTATTGCAATTGCTGCAAAAAATGTACTTTTTTTCTATTCTGTGACTAGCACACACAGTTTTTTTGACAAATAAGACACACTATTGTTTTTCTTTTTTTTAATTGTATGGACAAAATCTACAAATTCTTGAAGGTGGCCGGGACACTAACACACTCCTTGTTGATTCGCCCAGCGGATTAGTTGGAATATTTGCATCTGTAACAGCAGTTGCGGGTGATATAATTATGCTGATAATAGGATAGAACCGTGTCAAAAGGATCATGCTGTTGTTTATGGAATCTAACCATACTATTTTTTCTTCTTATAATATTAGGCTTAGCCAACTCCAAACTAAGTTCTCTTACAAAGCATTTTCATTTGCTTCTGTTATTTTTTTTCCTACTCTGGATACTTTTCAATCCAAAATAAATGTGTTTCTACGTATTACACACAAATAATAATATAAAATAATGATTGCATAGTTATTTAGAAACACATAAAAAAAATACTTACCAAAACAAGAATTTTTATTTATTTTATTTTCGGAAATAATAAATCACTTTAGTATCCCTGCAAGTTCCAGCAATATTGAAGAATAAAATACGACTGCAACTGTAGCGACGGAGATGCTCTATTTCGTGTGCTCAAATCGTAGCAAAATATGTGAGAGTGAGATGTGAATAGTGTCGCACTCACCACGCAAGCTTTACATGCATGACGCAAGCTACTCACAGCGCCAATGCACAGCGCCTTACGCTGTGTGATTGTATTGGTGCCATTTGTTTTATTGTATTGGTGAATTTATTTCCGACTTTTACAAAACAGCTCTGCTGCCCCTTATTAGTGTGGATTATTAAAAATATATATTTTAATTAAATTCGTAAATGTATGAGGGAGGAATACCTAGAATCTGAGCTCCATGTAAATTATATTTATAGAGATATTAAAGATTATAATAAGCAAGTGTACTGCCTACACTGCATAGGGGAGGGAAGGTTAAAAAGTATACTTATAATATTGAATACATCACATGGTGTACAACAGCTAGTTTAATCAAATAAAAATATTGTTATTCGCTTGAAACAAAAAATGTTATTTACAGAAAATAAATTACAAACATGGAAGACATTTTCAACAATAAAAATTCAGCACCAAAATTTACTACATTATAAAAAAATAGGTAAGTAGAAGCTTTGAAAAATATAGATTTTGCAGTAAAATATTTTCAATGCACCACATTTTTAGGTACATAACTTTAGATAACATTCAGTTTTGTACTGAAATAAAAAAAAAAATTATGAACCGTGTTGAGAATGGGGCTCTTAACGTTTCATCGAGGTTGTATCTGACGTCATCAAGAGACTTGTCTCTTCTTCATGTTAAACGATAGTTTGTATTAAAATGTATGGCGGAAATGGACACTTCGTGTGAGATGCATAAACAGGCTATTCTGTGGATTTTTGTACAAAAACCTGATAATGAACTAACCTTCTATTATAGGTTCTCCTCTTTTTCCCAGTTTGACCATTATGGTGCTTAGTGTTTTTTTTAATCAACCCTTCACTCATTCTTGGGCAGAGTAAAGCTGCCTGATTCAAAAAAGGCTGGTGGAGAGGCTCAGGATGTGGTGAGAGGATGGAGTGAGGATGTATGGTACGCAACTACTCCAGGTGGCAAATTGGAGGGGACAGGAGGAATTGACAATTCGGGAAGCCAAGGCTTAATTCGGGTTGAAGCTTCACCGAAGAAAGAGAAGAGGTTTTTGCTTATAGCCTTGAGGTCATCCCGCCTGTGACAGCTATGGTCTCTCCGGTGATGTAAGCTGCATCATCAGAAACCAGGAAGGCCACCGTGGCTCCCATCTCCTCAGCTTTACCAAGTCTTCCCATTGGGACAGTTGTCAGGATCGCATCCATTGCAGTGTCAGAGCCGGTCAACTGAAATGTGGTAAACAAATATATAACAACGGAGTCCAAATCTGAGATTTTATTCCTTGAAATAATTCTTAACTTTACAAGCTCGCAGAGGGCTTTTGAGGTGGGTATTCACATGATCATTGAATAAATCAACTAATGTTTTTCAAATGCGTTACTTCGATGCAAATGATGAATCAATTTCAAAAGTTTTAGTAGGTATGCCCTTCTAAAGCAGTCAACGTTGGTCAAATTATTCATAGAGAGAATTCCTATTAGGTTGCCTCAAAACAAGGTCAATTAAATGCAACTAAGCTGTACATATAACGCAAATTCTAAGTGGCATATAAAATCTATTTATTTTTACAAGGGAGATGGTCTTACGCTTATCAACCACTTCAGTTGAAGTGGGGGTTTCCCAGCTCTCGAAGGGGTGATTCTAATTTCTTCCGAAGGCTGATTAAGCCTAACCAGTACTTTATTTGAGTTTCAAATAAGCTCCGAAACAGGAAATCATTTGTGACACCCTCGGTGGGGATCTAGCCCTAGATGTCAGCAACTTACAATTACATTTTAAAAAGCTTGTTAAGGGGACTTTCAAAGAAGAAGGCACAGACTGGAATAGTCAATTGGCTTTTAAGGTTTTATTTGTTTGTAGGAAATCCATTTATTATCTTGATTTTGTAATAATATTTTAACGGCTTATATAATAAGCCTTGCTCTTAGATAATATGCCAAGTAGTTATATTACGGATTACATTTTGATAAGATAAAGCAAAAGTAAACAATATTTGTTACAAGCAAGTCAACTGACATTGCATATTATATACCTGCAAGGTATGTAGTTAAAATTACTTGTGTTGATCTCTCGGTGACCGCTGTATATGGGTGAATCACACCTCAAGGCCAATCTAAGTGTCTCATATTACAATTATTTATAGATTGATCTGAACTGTAGGCTGACATCTGATGACCACAGTGGTAACTTTTTTATTAATTAGCGGAGACAACGACCACAAGGACTCTGGTGCTCTTTCCAAGAATAGATTTACATCAGTAGTCTCACAAAGACGGTTAAGTGGTTATTTGTTCTTTTAGAACATTATTTAGTTATTCAAGCGGTAACTGTTAATTTGTGTATTGGAAATTGGCACTAAGGCCTGGTATTTTCAATACTAGTATAATCGCTTTAAATTTACTAAAGTAAAGAAATATTGGTAATTTGATACTTCAGTTCAAGTTTACTAAAAGAAGAATAGGCCTTAAGTAATGAACACCGTTCCAAATCATAAATGATTAACAAGTCATTCAAAAGCATTGGAACTATCAACTGGCCATAAAAATCACATGTCTAACCGCTAAAGCTGCACAATTAAACAAAATATCGTTCCGATGGCGGTAAATGTATCTGCCCAACGAGTAGAAAATACCAGACCTCAGGAAAACATTCATACAAACATGGCTCTTACCGCGCTTGAGAACTTGGTGGGGACTATGCCGGGGGCGAGACAGTTGACTCTGATGTTTTCTGAAGCCAGATCTAAGCTGGCAGCCTTAGTCAACCCCAGCAGGGCAGTTTTGCTCACTGAGTAAGCACCAAGAATCTGAAAAACATTATTTCAAAGAAGTTTTTTAATTTAAATTAAAATGAATTTTCACTCTGTGAATGCACTAACTCTAGAAAATTTAGAAAATGTACAATAACAATTTATGGTAAACTTTAAATAACGGTAACCATACAAGAACATTGTGGCTGAAAAACCTGCAACAATGATTTAACAAACGCACAAAATCCACAAAGCTTCAGCATGTAGCACATAAAGTAAAATAGCTATGATGATCACTGATCTTTGTTCCAAGTGGCACTAAAAGCAGAACACAAGAACTAAATAAGAATCCGTCATATAAATCTTTTTACTAATTTCTCATTCCATTTGTTTTTCCTCTTTCTTCATTGAGGCCATTTCTCCCATAATACCAGGGTAGAAGTTATTGTCGATAAAACACGACTCAGGCGGGGTTAGAACCAGCGCTAATGTCAATAAAGCAAATTCGAGTGTCAATGCTTTATCCCCACGACCATCCCAGCGACTAGTTTGTATCAAAATGGTGCATTGTGATTTGTGACATTTTTTTTTCAAGTTGAATTTGATGATAATTGAAAAGGAAATGGTACTCACTGGAATTGGTTGGAAGGCCGCAATGGAAGACACAAACACAATACTGCCGCCTCCTCTCTTCCTCAACAGTGGAAGAGACTCTTGAGCCAGCAAGAAGGCGCACTTCACATTTATCTCAAATATCTTATCCCAAGTGGACTCATCTGTCTGAAACACCAAAATAAACATCTGTCTGAATCGCCAAAATAAACATGCTTCACAAGATAACATTTGCAAAATTAGATGCCAATAATAACCTGGTGAAATAACATAGTGAAATCAGACAATTACTGAATAGCTTTTGAAAAAATCTAAAATGATATGTAAGCAAAATACGGCACGCCAGCGTCTACAAGGTCGACCCCACAAAAGATGGAAGAACAGCTGGTCTTCTGCATCACAAGAGGAGAGTCCCAAATAAACAGATAGACAATAAGAAAAAGAAGATTTGTCCTTACATCCAAAACAGGTCCAACACCAGGATTGACAGCTGCATTCGAGACTAGAATATCCAGCCCACCAAATTTTTCTTTTGCCTGAAAAATATACAATACATGATCAATACAGAACAGTGTTTTCTTAAACTTTCCGAACCTCTAGTTATACAGGGACTTATATTTATTTAGTGACTTATAATTTTTAACTATAGGATACGAACCCAGAGTTACAATACAGTGTGTAAATTACGCTTGATAGAGTAAATAGAACAATGTATAAAATCTGAGTAAGTCATTTAGTTTGCATCCTTTTTTTTTATTTTAAGTCATTGAAGAGAGTTGATGCAATGTTTCATACTTGCGCTAAGGAACACAACTATGTATGTTGCAAAATAAGAGAGATAAGTAATTTTATGAAGCTGGACCAGAAACAAAAATGTGTCTTAGAAATCTCTGATTAATCCATCCTTTTAAAATTCCATTTAACCATAAATAACTGTAACAGGCTGCCGATATTGCATGAAACAATGATTTGATGAATAATTACACATTTATTGAACAATAAGAATACATCAACAAAATACATGACTTTTTAAAATTGTTGCTGTGACTGTGCGGGGAAATATAAAATAGGATAAATTGTATGGTTGAAAGTGCCTAGATTTGTAGTTTGATACGAGGCTGATTATCCATACTGTAAACAATAATTCAATTTGTCAATATCACCCGTATTTCAAGGAAGGTTGGCAAGAGTTACATGGTTTGTTATTTAAGATTTTCGTTTTTTTTTTTTAAGTAATCATGCGGCTTGTGTAAGTGTGAAAACGTCTGCATGTGGGCGTGAATTAAATATGAGCCTTAAATGTCAATATATCCTTGCAACTTTGATTACAGATTATAGATTAACGTTGGTGACCTGATCACATCTTGATATCAGTAACATTTTACAATGAACACTTATTTCAAACGCTTCTATTTGCCTCCCAAGTGCCTATGTGGGCATTTATCTGTACTATATAATCAAAGTTGCAAAGATGTATTGACATTCAAGACTCATATTGAATGCACGCCCACAAGCAGACACGTGTCAATTCGCGCTTACACATACTACATGTGTTCTTACAAAATAAACCAAACCTGACATGAAAATAAACCTTAAAATAACTCCTGCTCTCTTTCCTTGAAACCCAGGTGACATTGACAAAAGTAAAGAAGTTTTTATAGCACGGAGGGCTAACTCTATTCCATACAGAGTAATTGGGAAGACATAGCACAGTTTGGTTACCACATCAAACAGCTTAGTTCTGTCCTCTGCTTTGCCCACATGGCACACCACCCCCTCCACATTGAGTCCCTGTCCCCTCAGCTTCCCCACAGCCTGGAGAACGTTCTTCTCCTTGCGGCTGCTCACCACAACTGCTGCGCCTTCGTTGGCCAGACGCTCAGCGATGGAATAACCAATGCTGAGGAAACAAAACATGGAGATGAATGGGAGAAATTGTGGAATAACGCCCTTTTCACAACAATCAAACTCTGTCTAGTTTGTCTATGGATTGCCAGACAAACCGAGTGAAAGCTTTCATGCACCCCCATGCACTATTATAGCCATTTCTCACTAGACGCATTCTGCCCAGTTTGCCTATGTTTTTTTCTATCTGGGCTATCAATATTATATGGACAAGTGTGACAGCTTTCATGCAGTTTTTCTGGTAATCCCTAGACAATCCGGGCAGAATGCATTGTGTCTGAAAAGGCCCTTAGACTTCCGATCCGGCACCGGATAGGAAAATAACCATTGAGAAACTGCTCAAAATTTGTGCAATGTGAAAATGAGGTAATAATAGCAAGTAAAATAAGTGTTGACGTTTTGGCAGGGCGATCAAAGCAATGTGATATTAGATAAAATTCATCCGCACTCTACTAAATCTACAGAGAGCTCGATGCAATCAGTTCAATCAAAGTAGGGCGCATACAGTGGGCTGGTCACATAAGTAAAATGGGCGACTCAAACTCCATTAAGAGTCCAACACTCTCAGCACCACAAGGTCAAAGGAAAGCAGTGAGGCCAAAAATGCAATGGGTTAACAGTGTGAACGCAGATACAGCAAAGGTAGTCAGAGAAAAATGTTTAATACAAAATTAGTTGACAACTCAGGTGATGAGATGAATGAGATGACAGTGGCATCTAGGCTTACATTGTTAGAAAAAAAAACATCTAAGGAACAGGCAGATTTTGATCGTTTTCGGAATTCTCGCATTAACAAAAGAACCCCAATGCACCCTGCAGAAAGAATAGATTACCTACCTTAATAGTTATTTAGTTAATAAGTGCAGTTATTTACCCTTCTGTAGAGGCTGTGACCACGGCTACCTTTCCCTTGAGCCTGTCTCGTGGGATCCCGGCGGCACAACTCATGTTCCTGATGCCCAATTGACGACTGGAAGCGCGAACAATATTTCGAATCATGATTTGAATGTTGATAAATTTAAATTCAATTAAAAAAATGTGTATAAAAAGATGGCAATGACGATTAAATTACAGGTAAGGTAAGTAGGAATGTATGCTAATCGAGTATTGAATTTATCTTTTTAATTATTATTTTTTAACACCGAGTGCAAAGGTTGCGAAGTGAAGTAAACAAATTTAACGTCACTTTGACATTTAAAAAATCTTCTTCTTTACGATGGTTTTTCTAGTTAAGGCTCAGTTTAGACACACGAAATTTTTTTGAAAAAGTTTCGATAGTGACGTCAAGCAAGATGGCCGCTCCGCAGTGACAGTTGCTGGCAATTTTGATATTATGATGATTTTTAAAAAATGCCGCATGACCCGCTTATTTCGTAATGTTGGTCAGACTGAGTTGTCAGACATTTCCACTTCGGAGTTAAAATGTCTGAAAAGTCAAAGACAATAATGCTATGGACTCGACAATTTTGGTAGGTATTTTAATTTTTTTTGTTAATTTAAAACTCGTAAACCTTTATTTTCTGTGAAAACTAAAAACAATTTGGAAAATATAAAATAATTATTAACCCCTTGAAAAGAAAAAGGAAGTAGGTAATAATTAAATTGAGTTTGTTCTTACTTTTGGATAAAAAACAATTTTATTTAACGACGGTGTTTTTTTCCATTGCAACGTTTTAATTATAAAATGATTCCGTGAAACTTTTCACGGAAGAAACATGTTAATCAACTATTTTTATAAGTCGTAAATAATTTCAGTCGTAAGGGAAGTTTAAAATTTAATGTTGGTCTCGGCAAATAAGCGCCAAAAACAATGACACAATATAATGTGAACACAATATAAAATACCAATGCAATATTAATGACACAATTGCAATATTGCATTCTGTTTCATAAAAATATTTTTGAGGTTAAGAACCCGTAATATATTTTCACAACTAACATTGGAATATTCAGCCAGTTTGTACAACACCACGATGAATTTTAAATTATCTGTATGATTCTTTTTTTTACCGACGCATAGTAAAACTTAACACGTATTAAAATAATTTAATTCCTACATTATTTTAATCCCATTCGATGTTTGAATAAACCGCAACAGCTAAATGCCATTAGAAGAAAAAGATTCTGTTTTGTTCAAAAAATATTTTGTTCAAATGTGTGTGGAGACGGAAAACCCGATAGTTGCCGCTAAAAATCGCTGTCTGACGTCACTATCGAAACTTTTTCAAAAAAATTTCATGTGTCTAAACTGAGCCGAAAAACGCCAGTGTCAAAAGAAGTTTCAGCATTTTAAACGCTGCCATATGAAAAATATCCTGGATGGAAATAAAAAAAACCGGTAGGTACTTATAAAAATGTAAAAAAAAAACAAACTGAAAATATTATAAATTTATTAACATGAAAGCAGTTTTGAACAAGACTACATTTTCTCAAAATTAGCTTCCTCTAATTAAAATAAAATAACTCTTGTGCAATGCAGCCGGGAGAACCAAATATTAGGTAATCTAGCCGAGTTGCTAAAGAATAAAAAAAAATGCTAAAGAAACCCGATGCGCCGGAAATGTTTTGTATTTGAAATTACTTAAAAAAACACACATTTTCGGTATCAAAACAAATATACCAAACAGAATTTAATTGATTCGGTAACTCTATAAAATACAAAGGTAAGTATACCTACTTAATGAAAAAACTCATTAAGTACCTCTTTTCACTATGAATTATTAATTTCCCGACCCATTGATTCCGTTTTTCTTTGCGTAATTCTTCGTTAACTTTTTCTTTCCAATAAATCAAATCAAACATGAACACTCAGATAGGAATTGCTTGCGTGTTCGGTAACAGTTGTAATATTATGTACCTACTTATATTTTCTTTCTTACAATGTAAACATTTTTCCATCCTTTTGCTTATTCATTTTCCAATGCGATTTTAATATAAAATATTTCATACCTTAATTATTTAAAGAAGGTTTTAAGTTTTTTATCGTAAAAAATGTTCCCACCTTCCTCTATCTGCATAATTTATTTATTTAAATGAATAATTAGGAACATGGAGCAATGATTAGGAAGATTTATTTTATGAGCACTGTTTTTGTGTGAACCTCAAAATTCCTCTGCAATGTTGGTCGTCGATACTTAAGCAAGATCCAATTGCTCTAAGGCTGTATTGACTTTTGGTGGAAATAAGTCTATGATAAATGAAATCCGAAATCGCCGTAAAGAAAGAATGCCTCCTGAAGACGTTAACTACGACGCCAGCGAATCGTTGAGAAGAATGTTAGGTAGTTGGGCTTGTTACAAACTTGACGATTCTGGCCGGTTAATAATATCCAGTTTTCTATGGATTACCGGGTCAAAAGTTTAGTAGCGTATGGGGATGTATATAGCCTTTCACAAATCACACAGTCTGTCCGGTAGGTAATCCATAAACAAACCATGGACAATCCGGGCAGAATGCGTTCCTTGACTTATAGGTTGGTATGCGGCTGACCACCCATGCTGTAAAAATGGTTCACTTTGCCAATGTCACCCCTGTCTCAGGGAAGGACGGCAAGAGTTGCAGGGTGTATGTCCATTTGAGATTTGGTTTTTATGTTGTAGGTTCACGTGAGGCATGTGCAAGCGCGAACTTGTACGTGTCTGGTTGTGAGAATGCATGTAATGTGAATCTCCAATGTAACATATCTTTGCAACTTAGATTAGATTAGATTAGATTAGATTAGATGCGTCTAGTGTGAAAAGCGCCTAAATCCGATAAGCTGAAGTATTTTTAAAAGTTTATTACCCACAATAATATATCAAGCGACCGTAACTCCAAATCCAAAAAAACCCTCTAATCATCAAAAGTATTATTTCGACCGTACGTATCATAAAGCTCTTGTGCTTGTAGTCCTTGCTTCACTTTAAAACATCTATGTCCTTGCTTCACTTTAAAACATCAATGTAGGTAACAATATGCGATTGTGTTCCAAGTACCGCCATCTAGAAAGTGACGATAACGTAAAAAGTATTTCTATGTTTTTTTTTAATTTTAAAGCTTCGTAACTAGTGTTGAAAAAGCACGCTCTTAGATTAGATTACAGAGACCGTTCCATCTTCCCAAGGCCTTACCCTGCCTTCACGGGTCGCCATTATCGTCCAATCTCTTGTAAACTAATCAATTTGCGATACATGCTCGCATTGAGGTATGACACAGTGGAGTCGAAACAATTTTGACACATTTCCGTTTCAGCCTACCTCAACACAAATGTTTGTTAGTTAGAAAGAGAAGAATAATACTTCAAGTGTCACCACACTGTTAACAGGCAAAGCTTACAGTTGTTACATTTTTTCTTCATTGTTGGCATTACTAAAATGTCCTCATTGCGCGGAAGACGAGCGCACGCGTTGCATGATAATTAATTCATGATCGCTGGATTTGTCAGTTTTTCAGAAAAGTGGAATTATTTTACGACATAGCGGGATGTGTTATTATTGGGTGTCTATATCTATAATCTATAATCTAAGTTACAAAGATATATGTTAACATTTAAAATTCATAATATTAAATGCATGCCCACAAACAGGCACGCATAAGTTCGCGCTTAAAAATGCTGCATATGTACCTACTTACAAAAGGAAATCCAAGCCTCAAATCAACATAAATCCTGCAACTTTTGCCGACCCTTTCTGAAACAGGGGTGATATTGGCAAAGTGAACCATTTTTTCCAGTATGAGTGGCCAGCCTCATACCAACCTCGTGTCGAAACAAAAAATGGAAAAAGCAAGAAAATATGGGATTTTACATGCTTATTAAGTATTCAGCTCTGAGATTGACAGATCCGTTTGACATGTATGTATGTTACAATGCCGTAAGTCGGTTTCGTCTCCACCAATATTATAACTCAATGCCTGTTCGTGTTGGCGGGAACGAGGTCGATGCTTGATGGATGGCGCCAAGAACGGATGCACTTTCATCATCCTCAAAAGCCAATATGTCAGAAGTTGCCGCGCTAATGGGGAAATATTATTCTTTATTGAACATCGTATTAGGGTCATAAAAACTTTCCTAATATGAACAGTTTACCTGCCAATAATGAAAGTGGATAGTAAGTAAACACTTCAGTTTGACCTGAAATAAACTTTGGCTTCAGTTTTCATAAAAATTAAAAAGTAAGCACCTTTTATAAGTCATCTCGCTTGAGTCACTATTTTTTATTTTGGTATTTTCCAAATCGGCAGGCGTTTCACATGCTCGTAGCTCAGTTGGTAGAATGCTTTCGTTCAAAGCTTACTTAGCCTTCACAAGCAATGAGAACCAGCCCCATATGGAGCTGGGTTATCTAATCTAATCTAAGTTGCAAAGATATGTTACATTGGAGATTCACATTACATGCATTCTCACAACCAGACACGTACAAGTTCGCGCTTGCACATGCCTCATGTGAACCTACAACATAAAAACCAAATCTCAAATGGACATACACCCTGCAACTCTTGCCGTCCTTCCCTGAGACAGGGGTGACATTGGCAAAGTGAACCATTTTTACAGCATGGGTGGTCAGCCGCATACCAACCTATAAGTCAAGGAACTAAACTAAAATAAATAGGTTCCAAATACCACATCCCATCTTACCTATCATACGCTTATTTTCTAAACGACTCATGTTTTAATGAGGTCACAACATTTTTGAATTTGAAACTTGAGCAAACGGCAGTCTTGTATAATACTGTCTAATCTAATCTAATCTAATCTAAGCTGCAAAGATATATATCATTTAAGATTTATATTAAATGCATTCCCACAAGCACACATGTATAATTTCGCGCTAACACATGCCGCATGTGGACCTACAATATAAAAACCCAATCTCAAATGAACGTAACTCTTGCATTCCTTCCCTGAAACAGGGGTGACATTGGCAAAGTGAACCATTTTTTACAGTATTGGTGGCCAGCCGCATACCAACCTATAAGTCAAGGAACAGTTGAATGAGTTTATGTAACTACCCAAATGAGTTTATGTAACTCCTGGGAAATGTAAACTTGTTTATATTATTTCAATAAAAAAAAAAAAAAAAAAAACAAGGAACTGTCGTGCTTTGAAACCAATAACAAAATATTTGTGTGCATTTTCCTTAGCAACGCGGCCGGGTGAAGACACAACATTGTCTATGCCAATTCACGTGCGGACCTTATTTAAAAGCAACAAGAAAAAAAAAAAAAAAACCTCGATAAGCGACAAGTCGTACAAATAAATTGATCAGATTGTATCACATGGCAATACCAAATATCTTACATCGGTTTTTAGGCGTTAGTACCAGACCGAGCAGCCATTAACCTGCTTTCATTCGTTCGGCTTGTGCAGCAGTAATCCCAACTCTATGAATAAAATTACAAAGGGAAATTGAAGGTCGTTGCTCGCCTCTACCTGATAAATAATAATCCCCACCTGCCTTTCGAGCTATTTTTATTTTATTTCATCAATAATGAAAGTACATAAGTAACCATCAATTGAAGTAGGTACCCACTTTATTATCTTGACTACCGGTATCTACATACCTAGATATAGCATTATTTTATCTTTAGGGTGTGAATACGGAAAACCCTGTATTCTCTCGACAGGCTGACGTCACAGGTCTTAGTGATTAGGATCCTTAGCATCCAATAATGAAGTATTACTTTTCATGCCACGGATATCATTTTTGACTCCCTTGGTGGCGATCACACCATAGCTCTCTTTATGGTCTATAATCTAAGTTGAAAAAATATGTTGCCATTTAAGGCTTATATTTAATGCACGCTCACAAAAAGACACATAAAAGTTTACGCTTACACATTAGGCATGTGTACATACAAAGTACATTAAACCTCACATTAACATAAGAATCGCAACTCCTCCTGTCTTTCCCTGATACCGGGCTGGTATGGGCTAAAGTGAACCAAGTGTTTACTGCAGTGGGGGTCCGCCTCATATCAGCCTTTTAGTCAATGAAAATTTTTAAATATACGGGGAAATCAACTATTATACATATAGGTAAGACACGTGGGATTTCTTATTTATTAACTTAAAATTACATCTTGTTATATATACGCATACAAAACACCAGTTTCCGATTAGGAGTGCTCATCACAAAAATGGAAGTAATTTAACGCCATAAAATAAATCTCTACGCATCATCATGTATCGTAATATTATTAGGTTCTACGATCGGCGTAGCGCTATGTTCTAAATAAAATGCTCAGTGTAAACGGCTACGCTCCACCAGTTGGCAAGTGAGCGTCGTAGAGGAAACAAGCTCTACGCTTTGTTAGTAAAAGCTCTTTCAATCTACGACAGGTGTTCAAAAGAAAGCTTTGTTGACTTTTCGTTTCATTGAATGAGGTGAGTGCTAAGCTGTTGATATCAATTGATTTTATTTGACAGGTTTTGTGTAATTTAATGACCAATCAATTTACCTTTGACTTTGAGTGTTTTTCCTTTTATGTTATAGTTGTTACGTGTTGTGATAACTTTATTATTTGATTTTTGTAATGTTTTTTTTTGTGGTTTATTCACTTTCGTGGTATTTAATTTAGTATGACATTTTTAATCTATTTTCCAATAAATTGCATAGATTTTGCAAAGGCTTGTTTCTTGTAAAAATATTAAGAAAAAAACATACAGTTTTTCAAGGATATAAAGAAATAACAAGTTATTCATTGTTTATTTCATTATTATAATATATAATTTCATTAATAAGAAAAAAAAATAGAAAGCAAAACGTAGTTTTAATAAAAAAAACAGTAAAACCAGAACACTTGAGAATAACTTTTTATTCCTCATATTTTTTGCAACGTTTTTTTTTTAAATGAATTTTAAGCGCTACAAACCATTTAAAATTTTCAGAAAATATCGTGGTCGTAGACTGAGAATTTTCTAACTTACAAAATATAACACATTCAAAGATACATTTAACCATCTAACTGTCATGAATGCATTTTCCAGAATGATGTTTTTTTAAACACTCACAATATTATACTTCAAAGTTGAAAAATACTTTTTTCAGGCCTAACTTATATAAGTACAACTTCAAATAGGTACTCAAAAATTCCATTTACCATCTCCTTTTACGATGACAATATTATTTTGAAATACGCATATTTACATTTCTGTTTCAAATAATATACATAGTTAATATGGAATTGAGTACAAAAAAAAGCTTTTTGCGTTTTTAATGTAAATATTTTATCGGTCATTATTGTACATATCTCGATAAAAAACGGTACTTGTTAATACCATTTTTTCCTTTTATTACAATTGTTAGAGTAAATTTAGCGTGAATATTAACCAGCACAGCTGTTAAACAAAGGTATAATTTGGCAATTGCGTGTTCACTAAGTGATATTTTAAATTTCTAACACCGACAATCGAAAGCATGAAGTTTAATGTTTCGTTTAATTAAAACATTAACCTTTTAGCTTAGAGAAATATTAGCATAAAGCTTTCTATAATCGTTTCATTCTTATACTTGACCAGTAATACATAGGTACTAGTGTTTAAAGCTACGGACATCGTAATCAGGATGTAGTAGATTCGATTTCCAGTGGAGCCCAAAAAAAAATAACTTTAATAAGTACGTTCTTCTCTGGGTTAAAAAAATGTGCCTTTATCAAAGACTGATCACAATAGGTCCAACCAGACTCACAACAAGTGGGTCTTGCTTGTGAATTGACTAACCAGCAATGATCAAGCGTATAAATAAATGGCTCGGGAGGTGTGATGCACACAAAAACATTACTCACCAAATAAAGCATCCTGATATTACTTATTGACTTTTTTCATCGAGAAATCGGATTTTTTTAAATTGGATTCCGGGAAATATTATTTTTTCCAATGAAGAAAAGAAAAAATCGAGAAAGTATAGCTTCAAAATGTTGAAATTATGTGATATACCTGCAGAGAGAACTTAAAAAGAAAACATATTAAATTGTTTAAGTACTAATATGAATTACTTGAAAGGGGTATGTAAGGATAGAAAGAAAGCAAATGTCTCAGATTAATGAAATGTGAAAAAACTGGATACATAAAGAATCAAATAAATGAACATATGAAAATGTGATTATTAGTGTATTGAAAGAGGTAACAAAGGATGAGAATGAATAGAGGCAATGCCACAGACACTCTGGCTACCCCTAGCGGAATGGCGACAGAGTTTCAGTAATGGGTACAGTGCAAAGGTATTTTTCAAGTCATTGATCCAAAGATCCCTATCGACTACATGCCTGACCAGTCTTAATGCAGGGGTTAAATTATTTTCTTGCCAGTCTAAAGATACAAGATTTTATTTTACTTTTTTGCTGAGCTCTTTTTTTATCAATACTGAAATAAACTCAATCCTAGAATTCCTTTTATACATAAATTTATTATCTATGGAATTCCCTAAAGTTTACACATTTACGGAGTGATACTTAATTTCAAAATACAAATTTTAAAAAGTTTTTCGAAAAACTGCCGCACAAATCCTTCGAGCGATGAGCATATACAGCAGTCGAAGGCGCTCGAGAATTAAATGTACCATAAAGAAATTGTCAAAATTAAAACTACTTTTTTATTATCTACATTTTACTGATAATTTGAATGAAAATTATTCGATTGATGGTTTTTTTTTACATTTGCAATTATTATACATGTATTTTACAATTTTGTGTATAACATTGTTATTTATATATTTTTTTCTAATAGATTGTTTAAATGTAAAGGTCAAAGACTCTTACAGTGCCATTCACAAAACATTTAATCCATGGCTGATCTACGGATGATAGTTTTTGTAGGCTGCGGATGAGCCACGGCTGTGATATTTGAGAATATCACCGTCGGGAGTTAAATTGTCTTTCAATTTTCTATAATTGATTCACAGAACGTGATAAAATTGACAAGTACTTAAATAAAATTACCCATTGATAAACAATAATGAAATGGGGAAATATTGAGTCATTATTTCAACTCCATTAATGGATTGATAGTACATAAGATCATATAAATAATTATGTGGAAAAACTTAAGTGGAAAATATGTAGGTACACTGTAACTTTGTCGCCATTTGGCTGGGAGTGGTCAAAGCCTCTGCAGAGTTGTCTTCTTTTCTTCCTATCATTGTAATACATCTTTCAACTTACTTTCAATGCCACTTTTTGGATCTATAATAATCTAAGTATATGTTATAATATTTTATATATGTTGGATAATATTTAAAAATCCGAGCATTTTTTCCTACCAAGTATCAAAAAAATACATAAGGATTAAAGAAACTGTCATATACTTGTAAACGGCCCGTAGTCCAGTAGCAACACTTCGGACTCTAAAATGGAAGGTTTTGGGTTCAAATCCCGGCAGAGCACAAAAAACATCATTTATATTTTCAAATATGCTCATTGCTCGGTTGAAAAATTCATAAAACGTTTACAAAAGACCGGTCACTAAAGGCCCATCCAGCCTTACAGCAACCGTGTCTTGCTTGAGTATTGGCGCTTTGTAGCGACGATCAAGCTCGTAAACAACACCTCTGTGGCACTACAACAAGTTTCATTGATCGTCTCCCATGGATGCACAATATTTCTTTAAAAAACCGGTAATATTATGAAATTTACATTTTTTTATATGTATATTAGCAAAAGTCCATCGACCTTAATTTACAGCCTATGGCACGTGTTTTCAAAGTCCTCTACATATGTATCAGCATCTATGTAAAGTAAACACTCATCATCTTTGCAACTCACATTATAAATGATTGATAAATCTGGGACAGGGAGGGTCAGCCTGCATTGAATACAGCAGAAAGCTCGCCTATTGACCAGCCAAGCCAGGTGAAAGCGTTGCTAATCGGTTGTAGCTGAATCAGCGATTTCCCTTGTGATAGCTGGCCCACTTAAGGGGCGCTAGAACGTGCGGGCACTTCGGCTTATTCGGTAACTAAGTACTATAAATATTTTAGGGTCGGTGGTCAGACCGGAGCTGAGGTGGGAAACTGACATATCGAATGGCGTAGGCGACAGAGCCGAAACAAAACTGGAAAATAATTAAAAATACGTTAAAAGCTTACGACGTACGATCTATAAACTATAATAATATAATCTAAGTTGCAAAGATATATTAACATTCAAAGCTCATATCAAAATAAATGCAAACAGACACGTGTAAGTTCGCGCTTACAAATGCTGAATGTGTACTTACAAATTAAAATCCAAACCTCAAATGAATACACACCCTATAACTTTTGCCAACCTTCCCTGAAACAGGGGTGCCATTGGAAAGTGAAAAAAAAATTTACAGTATGAGTGGCCAGCCTATACCTATAGGCTATAAGTCAAGGAATTCGACAATTAGTAAAAATGTGTTTGAATTTTCCATTCAAGAATTTTTTTATGATTGCTGATTTGAAGATTTTTGGTGAAAATACGATAGATTTTATATTTTCAAGTATGGATCAGTAAGTGGAAAACAGAAATATTAAAATATGTTTGTTTTATAAAATACATTCGACACAAAATATGACATTCAAGATTTCATTTAAATCCTGTAGTTTTTATTTTTATTGATTCTGTACAGAGATTTAACACATTCTTATATTATGCTTTCAGTAACTTCCGATCTTCGACGTATCTCTCTGTATAGCGTATCCGATTTGACAATGCCATTTTTTTATTTGATGTAAAATTTTTGATACATTTAATTTCTTGATTCTAATACATGGTAGATTCATGGTTCTTACGCTATACCTCACCAAAAAGAGATTATTGCACCAAACTCCAATCAGACAAAAATAAAAATTAAGTGTGTTTTCTCCTATCAAATCAAAAATTTGGTTGCATGTACGTAAATCAGTGAATGTACATCATCTTTCCTATTCAAACTCCATGATATCATTACCCATTTCCGAGAAATATTTAACCGGGGTCCTTTACAAGAATTAAGCAATCAAATTTGATGTGTCATGTCAATTGAATATTGATTGGAGGTTGGTGCAACAGGCCCTAAGCTCTTGTGTGGGGTGAGTGGCGTGCAACATACTTTCATGCTTTTGTCGCGATACACATTCCCTTATCAAACGTGAAGTATGAATTTAAGGAACCTATTTCCATGGTCAAGAAGTCCACCCCTTTTGAACATTCGCCATGGGTTGTAAAGTGGGTCATCCCCTTCCTCCCCCCCTGCAGACGCCTTGGACGCTCCCTCCGTGGACAGGCGTCTGAAGACCCTCATTTGCATACCCCCCCTCACTCTTATTGGGGGGGCTGGAAACCGTTATACCTGCAATCAACATGACTCGTAAAAATAGTGCGAGCGCCAGGGGTGAAACTAACATTTTTAGAACTCAATCTAAAACAAAATCTGTATAAATAAAATAATTAAATATCCCTGTGAATAACCCTGTTTATCTACGTTATAGCGCGAAAAGCTAAATGCAAAAACGCAACTATGCTACACATATAGTGTAACTTCTTGCCGCGTTATCCCCGAAGGGGTCGCATGTGGCGAGTTGAACCTATTTATTTTTACAGGTAAGGGGGCCGGCTTTACGCCAACCACTTCAGTTGAAGTGGGGGTTTCCAGCTCCCGAGAGAGCTGGTACTCATTTCTTGTTAAGGCTGAGTAAACCTTGCCGGTATTTTATTTTGGGGTTTGAAATAAACACTGAAACGGGAAATCATTTCTGACACCCTCGCCTCAGTGGGATTCAAAGCCAAGCTCTTGGCATGGAATGCAAGCACTCATTCATAATTCAATCATTTCAGACTCTATTGATCAGACTCTCACCAGTCTTTCCTTCTTAATTTAATTCCCTTTCATTCCCTGAGTTTTTTTCGATGCCATTTGACAGATAAGCATATTTCCAATATTAAATGATTTATTTTTTGTGCTAGGCCGGAATTCGAACCCTGAAACTTCCGATTACGAGTCTATAGCGTCAACCACTATCAATGCAGATCGATCAAATCAATTGTAGATTATGCAGATCAATTCATCTATGGAGTGGAGGAACAAAGTCATTTCATGCTGGAGAGATGTTTTCCGGGAGCTGTCGCCGTGGTGATGATGATGATAATGATGACTTGGTATAGCGCCGTTTCGTGAAAATTGTCACTCCAAGGGCGCTTTTTGTGTTATCGCGGCGAAGTAGTGTGTCTTGAGGGTTTTTTTAAGGTTTTCCCTGGATTTTGAAACTCGAACTTCCGGTGGCAGCTGGTTCCACGAAGAGGGACCCGCAACAGCAAACGCACGATTGCCAAACACTGTGGTTATTTTCCTGGTTGGCTCGTTTACCAACGTTTTGGAGCCCCTCTCTGCCGAGCGCAACGTCAGTCCTCTCTCCTGTAAAACCTTCGGTCGCACTAGTTCTTGTAAGTACTCAGGAGCCATTCCTTGTAGAGCGTTGAACACAATGAGGTTCAACTTAAAATTTATTCTCTGGGGAATTTTCAGCCAGTGGAGTCCTTGTAAAAGTGGCGTGCTATGGCCGAAACGTCTGGAAGCTCCAACTCCCATAGACTACGGCAACAAATTCCGGAAAACATCTCTCCAGCTTCATCAGCTGGCCGTGTACCTAAGCCTAAAACCCTTATTCAAAGTCATTACAATTATGAAAACATTTTATTCTAGCGCAGTCACGCGGAGAGTGCAATACGTGACCAGTCATGATTATATAACAGAGCTGACTCAAATTGAGTTGGGCATTCCAAATTTTACTTACGGCACAGCACAGGCCTACGTAACATTTCTGTACCTTAGAGCATAAACAACAGAAGTCCACTTTTTTGCGTTTTTGAGTTAATGATGCAGAAATTATTACATTTAGCTGTTCTATAAGTGGTAAAAATATTGGAGTCCTCGGACTCATAGTTACTGAGATATCAAGTGTAATAAATATGGGATGCACATAAAAGTGCGAGCATAAACCACGGAAGTTCCACATACGTTGTTCACATTACTTCACATTAAATAAATATCGATAAAAGAAGATAAACGGTTTTTAAAGATCAAAAATATTTCGTCTAGTGTAGAAGCTATGAAGGTTTAAAAAAGTGCACATTTTCACTAAAACTCGTCTCCTGCACATTTTACTAAATGTGACTACCGTTGTTTATGCTCTAAGGTACAGATTTTTTTTTTAAATATAAAAACATTATAAATTTTACAATGGATTTGTCGCTTGTTTTACCCTAATGCAAGAGAAATTGACAATTTGTTCCCCGTTTTTTGTGTTGTGCTTCAAGTCCTTCACGTGCACGTCTCAGTCAAGGGTCAGTATTTGTCACCCCTGCTTGTTTTATATGCAGGAAGTCGTAAATGGAAGCCCTGACCTCAGAGTATCGAAATTATCCCTGGTCTTGCGTTGATATTACTAATGCCTATTTTTGAAAATGAACCTTTTATTGATCTGAAACCGTTTTTTTCATGCTAACGAACTTTTTCAGCTACCGTGAAAAGTTAACAAAATTCTTCAGTAACATAAAGTAATGCATTGTTTTTTTGCTTGCTTTTTACGGTTCTTTAAAGCTAGAAAAAAACTATGAGTAATAAATTACAAACGGGTTCAAGTAAAAAATGGTAATTTTCGCTGAAAATGAAAATTATTACTCTGAAATTCTTCAACGTAAAAATTATGCAGGTTTTTTTAATTTTATTTATTCCTTGACTTCTAGATGAGTATAAGGCTGGCCACCTATTCTGTACAAATTGGTTCACTTTTGCCAATGTCACCCCTGTTTTGCGGGAAGAATTGCAGGGTTTGTGTTGCTTGTACTTAAATGTTAACAAATCCTTGCAAGTGAAACAATTACAGACTAATGTAAAATTTACATTTATAGTAGGTAATACGTGGTGAAATAAAGTTTAAAAAAATATTCCTTAAAGTATCATTAATGATTTTTTTTCTAAATATAATAATAATACGTTTATATAAGGGCCGTTTAATTAATACTCATCACTTTTTTAACTTCAATTAAAACTTATTACACTGGGCTATTGACAAACCGTTGAAGGAGAAAAGAAAACCATTGTTTCTTATGATAAAAAAAAATTATAATTTTTCTCTATAATATTTGTCTATTCTTTACTATCCTCTGTAATACATTAACCCAAAATAATGGGTACTTATACACTTACTGATTTCCCATTTTTTTCTTGTTTAGAAGGTTAGTAACTTCTTTTTTTCAGTATCACGATAATCCTGATTTAGCTGTCAGTTCTTGGGATAAGCTTTAAAGTATTCATTCCGTAAAGAAAGTGGGCATATCATTAGACTAACTACTTTAAAAAAAGTAGACAACTTGAAGTTCCACGGTCAGTCCATGATTCCCTATTCAGACGAGGTCAGTTTGTAAGCGGTATGTTGGTGACTCAATGTCTTATTTTCGGTCAAATCTTTTGGAGGTTACAAAATATCCTAATCACTATTATTGCATGTTGTAAGTTTACATTTTCTTAGGTTAAACAAAAACGAAATACTCTTAATAATTATTCAGATCATCTATTGCAGTTGGACGTAAATCAGTGGAATGATCCGAGTACATTTTAATATGCAAGAAATTCAGTAAGTTCACAACAATAAATGTTTCCTACAATCAATATGATAGGTTGGTACGAGGCTGACCACCCGTGCTGTAAAAATCGGTTCACTTTTGCCAATGCCACCCCGGTTCAGGGAACGGCGGCAGAAGTTGCAAGGTTTATGTCCATGTGAGGTTTTTTTTATTTGTATGCACACATGCAAAATGTGTAGGCGCGAACCTATGTATGTGCCTGTATGTAGGCATGCATTTCATATGAGCCTTAAATGTTAACATATCCTTGCAGCTTAGATTATAGATTATAGATTTTACATAGAATATCAGAATTCATGTGTTTTTCTTTCTATTTTTAGTGAAATTTTATTAAAAAATTATAAATTGTTAGTGCAATCTTTGATCTGCGAGGGTCAACTAAATGCTGTAAACTAGCAAAATTTCCCTGATTATCGGGAATTGACTATGAGTGATGTCAAACAATGTTCATGTCACACAAGGGTGATGTCAATGAATGTTCGAACCTCATCGTGAGTGAGGACGAAGCTATTCACTTCGATTTTCTTTCATTGTATCCAAGTGTGTTTTCTTTGATGACCATTTCCTTGTTCTATAATCTATAATATAAGTTGTTACGTTGGAATAGCCACATAATTAGATTAACTTTATACTTTTTAGTTCTAAGTAGACATGAAGGTTCACGGTCAGTCTGTAGGAGAACTTGGTAATTTGTCTTTGAGATTAAAATCTGTGCACAGTCACAAAGAGAAATGTCTAAGCATAGGTTTGCCAACAGTCAACAAGGAAAATGTCAAAACACAGGATTGCCAACTTTATTTACGACTAAATTTGTGGAATGTGGAAAGTAAGTTCTACATTCAAGTCGATGTTTATTTTCCGTTTGACCCAATGCCTGTATTACCCCAAATATAAATCATTTCGTTTAAACTCAACCAGGCAGCCTTTAGCCGAGAATATATGGAAACTAAAACTTTAACTAGATGCGACGTTTAAGTTCCCATACTTATTTTTGGGAAACACTTTGGATGAGTTTAAACGATAAGTTTTATACTTGGGGTACTGTTTTATTTACGCGAGAAGGCTCAAGCCTTCTCGCATTTCCTTTCTACGAGAATAAAAATTATGTAAATACTTTACCATCGCGTAACTGAAAAATATATTTAAACTCAAACTTTCATAAGAGGCGCTGTTTTATCTTTGGTACTTTTTTTTGTTCACGCGATAGTTGAATAGAGAGTTTTTTTCACGGGTTACCTTTCATTTTGACAGAATTTATGAAAACATTGACACACTTTCGTGTTCATGTTTGAGATTCGATAACTTGTAAAGCCGTAAATAATAAATAAATAATGATGATAAGAATAATGGCCGACAATCTAGATTGATGACTCCGAAGGGAAAATAAATATGTAAATATTTCGGTTAAAAAAATGTCTACGTTATGTGCCGTGCGCACGATAACTAATTCTTACAATTGACCATTTTTTTGATCAGTTTTAACTGAAGAATTTTTCAGCTTTAGGTATTGCGTGAGAGACAATGCCGCGGATAAAAAAAAATTGAGGAACTTTTGGATATTCTCTCATAGTATCAATTATTTACCAGTTTTTTTCACAATGGACTTGATACAAAATTCAAAATATTTTTTTTTCTCGACGTACAAAAGTCACAGGTCTATGTAACTACGTCAATCACCAAAAATAAAGCTGCCGAGTCTATTTTACACATGTTTTGGAAATTTAATTAGTTGTGAAGTATTTAAAAGGTTGTACCTGATTAAATCTACAACAATCTAAATACCTTTCTGTAATATTTAATAATTCGCTTTCGATTTGATTTATTTTAGCAAGCGCTGTTTATTCTGTGAATAATATTTCACTCAAGAGTCCTCTGCAAATAATTAAGTTTTTATACTGCATAGTTTTTGCAATGTGAACCTTTATTAGGACCACAAATACCCAAAGACATTTTCTAGTTATTTTTTAACTCTCATAAGATTACCTTTCGTTCAATAGTCTTAGTTGATATCCTGTAGACCAGGACCGGAAACTAAAGTGTTTGATTGAAGTCTTTGAAAGAGATTCTTGTGAAAGTAAAATATTTACATAGAGTTACTCAACCCCCTAAATTCAGCCACGACAAATTAGGTAAAATTAATGCTTATACGTAAAAGAATACAGTGCTACCGTAATACAGGGATGTCCAACAATTTTAAAGCGGGCCGCATAAGAATTTTCTGGAAGTTGCGGCACAACAATTATAATTTATCATAAGAGGCTATTCCGGATTCTTCTGGTCTGGTCCCTAGATCAATTGTTAGAATGCTTGTGTTCCATACCAGGAGAGTAGGGTTCAATCCTCACCAAGGTGTCCTGCCACATCACTCCTCATCTTCAAGCTCTGCATTGGCTGAAAATCCCTGAGAGGACCACTTTTAAAGTCGGTTTGCTCACCTCCAAATCACTGCGTGGGAGTACTCCGGGGCACCTGGTGGAGCTGGTGTCTCCAGCTACTACAACCTCGCGCGGACAAACACTGAGGTCAGCTGCATCACGAAGCAGCTGCCTGGACATCCCTGCAAGAAGGCCCCGCACTGTTTTTGGAGACAGAGCATTCAAGGCAGCCGCTCCAAAGACTTGGAACGCTATTCCCGCCTCACTGAGGGAACTGGATATGGAGAGACCATTTAAAAGAGATCTCAAGACTCACCTCTTCGTCCAATCATACGGACAAGCGCCTTTGTAGTGACACACTGTCATAAAAGGCGCTATATAATTTTTGTCTTAAGGTGTCAGAAATGTTGTCTCGTTTTGGTGCTCATTTCATGTCCAAAGTAACAAACCGGCAGGTACTCAGCCTTCACAAGAAATGAGTACAACTCCCTTCGCGAGCTGGAAAACCCCTTCTTCAATTGAAATGGTTGGCGTAAGGCCCACCCCTTTACCTGTGAAAAAAATCGGTTCCGTACCCACGTGCGACCCTTTCGGAGACAATCAACACGATAAGAAATAAAGTTGAAATTGAGGGTCTACGGAAAGTGTCCACAGTCCGGAATGTATGGCTTTTTGGAAAAGTATCTGTGTTTGATATTGATTTTAAAAAATGTAACTTGTCGTGTATGTTCCTTGACTTATAGGTTGGTATGCGGCTGACCACCCATTCTGTAAAAATGGTTCACTTTGCCAATGTCACTCCTGTTGCAGGGTAAGGACAGCAAGAGTTGCAGGGTGTATGTCCATTTGAGATTTGGTTTTTATGTTGTAGGTTCACATGCGGCATGTGAAAGCGCGAACTTGTACGTGTATGCTTGTGAAAATGCATATAATGTGATTCTCCAATGTAACATATCTAGATTATATTAGATTAGTGCCAAATTGAACAAGCCCGTGGGCCGTATGTTGGTGACTCCTACTGTAACATGTAGCATACCTATTCGTGTGCATGTTCGTGAGAATGTTCTAGTGCATGTGAGGATGTGTGTACACGGTGCATGGTCGTTACAAAGTGGCAGTTATGAATTATTTACAGACTATGAAATATTTGTTCATTGTATAGATCAGTGGTTCTCAAACAATGGTTCACAAATAGCAAGTGAGCGGTGATAATTAGTGCCGAAACCGAAATAAAGGCAAATAGTCGTTGCCGTACTTAATTAAGTACAAAATGGATTCGACTGCAGCTTATCTAAAATTATGTTAGACATCAGAAGACATTTGAATACAAAATTAATTGTGTTTTAGAATAGCTGTTTTTTTATGATAAACAAATGTCTGCTTTTTCGGAGATCAGAAAAATCCCTTATAGTTGGCTATCAACAGCCGAAATGCAGCAGATATCATTGGTGAGAACCTTAAGAATCTATCTAATAATCTGTAATCTAAGTTGTAAAGACATATTAAATTTAATTTTTGCCTTGAATAATTTCAAAGTTAAATTTTTCATTTTCAGCGGAAAAACACCATTTTTCACATGAACCTGTTTATAATTGATTACTAATTGCAAATTTTCTTTAGCTTCAAAGACCCGTTACAAACGTAAGTATAATTTTCGGAAAAAATGCTAAATTGCCATCTTCCCGCAACCGGATCTAGTTTGTATACATACATAATGTTTTCGTTAGCAAAGACCAATCTCGCAAGGGCTGTTGAGGTATCATTTACACAAGAACAGTGCTCACCAAATAAATCATCTGAATATTTCTGTACCTTAGAGCATAAACAACGGAAGTCCACTTTTTGCGTTTTTGAGTTAATGATGCAGAAATTATTATAATTATGTAGCTGTTCTATAAGTGGTAAAAATATTGGAGTTGTCGGACTCATAGTTACTGAGATATCAAGTGTAATAAATATGGGATGCACATAAAAGTGTGAGCATAAACCACGGAAGTTCCACATACGTTGTTCACATTACTTCACATTAAATAAATATCGATAAAAGAAGATAAACAGTTTTTACAGATCAAAAATATCTTGTCTAGTTTAGAAGTTATGATGGTTTTATACAAGTGCACATTTTAACTAAAACTCGTCTCCTGCACATTTTACTAAATGTGACTACCGTTTTTTATGCCCTAAGGTACAGATTTATTAGTTATACCTCAAAAAAGTTGAGGAATAACTGGTATACATGGATATTGTAATTCTGGGTGGGACTAGCTGGGTAACATTTGGGAAGATTGTTGACTGAAACACGAAAGCGTTTTGAATTTTAAAAATAAATAATTCCTTAACTTATAGGTAGGTATGAGATTGCTCACCCATACTGTAAAAAATGTTCGCTTTGTGAACGGTAACCCTGTTTCAGGAAAGGGCGGCAAAAGTTTCAGGGTTTAATGTTTATTTCCATTTAAGGTATACTTTATTTTGTTGGTAGATAGGTAGTCGTGTAAAATTCTCAAAGTATAAGTCTATACTTCAATTATTGTTCTACCCATTCATTGTTTACCAGACGAGGTTTTCACATATAAACTGCAACCAATAATGTTGAACTTGTGTAAACAACTGAAATAATCTCTAAACCATTATCGGCTATTTCAATAGAACAGTGATTCACAGGTGAGTAAGGGAAAACCACGTTCGTGATCAAAGCTGCAATAAAAATCGGCAAAACTCAAATTGCTTTTGGCTTTGTATAGGATTACATCATGTAAACTTTACATTCAAGTTGAGATTTACATGATGTTGAGCTACTGGATTATATCATACATGTATCTAGACCAGCTATGACTCCTGAAAGGTGGTTGCTACCGTAGTAGCTGATGGCTGAAGTTAGAAATCCGCCTCTACAACCATTGTATCTAGTAAATGCCTTAACATGCAAACAGCAATCAACTTTGTAGCATAGGTTTCAGAGTAAATTTTCGCTTCACTAGTAAAAACCTGTATTTTTTATGTAAGTGGCACTAATTTTAAAGCTTTAAAATGTAAGTTGCAAAGGCATTGATATAATTTTCTCGGGTTCAATTCAATTGAAATTGCAGTGGTTTATTTTTTACACAATTTATTTCGGATACCGAGGTTCACATACAGAGTCACATTACACCTTCACCATACAACGGTCAATTGGCTTCTCTTCCCACAGAGAGCTTCGGTCCGTATTTATATAGTAATACTAAGGATAATTCTCGATTCATTGAGAATTGGAACATGCGAGACTTAACTAGAACATCAAGCACTCGAGCAATCTCGAATAATACAAATATCAAATATAAATTTATACAAGTACCTAATCTCTAGAGATTTCACAGACTTTATCACAGACACTAACACAGATAAGCAAAACAAAGAATTACATATTCGGAACAATATATCAACATTTGATTTCAATTTAGTTTTGGCCCACACGTAGACTCGTCGCTGCCTTAGTTATTGTTTGCCGTATAGACCATTAAGCTAATTTTACATGAGCAATGTTTGCATGTGTACTGGACCAATGTGTCTTATGAAAGCTGGAAATTGACTTAAAAAATATTTAAAACAGCTCTCACATTATCGAGTTTTACGTTTTTTCTTAGCTTGATTGTGTAGAATTTGATTCTTAAGACAACTGCATTAAAAAGTAACATTTGACAGAATTAGTCTATACGGCAAACAAGAACTGGAGGAGCGACATGGAGGTTCGTTCACATGCTACGTGTGTACCTTCTCACAAAATAAATATAAAAACAGATGTCAAATTAGCATCTTGCAACTCTTACATATTTCATTCAAAAGGGATGACATTGATAAAGTGAAATATTTTTTATAGTATGAATATTCAGCCCATACCAAACCAATGAACTTTAAAATTGTATTCTGTAAAAATAAATATGAGAATGAAAGCATTCCTTGGAGATAAAGAAGATTTTTTTCAGGCCTGAAAGGGTTTGTGATTTTTCAGGCTATCCTAGAGCCTGGTACGAATGGTTCCACCCCATCCCCTCTCTCTTTCCCCTCTCACATCGCTCCTGTAACATCCTCTACCACCTTCAGAGCCTAAGCACGATAGCCGATGACCTAGTGCCGTGATACGAGAGAACTTAACATCAAAAGCTACATCGAAAATAGGAAACAAAAACTTTCGTTTCCATTTATTTTTGTACTTCAATCTATGTATATCTATAATAATCTAAGTTCGTAAGTTAGTCAAATTGGAGGAATTTACACTATATGTGTAGTTTAGCTGAGTGGATTAAATGTTTGTGTTCCTAAACTTAAAGGTTAGTATGTGGCTGACCACCGATGCTGTACAAAATGGTTCACTTTTTCAACCTAGTTTCAAGGAAGAGCGGCAAGAGTTGCAGGGTTCATGCTTATTTGAGGTTCGTGTCTAATTTTGTAAATACAAATTCACACTGTGTAAATGCAATATGTGTCTGCTTTTGGGCATGCACTATTCATGAATCTTGTAAGTATAGCTTTGCAACTTTGACTACTGATATGTAGATACACAAGATAAAAAAGCCACGTAACTCGCCTACCCATAATATTTTCATGCGTGTTTATGGTATTAAACCTGAGATGATAGCAGGTATCGATAAATCTGTCATTCAAGCAGTCCAAATATATTATTGTACGAGAAATTTAAAAATATTAGTTATTATTTTTAATTTATTACATAGAGATAAGCAATAGTCTGGTCGATAGTTCAGTTGGCAGAGTGCTTGCATTCCATGCCAAGGTTCGATCCCCAAGGGTGTCAAAAATTACAAATAAATATAATAAAAGTAAAATACCAGGCTTCATGTTAAATGAGAACCAGCCACCTCAGGAGCTTGGAACATTCTACTTCAAATGAAGTGGTTGGCGTTAGGCTAGCTTACTTACCTTTAAAAATAAATAGGTTCCACACGCCACATGCTACTCCTTTGGGATCAACGCGTTAAATAGTTGCACTATAAGTGCATCTCAGTTGCTTTTTTTTAATTTAAATTAATAAAAAGTGTTCTTTATTTGTTATAAATTTTCTATGTAGTTATTTTTTTCTTACGGAGATAAAAGGTAAAAAACGTTTATAGGTATTAAAAAAGTTTTTATTTCAAATTTGTCATCTTTTTTATGACAACAGCTGGAATCCACGCAATAACTTTAAAATAAATGTATACTTCATTCAACGTAATATTTTTTGTTAAATAATCAATACAGAAATAATTTCACGAGTTGATAGTAAAACTATAAGTTTGTAGTGATCCGTAGATAGCTGCTTCTGTAAACCAAGTAGAAAAAAAATTCATTCAAACTCAAAGATAATGTTGTACCACAAATACATATTAACTAAAAGCAGCGCCTCTAGTGTGCGTTTAAGTAGCAATATATTTTTAGTAAAACTCTCGTACTGAACGCATGGCGTAGACCTATGGCGTAGACCGTAGAGAGAAACGGCTCTACGATCGCGTGCTACGAAAGCTATTGTGGGTCGCTCCATAAGAAATGTATCCTACAAAAACAATAAAAGCTTCCTACGAGAATTGCCCACATTAATACTGCAGGTGGCGTATAATTTAAAAAACATCGTTATGTGTTGAATGTTGCATTTGCAAATGAAAATTCCATTTTTTTTAAGTTTTTACACCTTTATAGTTTATACTATTTGCTGCTGTATTTTTATTCAATCTTTTGAATAAAAATGATGTAACATTAGTTAGTAAACGAATCACTCGAGAAAAGCATAAGCAATTTGGCTATTTTAAATCTTAAAATGATGTTTGTAATCCAGGAAAAGTTTATAGGTTAGTGGATACAAAAAATGTTGGTAAATTAACGCAGAAGATTTTCAAATTTAAAATAAAGTGAATATTGCTTAGACCAGCGGTTCCCGAATTCTTTTGGCTACGGAACCCTTTTTGGCTCACCGTTTTTGTGCGGAACCCTAGCTAGGCCCTAGAGTCTAGTAGGGCCTAGAGCTCAAGTAAGAAGTAAACTAACTGTAACATTGTTTTTTTTCGTGAGATCACACCATACTGAGGCTTTTTGGCTTGGTGTTCGCATCTTATAAGTATAGTTTGACTTTAAAAGAAAGACCTTTTAAGAAAAAAATATTTATTTAGTTATAACAAAAAGATATTTACTTTAGTTAGATGAACTTAATGTGAAGAATGAAATCTTTTCATAGTTTTTGACAAAATAACATTGAAGTCAGGCTTTATGTCTGACAATTGGATTCGTAAGTCTGGTGCAGCATTCAGCCTACTCCTAAACTTATTTTTCGTAAATTTTGTAGGGTTTGTGTATTCACACAGTGAAAATTATTTTTCGTGTAGGCGTAAGCTGAAAACCCAGCCTCACATCTATAAATTGACACAAATGGAAGTAACGCCATGATAGCCTTTTCGACGATGCCCGGGTATTCGTTTTACAGGCCAAACCAAAATTGGTTCGGGTTCGCTTTTGATTCGAAAAGTTGTTTGAGTGTGGATGCATTTTTAATATCAATTAAATTTTCATACTCCGACACAGTCAATGTTGAAGGTTTGGTATGAATCCTAAATGGATTTTGGACCCATTCGATATCCTGTAACTGTAACTTTTCTTCTGGAAAATATTCGTCCAAAGACTTTTTCAGGTTTGTCAAATGTTCAGGTATACTTTTTTCCACGTCTGCAGCGATTTGAAGATGAATTTTTATTTATAAAATTACCATATATTTATCTAAATATATCAAAGGTACGAGTTAAGCGATTTAAAATAGCTAGAATTAGAAAAAAAACATCGAAATCTTGAATATTTTCGCGGAACTCCTGAGAGCCTTCTACGGAACCCCAGGGTTCCGCGGAACACCATTCGGGAACCGCTGGCTTAGACATTGGTCAAAGTACAGCTAGTTTAAAATACATTCCGCATGTTTCATCTTTAGTCTCAATTTTAGTCTCAGCTTTATTCTTCTTGTAGTTAAAGGAAATGAAAGTACCTAGAACCCTTAAATAATTAATAAGAAAATTTAAATACAAAAAAGGTAGAAGAACTTAGTTTATTTCCAAGAAGTTTAATGATATTATTGTGGACTATGATGACTTAAAGAAAGAACACAGTGATGTTTTGTTGCGACTCAGCGAGCTTGAGCGTCGTTATGCGGAGCTGGAACATTACACAAATGATATGGAGCAGCGAGCCAGAAGAGCTAACGTTGAGATTCAAAATATAACGGATCGAAAAGGTGAAAATCTACAGAATATAGTAACAACTCTGGCCAGTAAGATTGGCGTTCCGATTTTACCTTCTGACATCACCGCAGTGCATCGAGTCTCTCATGGAGCTGCCACCAACAACAGACCAAAGAATATTATCTTAAAATTTTCTAAAACTAGTTTGCGTGATGCTTTTTTAGACTGCGCAAAATTGAAGCGTGGTCTAACAACCGAGGATTTGGGTATTCAGGACAAAGGGAGGAAAATATACATATCGGAGCACTTGACCTTGAAAAACAAACTACTTTACAGAGATGCACGTATTATGGCAAAGGCAAAGGCCTGGAAGTTTACCTGGACAAAAAACTCAAGGATTTATGTGAGAAAAGACACAAACGAGCCTGTTCTACGCATTATTACAAAGGAAGACTTACAAAAGATTTTATGAATTTATTTTTTACTTTTTTAACTGTGTATATTTTTTTTATAATAATTTATTGTTACATTTGTCGCCCTTTTTCCCATGTCCTTCCCAATTCCCCTCCATGTACTCACCTGCTCAACTATCTACTTTTTTCATATTTTAAAGTTTTCTGCTCGTGGGTTGCTGTGAACATTTATCGACTGTACTTCATATTTAACCAACTCACTGTAACATAAGTACTCTTAAGTTATATTACCAGAATAGCAGAGGATTGAAGAGCAAGACTTGTGATTTTCGTGCCAACCTAATCATAAACAACTTTGACATTGTAGTTCTAACGGAAACATGGCTAAGAGATGGCGTCTCTGATTATGAATTGTTTGATGACCGTTATGTGGTTTTCCGTAGAGACAGAGATTTTGATCTTACAAATAAGAGGGATGGTGGTGGTGTTCTGATAGCGGTTCGGAGGTCCTTGAAGTGTGCGCGCGCCCCTGTGTGGGAAACTCTGGGTGAGAACCTGTTTATTTCACTTTTTCTGTCTTCTAATGCAAATAAAAACCTGAGGAAACCAGGTCTCATCCTGGGTGTTGTCTACATTCCACCGTCCTCCGCCATCTCCGAATACGAAGCACATCTTAATAATCTCTCGGCCATCATCTTAAAGCATGACCAAAACACTCATATATCTATTTTGGGCGATTACAATGCCCCTGAAATTAAATGGATGACTGATGAGAGCAATCCAGCAGCCACTGTTGAATCGAGCACTGGCGATACAGCCAGATTACTACTTGAATCAATCTCCTTCTTAAATGTTAAACAATATAATCTTATACCCAATAAAAATAATAAAATCTTGGATTTGGTTCTATCTGATGTTGATTGTACTGTGAGTCGTGGAGATTTTCCTCTGGTGCCTGAGGATGGTCATCATCCTTCTCTGTTGATTGATGTTCCACTTAAACCGGATGTGCAGTTGGACAGCAAAAGTGCACCCAAATATAATTTTTTCAAAGCCAATTTCACTGAAATAAATCATATGCTCAGCCTAATTGATTGGAATGCTCTGTTGGATGACAAGACTACTGATCTTGCTGTAGACATTTTCTATGATACCTTGGTAAGTATTATTGATCTGTATACACCCAAGAAACTAGCCAAAAAACCTAAGTACCCATTTTGGTATAAAAGTTCTACGGTTGCTTTGGTTAGAGACAAAAATAAATACTGGGACCGTTGGAAGAAATACAATAATCTATGTGACTATGCTGCCTATTCTAACTTTAGATCTAAACTCAAAATTGCACACAGACACGACCATAGACACTATATTGCTAATATTGAACAATCTATCAAAACAAATATAAAGCCATTTTTCTCCTATATTAACAACTTAAAGACATCAAACTCATATCCCAAAAACATGCATTACAAGGATATTTTATCTGACGATCCTAAAGATATATCCAATCTTTTTTGTCAATACTTTCAATCTGTTTTCTCTAAAAACACTATAGCTGACACAGATCACAATCCACCAAATCATACTAATACATCTTCACTTTCATCGATTAACATCTTAAGTTCCGAAATTTATAACAAACTTATCAACCTTAACACTAATAAAGGTGCTGGACCTGACTCGATTTCTCCCATTGTTCTCAAAAAATGTGCGTCTCATCTGACCAAACCTCTACGTATTCTCTTTAACAGGAGCATCAGGGAGGGCTGCTTTCCAACCATATGGAAGACAGCTCATGTTACCCCCATCCATAAGGCAGGCAATAAGGATGATATTACAAACTATCGCCCAATATCAATACTCTCCTCTATATCCAAGGTCTTTGAAATGATAATCAAGGATCACATTTATAATATTTTTTAGTGTTGATCTGTTAACACAGTGAAAGTCCATTTTTATAAATATTTAAAAATATAAATGGTAAAACATTGTTTTAATTCACTTTATTTTATTTGTCACATCTATAATTATATTTATCACATTTATAATTTTCTCAAACCTTATCTCTTAGAGGAACAACATGGTTTTATGATCGATAGATCGACCACCTCAAATCTTCTCGTGTATACAGACTTTCTTTTCAGGGCTATGGATCAACGCATACAAGTTGATTCAATCTATACAGACTTCCAGAAGGCATTCGACAAGGTTGATCATGCTTTACTGACTCGAAAGCTTTCATACAATGGTATTCACGGTGACCTATTGAGGTGGATTAGTTCATATTTAAGCGATAGACTTATGACAGTAACTCTTAATGGGCTTAAATCAGAATACGTGTGTGTTACGTCGGGGGTACCCCAGGGTTCTGTTCTGGGCCCTCTGTTATTTCTAGCTTTCATCAATGACATAGGAAATTGCTTCATTCACTCAGATTTTTTACTATTTGCAGACGATCTCAAAATTTATCGTACCATAAGAACTGAGGAGGACGCTGTTTTGTTGGAAGAGGATCTCGGTAGGGTCCATGACTACTGTGTTTGCAATAGATTGGAACTAAATCTGAAAAAATGTTTTTCAATATCCTTCACTAAAAACAAAAACAATATTTCTCATAATTATGCGATTGCTGATACCATGCTGCAACGACTCGACTCGGTAAAGGATCTTGGTGTTATCTTTGACTCCAAACTGCATTTTGACGATCACATCGATAAGATTCTAACACAATGTAACAAAATGCTTGGTTTTATCCTAAGGGTGACCAGGGAGTTCAGAGATCCCACATCTCTTATGACCTTGTATGTCTCACTTGTACGCTCTATTGCTCCCCAGTATGGAAGCCCTTATATGACAAATATAACGTTGCATTGGAAAAAATCCAACATAAACTAATACGAATTGGAAATCACAGATTCAGAACATCCCGTTTCAATGACTTAATAGACCTCTCGTCGAGGCGTGAACTTGCAGATGCCTGTATTCTACGCAGAATTTGTATGTCTGCCCTAGACACACCCCTATTACTGAAATTGATAGACTTCGCGGTCCCAACAGTTAGACGATCATTTTGGCCCTTTCACATTAAGCGTCACGTTACCAATGCAGGTTTGCGAAATCCTCTGCTAAGAATGACTAAAAATTATAACAATAAATTTAAAGATGTCGATCTGTTTCACGGTAGTTCTAATTTATTTAAAAGATCAATTTTAGCTATACTTGAGCAGTGAGTATCCCTTCCCCTTCCCCTTCCTTTCTTCCCTACTACTTCTATTTATATTATTTTATTATTGTTGTTTGAATTTTTGAATGTTGTATTCCGTTTTAAAAAAAAATGTTTTTATCCTTAGTATGTAAGTGAAATTATCTTGATATTTTTGTGTGCTTTTTTTATCACATTGTATTACGCTTACACCGGTAATGGGGTGCAACATGATTTCTTCTTTTGTTAATTTGCCTAATGTGCTATTTTTATGTTGTGCCTGTTGGTGTATGATTGTGAATAAATAAAAATAAAAAAATAATAAAACCCACAAAGCACTTGTACATAAACCAAATTTTCCTACCGTCCTACATGATTAAATACGAAAGAATAATAAAACAAATTTGATATATCGCCACCTTAAAGGTAAAACTGAATAAGTGCTTATTCCTTGTTTTGAGAAATTGTGGATAAAACATTTTATTAGGTATAATTTCTCATAGTAAGTGGATTAAGAAGTGCTAGGAAGTGCTCATGAAAAACTTCTAATCAACAGGATGTTCACACTTTTTTAGCAGACCGAGCGGTATAAACATTTAAATGGTAGGTCTAATCTAATTTAATCTAATCTAAGTTGCAAAGATATTTTACATTGGAGATTCACATTACATGCATTCTCAAAACCAGACATGTACAAGTTCGCGCTTGCACATGCCTCATGTGAGCCTACAACATAAAAACCAAATCTCAAATGGACATACACCCTGCAACTCTTGCCGTCCTTCCCTGTAACAGGGGTGACATTGGCAAAGTGAACCATTTTTACAGCATGGGTAATCAAGTTGAGATTTGTCTTTACAAAAAAATATTCAAAATGCATTAAACATTCCTATTGTTGCCATGACCTATTCATGTCATGGAATAGCCTTAAGCCACTCCTCTTTGAAACTATCTTATCTGTAATTAAATTTCCAAGAAATTGTAGTGTGAAACAAAGAAGTGTTACGTGTCTACGTTGTATCTATTTATTTAAATCAATGAAAGTGCTACCTGTAAGTGTTTTTTCACACAACGTAGTCCGTTGCCGGATCGGAAGTCGCTTGGTGTATGGAGATGTACATATTATCATGTTAGCTTTTACATTACACGGCGAGGTTTGTCCAGCGATCCCATTCATTTCGCGACCAGATTTGAACTGGAACCATATCGTGTGAAAAGGGGATAAGAAATCAAGTGCTTACAAAGAATTTCCATTTTTATTTAGATTGTTGTCTAAAATTTATCGCTTGGATTTGTTTTATTCGGGGGATTTTCATTGTTATGTAGGTACCTACTTCTTCTTCTTCTTTTTCTTTGTGGCGGATTCCAGCATTTAGCAGGGGCGCCAGTGTCAATTTGGTAGATACCTACTTATACCTAAACAATTTTAAAAAATAATTACAAATAATAAATTTATGTCTTCTAAAATAGAAGATCTTACGTGCAGTAGTTATGGTTTAATTAGAATTCTTTCAATATTCTATAGCACCGTAAAAACGCAACGCACGCAACTAAGCTACACATATAGTTTAACTCGAAGTAGTAAACGAAGGAGTCGCATATGGCGAGTGAAACTATTTATTTTTACATGTAAGGGGGGCGGCCTTACGCCAACCACTTCAGTGAAGTGGGGAGTTTCCCCGCTGGTACTCATTTCTTGTGAAGGCTGAGTAAACCTTGCCGGTTTTTTTTTATTTAAGGTGTCAGGTAGCTAGCATGTCAGATAGCTACCTGTGGAAAAAAGAAGAAGAAGAAGACATGATCTGTCAAAACATTATACCTGTCAAAGGAAAAATAATGTCTTTACCAACTTGAAAGAAATTGAAGCGCATCTTTAGCCACAGAAATTGAACCGGATCCCAATGAGAGGAAGAAGACAGGCTGAGATTGTCAGTTAGGAGGGAAACACTTAAAATCCCCCGTTAAGCTCCGCATCGCGCTGGTAGGGAGTTTATAAAAGGCGTCGACCTCCCACAATCGAGGACACAAACTCTGAGGACACAAACTCTGAGGACACAAGCTCTTCAACACCTGAACCAATAACACCTACCAGGCGTGGCCAAGAACATCTATCGGAGAAGGCTTGAGTCGCCGTTGTTGCCTGCACTACACAGCCCCTGGCCGCGCCTGGGTCCCCCGTGGCGGATTCCTCGGAAGGAAGGAGCCCCTGCTTTACCCGTCGCAAGCGCCCGCTTGGCTACTCCTTGATATCCGGAGCCCCGTGCCCAAAGTTCCTCGGGAGGACGGAGCACCGGCCCCGTCCAGCCGAGCGCACCCGTCTTATCGCTGGCTGAGCCCCGTGCCGCAATTCCTCGGAGTGTGGAGCCCCGACATCCCGCCAAAAGCGTTGGCGTGCCCGAGGCCGGCGCCCCAGCATCGACTACCCGCATCCCAGCACCAAGACTTCTCTCCATCCCCGTGAGCTAATCGAAAATTTAAATACATTATCTAATTTCACCTAGAACCAGTCAGTCGTGCAGTTTAGCGTGGTGATGCTCTCATTTCTCATAATTTAAAATAAATCCCGTCTTTCCTTTACCCGGTTTTTCTCTCCATCACCTATATTTTTTAACCTCTTTAGCATCAGTGGAAAGCGAGCAAGGTGTTGGGCCTGAACACCACCCTGAGGAGTCTTTAGCTAGCCGGGCAACTGCAAAAGCGCGCAACCTAACCTCAAAGGGCCCCCTTGTCAGTAAAATCCGTCCTAACCTCCAAATGGCCTGCCTTTCCAGGTAGGGCCATGGAGGTTCAGTGGAGCGCCTGTAGTGGAGCGCCTTCAGTGGCTGCATTACAGTGGCGCCTTAACAAAAGACACCGTTGCTCGATCCACATTGTATTTTCCCCATTAACAAATAAAGTTTTATTTCAGCAAATTGTGTTCCAACGGAAAAGTGTTGTTTTTGTATTTCGGGTTTTGTGGTACTTTGAAGTCGTTTCCACCTGGGATATTTGTGGTTTTGGTGGTTATGCTTTGTCATCTTGAGGATTGTTAACCGTTTTTCGTGGTTTGATGATATTTGGACGAATTCAAAATTTGAGTTACGTAATTCTAAAATCCAGACACGCATTCTCAAACTTCCGTAAATTTTTTGACAATTTTTTTTTTTTTTCTTCTTTCCAAATTTTTTGGGCGTCTCTATTTCCAGAGGCGTAACCATTCGTTAAATTTTCTCAACAAAAAATTTCAAGGGGTTCTCAACATTTTCAAAAAAAAAAAAAAATTTTTTTTTTTCAACAACAACTCTCCGGAAGGGCCAAGGAGAGCCTTGTTGGGGTAGTGGATGTTTTCACGAAATATTTTTGGATATTTCTATTAAAGTATGCCACAAGTAGCAGCAGTAATAAAGAAGCTTGGGTCAAGCATCTTTATTTCCCGGGGAATGCCGAGGTCCGTTGTTTGGGACAACGGTAAACAATTCATCATCAAGGCGGTCGAGGAATTTCTGGAGATGTACGGAGGGCAGACAGGCGGACGTGAGGGGCGAGAGAAAGGCTGTTTGGCTTTTCAGCTGGGAGAGTATCACATAAAGGATATTCTCGGAGCTGGACCTGCTATGGCGGAAGAGTAAACTACTTTCCTACGAGCAAGCGAGAATTAGATGCGTAATCTCATTTACAAACACCTAGATGTCTGCAATGATCAAGCATGACGTCTTCTCTATAAACTAATTAATTACTCCATATATTATTTTTGCAAATTCCATTTTTGTCCTGAAATATGACTTTGACCGTTCCCCGTTGAATTGCGCCCTCAGCAGGGAGCACTGTTCAGGGTCATTCCGTTAATCTTTCTTAGCATCAAAACCTTTCTACATCAATACCTACTCGTTTGCTCCAGGGAGACCTGGTTGGTGTCCATTTTTTTTTATTATTTAAATGAATGTTTCTTTTTCTTCTTATGTATTCTTTCAACTCGCATATTCATTTATGCTCAACTGCAGAAAGCTGTCTGTTTTTGTCTCCGACCCACAGTATCAACTCCTTGCGAGTTGGATCAGGTAATTTGGCCAGGTCGTGAGTCAGAATCCAGCGGGTTCTCTTCGGAGAATGGATCTGTACTTTCTTTCTTGTTTACATGTTTTGGACGCGGGTTGTCTTTTGATTGCGGACTCAAAGTACACACTCTCATGAGTGATGTCAGGTAATTTGGCCAGGTCACAATCCAAGGTCACCAGCTGTTTATCCAACACTGTACCTTCTTTAATCTGTTTCATTGTTTTTGTATTTTATTACTTTGTCTACGTTTATTGCCTTCGTGATTTTTCAACTTTCCAAGTTTTGATAAAAACTTGGTGGCGCTCAAAAAGGGAACGAGAAGGAGAGCTGAGCTAGTCCAGATGTAGACATCAAGAGAACATCTGTGAACATCATAGGCAATACACCTTGACAAAGGTGGTATGCTGCCGAACGCTGTGAATGCGTGGGAAGACGTAGCGAGCACGTCTTGGGAAAGGGTGGAGCCCTTGCCGGTAACGCTGGAGTGCGTTGGAGCAGTCCAAGGGGACTGGACACAATCTGGGATGATTGTGGGGCGCTTGGGAGAAGCGTGAGGAGTGGTTTGACGTAACCAGGATACTCCTGCAATCCAACGGGATTGGCAACGCCGGAGTGCGTTGGAAGTCTTACGAGACTTGAAGTCCGACGGGACTTGGTACCAGTCTGACGAGACTTGGGGGAGTCTGCTGACTCATTTTTTGAAATCACCTTGGAGTGATGGGTACGCCAGGCTTGCATCTTCGGATGGCGCCAATGGATTGTACCCCTGTGTTTATTTATCATGTTATTTATTGACGGAAGGAAGGTTTTCGCCATGTGGGCAAAACCTGAGGACACACTGGAACCCAAGGAGAAGAGTGGTATGAAGATTGACCACCTCCTGAAGCCAGGCCTAGACTACTAAAAGCATTGTTAGCTGGGAAAGTCACCACGGCGTAGTGTTTGCCGGGGAGTTTAGTTATTGTCATGTACGTCGGCGTATACTGCCCTGAGTCAGTATATACCGAATGTTGACTTACTCGAAACCCCTCAGAAGGGCGTGCTTCGGGGCGTACGTTAGTTACCACCCTATACCTGCCCGGGCAATGATCAACGCTTCTTCGTTGTTCATTGAAGCAAAAACCCTAGCACCCAACTTTGTGACTAGGGCTAGAGTCCTAAATCGTCGCTGGTCGGAGCGGTCAAGAAATGCCGACAGAGTGTGGTCAGTACTGTGTCTTCAGACCGGTATTGTCACATCTCGAGCAGGAGATCTTCACCTCTACTTCAATACCACAACATCTGTCTAATATTTTTGTATTTTCTCATGTAATTCATGTATGTAATATGTATACCCTGTACTTCATGTATATAATATGTATAACCTGTACTTCCCACTCCCAGGATTACCTGTGTTGAATAGTGAGATCAGTGTGTCACGCCCTCTCGCGTTGCACTGGCCAATGAACGGGCCACCTCATTGTTTTTCCATGGTGTTCTTACCTCCTCTCCGCCTCTCTTGGTTTCTTATCGGTTCTTCCAAAAGAGTGTGAATCGAACCGAAGGATCATAAGTAGTTAGATCCTTTCCTTTTGTAACCCACATGTAACAGACAACTTGTTATTGTTTTGTATGAGAGCTCACCACGTTGTGCTTATTGACTGCTTGCTGGATGATTTTGGTCTGTTAGGCAGGTAGATACCTAAAAATAAAATTCTGTGTACCAAGGCAAAATTTTTGTGTTTTCAAGAGCAATAAGTGAAAAACGAGCTAGACTCGTTAGTGCTTAGGGTCCTGTACCCCAAATGTGAATTGTGTGCCACCATTTAAACTTAGAACAAAGACCAAATTCAACTTAATAATCATGACTTAACTTTTTATTATTTTACAAGAACAAAAAAATCACTTTTACAATTTCATTTTATTTTGTCTTAACTATGTAATGTACAAATTTATTTCTGTGTCAATTTCAATTTGCTTTGTCTCATAATCTTTTACACCATTTCTTATACATATTTTAAACCTGTTTCAGAGCTACCTGTGTACAATTCATGTCGTCTGCGTACGACCTCTTCTCTGTATGTCTTGTTCAACCACCGCCACCTACGCTTCGCACTGACTGGTATACTGTTAAACATATATTTTAAACTAACTATGTCTGAACACAACGTCAAAAACTCACTTCGCTGGATTCTCTGCGCGAGGTGCGTTTTTGCCTCAGCGACGAGCGGGAATGTCAGGTAGCTAGCATGTCAGATAGCTACCTGTGGAAAAAAGAAGAAGAAGAAGACATGATCTGTCAAAACATTATACCTGTCAAAGGAAAAATAATGTCTTTACCAACTTGAAAGAAATTGAAGCGCATCTTTAGCCACAGAAATTGAACCGGATCCCAATGAGAGGAAGAAGACAGGCTGAGATTGTCAGTTAGGAGGGAAACACTTAAAATCCCCCGTTAAGCTCCGCATCGCGCTGGTAGGGAGTTTATAAAAGGCGTCGACCTCCCACAATCGAGGACACAAACTCTGAGGACACAAACTCTGAGGACACAAGCTCTTCAACACCTGAACCAATAACACCTACCAGGCGTGGCCAAGAACATCTATCGGAGAAGGCTTGAGTCGCCGTTGTTGCCTGCACTACACAGCCCCTGGCCGCGCCTGGGTCCCCCGTGGCGGATTCCTCGGAAGGAAGGAGCCCCTGCTTTACCCGTCGCAAGCGCCCGCTTGGCTACTCCTTGATATCCGGAGCCCCGTGCCCAAAGTTCCTCGGGAGGACGGAGCACCGGCCCCGTCCAGCCGAGCGCACCCGTCTTATCGCTGGCTGAGCCCCGTGCCGCAATTCCTCGGAGTGTGGAGCCCCGACATCCCGCCAAAAGCGTTGGCGTGCCCGAGGCCGGCGCCCCAGCATCGACTACCCGCATCCCAGCACCAAGACTTCTCTCCATCCCCGTGAGCTAATCGAAAATTTAAATACATTATCTAATTTCACCTAGAACCAGTCAGTCGTGCAGTTTAGCGTGGTGATGCTCTCATTTCTCATAATTTAAAATAAATCCCGTCTTTCCTTTACCCGGTTTTTCTCTCCATCACCTATATTTTTTAACCTCTTTAGCATCAGTGGAAAGCGAGCAAGGTGTTGGGCCTGAACACCACCCTGAGGAGTCTTTAGCTAGCCGGGCAACTGCAAAAGCGCGCAACCTAACCTCAAAGGGCCCCCTTGTCAGTAAAATCCGTCCTAACCTCCAAATGGCCTGCCTTTCCAGGTAGGGCCATGGAGGTTCAGTGGAGCGCCTGTAGTGGAGCGCCTTCAGTGGTCATCACAAAGGTTTGAAATAAACACCGAAACGGGAAATCATTTCTGACACCCTCGGCGGGATTCGAACCCGAGCTCTTCCATCTGAGCTATCGCCAGGACTCTTTAAAAATATCTTACACATCTGTATCCTCTTTCTCTTCTTATTCTTCCGCCTCATTCTTACCTCTTCTTTTTCTGCTTCTTACCCTTCTACTGTAAATAGCCACCCCCTCTCCGAGTTGGCTACATGTGTGGTGTGTTTTCCCGCGCAGGAGGCGCTCGCAGTCCCGCCGTAGGGCGCTGCGCGGCCCCACTAACGCCCTGGGCCCCGCGGGCCCCCACACCGCCTCAGAGCCCTCCCTCCTGCCCCTAGGCGGCGGGGGCTTCCCACCCGGGACCACGGTAGACGAGCTTCACTGGTATAGCAGGCGGAGGCACTACGGTACTCTATCTATATCTATACAAATTAAAATCCAAACGTAAAATGAACATAAACCCAGCAACTTTGGCTGACCTTCCCTGGCAGGCCCGGATGAAAGGCGGTTCGAGCGGTGCGGCCGAACCAGAGCCCCCCGTCCTAGGAGCCCCCAAGACGTTTTATAAAAACATTCTTATTAACTTATACTTTTTTTACTCTCGTTGTTTACACTCGTTTTTACTGAAATATATATATACACCCCGCCATCCTGGCTATACGCGAGGATGGCGGGTGGGAGAAGGGAGTTGGGGTCCCTCATGACTTTCCCCGCACCAGCGCCCCCAGTGGTCTTAATCAGGGCCTGTTCCCTGGAATAGGGGTAACATTGGCATAGTGTATGTTATGTTAAAATTGAAAGGTATCTCCAGGATACTTACTTCCGGCTAGCTCTCATCAGCATCACTCTCAGGGCGTGGGGTTCTTTCTTTCGGTTGCTCACTTGTATTTTGGGTAAGGGTTTTATAATTAAAATATAAGTTTAACATGAACAAATAAGGGTTTATTTACTGTAATAATATGGGGGAAAAAGAGGAAATAAGGGAAGGGCCTGACCTGCTCTTTGTCACTAAAACTGGAGTTACGAACTGAAGGCCTGGGGCAGAACCCCAGGCTAGCGGTGGCTCTCGAGGCGGACGCCTCCACACGTCGGAGCCCCTGGGTGGGCGCTCCTATGCACCCGTCTCTGGTCTACAAGGCGGGCGCCTTGGATGGCGGAGGCTCCAAGTAGAAGGGGAGGGAGCTCCGTTGCTTGGGTGCTTGGTGCTTTGTCGCCGACGTCTCGCCCAGGACTGCCGAGCGATAATCGACAGCCCGATCAGATCCCACGTCGCAGTCCGGCTGCTTCCGTGACCGTTCGGCTCTGTTCGGCCCACAAACACACACTGCACACTTCGGGATTGTTTTTTTTATATATGTTATAAAATAACATAACATGTAGTCCGTTGGGTCCGTAGTCCAGTGGTAGTCCGTAGTCCACTTCGGACTCATAAATGGAAGGTTGTGGGTTCGAATGCCGGTGAAGCACAAAAAAAAACATTTATATTTTCAAATATGCTCTTCGCTGGGTTGAAAAATTCATAAATCTTTACCAAAGACTAGTCACTAAACGGTCCATCCAGACTTACAACAACTGGGTCTTGCTTGAGTATTGACGCTTTGTAGCGACGACGAAGCTCGTAAACACCTCTGCGGCACTACAACAAGTGTCATAGACCCTTAGAGTCTCTGAAATCAAGGGAAGTCTTTCGCACAAGATTTCTTTAAAAAAAATGTGAACCACTTTTTACAATATGGGTGGTCAGCCTCATACCAACCTATACGTCAAGGAGCTCTATAAACCAATAAATATATTAAGAAAGCAAAAATAAAAACATAGTTTTCTTCGCGGGTTGAGGTTAATGTCTCTAGCGTTTCCAGAGTGTAAACACAACATTTTCAAGAGAACAACTAACAAAAATTTTAATGTCTAAAAACTACAATAGTGTATTCAGAAGAAAGCTTTAGCGGGCAGATTTATGACGGGTTGACGAATATCTGAGGTTCTTCCTACTTATCCTGTTGCGGAGACTTCCTAAATTTCACAGAATCTAGGGATCTATGACATTTTTTGAAGTTCCGCAGAGGTGTGGCCGTGTGGGTGTTGGTGATGTGGCAGTTGATGTTTTGATCCTTTGTAGCAGGGCTGTTAGCTGTGTAGTGTCGTGTTGTTTGTTGTGTTCAGTGCTGTGTGTTGTGTTGTCTTTGTTTTGGAAGTGGTGATTAATATTGGTCTCGTATAACCCAGGTCGAAATTAGGGTGGAAATGCAGATACCAGGAACTTGTTCTATAACCGGTGTGATATTGACTACAAAGGAATAAATGTGAGTCGTTCTACGAGTTGTCCTTGACGAAAGGAGGAGGTATAAGTGAGGATATTTTCATCAGAACATATGTCGTTGTAGTAGATCTTAGATCTGTTTACTATACAACTCCCTCATTTAACGCAGCAGACCAGCTATATGCATCTTCCAATTCTATCGTTTCCATTATATTTTTAATTCATTCCCGATTTATAATAATAATAATAATAATAATATTAGGATGATTTATTTGGTGAGCGCTGTTTTTGTGTGTATCACACCTCAACAGCCCTCTGCGAGCTTGGTCGTCGCTGTAGAAAGCGCCAATTCTCAAGCGAGACCCAGTTGTTGTAAGGTTGGATGGACCTTTCAGTGACCGGTCTTTGGTAAAGGTTTATGAATTTTTCAACTCAGCGAAGAGCACATTCGAAATATAAATGGTATATTTTTGTGCTCCGCCGGGATCCGAATCCACAACCTTCCATTTACGAGTCCGAAGTGTTGCCACTACGGACTACGGACCGGTCCAAGATGCCAACGACACGCGGTGTACGTGAGCGGTCACCCATCCAAGTACTGTCCGCGCCCAATGTTGCTTAACTACGGTAACGATCTATGGTGCTTTCAACATGGCTACCGGTGCTTTCAACATGGCTAACGTCGTTATGGTTGATACGACTGAGAATACGACGACAAAACTATTTTCCATGACTTGAAGTTGCTGTTGCAAGAACTAAAAGACGCATCGTTAGCATTAGTTTTTAAAAAAAAAAAATTTTTTTTAAATAAAATCGCTTACTATTAATCGGAATTTTCGAAGATCGGTCATACATTACGGAATATGCAAATTGCTAGCTATTTTTTGAAAATACAGAAACTATAGGTTGGTATGAGGCTGACCACCCATACTGTAAAAAATGGTTCACTTTGCCAATGTCACCCCTGTTTCAGGGAAGGTCGGCAAAAGTTGTGGGGCTTATGTTCATTTGAGGTTTGGATTTTATTTGTAAGTACACATTCAGCATTTGTAAGCGCGAACTACACTTGTTGGTTTGTGGGCATACATCTGAGAGCTTTAAATGAATATATCCATGCAACTTAGATTATAGATTATAGATCCCCTTCTACTCTATATCTCTATGTAATAATACGTAATAGTGTTCATGATCAACTTTTTATTCCAGCATTATATCACACAAAATGTTAAAACTTTTATGTAGCGATAAGTATTCTAATCTAATCTAATCTAAGTTGCAAATATATGTTACATTGGAGATTCACATTACATGCATTCTCACAACCAGACTCGTACAAGTTCGCGCTTGCACATGCCTCATGTGAACCTACAACATAAAAACCAAATCTCCAATGGACATACACCCTGCAACTCTTGCCGTCCTTCCCTGAGACAGGGGTAACATTGGCAAAGTGAACCATTTTTACAGCATGGGTGGTCAGCCTCATATTAAATATTCTAATTATTATTTGATCATTAATAAAATCCAATGTATTTTTTTGTAGATTGCCAACGAGACAACCTCTTCCTGGAGACGGGATCTTTAAAAGACGTTACAACTGAATACAAGCAGAACTTTGGTCCTCCGAGGATAAATCCTGAAGAAGAGATACTGGTAGACGGCACAAAGTCCAACTCACAATCTCTGGAAAACCTGCAACAAAAGCTGGATGAGAATGTAAGTTGATATATATTTGTTAATGAAAAGACACTTACATCGTGATAGATCAATCCTTCAGCTGAAGACTTTGTATAATCAGGAAGTTGACTTTAAAGACATGTACTGTTTACATTCGCTCAAACACGCACAAACCCTTTTTTGTCCTTTGTTTATAAATGTCTATTCCGACGTATAACAAAAAGAAAAAAAAATCAAATACACCACTTATTTATGAGTCCAATGAGAAGAATGCGTGTAAGGTGTCTACCTTTATTTATTTAGTGTGGGCCAAAATCATGCAAATTGATTTCTTTCAGGAAAATTTACTAGCCACGCATTTTTCTACTCAATCAGTCAGTGAAGCTGACATCAGCAAGACGTTTGCCCCTGTCATTAGTTATAGAAGAAGACCTCCGTCTCCAGGGTTGTGCTTTGAAGGTAAGTTCGTCCTCCAGCAATCTCATCATTACCAGATAAATGCATGGCCTGTAAATATTGAAAATACATTCCTTTACAGATGAGATGTTGTATCAAACTGAAAATAGCCAACAGTTTGTCGAATACATTCTCCAGAAGAGACCTGAACTCCTTCGAAAAGACACCGAGTTGAAGTTAGAAGGCGAAATGAGCACACTTACAGAAACTAGAGATAAGTTTGTCACATTCGACAGTAATTGCAGACGACCGCCATTAGCAAAACGGGACGCAAACCTCCAGATGGAGGGAGAGCATTTCCATTTCCCGGAATACAAAGAAGTCTTCAAAGACTTCCCGAGACACAAAGTTCTTCCTGTGAAACCAAACTCAAGCCTGCATGTAAATAAAGAAGACAAGATGGATTGTTGTTCAGAGACAATCACCACGTTTGTGCAACACGTGTTGTCTGCAAGACCAGAAAGTTTCAAAAGGCCTTCCAGCTTATCCTGCGAAGGAGTGTTTGATCTGTTGCCTGAATACAAAGCGTCATTTAAAGAATTCCCAACCAAGAGGAAACCTTCCATCCGACACTCTGAAAACTTGAAACTAGAAGGAGAGTTTTATTCTACACCTGAATACAAAGACAAGTTCACTGGATTGCCGACGGTGAAGTTAAAAGCGACTAAGCACTTAGATACGCTTATTTTGGGAGACGACACGACGTGGTCTTCCCTCAGTCGTACAGATGCGCTTCCTGCCGATGTTCCCAAGATTATAATGCCTGAAGGTAGTCTTCCTGTGTCCACAGATAACTCTGCGCTATACGCCAGGCCTGCGCCATCGTTGCCAGCTCCCCTGCCTGCTAGAAACTTGAGATCGCCTTCCCCAAGGGTCACAAACTTCGATACAAATCTTTCTTCCAATAAATACGACTACAGAAAAAGCTTTCCGGATTTCTTTCCCAGCAAAATGTCTTCAAGAGCGACGTCTCCGGTCGATCGTGTTAAAAGTAGACCTCCTGTTGTTAAGCGGACCAGCAGTTGGTCCCGCAAAACCTCTGCTAATAGAGCCAGCTCCAAGGTGGGTCCTCTGTAAATACTAAGTCCCTTTTTACACGGCACAGAACGGTTGATGGATTGGTGTACGAAGCGTATGGGAATATTAGTAGATGTGAACTTTCACACGATCCGGTGTGGTTTGTCCGGTGATCCCATACATTTCGCGACCGGATCCAGACCGACGCTGGACCGTGTGAAAACGGGGTACCTAATTGTATATAAAGTCAATTGTACATTTCAGACTAGTGTCTCTCATCTAATCTTAAATTTAAGCATGTATAAATATTTAAATTACAAACAATGCTAAAGCAGATTCATCCTTACAAATTATTTTTGTGTTGAAAATGCATGAAATTAAGTAAATCCGAACTGTTAATTAATGCGAATAAAGCAAAAAGAAATCAGCGATCTTCCCGAAGTAAAGTTGAAAGCTATAATGGTGTAATGCCCATCATGTAATTTTTTGTATAAAGTGAATAGCTATTTAAATTTTAAATCATTAAAGTAATATTTTTTATTCCTTAACTTTTTTTTCCATTTTCTTCTTTTTCCTACAAGTTTTTTACTTCTATTTTTTTTTAATCCGACTTAGGTACATATTATGCATGTTTTATTTAAAAAAATTCCTAGGTATCTACATATTTAAACTTAATCGTTATGTACTTACCTACTTAATTTGCTTTTACATAATCTTTACTTCATCGTGTAAAATATAAGCTCTCAGGCAGTCAAGATTTTTTAAATGTTATAAATACATGGAAACACTGAGAATGATTTTCTCAACATTTCCATACATTTATCTGATTTAAAAAAATCCTAGATAGTACTTATATTAATTAAATAAACTATTATCCTAGATAGTAGATTCCCAACTTCGGTTCTATACCACTCAAATCGTTGGATTAATGCTTGTTTATCTTATGCCCATCAAAAGTAATTTCACATGAGCAATGTTTGTATATGTACCAACTGGACCAATGTGTCTTACGAAAACTGGAAATTGGATTAAAAACATTCAAAACAACTCTCACATTATCGTGTTTTACTTTTTTCTGACAATTTCATTGAAAGGTAATCTTTGAATGAAATGATTGATAAGCCAAACAAGCACTGGGGGGGACGAAATGACAAACATAAAATAAATGTTGAAATAAGAAAGAAGTCTGGATGCCATTTTTGTTTTTCATTTTAGGATAGAAAAGATGACAATAGGGACGTAGAAAACAACAATGATGTCGCATCAGAGACAAAAGCTTACATGGACTATGGCACCGTGCGGCGGTACAGGCCGATGAAGGAACCTGACAGCGTGGTGCTGGAGGGAAGGAGTGAAAGCCAGCCAGGATACAGAAAGGCTTATGTGGACTATCTCATCAGAGAAAGACCCAAGATACTGCCGTTGGAAAATGAAAATGTTGGTGATCAAAAACCACCGGTAAAAAATAAAATAATGCCTACTTTAAAATATTAATTTTTTTCAGAGTCGAGAACATTGAAAAGGCGCGAAAGAAACCAAAAGCGCTATTCTGTTAATTAAGGCGATGAGATAGCGATTCGTGTCCGAAAATAAGGTGTTAGTGACTTTTTTTTTTATCTATGGAGCTCTTTCACAAGCGCTAGCAAGCTTCAACTTGGACTGATATCCAAAGTGTAAGGCATTTTAGCTTCAGATCATTCGGCCTCCAAATCTGACCGCCAGAGTGGCTAGTCTCCCATCTATTCAAAGGTTTTTCATCTGCCAAATCTTTTGGAGGTTAGATCCTAAACACATTCAGTGTTATTCATTAGATTCCACCCATTCCTGTTTAGTGCGAGATTTTGAGAAACCAATTTAAATCTGTACCAGCCCGCTAAACCAAAATAAATAAAAAGGTGATTCATTAGCGAAATACGTGCATTTTTTTTTTTGGTTTACCGAATCCTGCTTAAACAGACTTCCGGTAGCTTTTTCTGTATGAAAAAATACGAAATGCTCGACATTTATCTAGGTATTTTGGTGTCTATGAATTTTTTTGAGGTTTTTGACAACTTTCGGAGACGCTCGGATGCATTCGGGTAAACGCCCCCTCCCGAACGTTTCCAAACATTCCAGCTGTCAAACTCATGTCGATTGCAGCTTTGAATGAACTAAAAATGGAAACAAGTATTTTTCAAAGCATGACTTCATTGTGGCTTCAGGTTTTGGCTGTAGGCATCACGAAGAAAATCTCAAAGATGGGCCTTCATACTTCATTTACAAGAAAAGTGACAGTTTTACAAAATTGGTGACTTGAAAAATAACACGACGCGGCATCTGTCACTTTTTTTCTTGTCACAGTTTTTATATTTGTTTCGTTGCTGCATGCCGTAGATTTGTTGTTATAGTGTAAAATTCTAATGTTTTAAAGTTACTGTAATTGCTGAAACTCTTATTTGATTCATAAATCTTTTATTCTGAAAGTTATCTCGTACATTACGATCAGCTGGGGAATGAGGAAGATCGCCATTTTGCGTATGTCGATCTAGTTTAGAACGAAATAAACCTACTCGTAGGTGGTTTACAAATGTGATCATGTTTTGAAACACGTTTAGTGTTAAACTGAATTATAAAGTTTTTATGAATCACCTTTTTTGTAAATTGAGATTAAATTGAGAAATTAAACCAGATCTCTGAAGAAATCTGGTTTAAAAAATCTAATGAATAACACTGATTTATTGCATGTTGTAAACACGTCGTTTTAAATAATTTCAAAACCAAAAATATTTTCTACAATAAATATCGGTATTAATGTGTATTTCTTAGTGATATTTTATGAAAAAATAAAAATTCATATTGTTAACTTTGACTGGCAATGCTGTAGGCTAGCAAAATCTCCTTGATTATCCGGAATTTAACTGCTATCACGTTGTCGAGGGATATTTTGAATGTTCGGACCTCATTTTTCAATGCAATATCTCTACTTACTCATTAACTGAATAGTAAGCAGTCTATAGCTTAGTTGGTTGTTCCATACCAAAAAGATAGAGTTACATCCTCACCAAGGGTATCAGAAATGAATTCCCGTGCCGGTGTTTATTTAAAAAAAGGTAAAAATCTCAATTCCTTCAATTGATAGTCTTGTCTTGTCTTGTCTTGTATCCTGCCGCCATTCCTCTAGGGGTGGCCAGTACCTCCACATAAGTGCCTCCACTTGACTCTGTCCCTGCATACTTCTTTCATCTCATCTAATTTCATCAGATAGTAATCTATAATAATAATCTATAATCTAAGTTGCAAGGATATATTCATTTAAAGCTCTCAGATGTATGCCCACAAACCAACAAGTGTAGTTCGCGCTTACAAATGCTGCATGTGTACTTACAAATAAAATCCAAACCTCAAATGAACATAAGCCCCACAACTTTTGCCGACCTTTCCTGAAACAGGGGTGACATTGGCAAAGTGAACCATTTTTTACAGTTTGGGTGGTCAGCCTCATACCAACCTATAAGTCAAGGAAATCAAATAGGTATATAATATTATACGAGTATCTTGAGATTTTTAGCGCTGAAATACTATGAAATTCAGTATCCTTAGTACGAGTTGCAAAACTTGAGTAAAGTAAAGTTTACGGAAAGTATTAAAGAGTGATTTTCCCCAAAATTTGCCGTTTTTGTTTCTTACACTTTATGGGAAAATCAAGTTCAAACAATAAAAAACGGCAGATTTTGGGGAAAACCACTCTTTAATACTTTCCGTAAACTTTACTTTACTCAAGTTTTGCGACTCGTACTCAGGTTATTGTTCATTTTTTATGAAATGTAAACACGTGAAGACGAATGAAATTCACCAATTTATTTATTACGCTTTTTTATTCCAAACAAATTACACCCTTGAACGCTCAGCTATAGAAACAATTTTGTAAATATTTTGATTAATGATGAAGAACAAAAGTAAATTAGTACTTATGAAAGTTGTTCGTCGTTCTTTCAGAGACCAGAAAGCAGAACTAAATCCACAAGAATTCCCACCAAGGATGAGAAGCCATTGGAGAACGGACGCTTGTCTCCTACAGTGCATGGATCTCCAGTCACTCATAAACCTCCATCAAGAAGGTAAAGAAGCACCCACTGAATTCATCATCATCATCTTAAGCTCGACAGCTACTGGGCTGAATCCAGGATTCCCCTCACTCTGGTCTGTCCATCGCCTTTGCTCTTCAGCAACCATTCATAATGGAAGTGGGTATCTACCATATTCTCGAACATGCAAGAATCGTCTCTGCAGCACATATAAATACGAGCAAAGATTCTGCGTAGAGACAGAATCGCTTTGACCATTGTAACGCGAAGACCTGTAAGCAGAGAGTGAAGAGTGAACAGTAAATTTGTAAACGATATTGTGAAAAATAAATCTTGTGAAATAAATTTAAGTCGAAATTTAATTAAAAGAACCCCAAGTCAAATCATAACAATAAATTACAATTAAAGATTCATATTTAATACATGCCCACTTCGCGCTTACTCTTGTTACACTTGTACTTACAAAAAATAAAGAACGAATTCTCAAATGAACGAAATCGCTTCAACTGTTGCCGGTTTTACGTGAATCAAGAAAAATATTGGCAAAGTTAACCATTATTTTACAGTAAATTCCTTGGCTTATAGGTTGGTTTGAGGCTGACCACCCATACTGTAAAAAAAAGGTTCACTTTGCCAATGTCACCCTTGTTTCAGGGAAGGTCGGCAAGAGTTGCAGGGCTTATGTTCATTTGAAATTGGGTTTTTATATTGTAGGTCCACATGCGGCATGTGTTAGCGCGAACTTATACTGTCTGTTTGTGGGAATGCGTTTAATATGAATCTTTAATGATATATATTTAGCAGTTTAGATGTAGATTTATATGTGTGATCAGCCTTATACTATGTACCTATAGGGAAGGAGCAAAAAATAATTATAATATACTGTTACGTTTTTCCCTGGGTTCTTTTAATTAAAACACAAGTTTAACACAAGTTAGCCATACAGTTTATTTACACAGACTTTCTTACAATAGATTTATTTTAACAGACTTATTCTAACAGATTTATTTTAACACACTTATTTATTTCGTACAGATTACATTTATTTTACACCATATTGGTCGCCCTAGTAACTAGATACTCCTCTGTGTGAGTGCTTCGAAGACTGACTCGCTTCAGCCCATTGTCGCCCTTCTTATAGCGGAACCTAGGGGCCATTCCAGCCTGCCCTAGAAACTTCCACTACCACAGTTGTATAGACGATTCTGGACATATTTATTTCATGAAGAGTCCATTTCCTACCTACATACACACCTTACAATTACAATCGTCTGGGCCAGAACATTCTCTCAAAACACACGTACACCAATAAACATCTACCAGTGTGTTTCGTTACATTATCCCCCCCTTAGACTGTTCCGCCCCGGAACAGTCTTTTCTTTAAGAAAGTACGGGCAGTTTGACCCACAGTTGCATCCAGTGGTCAGGAAAAATGACGTTCCACGGAATTTTCCCCTTAGGGTTTTGCCCGTCATTGCTGGCTGGTGTGGGGGGGGGTGCTTTCCTCTTGGCGGCCGGCATGGGCGCCTTTCCTTGGCTGGGGGCACCGCTTTGCGTCCCCGGGCGGCCACCGCTCCTAGGCCCCGCTTGCTCGCCAGCGTCAAAGGATCAGAATCTTTGGTCGTCGGAGCCGCTCTCCTGCTCGGAAGCGAAGTTCTCACTCTCGCTCTCGTCCTCTGACTCGCTGAGTGGCTTCCTGCCGCGCCATGCTTGGGTCGTCCCTTCTGCTTGCTCTGCTTGGCTGAGCCTCTGCGGGCGGGGGCGCGGCGCCTGCGGGAGGGAGCGCCCCCCTCCCCCACTGACGGGTCAAAGTCAGAGTCCGCCTCCTGTCCGGAGCCACTCGGGTTGTACGAGCCATCTGAATCCCCTAATTCATCCCTGCTGACTTTGGGTCCCCGCACTTTGGTTTCCGGATCTGTTTCATACTCCTCGTTAGAGTAACCTCTCTTGACAATAGCAGCAGCGGACCTTCTGGGCCTGCCTCCCGTGGCCTCGCCGCGGTCAGTCACAGGCCTCTCCTTCATCAGCCCCCTGGCGTGCGAGGAGACCTGCTTTGGCAGCAGCAGGAAGCCCACCACCCTGCTGACCAGCTCCGTGGGCGCGCCCCTCTTGTCCAAGCCCAGCTTCTCGCACAGCGTCCGCAGCTGCTTGGGCTCCAGCTTCTGCACCTCCTCCAGCTTGGCCTTGTGCTCAGGCGTGTCCTTCTCAAACTCGTAGCCCTTGAACTTCTTTTTGTTGCGATTGATGAGGTTCGTGTGGCACAATTGATTGTACCGGAACTTGAGGTCCTCCATCTTGAACCTGGAGATGGCCACCTCCACGTCGGGGATTTGGTCGATGGGGATGCCCCGGCCCGCGGGCACGGGCACCGGCGGCTCCACGGCCTTCTTCTTCTTGGGAGCCTCCTCCACGGCCTCCTCCGCCTTCTTCTTGGGCGCGGGCTTCTTCTTCACACTGTTGGCCTTCTTGGCCTTGCCCTTCTTGTCCTTGGCGTCCTCATCCTCCTCCTTGGCGTCCATCTCCTCCTTCGCATCCTTGTCAGCCTTCACCTCGGCCGAGTCACTCTTGCCGTTTTCAGCCGACTTGACATCATCTTTGTCATCTTTGCTGTCAGCTGCGTCCTCAGCCTTGAGCTGGCCGTTGTTTTTGGCCTTCAGGTCTCCCTTCCCCAACTTCTGAGACGACTCATCCTCAGTTGACATATCGGCCTTTTTGTCATTCACATTCACACTATCAGTGTCCACCGACATTTTTAAGGCTAGGTTTTTAGCCCTCTCCTCCTTCCAACCAGCTAGGTCTTCCCTCAAGCTCTTGAAGTTGGCAGCCATCTTTGTTTTAAACTCTTCCACGGCTCGCTCGCGGTCCCCTCCAGACGCCATGACAAAATATGCCGGGTCTTCGCCTGACTGTTCCAAGGCCTCCATGAGGCGTGCTTGTAAGGCCGCCTTCCCTCCTGAGGTCTCCAGGTCCCTCTCCAGAAGCTCATTCTTAAGCTCATAGGCTTTGAGGTCCTTGATGTCCACCTTAGCCATTTTTTATTTTAACAAAAATTTAAATTTACTTCAAAATAATTTACTTCAAAACAAATTATTTTACAAAACAAATATTTTTAAATTTCAAATAATGATATTAGATAATGATTATTTACTTTGCTTCGTCAGATCGGCTAATGAGTATTTAATAACACTACCACAATATTATTAACACGTTATCTATGTACACTTCAATCAAATTTTTAGCGGGTAACCACACGATCGTTTTTAATTCAAGTTTAATCAGTTTTATTTAAAACTTTTTTTTTTTTATTCATTAGTTTTTATTATGTTGTCCAGAAATATTTTTCAAAAGTCTTAAGCACAGATTTTTTTTTTTGGTACTTGGTTTTAAACCCCACACCTGACACCATTGTTACGTTTTTCCCTGGGTTCTTTTAATTAAAACACAAGTTTAACACAAGTTAGCCATACAGTTTATTTACACAGACTTTCTTACAATAGATTTATTTTAACAGACTTATTCTAACAGATTTATTTTAACACACTTATTTATTTCGTACAGATTACATTTATTTTACACCATATTGGTCGCCCTAGTAACTAGATACTCCTCTGTGTGAGTGCTTCGAAGACTGACTCGCTTCAGCCCATTGTCGCCCTTCTTATAGCGGAACCTAGGGGCCATTCCAGCCTGCCCTAGAAACTTCCACTACCACAGTTGTATAGACGATTCTGGACATATTTATTTCATGAAGAGTCCATTTCCTACCTACATACACACCTTACAATTACAATCGTCTGGGCCAGAACATTCTCTCAAAACACACGTACACCAATAAACATCTACCAGTGTGTTTCGTTACAATACATTCAACATTTTAAAACAAACAATAAATCGACTGCTCCAAGGAAGAAGGAAATAACTCCGAAATTTAGGTTTTTGACTTATTTCCATTTCTGAAGGTAACAAATCATTATCTTCATTCCAAGATGACAGCCGTGCCTCTATCTCTTTTAAAGTCGTTAATAAATTAATGTAAAAATATATTATGCATTGTACCTACTCCATGGAATAAATAATATTCAATTGGCTTACCTGCATAACTATTTTTTTTGACTTAGTGCTGTCTTCCTTGTAGCAGTCGAAATGAAAGTTAAATAATCTACAAATTGTGTAAATAATGACAGACAGCAGTCATAAATGTAGGTACCAATGTTTTCAATTCTGCAACATAATTAAAAATCAATGTCAAACTGGACAAAAAAACACATTTTACAGAAAAAAATCTATCAATATATAAGTTTTGCTTCATTTTCTGACCCCTTTGAGATATCTTACACTTTCCATATCTCTTTCTTACTAAATAAAATGTTACTAACACTGAAAATTTATAAAAATGTTTTCAGCCTACCTTTGATAAAAAGAACATGGCAGGGCCGTATTGAACTTTATGAAATATCTTTCGTTAAACTTTTTTTTTCAGAACATCCCCACAAAATGACTCTTCCTCACCTCGGCGTAGGTCTGCCTCTCCTTCTTATCGCATGCATGTCACAAATGTGGATGTGCCAAAAAAAGGATTTGGTGCTAATAAGTCCTTCAATCATAACACAGAGAAACGTAAGAATACAAAAATTTGCTATGTTTTTATCATCGTTGTAATTCATTTTATTTTGCTAGTCACGAAACTTTTTGAATTTTTTATATTTGTTTATTTCATTATTCATAACACCCTTTTCAGTAAAGCATTTTTTGTAAAAGACTCGGCACACATTAAGGATGATGATGAGTTTGTGATTTCTTTAAAGCTTCTTTAATCTTACAATCCATAATCAATAAAATGGGAAGTTAAGCAGCCAAGTTTATATGTAAAAGGCAAACATTTTTTTGTTATTAGTTGCTTAGGTTACATAAACCGGTGACGTTTGCCCGTCGAGCTAAAATTCTAATTTTGTTCCGAGTCCAATTTTGTATTGGTGGGTAAATTGAGTTATAATATTAATCTCTATGTGTGATTATTATTTTTTTATATCATCTTTGGAACAAATACCATGGAACATGATTGAGTTGTATCCTAATTTGTTTGCAGATAAACAAATACGAGGACGATCTCCGAAACGAGGAAATTCTAGGTCTACTTCTCCCGTTGGTCATCGATTGAATGAAGCCATTGTCCCTAAATATTCAGACGCTCCGGTAATTTCCTCTCGCCGTCAATGGAAGACCAATAACATCGAGCAAGCCTACAATCCCAGCTCGCACAAAAAAGATTTAAACAAATCATTCATTATATTGGATAGGACTGAACAGCAACGTGTGGAAAAACAACGTAATTGGGAAAACCCATGGTACAATAGATATTCCGAAGAATATTAAATTGACGTCATCCTATTTTGTATATTAATACATAGTTTAATGATAATAAATGCGTAGAAAGTTGCCTTCAGTAGTTTTCTAAGTAAATCAAATATCTGTGTATTTAGCCATTCCAAAATTTTGGTCATGTTTATCATAATAATAATATAGTCTACCTCATTTTTTAAAGTAAAATGTAATACGTGTATAAATGTGATGTAAATGCTTTGTGAAGAAAACAAATAAAAAACTATCCATAGCAAGACGCTTACACTTCATTTGTGAACTTCAGGCTGTATTGAAAAAGGTGAGTAAATAGGTACCTACTGAAGTATTAAGTATGTTAATTTTACTTTTCATAATCAATTTGATAATTAGCTCTATCTAATCAATATGCAAAATAATCCAAATTCACAAAGTTGGAAATCGTATTTCAAGTAAAGGAATCACTTCTGTGTTTTATATTGTGAAAATAAAAAAAAAGTTTGCCTAGCTTCTTAACAATAATACTTAACATGTGAGAATACAGCAGCAAAATAAACTGCTAAATAACAACCACATGCATAGACTCCGCACAAATTTCAAATAACATTTTTTTCTTGTCGGGTAAACGTCTCACCCCTATCCCTATGTGAGTAGCGTCCTAAGCCACCAATAAAACTTTTTTACTTTCTTGCTAGCTGTAGGCTATAGAAGAATGTATTGATTTGGTGAGAATTTTTTTTTTTCGAAGTTTTCACGGAAATGAGTTGTCCTGGTGCAGGACATGCCAAATAACACTATCTTGCATAACCGTCCGAATATGAATAACACGGCATTACAGCAACTTGAAAATTCAAGATGGCTGCCTTACAAAAAACAAAAATAAAATTGCACTTTTCTCAAAAACGGCTCCAAGATTTTTTTTTAAATTTTCAGAGTTGCCACTAATTATTTTTGACTTAATAAATTTGTTATGGCAGCACTCTTGCTAATCTGCGTCTATGGGCTGCCATATGAAAAAAACAAACGATTGTGATTTTCTCGAAAGTCAAAGGGTTAACAAAAATATAATGTTCTACAATATTATAGACAACATAAATTTATACAAAATTAAAAAAAATATATATGAAAAAAATAATATAAAGCACCGTTCACACGAACTGAAATTTTAAATCGAAAATATAACAAAAACCCATTACAATGCAAAATATTTCAATTTGTTTTAGATTTGACAGAAATAACAACTTTATCACTTGAATTCATCATCAAAGATTTGTAACTTTTTTGAAAATTCAAGATGGCTTCCCAAGAGCTGAAAATTTTAAATGCGATTTTCTCAAAAACGGCTCCAACGATTTTTATTAAAGTTTCTGTGAATCTTATTTAATAGTGCTATCTACCGATAATAATCATTGCTTCATCATAATCTCGTTGTAGAGAGTTGCAATACAAAAGAAAAAAAAATGAAAAATTCTCGACAGTTAGATGGTTAATAAAGAAATAATCTTCGATAAATGTAAGACAATAATGATAACTTATATATTGCTATCATTATTTTTTACAAAAATAGAATCAGAAGTATATCCACCATACAAAGTGAAAAATTTCCATACAAAATGGATTTGTAATTTTCTTGGTAGTCAAAGGGTTAAAATTAGATAAAAGGCTGTGATTCTTAAAATTTAAAAAATACCAATAATAATCGGTCGTTACTTTTTCAAAATATAACGTAAAAGTGTACCCACCATACAAAGTCCTAGTTTGCATACAAAATGGTTCAATGACCATCTAGATAATAATCTAGAATCTAAGTTGCAAAGGTATATAAACATTCAAAACTCATATACTTTTTAATCAAATGTTTAATAATTTATTTAGTTTAAGGATTTAAATCTAACACTGTTCTATATTTTCACTTTTATAAAAATAAAAAAAAGTTGTACTAACGTTTTCGATCTTAGATCATCGTTAGGTATACAATTTTTTTTTAAATGAAAGTCAATGAAATAAAATTCATTGACTTTCATAAAAAAAAAAAAAATTGCACCTATACCTGACGATGATCTAAGATCAAAAACATAAGTAAAATTAAATATATATATATCAATACTTATATAAAAGTGAAAATATAGAACAGTGTTTGATTTAAATCCTTAAACTAAATAAATTATTGAAAATGAATTTTCACAGTGTTAATACACAAACCATACAAAATATATCAAATATTTAAACCTAGCAACCCAGCCATGCGACGTCGCATTTTTTTGTACTTGATCTCTGTACCGAGTTCATTCCACTGACTTATATTTTTATATAGCGTCGGTAAATAAGCATCAACTTAAAAATGAAAATAAACACTTACTTACTTCTTTACTCAAGGATACAAGTAACATTCCAAAAAAAACACATAGGTACGACGGAAAAGCTAAAAAAAACCTAATGAAATGTAATTAAAGTAATTAAAAAATACCCTAATTTTGAAAAAATTACACCTGTGTTCATTCAAACATTTTTGTTCAGTGACACAATATCCCGCAAACTGAGTACGGTCCTGTATTGTCTATGCTCGCTACGTTGGCAGTTAGCAGTTGGCAGCATTGTTCCGGTTGGCGTCCTCTGGGTGGTGCGGCTTGTTTTCCGTGGATAAAGTGATTGATTTATTTTTGCAAACTTTATCTCATTAATTTTGAGCGCCAACTTATATTTACTAAAACCATATCATCTTTTCAGCCGTGGTAATGCGAAAATCGAAGAAAGGCGACATGAGCAACGGCAATGATATCGAGAATGATCATGTTTCGGGCGGCGAGGACGCGGCAGAGAAAGAACCCGTGTTGACTGACGAGGCATCAGTCAACGAAGAGCCATCTGAACCGGAAGACAAGATAAAAGATCCTCCGAAAAAGAGAAAGTCTAAATCCAAAAGTAAATCTAAGGACAAGCCTAAAAAAGACGAGGACGCCGAAGAGGAGTATGAGGTTAGTGTTTTGTCAGTTAACCGGCTTTCAAACAACGTGAAGGCGCTATTGTGTTTACAATTTTTTAATGGCGGCATATTTTGTAATATACATATATATTGACCAATCCCAACAAATATGTTCCATCGGTTCAGATTTATTTGATTTCAGTTTTCTCGTTGAATTCAAACAATTTGCCTCCTGTTGATGCTATCCATTTTTATTTCTTGTCTTAGGTAAGACACGAAAATTTGTATTGCTTTATTTTAATATCAAAGGTATAATTATATTTCACAGACACTAACATAGATAAACTCTGAACCATACTTTAAAAAGGTGCTTCACATTGCCAGATTGCCAGGGAAAAAGCAAACAAATATTGTGTTGATTGCTAAGGACTCTAGAACCGTAGACCTGTGACGTTTGTCTGCTGATAAAAAAAAGTTTCAAATTTCCCTCGGCTGGTGAAGTCACAATTTTTTACGCCGATTCTGTGAACATTGGACTTCTACATCTAAATATTCTATTACTTTTACCTGATATATTATTAAGTGGAGACTAAATACCAATTCTCATGCAGACCCAAGTTTGGTATGCGGCTGACCACCCATGCTGTAGATAATGGTTCACTGCAAATGTCAGCCGTGTTTCAGGGAAGGTCGGCAATAATATGAATCCCCCAATGTTACATATCTTTGGAAGTTAGATTTGATAAGACCCAGTTGCTGTAAGGTTGGATGGACCTTTGATGGCGGTTGAATACAAATACAAGTACACAAAAAATTTAACAGTGTTACATAAAATGGTAGTAAATCATAAAGAATAAAGCTGAAGAGACTCTTCAGCTTTTTTCTACGGTAGTAAATTCTCTATCTTCTATCTTCTGGTAATGCGATAGAATGGTGAAGGACTAAACGGTTTTGGCTGTCTTTCGTTTCAGAATAAAGTACGTAATCTGGGAAGGGTTATAGCGTACAAAAACGTTGATAAAATAACGCAGAACATGTTTAAATTTGTGAAATGCTGAACGTCGTTTTTATATGGGAATTGATCATTTCCAACTTCATCTAATTGACAGATTTTTGTTCCATATTCAAATTTCATTAAATGTGTTCGGTTTGAAATATTGTGAGAGGTTGAACAAAATCAAATTAATAAAATAAACTGGTAGGTACAAAATTTGAAAATGGAATAAAAAATCATATTATTCATCAACAGCCTGTACCAAACAGAACTCTTTTTTAAAAAATGGAATTTAGCTTTTCAACTGTCAAAGTCATGAAAAGCGTTCAAGATTAAATAAATAAGTCTTTAATCTCAGTTACAAATATATGCACACATTTAAGGTTCATATTGAATGGATGCCCAAAAGGAAACACAAATGTTAGTTTGTGCATACACATAATGCATGTATATTTTCAAAATAAGACCCAACTGCAAATCCCAAATAACAACGGTGCAATTTATGCTGACTTAACTTTAAACAGGCAGAAGTGAAACAATTTGTACACCAACTTACAAGTCGAGGCTTTATAATCTAAGTTGCATAAAAACATATGGTGGCTCTTTCAACATTTCTTTGATCCGTCTAATCTAATCTAATCTAAGTTGCAAAGATATGTTACATTGGAGATTCACATTACATGCATTCTCACAAACAGACACGTAAAGTTCGCGCTTGCACATGCCTCATGTGAACCTACAACATAAAAACCAAATTTCAAATGGGCCTACACCCTGCAACTCTTGCCATCCTTCCTTGAAACAGGGGTGACATTGGCAAAGTGAACCATTTTCACAGCATGGGTGGTCAGCCGCATACCAACCTATAAGTCAAGGAACATACACGACAAATTACATTTCAAAACATATAATCTAAGTTGCAAAGATATTTTGTCATTTTAGACTCATATTAAATACATGCCCAAAAGTAAGCACATTGTAAGTACATGCTTTCACATGCTGCATGTGTACATAAACTTTGAAACTCCTACCACTTTCTCTGAAACCAGGGGGGCATTGGCAAAAGTGAACCAAGTTTTACTACATACTCGATCTTCTTACTTAATATTCAACTTTCTATGTGCAAACTTGAGCTCGAATCGTCCATACGAGGTAACAAATCAAAGCTAACATGAAGAAAATATGAATTTTGTATCATCAATAGATCGTGAAAAAAGGAATTCATTTTTTCCGAATATAAGTGGCAAAGGTATTGGGGATTCACAAAATATGCATTCTCACAAGCTCACACGTATAATTTCGCGCTAACACATGCCGCATGTGGACCTACAATTTAAAAACCCAATCTCAAATGAACATAAGCCCTGCAACTCGTGCCGTCCTTCCCTGAAACAGGGGTGATATTGGCAAAGTGAACCATTTTTTACAGTATGGGTGGTCAGCCGCATACCAACCTATAAGTTTAGGAGCATAAACACAATGATCTAAATCTAAGTTGCAAAGATATGTCTTGATATGTATGATATTAAAGATATCATTTAAGATTCACATTGAATGCATTCCCACAAGCAGACATGCATAATTTCACACTAACGCATGCCGCATGTGGACCTACAATATAAAAACCTAATCCGAAATGAACTTAAGCCCAACAACTCTTGCCGACCTTCCCTGAAACAGGTGTGCCATTGGCAAAGTGAATCATTTTCTGCAGCATGGGTGGTCAGCCGCAAACCAACCTCTAAGTCAAGGAACATACACAATAAATTGTTTTTAAAATCAATAAACAATAATATGGACATCCAAAACAATGATCTATCCTAAATTATCGTATTGATTTTATTTCTTCTAATATCAATCAATATGTATACAATATACATCAACGTTTGCAACTAGCTTTATTTAAAGCATCATTAAAACCTATAAATGATAATTTAATTATTTTTGAGATGTACACAGAAAACGTTTCCTTCTGCCCAATAGAACGACAGCATTCTTTTATTGGTATTAAGCAATGAAATTATGGTTAAAATACCAATTACAGTGTGAAAATGACAAAAGATATACAACTTTCATATACACCTCCTGAAATTTTAAAGGCTACAACATCTTTCATAACTGCAATCCATAGTACTTCTATAATCTATAATCTAAGTTGCAAGGATATATTCATACAAAGCTCTTAGATGTATGCCCACAAACAAACACGTGTAGTTCGCGCTTACAAATGCTGATTGTGTACCTACTTACAAATAAAATTCAAACCTCAAATAAACATAAGCCCCACAACTTTTGCCGACCTTCCCTGAAACAGGGGTGACACTGGCAAAGTGAACAATTTTTAACAGTATGGGTGGTCACTTCAATGTACTTCAATATCTTTAAATGAGCCCAACTTCATTTGATATAATGTCCATGAAGCTCAATTGTTTTAAGTTATTGGGCGATGCCGTCTCGCTATAATAGTTACAATGATCACTTCAAAATAAGATTTCTTCGCTCATCTTTTCCATTTTCTGAAGAACAGCCATTCCCAAATTTACAAATCCACAAAACTATTGAATCTCATTTATAAAAAAAAGGCAGGATAAAATCTGCGGGGTCAGCTAGTAAAGAATAAAGCTGAAGAGACTCTTCAGCTTTATTCTACGGTAGTAAATCATAAAGAATAAAGCTGAAGAGACTCTTCAGCTTTATTCTACGGTAGTAAATCATAAAGAATAAAGCTGAAGAGACTCTTCAGCTTTATTCTACGGTAGTAAACATAAAGAATAAAGCTGAAGAGACTCTTCAGCTTTATTCTACGGTAGTAAATCATAAAGAATAAAGCTGAAGAGACTCTTCAGCTTTATTCTATATGATTTACTACCTTTTTATGTAACACTGTTAAATTTTTTGTGTACTTGCATTTGTATTCAACCGCCATTCCGTTAAGGGTGGCTAGTACCTGCACAGATGAGTTTTGAGTTTGTTCTGTCCTTGCACACTCCTTTTATCTCAATGACTCTTCACTTTTTCTCACTCTGCAGGTTCTGGTCATTTGTAATCTTACATACCTAATCAATCCATTCTTTTGACATTCCCTTTGGACCCTTTTTTGTCAGTCATTGGTATGGCATATACAGAGTGTAAAAAAAGGAAATGTGTGAATAAAGTGATGGATATGAATGCACTAAGAGAAGTATGTTGGGATAGGAATGAGTCTAGGAGATGCTGGAGATTTTCTGGCCACCCTAGTGAAACAACGGCACCGTTACAGTTACAATTCATAGTCCATTCTTTCTTGATTCTCGAACTAGAATAATTTGTAATCTAGATTATTATAGTTCATCCCACCTCAATTTATATTTTTAACCCCTTGCCTCATCCTGTTCATAGCATCTAAAACTTTCTCCTAAATACTCGTACCATCGGTGCTATCTTAGACATTTTAGTCGCCCGTTGAGCCCACCCTTTGACAAACTAATGATGGATTTGTATGAAGACCTGTCAATCCAAGATGGCCGCAACTGAACAGCTGATTTTTCTTCATACAAATATTACCAAAATTTGGTAGGTGGTTATGAAACATTCAGCCAAGGCATCATTAATTTGTCAAAGCGTGGGCTCAACGGGAGACTAAAATGTTGAAGAATAGCCCTGTATGTTTTTTGTAGGTTGTTCTCTTGAAAATGTTGTGTTAACATTCCAAAAGCACTCGAGTTATTCAACTCAATTCTTGGAGGAAAACTTTGTTTCTATTTTTGCTTTATCAATTTACTTAACTGTATTAACCTTTTTGCTTCTGAATATTCTGGCTATATATTATATACCCCCAGTACAGAATACTTTTTCAAGCACATTTTAAAATATATATTGTTTCCTACCTTAATTGATTGACGACACTTGTGAACAAACTATGTGCACAGTCCATTTATTCCAGTTTTTGTTATTCAAAAGCAAAAATCACAAAAGCGTAGCACATTTCACTTGCAGACATTTGATTTCTTTAACGCAGATGTCAGGGATACGTTCAAAGTTGGATGACGTATATAATTGACAGCCGCACTGTATGCAAGTTTACACTTGGCGCCTATGCATATCATGCGCAGTTAAAGGGTTAAAATATTATATCATTGGGCTATCATGAATACTATTTTTTATGGCAGGTCGAGAAGATTCTAGACTCGAAGACTGTGCGAGGTCAGACCCACTTCCTGATTCGCTGGAAGGGCTACCAACCGGAGAGCGACACGTGGGAGCCGGAGGACACAGTCGCCTGTCCTGATCTCATCGCAGAGTTTAAGGCATCTCAGGTCAGTTGGAAATAAGTTAGTTACTTCATTTCTGCACCTCCAACTCACAAGTGCTCCAGCTAGATATGCTAACCTTAGTGCATTGTGTTTCAGCCGTGAGCAGGCAACAATTTGAGAATTTAATAATAATAATAATTTGACAACATTTTTAGTGCCTTTTTGTGAGTTCACCGCAAGGGCACTGCAGAGCCATAGCCCTACTGAATAGACATGTCTTCAATCCTGATTTATAAGAATTTGCACTCTCCACAGCTCTCAGCTCATGTGGTAAGGTATTGCACAGCAGAGGGCTGGCAATGCAAAAGGTTTAATCTAAATAATTGGCCATGTTGCCTCTGAAGGGAACCCTGAGTATTCATAGCAGTGCTGCATGCAGATCTCAAAGTTTCCCGCCTACCCTCTACTGTGTCCTCCACACATAACTGAGACATACAGCAGTGCAATGTTCTGCGAGGACTTAAATACAGATAAGCAGACTTTGTTCTGACAGAAAAACTGTGCTAGTGCATAATTATGCACCTATTTTATAGTTTCAATGTCTTCTGAAGCTTAAAATCATTTGAAGGCAATTAGAATCGGTATCAGAATTTTTATTTTATTAAACAGAAACACCACCCAACAGTATATCTACTGAACTTTTTATTTACTCAATCTCATTCATTGGGCATCAGATTTTTAGATATGCTGTGTAAAATCCCCTTTTTATAAGCCGTCTTTTGCGGTGGTAAAATTCTATCCAGAATTACAGGTGTTTGAAAACAAAAAAAAATATATTAGCCTGATGAGAACGGATTGTCCTTCGCTGGGTTGAAAAATTCAAATACCTTTACCAAAGACCAGTCACCAAAGGCCCATCCAGCCTTACAGCAACTGTTTCATGCTTGATAATTTATGCTTTCTATAGCAACGATCAAGCTCGCAAAGGTTTCTTCAGGTGTGATTGCCACGGAAACAGTGTACACCAAATAAATCATCCTAATATTATTTATTATTATTTTATAAAGAAAGATTCTCAGTAATTAGGCGAACGACTAGAAAATAAGTGATTACTGAAGTGCTATAATATGTAGATTGTTTGTTGTAGTCCAACGGGAAGCAGAAGAGGAAATCCAAGTCAGCTGTGAAGGCAGGGGGGAAAAAGAAGAAAATAGAAAAAAAGAGACGAACTACCAGCCCCAAAAAGAGCTATGCATATGACGATGACGACGACGATGTGGATGAGAATGAAGAATATGAGGTAGGTGTTGCTCTGACTTACAGGGACCCTGTGTTACTTGAGGTTTTCCCTGTTGAATATTATGTTTTTATTTTTCTAATCAACTACTTGGTACCGTGTTGACCCCAAAGAAGTCGCAATGTAGCGAGTGTAACCTAGTTATTTTCATATGTGAGGGAGTTGGCCTTACGCCAACTACTTTCTTATAGATGTGGTTTCCCCACTGTCATGAAAATGGGCTTTCATTTCTTGTGAAAGCTAAGTAAACCTTGCCGTTACTTTGATTTTGGGCTTAAAAGAAACTCTGAAATGTAAAATCCTTTCTGACACTGTTGATGGGAATTGAACCCTAGCCCTCTGACCAGTGGTGTGACTATCTTACAAGCTAAAAAGCTAAGCATGCGTACCCTCAGAAATGAAAATAATGAATATTTTTGAGTAGATTAAAGATATATATCAATATTCGTGCTACTGCCATCTGTGAGGTAAAGTGGGATATTAATATTAGTCATTGCCGAACGAAACTCTGTTCTTTAAACGTAATTGAGAAATGTATGCCTGTCTTTGTTTAACGTATGAAAAAGCTTGACCTCTGTAAGTTTGTATGAAGATAGTCGCTTAAGCTCTTTTAATTCTAAATGAAAACATACATTCCCTGATTGTGCTTGGAGATGTGGCTTGGAGTACGCATTATAATAATATTACGATATATGCTAAGCTTTTCGTCGATTAAATTTTACGATTCCAGACAGAAACTGTTTACAGATTTATGAATGACTTATGTATTGTGTTTTGAAAACACTGTCGCATCAGGTTCAAATATCAAAATAAATAACTTATTCCTTGTTTACGATCGATAATCCGGTTTTTTATGGTATACAATGAATTCCTGTGAAAATATAGTTGTACCTTGTAAGGATCTTAAGAGGCTATCGTCCTAAAACGCCGATGAGCACAGAGTATTGCCGATGAGTTTTGAGCGCTATATATAAGTAATGTTATAGTATACTCTCCATGCTAAACAGCGCAATGAAAGTATACATTAAAGATTAAAGGTTCGAACACACAGTGTCGTGGCGCACAGGACAAAAAGAGATTATTTTTGCATTGTGTGTGATTACATAGTGTACTTACAACTTTTCCCTCTGTCTGACAAGTGAGGGCCGTGAGACAGAGATACGTTTGTCTCTTTTTACTTTGACGTGATACAATAACTAAAAGCTTTGCACATAAAAATGGTTTGTCGTCATTTCTTTTGACTAATAATGTTACATTGCTTCAAATTATAATATATGTGTACAGATCTGGGATGGCGATATCTCTTTCACAAATTTCTATTGCACAGGGATGCTCCTCGATCACAAAAAAATAATTTACAACAAGAATTTCATATTTTCTACATTATTAGAAATCTTACCAATTATTTAATGTTGCCCTAAATGAATACAGCATGAGTTCTCAATATTTTTCGGGTGACGACTTGTATCCAGTCGTTATTCCGCTAGGGGTGGCCAGTACCTCTGTAGATATATTTCCACTTTATTCATTTGTTCATATTGTAACTGGTTGACTAAAACTTGCAGGGTTTATGTTGATTTGAGGTTCGGTTTTGATTTGTAAGTACGCATCCAGCATTTATAGGCGCGAGCTTACTCGTATTTGTTTGTAGGCATGCATTTTATATGAGTTTTGATTGTTAGTGCAGCTTTGCGGCTTAGATTATAGATTATTAAAGACTGTAACTGTAACTCTGTCACCATTCCGCTAGGGGGGGCCAGAGCCTTTGCAAAGTTGCCTCATTTTCAATATCGACAGACTTTGGTCGTTTTGAATATCGCTTATTTGGTAATAATAATAATATTCGGATGATTTATTTGGTGAGCGCTATTTTTGTGTGTATCACACCTCAAGAGCCCTCTGCGAGCTTGGTCGTCGCTGTAGAAAGCGCCAAATCTCAAGCAAGACCCAGTTGTTGTAAAGTTGGATGGACCTTTCAGTGACTGGTCTTTGGTAAAGGTTTATGAATTTTTCAACTCAGCGAAGAGCACATTCGAAATATAAATGGTATATTTTTTGTGCTCCATCGGGATCCGAATCCACAACCTTCCATTTACGAGTCCGAAGTGTTGCTACTACGGACTACGGACCGGTCCAAGATGCCAACGACACGCGGTGTACCTGAGCGGTAACCCATCCAAGTACTATCCGCGCCCAATGTTGCTTAACTTCGGTGATTTATGGGAACCGGTGCTTTCAACATGGTAACGTCGTTGACTTGATATTTGATAATAATTCATCGTCTAAGTTACAAATATATAGGTATATTGCCATTTATGGCTTATTAATTTTTAATGCACGCCTTTTATATGCAGGCACATCTAAATTCACGCTTACACATGTTGAATGTGTACATACAAAATTATTCGACTTTCTCTGAAACCACAGATCACAGAATATAAATCTGAAACATTGCCAAAGTAAAAACATTTTTTACAGCGTGGGTGGTCAGCCACATCCCAACCTACTAGTTAAGGAACACAAACATATAACTAACTCAACTTAACTAAGCTACACATATAGTGTAACTTTTTGCCGCGTTATTTTTCTAGCCAGACAAAATTGGTTGGTGAAGACCATTTTTATTCACAAATCTATTTAATAAAAAGAATTGCCCTAACTTCAAAACTACCGATATATATATTTAAAATAAAGAACACAATAACTAATTTATGCTAAAGATTGCGGCAACCCTGACCACACATGACAGCTGCGCTCCACGAAATTCTTCGAAAAAAGAGACGTGCGCACACCTCCGCGTCTCTCAATCGAATGAAAAATTTTGTGCTCTGCAGTTGCTTTTGAAGGAATTTCGGTTTACCGTACAAAAGTTTGTATGGAAATTTTGAAGGTGTTATTTTAATTTTATTTTGTAAAATTCACATGCATTATCACGAAAAAAAAATGCGGTCAATTTTGAGTTTGATTAATAAACTTACTATTCATATATATTTTTTGTAAACTTTCATTCAACAAATTCAAGTTATTCATTGAACCCAGATAGCATTATTTCGTAATATTTCATAAGTTTGTGTTCATTTTGACAGAATTCAAATAACTTTTACCATTTTTGGAAACGGTCAATCTGTAAATTATACATTTCTTTATTTTATTCTGACAGTAACAGATTAAAAAAAAGAAGTAAACATAATGGACATTTAAAACCCAGAACACCGTTTTGGACGTATTCGCTCTATGGAGTCTTAAGCATGTAAAGATCTATTGATTAATTCAAAATCTAAGTTTTAAGAGATTAAAAAACACTGAGGAAAGAAGCAAAGGGGTAATATTTATTATTTGTGATTAAGTGCAACTTTAATTATCCAGCATGCGCATGGCAGAAACCGTAGGCACGCCACTGCCTCTGACATTGAACACAAGCTCTGTACCAACTACGCTTGTAACCTGTTTGTGTGAAAATAACAAAACTGAAAAGTTTTCTCAAGTATTTTTGCATTCATCTATAATCTAAGTTAGTAACCTTTAAATTTCATATTGCCTACATGTGTAAGTTCAAGCGTTAAATACTGCATATGCACTTGTAAAATATCCAAGAACATCTCAGCTCAGTTGGTTACTTGTTACCAACCTCCCTTTCTTGAAACGCCAGCCTACAAGTCAAGGAATATGTGTAAAGAAAACAATTCATGAAATTTTTCCATCAAAACTTTGTACATCTCCATTAAAAAAAATGCAGCAAAGGCGAGCAATCCCCGAAGGGGTCGTATATAACAAGTGTATCTATTTATTTTTACAGGTAAGGGAGCCGTCCTTACGCCAACCATTTCAGTGATGTGGGGGGGTTTCCTAGCTGGTACTTATTTCTTGTGAAGGCTGAGTAAACCTTGCTGGTTTTTTGTTTTAAGGGTTGAAATAGACACTGAAATGAGAAATCATTTCTGACACTCTTGACGGGATTCGAACCCGAGCTCTCGGCATAGAATGCAAGCACTCTACCAACTGAGCTATCGACCGAAATTAATTTAAAAACATAAAAATGCTGTCAAAAAATTCAGATAATAATGTGTGTGTATGATTGATGTTTTAGGTGGATAAGATTATCGAGGTGCACCACAAGAAGAACGGCAAGAGGGAGTTCCTGATCAGGTGGAAGGGCTGGTCCTCCAGCAGTGACACCTGGGAGCCCGAGGAGCACCTCAGCTGCCCCGACCTCATCAAGAAGTTCATGGAGAAGGTGAGCGGCTTCCCTTCCAACTGCATTACAGGGAAACTCATTCTTAAGTCTTTAGGATGGGCCCATAGTAGTTAATAAAATAATAGATTCCCAATAATCAGGGATCTTTTTAGTTCATAGCACTGTCAGCCCATACACTTGGCAGAAATGCTAAATGCAGTATGGTGAACTAAGTGTCTTTTTCAAACTACCTATTGAAATTATGGCACTCTGTACTGTCCTTAGCCTGTCCGGATCCATTTCCATTCTAATTCCATTTTGCCGGCGTTCTGTGATATCCCAGTGGCTGAAGCACTGAGTTATTCTGTTATTTGGGGTGAATTAAAGACTCAAGATAATTCTCGGGTCAAAGAAGTATGCAGAAGGTAGATGTCATGCCTGTACAACAGGCAACATAGGACTTGAATTTTATGCATAGGAAGTTGGGGAGTTGTTCTAGGTTTCGCAGGATTGCTAAGTCTTCTCCACAGTAACAGAGTGCATGTCAGGGGAACCTAATACTAACAGTGCACAAAGATTGCATAAAGGAAATATGTTTGATTTATCAGGTGAAAACTATGAAGTCCAGCGGTCAGCGTGATCTGCGAATGGCCCCTTCCACAACCAAACGCTTCACTCTTAGTACCCAAAGTGGAAACCGACGCTTGAGCAAGCGCGCCGGAAATAAACAAAGGTAATAGATACTTTATAAAGCTTACAGCCCTAGGGTGCTGAGCCATGTGTATAAATTGTGTAACACTTGGTACAATCTACATTGTCTCAAATCTCAGAGGACAAACAATTTTATTCCTAAAGCCCATATATTGCAGATGTAAGGTCCCCAAATACTGTGTTGATTTTTCTTAGCGGCTTATCCAGTCCGGTCAATAGCTCAATAGAGTGCTTGCATTCCATGCCGAGAGCTCAGGTTTGAATCTCATCGAGTGGGTCAGAAATGATTTCCTGATTCAGTGTTTATTTCTAAAATCTAAATCTAAGCTGCAAAGATATGTATCATTTGAGATTCAAATTAAAGGCATTCCCACAAGCAGACATGCATAATTTCACGCTTACACATGCCGCATGTAGACCTACAATATAAAAAACCCAATCTCAAATGAACATAAGCCCTGCAACTCTTGCCAACCTTCCCTGAAGCAGGGGTGACATTGGCAAAGTGAACCATTTTTTACAGTATGGGTGGTCAGCCGCGTACCAACCTATCAGTCAAGGAAAATTTCAAACCCAAAACAAAATGCCGGCAAAGTTTACTCAACCTTCACAAGAAATGAGTACCAACAAGGGGCGTGCATCCCATACAAAGCACATGTGCCTAATAGGTAGGCAATATATGGTAAAAGATATCCAGATTTAAATTTCGAAATTTAATTTCAATTGGAGTCATTGTTAGCACTTCAGTCAATTTCAAACAAGTTATTTTAAAGGAATAGGAGAAAATATGTATTCTGAAATGTATTTGCCTATGCCCTATGCACTTGCCTGGTGCCAACCCCCTCGGGAGCTGGGAAACCTCCACTGTAACTGAATTAGGTGCATGCGACTCCTCCTAGTAGAACAGGACAAGATGTAGCTTAGTTATTCCTCCACTATTATTCTTATCCCTTCACCATCATCCTACTGACAAATTCAACTCGGGGTGGGTTTTGGTCTCCCAGATCAACCGCAGCCACCACTGCCTGTCTGCCTTTCACTTGCAGTCTCCCGCAGCTACCAGTCTGTACAGCGATGTTGATCTGGCTATTATTATATCATTTTACCACCATCTGCTAATTCTCTTGTGTGTGCATTTCAGAGTCCGCTATGATGATGCTGAATAAAAATTGCAGAAGTTCAAAGTAAATTTACATTAATAATAAGAATATGGTTGGAACGGTGCAGACAATACAAACCATAAGAGGAAACTGCATCCAAGTCCCGCCGTGGATTAACAATGTAGGACGAGTTTGCCATTTTTGTTTTTATTTGAAGACTGTTTCCTCTGCGTTCCTTAAAATGGAGAAAATATATCGCGAATTTGTCATTTAAGATTCATGACTTATTTTTGCATAAATGTTTAACAGAATATTGCTTTGCAGCAATCTTGAAGTAACATGGAATCATAGTACTAAAACCATACATGGCAATTTTATATGATATTAGTTAGGGTGTGACTTTTGTGTAAAATCTTATTTTTTGTTTTGATTTTATTTTATTTGAAATGCATCACATACATGATATATTATAGGTTGACGACTTCTAATATATTTTTTAAACAATTTAGAACAGGCAGGTGTATGTACTACATAGACAAAAATAAGTCAATTGGAAATTTTACATTATATAGAAGCATTTGTGTTTTATAACATGTGAAAAAATTATAACTTCTAAATTTTAATTATTTTATTTTAGTTTTAAGTGAAGTCAGTCGTATGAACTGCAAATAAAAATGAGATACATAATGCATTGAAACACAGAAAACGGCATTCTCTGTGTTTCTATAGAATGCTGCTTTTTGTTTGATAGGATTGAAATATTTCTTTTTTTTAACCGGATAACAAATAAGTAAGCTTTTATTCTGTCTCTTCATAAAAGTACAATGCGGTCTCATCATTTTAGAAAGATGTTATTTATAAACATAATATGCATTTGATTACAATACTGCATTTCTTTGTATGACCTGAATGTGTGTATTTATGTATAAGGTACCTATTGAAACAATGCTGAAGAGATAGCATTGATATCTTACATTAGATTTTAGTTTTATGATTTATGATGTATTACTTGTACATAGCTCCTACAAAAAGTGTCAACCAGCACCTGTATCCCAAGTTTGAAAAGTAACATTTGAACTCAACTGTAATGGATACTAAAAAATGTATGGAATTTAAAACAGCGCCACTTGTGTTTAGTTTAGTTTCCATATCTTTTTTGGTGAATCTCTATGGCCGAGTTTGAACATAAAAGTTTGAAACTTAGTATACTGTACACGGAATAAATGTTGCAAGTGTGCTTCACATTATATTATTCAAATATTTATTTCTCATTTCACAACATGGATGGGTGTTGTCCTAAAAAAATAAGAGGGCTAACTGAGTGTTGGAACGCACAGAACCAATATATTATTATTTGTGACTAGATACTTTGTATTGTGCAACAAGAATGTCCTTAGATACAACATTTACTTATAATTTAAACTTGTTTCATAAAATATAGAATAATTTTAGAAATACTTTTCAACAATAAATGGTTAAGAAAATATTTCTTTTTTTATTATTTTTCTACCCCATATTTCTATTGTCGCCCAAGAACTTTTAGGATTTTAATCGCTCATAGGTGTCACATCCCATTTAAAAGTCTCAAGAGAATGGCGACCAGGAGAGATTAATGACTAGCTCAAGGCACTGCCTTTATAAGAGGATGGCAACCAGCATGGACAAGTAGTTAGTACAAGGCACTGCCTTGACAAGGGATGGTGGCCAGCAGAGATATAGCTAGCACAAGGCATTTACTGCGCCTATAGCATGATGCAACATCCTAAAAATCTTGATATTTCCTGGAACTAATAAAAAGGCGAGGTGAGAAGGGACGTGGCGCGGTTACTGCAGGTGCCATGCTGGAAGACAGGTGGATGGAGGCCAAGGAGAGATATGGGCTGTACGGCCATTGAAGAAGTATTTTCTGTAACATGCATCAGTAAATGTCTAATCTATGGTTTCAAAGCACTAACATAATGTGAGAAAATAAAATTAAACTTAACTGTCAGAACTTTTTTCTTTCAGTGTTACTTTAATTGAAGATTGTCGATCACGGATATTTTTACATAAGTTGCTTGTGCTCTCAGTGCTACTTAACCTTTTAGCTTCTGAATATTCTGGCTATATAAATACCCCCAGGGGGGAATACTCTTACAAACCCTTTTCTTTAAACATTTTTTATTTTCCTACCTTAACACATTTGCAGACACACGAAATGTGAAGTAGGCTAGAAAAAACACACTTATTTCAACACTCAAATTGTATTTTTATTATATACTAGCAGACCAAACCGCGCTCTCGCACGGTTGGCTGCTAGGCCCTACGGGCAGTTTGAAGTCCGGCTTCGCCAGCACACTTTACCCCTGCTCTGATTTTTAAAAGATCCATGAGAACTGACCAACAACAACAACAAAAAGTGGACAGTTTTACGGTAGAATCCCAGGCCTGATCATGCTATTTTCTATTGTTGTGCAGGTGCTGAAGTCTTTATCCTGCTTTTTATTTCTGCTCTTTATTTTTCTGGTGATGGTTTATAATGATGCTCGACACGATCATTATCAATTAAGTGTATAACTTGTCTTTTCTGCTCTTTTTCGTTTTGCTGGTAATAGTATCTTAAGCGTACCTGTGTTGCTTGCAATTGTCTTATAGTGGCATGAAACATGACTGCGTTTGCCATACGGCATTGTTTTGTTGGTACTGGTGCTTTTGTTTTTAGATAGTTCCAGCTGCTCTTATTGTCATGAAATGCCTTCAAACTGCTCGTCCTGCTCTGAATTATCTTTTGACATCTTTAAACTGCTTGTGATACTTTTCACGATATTTTAGTGTCTGATACTGCTTGGTACCTGAAGATACCTTAAAATGCCTAAACTCACAATCTACAAAAAATCTAAGTATGGGAAAACGTTCGACCCATCGACAGAACTCTAAGAAAAAAATGACTTTTGAAAATTAAAAAAAAAAAACTTTTTAACTTTTTTCATTTTTATATATAAGACACTTTGTATGAAATTTTACTTTTTAAATATTTGTTCAAAGAAATTTGCCGTAGAAAAAAAGTTTCTTCCAACATTTATGGGGTTTACTAAAATGCATTTTAAATTCGAGTATGAGGCCTAGACATTCAAAATGGCCGCCTGCAGAGCAATATATTTTTTTAGTTTGTATGACGGGTATGCAAAATATACACTTGGTGTGATTGTCTGATTACATATCTTTACATTTTGAAAAATTAGAATTGTAAATTTATCATCAAAATAGTTGATTTTTTTACTTATAAATTTGACTTTTTGGTGAAAATCAGGTTTTTCAAAATTTTGTTTGAAAAAATTTGTCATTGAAAAAAGTTTTCTTTCAAAAAATGTTAGCATTAGCCAAACAAACTCAATCATTGAGAATGAACTTCCAGAATTTTAAAATGAATGCCAGAAGAGTGTTAAATATTGAAGAAACAAAAAAAAATGTATGGCAGCTACTCTTAATCCTTCATGTATTTCGTTGTTCTTTTAAAAATATTTAAGTCTGTTTATGTTCAGATAGCACGCCAAATTTCAATGTTCCAACTTTATGCATGCGCCCGTTGTGCCACCTGAAAGTTATTATTTTTTATTTTTTTCTATGTAGGTATTTACAAATTTTGTTTGAAGAATTTACTTTTTGCGAAAAAATTTCTTCCAAAAGTTGTTTAAATAACTAAGAGACATGACTGTTTCGAATATCAAGTCTGTTTATTCAAAATGGCCGCCAGCGGCATGATTTTAATGTTCAGTTTGTATGGCAGGTATGCGAAATATGCACGTGACGGCATCCGGACCCTAACAGTTGTTTAGCCACTAACACTTTATGGGGGTATGCAAAATTTCAGCATCGTGCTGCAAACGGTCTGGGCGCCTATAATGGTACAAATATACAAACAAACAAACGGACAAACAAACAAACACCAAAAATTCTGGAACATAGCGTTAGTTCAGTTTGTCAATAGAAACACTTTGTAGAAAAACATTTTTGCAAATTCGAAAAAAACAGACGCAAATACCCTCTCCTTTTTTATATATAAGATATTTTTATTTTTTTTTGACATCCAGGGACAAACGGCTATTGCCGTGTTCTTTGGATTTCTGTAGGGACTCACGAATGCTACATGTATGCAATTCTATCAGAAATAGCCGTTTAGTCCCTAGTAATAACGTTTTATCACGACGGCTATTACTGTTTCGTCCAGTCCTAGACAAGCTCATAGAGCGGCTATGACCGTTTCGTCCGCGAACGTGTTAATTGATGGAGACACTTCAAACTGTGTGAATACTCATATGTATTAGTTATTCAAGAACAAAAATCACAAAGGCTTAGCACAGATTTCCACTTACAGATTTTAAAAAATATTAAAAACTCACATGAACATAAACCTTGCGACTCCTGCCGCCTTTCCTTGAAACCAGGGTGGCATTGGCAAAAGTGAACCAATTTTTACAGCATGGGAGGGTCAGCCTCATACCAAGCTATCAGTCAAGGAGCTAAGGGGCTGTCCATATATTAAAAGTGACGTCGTTCTTGTAAATACCAATTTCTACAAAATATACCAAATATTATGTAAGTAATATAACAGTATTAATTATTAAGCTCATCCATTATTACAGCAAGACGGGGGGAGGGGATCATTAGATAATGACTATAGGATGATTGTAGGGGGGGGGGGGTCGAAAATCGGCCAAAATCTATGACGTAATTTATGGACGGCCCCTAAGTGACATATTAAGTTGAGATTGTTTCCTTAGTTAAGGCTGTGCTCAAAAAAAAAATCCCGTTGTTTTTATAAATTTGTTTCTTATACTTTATGGCCTTAGTAAAAGAGTGACATTAATGTAAAAAATCACGCGTGTTAAACAATTTTTTATCTTAATTTTAAAGTTAGTTTTTTTTATATAACTTAAAAAATGACGCCACAAAAAAATATTTAAAAAAACAGTTTTTTTTACGTTTTAGTTTTTTGCTCGCATTTTGTTGTTTTGTATTTTGGAAATATTTTTTTTCTTTATAATTATAGAATGATACAAATTAGAGTATGTGGTGTGATTTTTATTAGAATAATGTGAATAGTTTTTGCGATAATATGAAAAAACTGAAACTATAACTTATTTAATTCTTGAAAACACTTTTTTCATATTATATCTATAATCTAAGTTGCAAGGATACATTCATTCAAAGCTCTCAGATCTATGCCAACAAACACGTATAGTTCGCGCTTACAAATGCTGATTGTGTACTAACAAATAAAATTCAAACCTCAATGAACATAAGCCCCACAACTTTTGCCGACCTTCCCTGAAACAGGGGTGACACTGGCTAAGTGAACCATTTTTTACTGTATGGGTGGTCAGCCTCATACCAACCTATAAGTCAAGGAATTATCTTAAAATTATTATTAAATAATTATTATCTCAAAAACTATTCACATTATTCTATTAAAAATCACACCACATACTAGAATTTGTAACATTTTATAATTATGAAGAAAAAAAATATTTCCAAAATACAAAACAACAAAATGCGAGCAAAAAAATGTAAAAAACCCGATTTTTTTTTAATATTTTTTTGTGGCGTCATTTTTTAAGTTATATAAAAAAAAAACAACTTTAAAACTAAGAAAATTATTAAACACGCGTGATTTTTTTCATTTGTTACTCTTTCACTAAGGCCATAAAGTATAAGAAACATATTTTTAAAAACAACCGGATTTTTTTTTTGACCGGAGTCTTAAATACACGTGATTTTCTACGAGAGAAACACTAAAAAAGAGGGGCAATCCTATAGCTCAGAAGTTTGTCATGAGTATCTCATTATTAATTCATTTACCATGAGAAGTTATCCCCAATAAAATGTTTTACCCACGATTTGTCAAATCAGTGAATCAGCACTTATTTAGTTTTAACTTTAAGGTGGTGATTTTTCAGGCAAACGTTGAATAACTACAAGAACTGTAAGTGAACATAATGACTAAGTACAAAAATGAAGAACAAGTTCCATTCATAAGGAAAAAATCACATCAGGTCACTAACTACATATGTTCAATTCCAACAGTTTATTTAAACAAGGCACTAACAACCAGAACATTCCATTTTTAAAAAAGGGTGCAGTTTGCTTCTATTTTCCAAAGCAAATAACTTAAACACAGCCGTAAGTCTTAAAAAAATGTTTTTCGGGACACTGCGAGTTGGGTTTTGTATGGATGTTGACAATTCAAAAATACAGAATACACAAACCACACATGGTAAACAACAGTTTATACCAAAATGTATGGCGGTGATTAGTGAGAGCCGCATAAAATAGTTCCTCTCTTGTTTTTTGTACAAAAATCAGATAAATATTTTTATCCTTTTCAAATACATTTTTCTCATTTTGACCACGATGGTACTTAGTGCCTTTTTTAAATAAACCACTTAGTGACTTCTTACAATTCAGATGCGAATGAAATATCATAAATTTGGAGAATACACGTGATGTCACCTGGCCGGGTTAAAGACAGTTCAGAGCGTCATAACTTCAATACAATATTATGTAGGTAGTTTGGAAAGACACTAAAAAGCTCCGCACTGCATTTAGCATTACCACCAACAGTATAGGCTCACAGTGCTGTGAACTAGAAAAAAATCCCTGATTATCAGGATTTTTTTTAAAATTTAATATAGGTGATGTCACATGATCGAGGGATATTTTGAATGTCGATAGTCCATCCAGATTTGAATTATAAAAGTATATTTATTTTTAACGTTGATCATCTTCTGTCAGTTGGGTGTTTTCTGGGATTAAGCCGTGCACAAGCAGTTCTCTTTTGTCAACGGTAAAGGCTCAGCTGTGCTTCAAGCTCTTGCATGTCCGACACCTGGAATTTTTCCTGCTGCTCCTTCAGTAAGTTCAAAATGGCCAACAGCTGTGCTTTTTCTGCTCTGTAATTGTTTCAAGACATACGTTGAGCTTTATTTGAGTGCCATGTTAACCTAGTCCTAAAGAAAAATAATCCTAATGATAAAAGAAAAACAGCTTTGTTTTCGATTACGGCTGTTTTTCTTTTATCATTAATGATGAACATTCCTTGACTTATAGGTTGGTATGAGGCTGGCCACCCATACTGTAAAAAATGGTTCACTTTGCCAATGTCACCCCTGTTTCAGGGAATGTCGGCAAGAGTTGCAGGGCTTATGTTCATTTGAGTTTGGATTTTATTTGTAAGTACACAATCAGCATTTGTAAGCGCGAACTACACGTGTTTGTTTGTGGGCATACATCTGAGAGCTTCTAATGAATATATCCTTGCAACTTAGATTATAGATTATAGATGAACGATTACAAAGTTAATGCCTCTACAATCAATAAAAAAAAAAAAAACCTTCCTATCTATTAGGATGGTTTAGGGCCGGTCTTATAAACGAGAGACCAAATATCCGTAAGTATCTCGGCAAGTTACTAACGGATGGACGTTTACGGACTGATCTTACCGATGGTCGTCCTATAAAGCTTTTTTAACCGTCCGTTAGTTCTCAATAATGCACTCGTATTTTCAATGATTTTTTGCGTGCATTCATGAACATACGTCATCCGTTTGCTGTCAAAGACGAAACATAACCTAAAGTTGCTTTTGACAAATACGAAAACGACTAGACAGCGCAATTTTAATGCATTATCTATCACTTTCGGAAGAAATTATCTTTAACAGGATAGAGCGTAGTAGTCCAATGACACGCAAAACTCACCGCAAAGAAACAATTCTTTGACAGCTGACCTAACCTCAAACCTTAACTAACCGGCCGGTATCTGCCATTAATCGATGGGTCGGCCGTCGGTTAGATCTGTCGGTAACTTTTACGGAAATAAAACAAACGGATTCTTATAAGACGAAAATTGTGACGTTTGTATTATATTTCGGTAAATTTGGTACGACATTGAACTAACGGATGTTTATAAGACCGGCCCTTATTTGTTTTGGCGCTGTTTTTTTGTGAATCACACCTCCAAGAGCCTTCTGAAGTTGTTCATTGTCAGTTCTTTCTAGATGCCAGAACCATGTCATTGTGATACTTTGTACTTTCACTCTAAAATTCTCATTTCAACGCACTCATTCATTACCTAGTCATTTTGCACCCTATGATTCAGTCATAACAGTGATTCTTCTTAATTATTCCATTTCTACAGTACATACAATACTTAGTATGCTATCATTCACCGTCCATGTCTCACTTCCATACATCATTCTTGTCCATGAACAAGTATAATAAAAAGACTCACTCAGATTTGATGCTCGATCATGACAATTGAGCTTGTAGCTTAGATGCCATCAGAATGAATGTTGTCACAGAACAGGGCAACAGAACAAAAACAGATCCTATTCATTTTCAAAGATAAGGAGACAGGCCTTACACCAACCACTTCACTTGAAGGGAGGGTTTCCCTGCAGATTCTTATTTCTAGTAAAGTCCGAGTGAACCTTGCGGGTACTATGATTTTAGGTTTGAAATAAACACCGAAATTGAAAATCATTTGTACACCCTCAGTGGGGATGGAGCCCTAGCCCTGAGGCTTTAAACGTAGGTGTTCTACAACCTGGCTTGTTAAAATGCCTTTCAAGAAATTATCACCGACAAAAACTTGGAAAGCAAAAAATCTACATCCCTTGATGCATTTACTCAAAATAAAAAATTCTAGTGTCTTACTCCTTTTCCTGAATGAGTTGCTCTGGAGTCATGTTGGCACTGACTTGTGATGCCAACGCTTGTTGCCGGGATACCTTTATTTTTGCTTGAATGTTGTCCATGCCCATCAAATCATTTTTATCCAATTCCTGAATATCATCTACAACATCTGTTGAAGTCAAAGGTTCAGCTTCTCCAGTCTAAGAATAAAATAATAAGATGTAAATCCATATAATAATAAAAATATATTCGTAGGTAAATGCATCATCTGACAATGACTGCAACGATATAGCTGGTATGGTCACTGCATAATTTTGAATTTAGAACTTTTTTCCCAACAAGAAAACTTCACACTTGTATGGGACTACCATCCTTAGCAACCAATACTAAAATATTTATATGCATTTTCCCTAGCAACCCGTTCATGTGACTACACAAGTTTGTCTACTATGTTGTCAGCGCAGTTCACTCATCTTAAAATGATGTTTGTAATCTGGAAAAGGTTATGGCATTAAAAATGGAAAATGTCTCGGAAAATTGACATTGTTATCTAGAACAAAAATTCACAATTTTTTTTTATGTTTTCTTCTCATGTTTACAACTTTTTCCTGCAGTTATTACACAAAACTCTCTTTATCAAAGTGACCGAAATGTGGGCAGGACGTCTGTCGAGTTAGCTAGTGAAGAATAAAATATGTATTGCTTATAATAAGCTTGAAAATAAAAATAAATTACAATGCTCTCAGCTTCGTGGGGTTTTCTGTACCGCCAAGAAAACCAAATGGCAAACACCGATATGAACACAGAGAAAATGTAGTACGGCGACAAGTTGCTTATAAATATTTGAACTTTCTCCTTCCACAGGTCTTCCATGGCAATGGCGCGGGTTCAATTAAAATTAATAGCTGTGAGCATTGACTTGTGAGTGTTCAATTATTAATTTCTGCTTTTGTTTACAATTTTACAATGATCTGTCACTCTGCTGTCACAATATTGCCACATTAAAGAGCTAGAGAAAGAAAAAGCATGTTAAAAATACTGAATCAATAAATACCTACCAACCTACACTTATCGCTGCCAGTTCGTGTTTATCGTATGTACGCCATTGAGAAAAATTTACATATGAGCAATGTTTGCATGTGTAATGGACCAATGTGTCTTATGAAAACAAGAAATTTATTATAAAAAAATATTTAAAAGAACTGTCAGCTTATCGAGTTTTACGGTTTTTCTTAGCTCAGATTGTGTAGAATTTGATTCATAAGACAACTGCATGAAAAAGTCATATTTGACAAGATTGGCGTATTAGTCTAAGAGCTAGACGTATGAAACCTTACCTCATCGACTACCAGGCAGAGACATGGTCAGGCTGGTAGTTTGCATCGAGTACATGATTTTTTCACAGATCTGCCTTTTCCTATCCTGGAGCGTTTTGGATGCGGCCTCTTCAAAGAGGCCCAAAAAATGGTGCAAACTACCTCATCGACTACCAGGCAGAGACTGGTAAAAACTAATGATCCATATTAATTACCTGCTTTTTGCATAAAAAAAAATATTCCAAACCTGGAGCGTTTTGAATGCAGCCATTTTTTTGTAAATTATAAAAAACGATCTTTTGAAGTTAGTTGTATGAGCCATGGAAATAAAGTAAAAAAATATGATAGTACATACATTACTTGTAATAAGATGATAAACATACTACAAATTTGTATTTTCAACCCTTCTTGTTCAGGAGAAAAAGGGGTAAAATGTTATTTTTTACAATATATTTTATAACTCAATAACAAAATAGAAAATATGATATTTTTGTACGTCAAATATAAAAACATAAATTTTTATACAATAATAATCTCTTACATATTCTTGCTATCTGCTGTAGTTTTAGAGCATTTTCCAAAAAACTTTACGGCAGTTCCCGTTTTTGGTTCAAAATTCGGTTTGAACGCCTTAGTATTTTATTTTAAAAATTTATAAAAAATACCTTTACCTAGAAGATTAAATTATCTTTAAAATTGTATGAAAATTTACTATTTTATTGTGAAAGGATTGTATGTTATAGCGGTTTAACTTTTGTAACGTATTTTGATGGTTGTATATAAGTACCTACCTATCTAGCACGAGTATCTGCGTAATATTATGATGATTTCATATTATCATCATAATATCACGCAAAATATGTTACCACAAGATAAACCGCTATTCTGTTCAAACCTTTCACGATAAAATAGTTCATATCCATACAGTTTTACAGGCAATTTAATCTTCTAGGGCCTAGAAGATTAAAAATCTAGGGGGTGGTATTTTTTATATATTTTTACAATCAAACACTAAGGCGTTCAAACCGGATTTTGACCAAAAAACGGGAAACGCCGTAACGGTTTTTGGGAAAATATTTCACTTCAAAATTTATTTTCTCTGAAACTATAGCAGATAGCAAGAATATGTAAGAGATTATTTATATTGTATAAAAAATTATGTTCTTATATTTGACGTACAAAAATATCATATTTTCTTTTTTTTTTTGAGTTATAAAATATATTGTAAAAAATAACATTTTACCCCCTTTTCTCCTGAACAAGAAGGGTTGGAAATACAAATTTGTAGTATGTTTATCCTCTTATTACAAGTAATGTATGTAGTGTACCTAATATTTTTTTACTTTATTTCCATGGCTCATACCGCACTAACTTCAAAATAGCGTTTTTTATAATTTACAAAAAAATGGCCGCATTCAAAACGCTCCGTTTGGAATATTTATTGTTGTGCTAACAGCAGGTAATTATAATGTGGAGCATCACCTCTTACTAGTCTCTGCCTGGTAGAAATGAGGTAAGGGTACGGTACCTATACTCTGTGAGGTAAGGTTTCGTGCGGCCGGCTCTTACACTATTAGTAGACAATACACAATAAGGAGGGCCACTGATGTATGGGGAAAAAAAATTACGCTGAATTTTAATCTAAGAGTGAAATTATGTTGCTAAATGACGTAATTTTATTGTACAGAAAGTTTCATTAGAATCAAACAACAACTTTTGTCTCCAAATCGACATTGAAATAATGAGAAATTGAAAAAAACACACAAAAAAAATATTTTTACATACTGACTTTAAACCCGATTTTTGAATTTTATTTCTCATGTAAAACAAATGATTAAGGTATAAAATAACACATTTGAGAGAAAAAAGTAAATTACAGAAAGTAAAATTTTGTTATTGATAACGTAAAAAATCCGTTTTATTTTCGAATTTTGGCCTGACACTGCGAGACGTTATTTTTGGTTAAATATTTTTTTCTAATGTTGATTTTAAAAAAAAAACGTTGCAGAGACTTTTGTGCTGTTCTTCAAAGACATTTTGCTAGTTTTCGTATGATAAACGTAGATAAGATAGATCCATTTGCCCACCGTGTGCTGTGAAAAAAAATGAGATCTCCATAAGATGTCTTTTGAGATGTTAGTGGTTCAGATGTATTTTTCTGCCAATTTGTAATACCACAGTAAGTTGCAACAACAAAGTTAATTCATGGAACTTGTAAGAGTCAATTTTCCCTCCTTGCATGATAAGAATTTTTAGAATCTTACGTGTGAGGAGTTCACTAAGGTGTTTGTGAAGATTCGTAACTTCGCTACCAGTATGTTTTCTGAATGAGCAAAGCAACTATTTTTTTAACTTGGCGCAATCAATTATCATTTTAGGTTCTCCTGATGAATATTTTTAATTTAAATAAACTTCGATAAATGTCGGAAACCATCTTTGCAATAGGATGGCACTTATAACCCAGATAGCAGGTAAGTTTGCTGCAAGTTTGATTTGTACTTGATTTTACATTGTCATGTCAAATATGACAAAATAAGTTTATTGCAATATTGCTGCAAGCTTGCATTTTGCATCATGTTTCAAATATGAATAAACAAGTTTGCTTTTTGTTTGATACAAACTTGCGTGACGGGCTGTCAAAAATACGATTAGCAGTGTTGCCGTTTTATCGATTTTGCTATTTTGCTTTTTTTAAATCTCGCGACTTTTTTCCCAGCGGCAGCACTGATCAGACACGAGTTGACAGATTGTGACGCGCATGCCTAGAAATCTTTGGGCATATTTTGGTTTTGGCAACATTATTTCTGAATTATACTCTCTCTGTGGCTGTTTCTCAAACAACTTTGAAATGACGTCACGAGAGACCCCCCACGTAGGGCTGCCATACGTCAGGATTTTTAGGCTCTTGTCGGGATTGCGACCGGATTTCGGAAGTATCAGGACTTTTCAATTTTTTAATAGTCAAAGCATAGAAAAATATTTGAAACACAAGTTAGTTTGAAATATTTGTTTTTGCTTTAGCTTTGTACTTATTAAGTAAGTACGCAGTGTTTAATTACGTTTGCAACAAAATGTCAGGACTTTCTATGGAAATTAGGCTTTTTGTCAGGAATTTTAAATTTTTCATCTGGTATCCCTACCCCCACGCGACCGCGTGTGGCGGGTGCACGGCGGGTGGCCGGCCGCCATTATTTGTATACAAGCTCGCTTTGTGAATTTCTTACATTTTTGTTATTTTGCGTTTTATAATGTCCAGTCGCCTTTGTTATGTACCTCATTGTTTCAATACGGAAGTTAAAGGAATCAGATACGTGTTTATTTGACGATTAGTAATGTACTTACGTCTTTTAAAATGTTTCGGCATGGTTCCTACATCATATTTACCAGGTATGTAAAACTATTTCCTTTTGAATACTTAGTAGGACGTGTTTGATGTACTTTTTGTAGAAATAAGAAATGTGTATTATCTAGATTTTGGCACTAACTTTTTGAACTTACGTTTTTATTTATTTCAAATATTTTCACGTAAAAATTTGAAAGTAAATTTCAGCAAAGTTGTTTGTAACCTAAATGTGACATATTCTGTGAAAATAAGTTGCAAAATTAGTTCGATGAAGCCATTTGATGTGTGTTGATAAAACTGGCAGTACTTATTCCTGGCAGTAAAACCTGTAAAACTGGCCTGTGCCAAACAAAACCAAACAAAACTACAAAACTGGCCTGTAAAACTGGCAGTACATTTCCTTGACTTATAGGTTGTTATGCGGCTGACCACCCATACTATAAAAAATTGGTTCACTTTGCCAATGTCACCCCTGTTTCAGGGAAGGACGGCAAGAGTTGCAAGGCTTATGTTCATTTGAGATTGGGTTTTTATATTGTAGGTCCACATGCGGCATGTGTTAGCGCGAAATTATACATATCTGCTTGTGGGAATGCATTTAATATAAATCTTAAATGATATATATCTTTGCAGCTTAGATTAGATTAGACTTATAATATAATATGATGTCCGTGGCTAGGGAAACTAAGCCCCGGATAACAATAATAATATGGGGATAATTTCTTTGATGAGCGCTGTTTTAGTGTGAATCATACCTCAAGATTTATTTAGAAGCTTCAAAGAACACCCAACAGTTACTAATTGTTATTACACTTGTTTCAGTTCCTCTCCCTTGAGGCCTCGAGGGTTGACAACAAAAATCCCTGAAGAATCTACAGCACTGCCTTTTTGGACATTGTGGCGTCACAGTTTCTTGAGCTCTGTGCACCGATTGACTATGGAGCTGGCGTGGGAGAGACTGTGTCTGTGGAATTTGGAGCGACCTGATAACTTTGTGCAGCCGAGCGAGAAGCTCCCACCTGGACAGGATCGTGAGTAGTCTCTATGGAGGGCCCTAAACAGGTTGAGAACGGGTGTTGGCAGAGCGCATTGTAACATGATGACCTGGGCAATCTTACATCAAGATGGCACCACGCTCTGTGAATGCGGAGCCCAACAGTTCATGGATCATCTTCGGATCTGTTCGGCCTGCCCAACAAGCTGCACACTGGCCGACCTAATAGAGGGTAACGATAGAGCGGTGAAAGCTGCGCGACACTGGGCAAAAATTGTGTAGCGTCTGACTCCATAAAGAAGTATCATCCTATTTGCAATAAAAATAAGTACACAGTTAAAATTTATTCATCGGATATTATATTTTTATGTGTTTCCATAAATAACTCCTTACAGGGCAATCCGATCTTGGTATTTTATAATATTTGCTTTAATAATTTCAAAGAAAACGGAGTACCGTGGAACAAATTTCTAAAAAGAAAATTAAAACTGTTTATAATGAAATCAGTACTTAGTGTATATTACATCCTTAATTATAAATGATTTGTAATATAATTACTAAAAATATCCTTGTTTTTTTGTTACAGAGCCGAGAGACAAAGCAACGGGGCTAGGGGAATAATGTACCTGAGTGTGACTAGAAACATGGCGAAGAAGATATAACTCCGAATTGTATAAGCTGTACCAGGACGCTGATGTGGTCCGCTCAATAAAGGTCAACAGACTGCATTGGCTGGGGCACATTCAGCAATTAGACCATCATAGCCTGGAGAAGACGATTGTAATGACGAACCCGGAGGGACGGCGGACAGTGAGAAGACCACGTTCAAGATAGCTGGATGAAGTCGTGGCGGATTGTCGTGCAGTGGGGCTGGAGGAGGAAGACGTTGGATAGACAGCGGTGGCAGCGGTTGCTGAGGGAGGTCGTGCCGATGATGATGTGATTATTATAAAACTTTGTTACTACTATAAGCGAACTGTAAATAAAATAAAATTAAAATATTTTATCTTTTTATTCTAATTTTGTTTTTTTAAATATTATAAAAAAATGTATATGATTTGCAGAAGCAAACATTTGGCAAATTTGTCATAACAAGCTTGCGGGAACTTTGTTATGACAAAGTTCCTGCAAGCTTGTTGCTGGGAAACTAGAAAGTTTGATTCAAACTTGCCTCAAGTGTATATACTTGCCATGGCGAACTTGCAGCAAGCCTTCACTTTTGACACATCAAACTTGTTGCAAGTCAGATGCAAGTTTAAAATGCTATCTGGGAAATATCATAAATGTAACTGAACATAGTTAAACTGAAAAGTAATCATTATTTTTGAGTATATGTACCTATGTACCTTAAGAAGTTTACTGCTAAAAAAATAAGACATTATTATAAATCAAGCTAAAGCGTATGCTTGAACAACATAATTTGCCAAATTAATAAGTTTTTTAAGGGATCCTAAGCTCTATAGCTCGCGGAATCCACCAAGCATAGGATTTTTTTCCTGGAGTTTTATGGGCTAAGTTTATTTTTTCTAAGACAAACTTGCATAGATATAATTGATCTGTACTTAAATCTTGTGCGAATAATTCATAATGGGTATAAAAGGTTTTTTTGAAAACTAATTAAATGTTTCACATTTGATACCATGCAGAACTTCTGAAGTTATAAGTGCTGACACTTTTCCCAAAACTCAACACCTGTAGAAAGTTTTTGCCAATGTATAAACATCCAGTAAGCCTTTTTTGAAAAGTTGGCGATGCAGCTTTGGAAATGATTCTTGTGAGACTGGCTGTGGAGATATACATACTCAATGATGATGGTGTTTTATGTTATTTTAAAATTTAGGCGTGTTCTTTTACCATCAATGTATTTTGGTTCGATTATCTAAGCTTTTTTACGTAGATTCTTTTTTCTATGATTTCTTAGATACCTACTTTATAACGACTATGGCTGTACCTATTTCCAATAATCATTTTCCCTGATGTTTGCTAGTCAGTTAGGAAGCTTCACTCTTGTGCGAACACTCCGCAATCTCTATGAAAGGCGCATTGATTTATTTCTTTACATTTACAGGACAATAAATGTAAAACAGCACATTATTCATCATCTTCATCATAAGCTCTACAGTCTTGGGTGGGTTTTTTTTAAACAATATCAGTTGTTTTTGGAGATTTTGGCGTTTTTTCGTGATTTTCAAAACATTTCTTGTCCAGTTGTGCAGTTACATTACTGCATTAAAAGATACATTTCATGACACTTCATGCTTTTTAAAAGAATAAAACAAATTTTACCAGTCACAGGGCATTGAAATAAGTTTCGTATTCAACTCATAGTGACAACGCGCGGTCACAAATTCTTTGCAAAATAGTGAAATTCGACGCTCTCTCTACCCCTCCTACTGCTTATTTAGTGAAAAAATAACTTGTTTATTTGTACTATTGGTGCGCATTACTATATTTTATGCACAAAAATATAGAAATTACCGTAAAATCTCAATTCCTTATTGTATTATTAGCCCTCAAGAAAAATGATAAAAATGGCATTTTTTCGAAACTTTGAGGCTGATTTGGAGACAGATGATTAATACTTTTACGGAATTTTATTTTACACACGTAATTTGAACTTATTTTGGCAACATATTCTTACTATTACTTAGATGATTATTATCCAAAAAAAAAAAAAATCGGCCCTCCTTAATACACAACTGACAACAGATTCCGATATTTACCCTAATAATTCCAAGCTAAATCCCACTCAAAATAATCACGACAAGTTTACGACTGAGACGTAGGGGTTCTCATTTTTCTTCTGAGGGGGTTCTCATTTTTCTTCTGAGAGGGTTCTCAGAAGAAAATGAAAACAGCAATTCAGTTTTTTTGTGTTGTTCATACTGCATCGAAGAGTACTTACTTTACTTTACTACTTTGCGTATGGCCGGCAAGCACAGCAAATCACTTGGCCGTTGGGCCGCGTCAGAGGCGAAGATCCAAGCCCTCCATCCACTTCAATGCTCCTGGCGTGGAGGTCTTTCAGGCCAGGAGGGTGTCTTCTGATGGGGAACTCCTCCACTATGTGCCGGACAGTCTGGTTCTCCGCCCCACAGTCACATCCTGGAGATGGGGCTAATCCCCATCTATGGAGCAAGAAGTTGCAACAGCCTTGTTCGGTTCGGATCCTATTCAAGGTCGTCCACAGTCCTCTCGCAAGATTAAACCCTGGGACCTCCTGGTGTGGCAGAGTGATCAGCTCGTGGTTTTTAAAGCTTTTCTCCTCCCATATGGACTTCCATTGCAATGTAGCATCCCTACTCCGATCATCAATTGTCCAGATGAGGTTTCTGGACTTAAGTCGCTTGTTTGGGTGCTGGAAGATATCCTTGAAAGCAGGGAGCAGCGGGTCACTTCTCACTCTGTCGACCAGTTTTATGGATGCTAGGGATCTACGCAGGGTTGGGGGGGGTGATGTTGGACAGGACCGAGAGCCACTAGACGGGTGTAGACCTTACGGTTCCTGAGATGGAGCGCATGGTTTTGTTCAGCTCTACATCCAGAGTTATCAGAGTTATCATATAAAATAAATGGAATGAATGTCGGAATTGTCTAAGGAATTTGTATATCTGGGAAGTAAGTTTGAAAAAGATGGAAGAATGACAGGTGAATTTGAAAGAAGAATAATGAAGGGAAGGTGTGTACTGGGTGCCACTGCTGGTATAGCCAAAAACCAAAACTTATCGAAAAATGTTCGATTGGCGGTACACGGTGGTATACTAGTGCCCACTTTGATGTACGGAAGTGAAGCTTGGACGATGAATGAGAGTGAAATTAGTAAAGTCCATACGGTTGAAATGGACTTTCTAAGAAGTATGATTGGAAAGAAACGGAAAGATAGGGTGAGGAATGAGTCAGTGAGAGAAGAATGTGGTGCAAGGGAAAGTATAAAAGTAAAAATCAAAAGGGGTTTGTTAAAATGGTTTGGACATATGGAAAGAATGAATGACGAAAGACTGACGAAGAGAGTGTACGCTGCAACTATGAATGGAAGCCGTGGTAGGGGAAGACCGAGGAAAGTATGGATGGATCAAATTTCCGAAATAGCGAATGAATGGGATATTCAGAGTCATAACAAAAGGAGAGAGTGCATGAAAAAGATTATGACTCTGAATGAAATGAAAGAAGTATGTAAGGACCGAAAGGAATGGCGGTTGATTTGCAACAATGGCGGCTAGGGCATTAATTCTAAGTGTAATATTAAGTTTAATTTTAATTTTACTTTATTTTAATTTTAATTTGTAATGTGTCTCATTATGAATTTCTGTATATCCCCCTCCCCCTATAATATAAAATTCAACGGCCTCCCCATACAAAATAATTGTGCGTTAATGGATGACAAACTGAAGAACTCCTGAACAGATGCACGTCATATTCACAACAAATATTGTTCAGGACTTGGGATGTGCTTCCTCATCATTAATAGATTTTTAATTGTTGTTTTTTAAATAAATAAACATGATCAATCACAACACCTTTTTATGTAAAACCTATGCGAGAAACAAAACTCATTTTGACATTCGAATTTCAAATAAATTGCCAACACTTCAACATACGCTTCAAAGTTGCCATACAAGTCGATTCTTTTTCGTTTGAATTCCGTTGAGTACCTACCTATATTCTTTATTTATATCAAAATTATACTTCAACCAGTTATAACATGTATTTTTTAGAAATAATGACGATCGATTAGGTCAACTTTTTATATGAAACCATACTTATTGCGGCATTTAATTTTTTTTAAGTATTATTATAATATACAATCTAAGTTGCATAGACGCATTAACATTTATAATTCATATTCAATGCACTACTTCACGGAGACACGAGTGAGTTTGCGCTTACAAATGCTGCATGTGTATTTACAAATAAAAAATTTAAGCCTCTCATGACCATAAGCCCTGCAACTTTTGCTGACCTTTTCAGAAACAGGGGACACATTTGTTAAGTGAACCCATTTATGCGATATGGGTGGTAAGCCTCATACTAACCCTTAAGTCAAGGAATTTGAGTTTGAAAAATCCTTAAACAACGGTAATCTTAATTTATAATCTAAAGTTGCAAAAAAAGTTATTTGATGATTCAAATTGAATGCACGCCCACAAACTGGCAAATGTCATTTCACGCTAACCTATAGTTGTGGCGCTTGATTTTTTTTAAATATTAGAATATATAATCTAAGTTGCACAGATACAATAACTTTTATGATTCATATTCAATGCATGTCCCCCTGGAGACACGAGTGGGTTCGCACTTATAAATGCTGTATGTGAACTTACAAATTCAAATTAAGGCCTGTAATGAACATGAGCCCTGCAACTTTTGCCACCCTTTTCAAAAACAGGGGAAACATTTTTCAAATGAACCATTTTTTGCAATATGGGTATTCAGGCTCATTCTAACCTATAAGTCAAGGAATTTCTAATCTAATCTAAGCTGCAAGGATATATATCATTTAAGATTTATATTCAATGCATTCCCACAAGCAGACATGTATAATTTCACGCTGGCACATGCCGCATGTGGACCTACATTATAAAAACCCAATCTCAAATGAACATAAGCCCTGCAACTCTTGCCATCCTTCCCTGAAACAGGGGTGAAATTGGTAAAGTGAACCATTTTTCACAGTATGGGTGGTCAGCCGCATACCAACCTATAAGTCAAGGATTTGAGTTTGAAAAATCCTTAAACAACGTTAATCTTAATTTATAATCTAAAGTTGCAAAAAAACTTATTTGATGATTCAAATTAAATGCACACCCATAAGCTGGCAAATGTCATTTCACGTTAACATATAATTGTGATGTTTTTAATATTATAATATAAATCTAAGTTGCATAGATACATTTTATAATTCATATTCAATGCATGCTTCCATGGAGACACGAGTGAGTTCCCGCTTAGAAATGCTGCATGTGAACTTACAAATTAAAATGAAGGCCTCTAATGCACATAAGCTCTGCAACTTTTGCCGACCTTTTCAGAAACAGGGGGAACATTAGTTAAGTGAACCCATTTATGCGATATGGGTGGTAAGCCTCATACTAACCCTTAAGTCAAGGAATTTGATTCAACAACGTTAAATTTAATTTATAATCTAAAGTTGCAAAAAAAGTTATTTGATGATTCAAATTGAATGCACACCCACAAGCTGGCAAATGTCTTTTCACGCTAACATATAATTGTGGCACTCGATGTTTTTAATTTTAGAATATAAATCTAAGTTGCATACATACATTTTATAATTCATATTCAATGCATGCCCCCAAGCAGACATGAGTGAGTTTGCGCTTACAAACGCTGCATGTGTAATTATTACTGTAAGGGGTGATGTCGGTAGCGAGTTCTACTGAAGGTAGCTAGCATCCAACACCACTCCTTGGTTGTTGTGGAGGTAAATAAAAACACTTGATGGACAAACTTGATTTTAATATTTAGCAGAGATTACACAGTATTGTATTATAAAATATTATTGAGAATATATTATAATAGGGTTGAATATTATTAAGAATATTATAACTGAGTGGATTCGAGCGTGGAGAATGTGACAGTGACGGGGATGCGTCTTAACGAGTTGACAGTCGATCGCGGAGTGCAGTGCGTGCCGGGCGGTGATCATTCCCAAGATGGCGACAGCGAGTGGTCTTTCTTCGTGACCATATATGGTAATGAATTGCACTCTCTGTGACCATATATGGTAATGAATTTCACCGTCCAACGATGATGACGTCACATTGTATGTGACGCATGGACTGCAACTGTAATCAGACTACATAGAACGAAATGTGTTGTAAGTATGTTCACCACAGGTACCCCCTTCCCAGCGATTCAGATCGCGATAAAGGTAGAGATACATAGATGGGAATTTGTCTCGTCAGCAGTATGCGTCTGGTTGGATGATCAGACTTCTGCCAAATTCTCGTAGTCCATGGGTCATGAAGATGGTGAGGAGGATAACCACGATGATGAAAATGGTTATTGTGATTGTCTCCGAGTCGTTGTCCTTCCTCTTAGCTGGCCTGCTTGTCCCGATCCTCATTGACGGATCTTCGGTAGAGGCTGCTGGGTTTTCTCCAGGATCCGGAGCTGTGTCAGGACATCGTTTTTCACTTGTCTCCGGCATTTCCTCCACACTAGGTAAACGCCAATGCTGAAGCACAAAATACATATTATGATTAATATTGAAAGGGTTAAACGATGCGTTGTCCTGTGAGCGCTGGTTTCAGCGGCTCCGGCTGCGGTCTGTGCGATGACTAGCTCTTCTTTGCTGGATGTTGATCCCATGTTGGTTTGTTGAAGACTGCTAGTGAACTGACACATTGACAATTATTTGAGTCATTATGTGATGCGTCACTATGATCAGTTTGCGATATTTTGGATTGTGCAATTGAGTTGGCTGATGAGTGTTTCATTTTAGCTGATGTTGCATGTTGCGAAAATATCGACTTTGGACTCTTGGTGAGTGACCTGATGTTGTGTTTGTATTTTGTGCCTTTTGCAGGGGTTGTCAACTGTGTTCTCTGCTTGTTTTTTTACGATACAGTAATAAAATGATAAAATATGTATGTATGCGTTGTTTACACATCAAGCCTGTCAGGAAATTTTACTCTTCTTCCAGATTTTGTGGTTATGATTTTCTTGGAGGTTTGTTCTGGAAGGTTGGCTGGTTTTTCCGTGCTGGGGCTTGTTGATGTTGTGATTACTCGTGCTTCCTCGCCCGTTGTGATGTAGGCGGGTTTGAGTCTATCAACAGTGACTGTAATATCTTTGCCGTTTTTCCGTATGACGAAAGTTCTGTTGTTGCGCTTAATCACTTCGTAAGGTCCTTCATAAGGCGATTGTAGAGGCTTTTTCACAGTGTCGTCACGTAGGAAAACATGTGTGGTTGTAGTAAGGTTTTTGAAAATGAAACTCTTCTTTTCCCCGTGGTGCGTTCCGGGTACTGGGCGTACGTTTTCAAAGTGCTGTCGCAGGATGTGTGCGAAACCGTGAGCATTTTCTTGTTGTTTGCTGTCAGAGCCAAGGAAGTCGCCGGGTAGGCGTAGAGGTGTGCCATACACAAGTTCTGCTGGCGTTGCTTGTAGATCTTCTCTCCATGCTGCTCGAATACCCATGAGCACTGTTGGGAGTGTCTGTGTCCATCGCTCATTTTCATGACATTTTATTGCTGCCTTGAGTTGTCGATGAAGACGCTCTACCATGCCATTTGCTGCTGGGTGGTAGGCGGTTGTGTGAATTCGAGTTGTACCAGTCAGGTTATTCAGTTGCCTGAACAGGTTTGATTCGAATTGCTTTCCTTGGTCTGTGGTGATTCTACGAGGGGCTCCAAATCTTGTGATCCAGCCATCGTAGAATACTCGTGCTACGGTATTAGCTTCTTGGTCTTCGATAGGAAATGCTTCTGGCCATCTGGTGAACCGATCCACGCATGTCAGACAGTACCTATTTCCTTCGGACATAGGTAGAATGATGATGTCTATGTGGACATGCTCGAATCTGGCAGATGGTGGCAGAAATGTTCCTAATGGTGCTGAAACGTGTCGAGTTACTTTGTTTTTCTGGCATTGAATACAGTTTTGGGTCCAGTTCTTGCAATCTTTCTTGATAGACGGCCAAACGTATCGTTCTGTGATAAGCTTGGTTGTCGCTCTGATTCCTGGATGTGATAGCCTGTGGATGGAGTTGAATACTGCGCGTCTGTGCTTTGTGGTGACAAACGGTCTTGCGTTTGGTGTTGAGATGTCACAGAAAACGGTTACCTCAGTATTCGGAATCTGAATCTTCTTAAGTTTTAATACAGATTCTTCCTGTAAGAATGTTTGCATTTCCGGATCGCTTTCTTGATCCTTAGCTAGTGCGTTGAAATCTACTGTAGTAGTGTCGATGGCTTCAATCCTGGATAGTGCGTCAGCGACGATGTTGTCTTTTCCGGATACATGTCGTATGTCCGTTGAAAACTGACCTATATAATCGAGATGTCTGAATTGTCGTGGTGTACATTTTTCCGCTTTTTGTTTGAAAGCGAATGTGATCGGCTTATGATCAGTGAATATGATAAAATTTCGCGCTTCTACCATATATTTGAAGTACTTGATCGCTAGGTATATAGCTAGCAATTCTCGATCATAAGCTCCGTACTTGCGTTCAGCGGCGCTCAACTTTTTCGAAAAGAACGCCAGTGGTTCCCATTTTCCATTTACGAGTTGTTGGAGTGCTGCACCTACTGCTGTGTCGGAGGCGTCACTGATGATGGCTAGTTGAGTATCATCGCTTCTAGGATGAGATATCAACGTAGCGTCAGCCAGGCTCTCCTTGCAGGCGTCAAAGGCGACGATAGCTTCTGAAGTCCAGATAATCGGTTGTTTTCCTTTGGCGTTGTTCGTCAGTAGGGCGTTTAATGGTGCTTGGATCTGCGCGGCTTTAGGTATGAATCTTCTATAGAAATTGATTATACCCAGAAATCTGCGTAGATCTTTGATTGTTGTGGGGCGAGTGTATTTCTTGATGGCTTCGACTTTGTCAGGTAGTGGACGCGTGCCTTCACCGGTGACAAGATAACCTAGAAATTTTACTTCCTCTTGACCAAAAAAACATTTTCGGGAGTTGACTACGATTCCGTAGTCTTGAAGTTTCTTGAACAAAATTTTGAGATGCTGTAGGTGCTCTTCTTCTGAAGTTGATGCGACGAGTATGTCATCAATATATGCGTAGCAGAAGTCAAGTCCTAGTAGGATTTCGTCAATGAAACGTTGAAAAGTTTGAGCGGCGTTTCGAAGACCGAACGACATGAATTTAAACTCATATAGTCCGAACGGCGTTGTGATGGCTGTCTTCGGAATGTCATCTTCAACGACTGGAATTTGGTTGTAGGCTCGAACAAGATCGATGGTTGAGAAAATTGTTCGTCCTTGCAGAGCTTGAGCGAAATCTTGAATGTGTCGAACTGGATACCGATCAGGTACTGTCCTAGCATTTAAACCTCGATAATCGCCACAAGGTCGCCATTGCTCGTCAGATTTCGGGACGAGATGAAGAGGTGATGACCAGCAACTCTCCGATGGTTGGATGATCCCTAGTTGTGCCATCTTCTGAAATTCCTTTTTAGCTATCGAAAGTTTGTCAGGTGCAAGTCGTCTTGGTCTTGCAGAAACTGGTGGTCCGGGGGTTGTTTTGATGTGATGTCGTGTGCCGTGGCAAACTTCTCTCGATGTACCATCTGGACGTGTGAGGTCAGGGAACTGCTGAAGAAGTGCATGGAATGGTGACTTACCAGCAACAGTTTTGACGGTCTCAACATGCACGTTGCTGCGATGTCCAGAAGTAGTGAGCTGCGTAGTTCGGTCGAGAAGTTTTCCGTGTTTGACGTCTACCAGTAAACCGAAGTGGCCTAGGAAGTCCACTCCGATGATAGGTTTGGTTACATCCGCGATCACGAATTTCCATGTGAAATCCCTTCTCAATCCCAGATTTAGCGTCAGTGTGACGGTACCATACGTGGCTATGGTTGTCCCATTTGCTGCTGACAGTTCATATGAAGACTTGGCTGGGCGTCCTTGGATTTTTAGCCGGGGGTAGACACACAGGTCCGCTCCCGTGTCTATGAGAAATTTCGTTTTAGTTGAGTGATCGGTGATGAAAAGACGGCTTGACATCGGGCATGCTTCGCTGGCCGCATCTAGCGAGTGCCCATGTCGTTTCCCTGGTAGCTACAGGGTTGTCTGCATTTCTTAGCCCTTGAGCCAAATTTGGCGTGATACCAACAGGAACCGGATGGACTGTAGCCAGAGTTTTGGGGGCGTCCCGATGACCTGCTCCTGGATCTTCCTCGAGGAAATCTTGCAGTAGCTGTTGCTGGTCTTGAAGCATGCTTGCCTGAAAACTCCCTGCGGATCTCAGCAATCTCCGCACGGAGAGCTGTCTCCATGTTTTTTATGACAGCAGTTAAGGAGGTCTCCACGGATGTTTCGTGAATGGACGGCGTGTTAGCGGTGGAGTCAGACATGGCGTCTGCTAGGTCGGCAACCCTGTCGAGCTCTACGCTCTTCTGCGTAGCAAGAACAACCTGCATAGACTGCGGCAAGCGACTCATCCAGAGCGTCCTCAGGACTTCGTCTCCCACTGCAGTCCCCGCAAGCATCCTCAGGTGTCTGAGAAATTGCGAAGGTTTCCGATCTCCTACCTCTTCGTGTTCCAACAGCCGTCGTGTCTTCTGTTCTTGAGTCGAACTAAGTCGTTTTGTCAGCTCCCTCTTCAGCAACTGATAGGCTCCTTTCTCCGGCGGATTAAGAATTATGTCTCTCACCTCGGTGGCGTATTTGGGATCCAGGGCGCTCAGTATATAGCCGAATTTTGTTTGTTCAGCTGTCACTCCAGCTGCTTCAAAGCTCCGTTCTGCCATGCAGAACCACATCTCGGGGTCCTGAGGGCAGAAGGTTGGCACTCGGACAGCGACCCTGTCGATCGATGTCCTCTGCAGCTGGTTGTTTACAGGCGGACGTGTGACTGTAGGTGCAGGCGCATGTGCTGGTGCGGGTGCGGCTGAGGATGCAAAGTCTAGGTACTCATCTTCTTCGAGCACCTCACTGTCAGGCGTGCCGTGGCGTTGCATTGTGTTTGTAGGTCACGGGATGTGTGTTGCGCGACGTGTGTATGCCTCAGCTGGTTCTTACGATAAAAAATCAGCTGATTTTTGCAACGGGCGTGTCGTATTGCAAACGACGCGATAAGCGGCTGATGACGCGTCGCTGTGCGATAACGGTTCGCTGACGTCACGCGCGCGGTGAGGAACAGAGGCGGTTTGCAGTCGCGCGGGGGGAAGTACACCGATGCAAGCGGATGACGCGGTGCACTGAGGAATGCGCGACAAGACAAATAACGCTGACTGTTTCTGTACCTTTACCGTCGTTGGCACTGATTGAATGACTCGCGATTCACTCTTTGTCACACTCCACACTCGATCACTGTTCAAGTTTGGGGTTCTATTCACCTTCCAAATCACGTCGGGGTCACCACTGTAAGGGGTGATGTCGGTAGCGAGTTCTACTGAAGGTAGCTAGCATCCAACACCACTCCTTGGTTGTTGTGGAGGTAAATAAAAACACTTGATGGACAAACTTGATTTTAATATTTAGCAGAGATTACACAGTATTGTATTATAAAATATTATTGAGAATATATTATAATAGGGTTGAATATTATTAAGAATATTATAACTGAGTGGATTCGAGCGTGGAGAATGTGACAGTGACGGGGATGCGTCTTAACGAGTTGACAGTCGATCGCGGAGTGCAGTGCGTGCCGGGCGGTGATCATTCCCAAGATGGCGACAGCGAGTGGTCTTTCTTCGTGACCATATATGGTAATGAATTGCACTCTCTGTGACCATATATGGTAATGAATTTCACCGTCCAACGATGATGACGTCACATTGTATGTGACGCATGGACTGCAACTGTAATCAGACTACATAGAACGAAATGTGTTGTAAGTATGTTCACCACATTACAAATAAAAATTTCAGCCTCTCTTGACCATAAGCCCTGCAATTTTGCCAAACTTTTCAGGAACAGAGAAACATTCGTTCAGTGAACATTTTTTTAGGTATGGGAGGTCAGCCTCATACCTCATGCTTCATACAAGAATCTCAGAACATGAAAGAACTAAATAACCCTTTTACCGCAATTTTTTTTCAAATTACTTCTTAAAGCATTTAATTACTATGAAGGAGGTGTGAGGAAAAATTATTGCGAAGCCAGACTCACTCTGCCCGAAGGGCCTAGCAGACAACCGTGCGCAGCACGGTCAGTCTGCTAGTCATTTATAATTTTTTGTGCTCCTTGACTGATAGGTTGGTACGAGGCTGACCACCCGTGCTGTAAAAATCGGTTCACTTTTGCCAATGCCACCCCGGTTCAGGGAACGGCAGCAGGAGTTGCAAGGTTTATGTCCATGTGAGGTTTTCTTTATTTGTATGCACACATGCAGAATGTGTAGGCGCGAACCTACATGTGCCTGTCTGTGGGCATGCATTTCATATGAGCCTTAAATGCTTACATATCCTTGCAGCTTAGATTATAGATATAGATCATACGCGAAAAAATACTTAGGGATGCAAGATTTTTGTCAGTTCCAATGAAATCAGACAACACCCAGAAGAAAAATTTCTGAACCAAAAATGGAGACAACCATTAGCAACTAATATTTCGTGTATAAATAAATAAATATTCTTGTGGCTAGTACGGAAAACAAAAGATACGTTACAAAGGTAGGTATATGAAAAAAATACTCAACTTTATAAACATTTGACTATTTTGATCGTATCTTGCCATCACAGGGTCAAAAACGGATTGGCGACATATAAAATTTGTATGAGAATGGAAAAAAGGCGATTTTGTTATATTTTTTAATTACATCGCCACTTCATGCTTTTTGCAGATTTTTTTTGTATTACAATATGCTTTTCAAATACTTTACTCAAATAAATCTAGAATTCAGTGGAGATCACCAGTTTTTATGAAAAAACTGAAAATCATTAGGCGACACACGCACAAGACAAAAGGTACAAATTTCGACGGCGATACCCTAATGTCAATTGTGTGGGTAGTAATAAACTTACCTTGAAAATACTACAGGGCCTTAGTAACCAATAATAAATAATAACAAATAACAATAATAAATAGTCAGACTATACCCAAAGTCCCAGCGTTACCCGGCACTGTGCCATCACATTTTTTTTGTCTATGATTGATTTGTTTTTACAAAAAACGCTATTTTTATATAAACACTGTTTTATTTTCACACACAATACATTTAAATTACAATAAAACAAACGTTTTCGACCTAGATGTGTCAATTGTGTGGGTAGTTATAAGCTTACCTTGAAAATACTACCGGGCCTTAGTAACCAATAATAAAATATTAGTCAGCCTTTGCCCAATGTCCCAGCGTTACCCGGAACTGTGACATCCCAACTTTTTAGTCTATGGACTTTGTGTCGAGTCTATTGATATGTTTTACACTTTATGCCCTAGACCAGGGGTTCCCAATCTTTTTCAGCCCGCTGCGCACTTAGAAGTATAGACTCACGGCCCCCTCTTTACTTTCTACGGCGCACACTTTGGGAACCCCTGCAATAGACATTTAAGTATGATATATAAAACTAATTGAAATGAATCAACAATCTGTTGAATCCATTCACTATTTTGACAAATGAGATATTTACAAACAGGTATAATTTTAGGAAGATAAATAATTTATCCTCCGTGGGAAGAGGTAAATACATTGAGTAATAACATAGATATCATAAGTAAATGGGTAAATAAAGCATTGACACCTTAAAGGTAAAAGTTAATAAGTAACATCTAAATCTAAGTTGCAAATATATTATGTATCATTTGAGATTCATATTAAATGCATTCCCACAAGCAGACACACATAATTTCGCGCTCACACATGCCGCATGTGGACCTACAATATAAAAACCCAATCTCAAATGAACATCAGTCCTGCAACTCTTGCCGACCTTTCTTGAAACAGGGGTGACATTGGCAAAGTGGACCATTTTTTACAGTATGGGTGGTCAGCCTCATACCAACCTATAAGTCAAGGAAAACAACATAACATATTGAGCTAAAATGAGATTTTTGAATAATTGTACTTTTTTTATTTTCTTTTATTTTTTAGAAAGGAAATGCTAAAACAATGTGAGAGTTTTTTTTCATTAATTCGTTAAGTACGCTATTGTGATACATTATCCGAGAGGTGAAGTTGAACATTTTACTTCCACGCTCAGACAAGACTATCATTAGGCAGGCTTACAACATGATGACTGCGCGGAGACTAATACTTCCTCTCTTATTTATACTGGGCAAGAGCGAGAAGTCTATGCGTGTGTGTGTGCATTGTTAGCTCATACAGGGCCTGACTGCTATGTACTTCATTCTGTTGCTCAGCTGGGGGCTGTATCATAGCTCAACAAAGCATTTTATTATTTAAAGTTTAGGCAGTAACTCTGTGAAATAAATATTTATAAATTTCCTATTAAGAACTGAAACAGGTCTATAAAATAATGTGTCCTATTTCAAAACAAAGAAGGAGATTTGATAAAATATCTTGGTTGCGCAGACTTATCCCACAGGAGCTACATCCTTGGTATGACTCATTCCCAGTTACCTACTGACATGGTGGATCGTCTTTCGGTACCAGCCTGTGATGAATAATATTATGATTGTGAATAAGTTTTTATATGTATACTTATTTTTTGCATTTGATTCGTGAAAGTTCTAATTAAAAAAAAAGAAAACAATAAGCTAAAGCGCGTGTCGTTGGCATCTTGGACCGGTCCGTAGTCCAGTGGCAACACTTCGGACTCGTAAATGGAAGGTTGTGGATTCGGATCCCGGCGGAGGACAAAAAAATATACCATTTATATTTCGAATGTGCTCTTCGCTGAGTTGAAAAATTCATAAACCTTTACCAAAGACCGGTAACTGAAAGGTCCATCCAACCTTACAACAACTGGGTCTTGCTTGAGAATTGGCGCTTTCTACAGTGATACACACAAAAACAGCGCTCACCAAATAAATCATCCTAATATTATTATTATTATTAAACTGACTTTTAAGTCTAAGAATATATTATATTTGATTTATTATATTCTTTCCGGCGTGATTTTTTTTTATGTTGTTTTAAATAACTTTGATAAAATGTTTTGTAGCTTCAACTGTCACAGGTAAATTGCTGTTCTCCAGTATGAATCAATTTATGTTGTTTCAATAGACTCCTTTTATTCCCTTTGAAGCTACAACTGTCACAAGAAAATGGCTTCTCTCCAGTGTGAATAATTTAAAAAAAATAAAATAAAAAACAAATTGTATAAGGTTACGGGGCGAGTAAAATTTAATAATGTACGACCGGTTTCGGAAACAATGTTTCCATCTAAATTTTACTCGCCCCGTAACCTTATACAACTTGTTTTTTATTTTTTTTAAAATGCAAGGTTACAAAGTGAATGCCTCATCAATTAATGATGAATAATTTTATGTCGTTTTAAATTAAAAAAATTATTTGTTTTGTAGCTACAACTGTCACATGAAAATTGCTTCTCTTCGGTGTGAATTATTTTATGTCGTTTTAAATGTCTTTCATGATTCGTTTTGTAGCTACAACTGTCACATGAAAATGGTTTCTCTCCACTGTGAATCCTTTTATGTTGTTCTAAATGACCTTTATGATTAGTTTTGTAGCTACAACTATCACAAGAAAATGGCTTCTCTCCAGTGTGAATAAATTTATGTTGTTTTAAATTAAATCTATAATTCGTTCTGTAGCTACAACTGTCACAGGAAAATTGATTTTCTCCTGTGTGATTCCTTTTATGTAGTTTTAATTGACCTTTTCGATTCGTTTTGTAGGTACAACAGTCACATGAAAATGGTTTCTCTCCACTGTGAATCCTTTTATGTTGTTCTAACTCACCTTTATGATTAGTTTTGTAGCTACAACTATCACAAGAAAATGGCTTCTCTCCAGTGTGAATAAATTTATGTTGTTTTAAATTAAATCTATAATTCGTTCTGTAGCTACAACTGTCACAGGAAAATTGATTTTCTCCTGTGTGATTCCTTTTATGTAGTTTTAATTGACCTTTTCGATTCGTTTTGTAGGTACAACAGTCACATGAAAATGGTTTCTCTCCACTGTGAATCCTTTTATGTTGTTCTAACTCACCTTTATGATTAGTTTTGTAGCTACAACTATCACAGGTAAATCGCTGTTCTCTACTATGAATCCTTTTATGTTGTTTCAATAGACTCATTGTATTGGCTTTGTAGCTACAACTGTCACAGGTAAATGGCTTCTCCTCAGTATGAATTTTTGTATATGTTGTCAAATGATGATTAGTTTTGTAGCTGCAACTATCAAATGCATATTTTCTCCCACTAGTGGATGTCTTGTGACGTTTTTTTGTAGATATGAAGTGATTGCTGCGCTGGGCAGGGATCCTAGACTTCTTTTTGAGTCTCACCAAGCTTACAGACGAAGACGTAACTCCTGAAATTATAAATGAAAAAACCTGATCACCTTTTCCTAATACAGACACCCTTGAGATGGTCCTGGACCATTAAATGGCACCATAGGAAACAAATCATCCATGATCAATCTATCAATAGAGAAAAATACACATTTTAAGACTTTTGGAATTACCTCAGGATACTTCGGAATATCCCCGATGCCACTTAGAAGACAGGACAGAGCGGCACAATTTCAATACAATATCATACTGAAGTTACAAACTCTCAGGACCGTATAAATCTTCAGACGGATTTGAATCACTTGTTGGAGTGGTCAAACAAGAATGGGCTTAGTTTCATCAACAACAAATGTTGTGTTATGTCGTTCACAAAATCCTCTTGTCCCTTAATCCACGAGTACAGAATGGGTGGGCTGATACTGACTCGTGTTTCCTCGTTTAGGGATCTGGGGGTGGTTTTTGACCACGGACTGAATTTCTCAGACCATGTGATGCGGTTGACGACCGAATGCTATCAGCTTCTGGGCTTTGTTATCAGATGATGCAAACAGTTTACGGAGCCTAGGGCGATGGTGGATGTTTTCGGCTGCGTCATACGGTCTTAATTAGAGTTACATACATATAGGTAATACTTTATGGTACCATTGACTTTTATTTTAAAAAACGTTAGTAAAATTTAAAAATAAAAATTATAAAAGTGAAAATATAGAACAGTGTTTGATTTAAATCCTTAAGCTAAATAAATTATAACATACATACGGTCATAATTAGAGTTAGAATTGAGGTGTTCACACCTCGCACGTTTAATAATAAAGAGCAATAACTCAAAAAACAAGAATGTTGGGAAATCACGTTTGAAGTTCAGACACCCAGTACAACTTGTATGGGATGAAAAAGGCGGCCGATGTTTTATCTCGGTCATATTCGTCCAAATTGAACGGCTGTCGCATTCTACCTATTCTTCTCACATTGTTTTTGCGTTTTATTACAAAATCTCGATTTTCCCAATTTTCGAGATATTTCTCTTTATTATTAAGCGTGCGACCTGTTGAGGTGTGGACACCTTACCAGCGGAAGTACATTAATATGTTAGAGCAGCTCCAGAAGAAGTTCCTGAGGTACCTCCTCATGAGGACGCAGGGAAACTATCCTCAGTTCATGCACCATGAGGAGCTGCTTCGGGAAACTGGCTTCAGGAGTTTAGAAACTAGGCGCAACGGGACCCTTATGGTGCTCTCTCGCTCTCTCATAAGGTCATCAAAGGGTTTATAGACAGTCCCACCCTGTTGGAGGGTTTCAGGTTGTACGTGCCAAATGACTATAATCGGGGGCGAGGTCATGATTTATTTTATGTACCGATGAGTCGCACTGACGTCTTGGCGCAACATCCTTTAACTCGGAGTGTTAAACTCATTAACAAATCAAACATGATATAGGTATTTCAATACAATAGGGTATTTGCAATAGTGAGGAATATGATAAAAAGTATATTATTTTGATAGATTTCGAAAAATCAAATAATAATGTGTTGATTTGAAGCCGAAAATATTTTTTTTCGATTTTATATTTAAAAAAGAAAATATAGAAATTTGGACAAGTTTTTTTAACGGATATGAGATCTGCTTCTTCTTTTTCCGGTGCTGTGACGTCATATGTTGACGTCACTTTCTTTTATTGACATTCCATACTCTGTTGACATGTGATGTTGACAACAGAAACAAATGAAATGTTTTTAAAGAAACACACAAACTTCTTGAAAAAATAACAGCCTTAACGGTGTAACATGAAAAAGCGATATTTGAATGACATGAATGTGAGGGCTGTCAGTTGATACTGCGATGTTTACAAGACCGTGATGTCACGCGAGAAAATTTCATCTAGTAGCGTTTTGGCGCGAAAATTCAAAAATCGATTTTAAAATGCTTATAACTTTGCTAAAAATACAACTAAAATTAAAATTCAACAAATTTTGGGCTAATAATGCATAAACGAATGTTAATCACGAAAACAAGAAAAATGTGAAAATACCCTATTTAGACACCTTTAAATCCATGGAAAAAGAGTTCCTCCCAGCTTGTTGATGGCTGAGAGGGTGCACTGTAATTAGGGTAACCTGTTGTGCACCATAAATTAAAAAAAAAAAATGTAATCTAATAAAATAAAATAAAAAAATTGTAGGTAGTCTGAAAAGTCAGTAAAGTGCGCTGTTCTGCATTAAGCATTACCGCCAACTGTATGTGTTTGATAATGCTGTAAACAAGATAAAACCCGTGATTTTGGGTTGGTAGCTCAGTTGGTAGAGTGCTTGCATTCCATGCCGAGAGCTCAGGTTTGAATCCCAACAAGGGTGTCTTATCTAATCTAATCTAAGCTGCAAAGATATATATCATTTAAGATTTATATTAAATACATTCCCACAAGCAGACATGTATAATAAGTGTCAGAAATAATTTCCCGTTTTGGTGTTTATTTAAAACCTAAAATAAGATACTGGCAAGGTTTACTCAACTTTCACAAGAAATGAGTACAGCCCCCTTGGAAGCCAAGAAATCCCCCACTTCAACTGAAGTGGTAGGCGTCAGGCTGACACCCTTACCTGTAAAAGTAAATATGTTCCACTTTTGTGTTGTATTTTTTTAAGAGGCTCTGGCCACCCCTAGCAATGAGTTACAGTTACATGGCGACAAACTAACAGTTACAATATCCATCCCCTTTCCTTTCAGTGTCTTGAAACAAAGGCAACGCATCACACAACCCTACGCCTTTTATGAGCAAGCGCCTTTGGGATGACCAAGAGTCATGAAAAGGCGCTAAACAAATATTGTATTATTATTATTATTATTACGCAGCTAGCACCCTTGCTATAAAGGTTCAGGACATCAACCGTCGCTCACCAATGCCCACACCTCTGTGGCACTCTGACAACAAGTGTCATAGGCCTCTAGATTTCCTGGAATCTGGGGAGTTTCCCGAATGGGAGTAAGTAAGTTACAAATATAAGATGGAATAAGGGCCGATCTTATAAACATCCCTTTGTTAAATGTCAAATCTAATAAACCGAAGTTTGGTACAGATTTCGTTTTTCTGTATTATAACAATTCCTCGGTAAATTTTCAGTTTAATTTTACCGGCAAATCTAACCGACAGCCGACCCCCGGTTTTCAGGTAGATACCGGTCGGTTTGTTAAGGTTTGAGGTTAGTTCAGCTGTTAAAGCATTCTTTTTTGGGGTGAGTTTTGCGTGTCATTGGACTTCTACGCTCTACCCTGTTGAAGAGTATTTCATCCGATAGTGAAAGAGAATTCATTAAAATAGGGCTGTATTGGTCGTTTTCGTAGTTGACATAAGCATCTTTACGTTATGTTTCGTCTCTGACAGCAAACGGATGACATATGTTCATGAATGCACTTAAAAAATCATCAAAAATACGAGTTCATTATTGAAAACCAACGGACGGTTAAAAAAGCTTTATAGGACGACCATCGGTAAGATCAATCCGTAAACGTCCATCTGTTAGTAAAATGAGGATTTACTTACGGATATTTAACCCAACGTTTATAAGATCGGCCCAACGTTAAATAATAATAAAAAGCGATTCGTTTTTTTTCCCCCAAGTAAAATTGCACTCTCTGAATTGTTTCGCCCATTTAACCAATGTAGGTGTATGTTCATATCGACGGATAAAAGGATGTAGGGCATAAGCGACGGTTTGGTCAACAATGAGTTAGGAATGTGCTAACTCCCATAGCTCTACAATGATTTTTTTGTTGTTTATGCCCAAGCAACCAACTGCGTTTTCGAAGTATGTAAGTATCAGTCTATAGTAACTGTAAGTAAGTAGGTATCAGTCTTTCATCATTCATTCTCTCCATATGTCCAAATCATCTTAGCAAACTTCTTTTAATCTTCACTTTCACACTTTCTCTTGCACCACATTCTTCTCTTACAAGATCATTCCCTATCACATCTAGGAGGGTATAAGTATGCCACCGCGTACCGCCAATCGAGCATTTTTAGATATGTTTTGAATTTTGATCATACAAGCTGTGGCACCCAGTACACACCTGCCTTTCATTATTCTTCTTTCAAGTTCACCTGTCATTCTTCCATCTTTTTCAAACTTACTTCCCTATACAAACTCATTTACCACATCAAGGTTCATTCCATTTATTTTTAATTCATATTTTCATCAGCTCTTTAAAAAATCAAATTTTTCATCAATTTTCAGTATTGTTTGCAATTCTACTGCTGAATCAGATACAAGGACTGCATCATCCGCATACAGTAGAACACTCACTTTTGCATATGATAAAAAATAAAAAAAGTTATGCACTTTTTTCTGCAATCTCAATCTTTAAACTGCTCTACTGAACAATTTAGTTTTTGTCGCTTATGCCCTATTACCTTTACACCGTCGATATGTTTCATTCAAAGGACATACAACAACAAAATAAAATTCTAGCCTGCATAACATCTGACTGATTCAAAAACTTTGCATGGATGAGATTCCAGCCTCATTTTTTTCCAGTCTCGTTCCATTATGGCGCGAATTTAATAATAAACCCACCCTAGAAATACGTAAATACCTACCTCCAACATCCCATCAAAATTTACACCAGAATTACAGCAATGCACGCTAATATAATAAAAAACTGAGTTACGTGAATAATCCGCTGCATTGATTCTCTCCACAAGTACGCGGCATTCCTTCAACAAGCCATAAGGTGGAGGGGCAGACTCCTCATCCTTCACATTATCCACTGCAGAGTCCTCGGCTTCCCAGTCCCTCTCTCGAGCCAGTCTCTCTTGCTTCACATCGCTCTCTTCAATGTCTATTTGTTCACATAGGTGTAGAAGTTGTGGATCCACTGACTCCGCGTCAGAATCCTGTTCTAGCTTTACCACGATATCCATCGTAATCAATTCAATTAACTCGCAATTAATAACCCAATAGTTTATGTGCACATGGAAATATAACTGTAAATTCTATCACACCCGCACAATGCACTCGCATTTGCCGGGCTGAGTCATTTTGAACAGCCGGTTCCCAGTGTTCCCACTCTTGTGAAAACAGCCTCCAAAGATAGCCCCCTATGCTGTAAACAAAAACGATTCCCCAAATGTAGGGAAAATAAAACGTTCATTTTCAGAGACTTTGTCTATGGTTAGGGGGCTAAAAAAAAAGCGCGAAATCCACAAATTCAAAAACCACGATTGAAAAAAATGATTTGTGTACAGAAAAACAATAAAATGTAAATATTTATGTGAAGGAACAATGAAAAGATGAAAAAATAAATTATTGACTTATCAAAACTAATTAAGTCTGAAATTTAATGTTAAGATTATACTTACCGCAATACAGAATAATAAAATGGTTTGTTAAAAAATACAAATCATTTGTAGCTATTTTTGTAAATTTAAAAAGTTGACTTAGTCCCAAATGTTAGTTTTTTAATGTCGTACTTATAATAAAATCTTTTAATATAAATCCAAATACTCATATTTTATCAGTTTTTTTAAAAACTTCCTTGCGATACAAAATTTGGCATTTATTTTTATAAAAAAGTGAAAATGGTCACAACTTTTAACTATGTTAAAAGCTTAGTAAATATATTAGGCTAGAAAAAATATTTTTTTTAACAAAATTTAACGAGTCCCTAGGACCCAAATCAGCTGCCTCCTCTTTTGACACTAGTGATTTGTATGCGTTTTCATACAAACCGAAATTTTGTTATTTTTTTTCTCAAAAAGTAAAAATGGTCACAACTTTTAACTATGTTTAAAGGTTAGTTTATATGAAAGGCTAGAAAAAATAAAATTTTGAATAAAATTTAACGAGTCCCTAGGACCCAAATCAGCTGCCCCCTCTTTTGACACTTGTGATTTGTATGAGTTTTCATACAAACCGAAATTTTGTTATTTTTTTTCTCAAAAAGCAAAAAAGGTCACAACTTTTAACTATGTTTAAAAGTTAGTTGATATAATAGGCTAGAAAAACTAAAATTTTGAATAAAATTGTACGAGTCCCTAGGACCCAAATCAGCTGCCCCCTCTTTTGACACTAGTGATTTGTGTGAGTTTTCATACAAACCGAAATTTTGTTATTTTTTTTCTCAAAAAGTAAAAATGGTCACAACTTTTAACTATGTTTAAAGGTTAGTTAATATAAAAGGCTAGAAAAAATAAAATTTGAATAAAATTTGACGAGTCCCTCGGACCCAAATCAGCTGCCTCCTCTTTTGACACTTGTGATTTGTATGAGTTTTCATACAAACCGAAATTTTGCTATTTTTTTTCTCAAAAAGTAAAAATGGTCACAACTTTTAACTATGTTTAAAGGTTAGTTGATATAATAGGCTAGAAAAACTAAAATTTTGAATAAAATTGTACGAGTCCCTAGGACCCAAATCAGCTGCCCCCTCTTTTGACACTAGTGATTTGGATGAGTTTTCATACAAACCGAAATTTTGTTATTTTTTTTCTCAAAAAGTAAAAATGGTCACAACTTTTAACTATGTTGAATTAGTTGTGTGTCTCATTAGCTAGAAAATATAAAAATTTTAACAAATTTTAACGAGTCCCTAGGATCCAAATCAGCTGCCTCCTCTTTTGACACTTGTAATATTTTTCAGTTTTCATGCAAATTAAGACTTTTTTTATATTTTTTCTCAAAAAGTATATGTTTTCACATATTATAACTATGTTCAAATAAAAGTTACACTTATAAGCTAGAAAATATGAAATTGTGATAAGATTTATCGAAACTAAAGCCACTAAATTGTTTATGTTGCTTTTACAGTTTTATGTTTAATGTGTGGTGGACTTTTTTTTTTTAATAATTAATTCTTGATTATAACTACTCCACGACATGAATGAATGCTAATGATGATTTTATATAGTATTTTCGTTTCACAAAAATGACTAGATGTTAAATTATTCCATTTTTTTTATTAATGTAGGGTTATTTTAAATTTCCCGCTTATTTTTTTAACTGTTTCCGGGGGCTATTTCATATCCGGAGGCGGTTTTCACAGGTCCCCGGTTCCCGATGAAACATAAGTTACCATAGAGTATGATTATTTTCGGGCACGAGCTTGTTAAAAACAGAATGAGTGATTGCCTATGTAAAACGCATTATACATTATTTTTACAAATCTGACAATATAGAAATGTTCGTTTTATTTCAAACATCTACTTTGTATATATTTAAGAAAAATAATACATTACTTTTTATTTTTCGCGACATAAAAAAAGACTTTTTTGGAAATAATTAAAACACTTGATCTCGGCGTAGGGCCACCCATTCTTCATGGGGCGTCCACACGCTTGCCAACCATTCACAAGTCAAGCGCACAGTGTGTCGTCTAGAACATGCTAGCTGGACAAAAAATTGTCTAATGGACTCATTTTGTCCAGCTAGCATGTTCTAGACGACACACTGTGCGCTTGACTTGTGAATGGTTGGCAAGCGTGTGGACGCCCCATCTTGAATTTTTTAGTGACGCCCACAGAGTATGTAGGTTTATAGAGAGCGGTCTTAGAACAAAAAAAATGTAACCAAGTAGTATTATTTTTATATGAAACGATGGATAGCGCCAGTAACTACCCTACGTGTCTAGACAATACTAAACTATCATAATAATATCATTCTATATTATTACTTTTCTACTCAGTTGGGGAAGTAAATAAAAACAATTGAAGATGGTTAAACATGAATTCATCATATCAGACAAGTGTAAAACACCAAGTACCAAGGAAAAATCAGGGATTACCTCAACAATAGCAACTTCTCTGAATCTACAAAAAAAGGACTACTTATGAAGAATCCAGCATCACCATTACTATATGGTTTAATCAGGGGCATTTTAAGCTATTTTGGATAGGGTCCAACGCTGCTCATGGCGGCCTCCCCCCCCTAACTACGCAAAAATGCTAGGCTGGTTTGTTATTGTTTTAGACTAAGAGCCGGACGTACGAAACCTTACCTCATCGACTACCAGGCAGAGACATGGTCAGGCTGGTAGTTTGCATCGAGTACATCATTTTTTCACTGGTCTGCCTTTTCCTATCCTGGAGCGTTTTGGATGCGGCCTCTTCAAAGAGGCCCAAAAAATGGTGCAAACTACCTCATCGACTACCAGGCAGAAACATGTTTGGGGAGGTGTCCGGCATCGAGTACATGCCTTTTCTGCAGATTTTGGTGTTCCTACCCTGGAGCGTTCTGGATGCGGCCTCTTCAAAGAGGCCCAAAAAATGGTGCAAACTACCTCATCGACTACCAGGCAGAGACTAATAAGAGATGATGACTGACATTATTAACCTGTTTTTTGCATTAAAAGAAATACCCCAAACCTGGAGCATTTTGAATGCGGTCATTTTTTTAACAAATATATAAATCGATCTTTTGATATAAGTTGTATGAGTCGTGAGAATAAACAAAAAAATAATTATGTTATTTTCGTTATTCATAACAAGATAATTTAGATGCCAAAAATTTGTATTTCCAACCCTTCTAGTTCAGGAGAAAGAAGGGTAAAACGGTATTTTGTACATTCTATTTTATAACTCAAAAACAAAGTACAATAATTGAAATTTTTGTACGTCAAAAATAAGAACACTAATTTTAAAACAATAATAATCTCTTACATATTCTTTCTATCTGCTATAGTTTCACGGGAAATAAATTTTAAAGTTAAATATTTTCCAAAAAACTTTACGTCGTTTCCCGTTTTTGGTCAAAATCTGGCTTAAACGCCTCGGTACTTTATTTTAACGGAATATAAAAAATGGTATCGTACAGAAGATTAAATTAACTTTAAGACTGTATAAATATTTACTGTTTTATCATGAAAGGGTTCTCGTAGTGGCAGTTAATCTTTCGTACCATGCTAAGATTATTGGAAATATGTGAGTACGAGTATGTAGGTACCTACTGATCTATCACGCTCACGATGCGTGGCGATGTGAACGCGCACACCTGCAGGCAGAGCTTCGTCTACTAGACACTCTTGATTCTACGTTGGCCTAGCAGGTTCACTGTTTTTAAGGCGAAAAAATGAAATGCTTTTTATATGAAGATATTACCGGAACTATAAATATTATTAGCGATGGGGCATTTATTAAGATAATTGTGATGCAATTCAGTACCAAAAACTGAATAGGTGGAAATACAGCGATTCTCAAAATAGAGGAAATTACGGTTTTCATTCGATCTGTTTTAAAAAACTTACGTGTTTCAAAATTCAAAATAGTCTATTTATTGACAAATCAGGTCGAAAGTGTAAACAACTATTTGGCGGAAGGTCAAAGGTAATTGATAAACCATATTTTACAGAAGCATGTTCCCATGCATATGTTCATAATATTAAATGCATAATAAAAAAAAATTGCGATCAAAAATGTACATTTGCTTCCTTTTGTAGTGCCGACAAATATGCAATAGATCCACTACAAGCAGAAGTTGCACCCATTTCATCAAAAATGCTGCAGATTGATGACAGTCTAGTATGTGGGTAACGCCGTTTAAATTTGTACCATAACTGTCGACCGGCAAGATTCAAGAAAACGAAAACATCGTGAGTTAAATTAAGGTCTATTCAAAATGACGGACAGGTTCGAAAAATTAGGTTTTTTTACATTTCGATATCTCATTTCTTTTTTCAACGACGAATACAAGATTTTATAGCAATTCGTAAACACTGTTCAGTAAAAAATATAAGAGCACCATTTTGAATGTCTATAAATATGAATGTTGTTTGTCTATGAATGTTTAATAAAAATATGAATACGCACATTTAATAACTACCTAAAATCGTTCGTTTATTGTATTTCAATAAGTTTCCTTGACTTATAGGTTAGTATGAAGCTGACCACTCATACTGTAAAAAATGGTTCACTTTACCAATGTTACCATTGTGTCAGGTAAGGTCGGCAAGAGTTGCAGGGTTTATGTTCATTTGAGATTGGGTTTTATATTGTAGGTTCACATGCAGCATGTTTAAGTACGAACTTAAAGTCTTAAATGCAATATATTTTTGTAACTTAGATTATAGATTATCATAGATTTAGATAGATAGGCAATGTTTTTTTTTGCGTACATTTTTCACAGTATCCAGCACCGATATAAAAATTAGGTACCTCTGTGGTCCAAATTTCATTTAATCGTTTAGCCCACAGATCACGGAATAAACCTTTTTGCTATTTTGAATAACAAACATCAAACGGTGCATTTAAAATATTAATAGCATGTAGTAAGGTTGATTAGATAGTTTTATGTCTCAATTAGGTACGTAAATGTTATTTGTTAGTCAACCATAAATTAACGGTAAGTAGGTGTATTTTTTTAAACCTACGTGAATACACCTTAATACTGGTAACATACGGTAAAGATTGTAAATAAAAAACCGCCCGACATTACCTTAAACTTGTGCCATTTGAAAAATAATACTGTCAGCAATGATAAAAACATACAATCATTAGAAGAATTAATGGATCTAAGTAAAAAATATACAACTGACAACATATTCGAATACATACCTTAATAATGCCAAGTTAACTTCCACTCAAAACACACACGACAAATTCCCGAGTCTGATGTAAACGTTCTCAAAAGAAAATGAAGGTATCGAATGAGTTTTTTTGTGTTGTCCACACTACATCAAAGAGTTACCATACGTGAATAAATACTTAAAATTGCAAGATTTTTGTCAGTTCCAATGGAATTGGTAACATACTAAAAGAAAAATTTCGGAGCCAAAAATGGAGACAACCCTTAGCAATCAATATTTCGTGTTTAAATAAGTAAATATTATTGTGGCTAGTACAGAAAATGAAAGATACGTTACTAAGGTATATGCAAAAATACTCAACTTTAAAAACGTTTGACTATTTTGATCGTATCATGCCATCAAAGGGTCAAAAACGGGTTGCGGACATGTAAAATTTGTATGGGAATGGAAAAAAGGCGTTTTTGTTTTATTTTTTAATTACATCGCCACTTAATGCTTTTTGCAGTTTTTTTTTGTATTTCGATACGCTTTTTATTTACTTTACTCTGATAATTTTAGAATTCAGTAGAGATTACCAGTTTTTATGAAAAACCTGAAAACCATTAGGGGACACACGCACAAGACAAAAGGTACAAATTTCGACGGCGATACCCATGTACAGTATTATATCATTCATTTTTCCATTTGTTTCATCCATTCCACGCAAAGTAGCTCCTAAATCTGCCGTTTGTGATTCTTACGCTTTATGGTCTTAGCAAAATAGTTACAGTAATGAAAAAAATAAAGCATATTTATTTCATTTTTTATCTTAATTTTAAAGTTTAAACAAAATATATAACTTGAGAATTGCCACCATAAAAAACTGTTTGAAAAAACAGGTTTTTTTTCACATTTTTAGCGTTTTTTTCGTGTGTGCTGTATTTTGGATGTTTTTTTTTCATTTTATTTACAGAACTATACATTAAATAAAGTTTTAAACTTTCACTTTCACTTTCATGGTCGGTGTCCAATGGTATAGTTTTTTTCGGGTTAGACCATTTCTACTTGCAGTTATTATATCTGCCGACGTTTCATTCCCTCGAGCTGGGAACATTATCAAGGCTCGTAGCGACGGGGGACCTTTATCCTCCGTTTACTTTTGGCAACTGGCTGGCTGCTGATGCTCTTCTCATCTCTGTCATCATGTATCTTCATTGTGATTGGCGTGATGGGCGATGGGGGGTGGCTGCGCATGCGCAGGGGTACACACAGGCGTGCGTACAGGCGTGTGCGCAGGGGGTTGCGCAGGCTCCGGCGTGGGTGTAGAACATGGTCTAACCCGAAAACAACTATACCACAGAACTATACATTGTTTAGTGAAATATCGGAACATTTTTTTATAATGTCAAAAGTTTTTGAGTAAATATGGAAAAACTTAAACTTATTAATTAATTAAATTTTAATTAAATCAAGGAACACAGCTTTTCCAAGTCATATTTTGGGATTTTTTTTTCTTCCTAATGACAAAATTATACATTATTTAATCTCGCAAGAAGCTGATTTTTATAAATGTGAATTATTGACCACTCCATGATATGGTATATTGTGAATTATTGACCACTAGATGATATGGTATTTTGTGACTATAAGTCAGGATATCAAGATTTTATAAAACAAATTGAAAAGATAACCGATATTTCCAAGTCATTATCCATTTTGGATGTATATTGTCACACAGGTTGATCACGACGTCGTCTTGCATCTGTATGAAAGTGGTGACGATACTCGAGATGAAGAACATTCCCTCGAGGATTTTGAAACTGGTCCGCAATCCTCGCAGCAATTCAAGACCATTAGTAACACAAACCATGTATGTATTTTAAGCCTAAAAAGCACTCATATTTTGAGGTCTCTCATTACAGTATGTCAGTATGTAAAGACTTTATGTAATAAATTGCACAGTTTGTCAATCTATATATATTATTTTTTTTTATTTAAAAATAGATTACATTATTTTTTTTTTTTTTTTACACATTGTTATTAGAATCTAACCCTCAGGCGAAAGCGAATGCTTGTGTGCCTTGATATACAAGCCATTGTACATTTTTTGTGTATATTGTCACACAGGTTGATCACGACATCATCTTGCATCTGGATGAAAGTGATGAAGACGATAACCGAGATGAATAAAATTACCCCGATGATGAGTCCATGGCTATTTAACATGGTCATGGACAAGTGTGTCAGAGATGCTCGACTTAATGATTGTGGATTGATGATAGGAGAGAGCAAAGTGAGTGTTCTACTGTATGCAGATGATGCAGTTCTTGTATCTGATTCAGCAGTAGAATTGCAAACAATGCTCTCTAGATTGAATGAATCTTGAAAGGTAACCATTTGAAGTTGAATGCAAGTAAGACGAAAGTATTGATTTTTGAAAGAGATGATGAAAGTATGAATTATGAATTTAAAATTAATGGAATGAATGTTGATGTCGTAAATGAGTTTGTATACCTGGGAAGTAAGTTTGAAAAAGATGGAAGAATGACCGGTGAAGAATAATGAAAGGCAGGTGCGTACTGGGTGCTACCGCTAGCATCGCCAGGAACCAGAATCTCTCAAAAAATGTTAGATTGGCGGTGCACGGTGGTATACTAGTGCCAACCTTGATGTATGGAAGTGAAGCCTGGACGGTGAGTGAAAGGGAAATTAGTAAAGTCCATACAGTAGAAATGGACTATCTAAGAAGTATGATTGGGAAAAAACGAAGTGACAGAGTGAGGAATAATTTTGTAAGAGAAGAATGTGGTGTAAGGGAAAGTGTGAAAGTGAAGATTAAAAGAAGTATGTTAAGATGGTTCGGGCATATGGAGAGAATGAGTGATGAAAGATTGACGAAGAAAGTATATGTTGCTAAAATAGATGGATGTCGTGGTAGAGGAAGACCGAGAAAAGTATGGATGGATCAAATTTCTGAAATAGCGAATGAATGGGATATCCAGAGTCATAATAAAAGGAGGACTTGCATGAAAAAGGTTATGACTCTGGATGAAATGAAAGAAGTGTGCAAGGACAGGAAGAAGTGTCGGCTAATCTGCAATGGTGATTTCTAATGTTGGTGTATTAATTTGCTACATTTTTTGCATAGGAAATTTCTGACTTTTTTTGTATAGATTTCTTTGTAAGGTTTTGTTCTTTTATATATTTAAATGTAATTTTTTATTCATATTCCTTGACTTATAGGTTGGTATGAGGCTGACCACCCATACTGTAAAAAATGGTTCACTTTGCCAATGTTACCCCTGTTTCAGGGAAGGTCGGCAAAAGTTGTGGGGCTTATGTTCATTTGAGGTTTGGATTTTATTTGTAAGTACACATTCAGCATTTGTAAGCGCGAACTACACTTGTTGGTTTGTGGGCTTACATCTGAGAGCTTTAAATGAATATATCCTTGCAACTTAGATTATTATTATTATTATTATGATGAATATGATATAAACAGTATCCGAAATGAAAAAAAATTACACCAGGGTAATGACATTGATAAAAGCAATACTAGAGAGGAAATCAATTCAGGTACTTCTTCATCTTCACAAAAACAAAACACGAACCGTGTATGTATTTTTTGCTTAAAATCCACAAAAAGAGTAGGTTCCTCAAGGCAATACCTTAGTTTACTTACAAGTACAGTTATTGGGTCGGTGATGGATGAAATCAGTACTCTAGGAGATGTTGATTTATATAATAGATTCATCGAGAAGAAAATACAACATTATCATCGACATTGTCCATCTTTACTTCAACATCGATAAAAAAAGTTCAAGCGTTATCAATAACGAAGGTAAATGGCATTTTCAACGATAAATCCACAAAAAAGCTTTTCACGGTTTGATCTTCTTCTTCGTGTCAGCTTCACACCTAACTTGGCCCAGTAACGAGCAATGTCTACAGCTCTTTGGTTTCCTGCAAAGAGATCATCCATGGAGCAGCTCGCCGGACAGGAGGGACAACACCGCAGGTGCTCCATAGTTTGCTGAGCTCCACACTCACATAGTGTAGAGTCATCCCGTCCCAGAAATCCCCAGGTCAGCATGTTGGCCCGGGCTCTTTCAACATTGGTCCTCAATCTGTTCATGGATTTCCACACGGGCCACTCGAGGTTCTTTTCTGGAGTTAGGCTTTCTGCAGGCTGCACAAAGCTCTCCGGGCATTCCTCTTTCCACATTTGCAATTTCTCCGCCACTGGATCCGAAGACAAGGGCTACACGGAACTAAGGAAGCTGTGTCTCGACTTCAGGCGCTGCTGTGATGAAAAGCCACTTCCGTAAATGCAGTGCTGTGTGCACGTTAGAGCCTTCTGCCTCTCGACTCTCGAAGCCACCTTGCCTCTGATGTGGGGTGGGGCTATGCCTGCAAGAGGATACAACTTCCCCATGGGCGTTGGCTTGAGGCATCCTGATACAATACCAATACGGCAGGTATCATTCAGCGCGACATCAACTTGCTTCGCATGTGCGGAGCGTTCCCATACCGGGGCTGCGTACTCTCCGGCTGAGAAACACAAAGCCATTGCAGTTACACGTATTACTTGTGGCTGCGCACCCCAGTTGGTGCCCACGAGCTTCCGGAGTAGATTATTACGGGTAGCCACTTTCAGTTTTGTGTTGTTGCAGTGGGCTCTATATGTGAGCGACCGGTCAAGGGTAACTCCCAGGTATTTGGGGTTATCGCTGGGAGGCAGCACTTGGTCTTCCCATCTGATTACTGGTTTCCTTGATGCAAACTTATTCTTTAGATGGAAGTAGGAGACCTGGGTTTTTGATGGGTTAGGTTTAAGGTAGTTTTCTTTGTAGTATTTGGACAACAGGTTCAATCCTTTTTCTAAAGTATGGTCAGCTTCATCAAACGATGGGGTTAAGGTTTGATAAACTTTATTGATGAAAAAATCCTAGTTAATGAAGATGTTATGTGTTTGCGAGATGTATTACATTATTACAATACAATTGTCTGTGAATTAGGGTAAACTAGTTATCAAGAACACAAATTGTCAGGTTTTACCACACAAAATTTGCAGAAAAAACTTCAAAATCACTTTGGAGACTTACTCATAATTGAAAAGTCTAAAAGCACTATAAGGAAAAAAAATATTTATAAAAATGGAATGGATGCCTGTAAAATGGTAAATGAAGTGTTATCGCACAAAAAAAATCTGGTCTCTAAACTACGTGATGTGGTTTTTGATGTTCGAGCATCAGTCAAAAATCAGGAAATTAAAAGACTGCCGAAAAAACTTACTCCAGAAAATATCAATGAGGGTGAATGCAAAATCCCAGAAGAGCTGTATGAACTTATATGTGCTTTAGTTAAGGGATCAGACAACATAAGACCCTCAATATCAGATACGGACAATGTTAGAATTGATTTAGTTTGCCAATGGTCGATGGACAATATCGGACAGTGGTAAGGAAAACGGTTGAAGATAATATGGTTCTGTAGAGTACATTTCAAGGATTACAACCATAAATTTTTTGTGTAGTAACAATAAAAATACCATTGATAATTTTCTAAAATAAAATGCGGAGAATTTGAGTCGCGCCAAAACGCAGCGCGTTCGACTTAGCGAACTTTGACGTCAAAATGACGTCAAGGTTCACCATTAGGCCCGTCGATACTTACGCTCCGAAGATGCATCGCGTCATATCTGCCTAAATAAACAAAATGACCTTTTTTCCGAAAATCAAAACTACGCTAATTTTAAACTACCCTTAAATCGTGGACAAATAGTAGAAAAACCATGGAAATCTTAAATCGGCTAGGGCATTGCATTAGTTATTCCGTAGCTGAAGGTCTAGAAACAGAACTGACACACACTGCGAAAGTTATCAAATTGTTTCGAGCGGTATAAAGGTTCAGAAGGGCCTAAACACACACGTGGCATTTGATAACTATTGTTACGCTTTTTGGGTTCGGATACTTCTCAAATAAAACACTACTCTTCTTTTTACTTATTTATTTTACACTTTTATATTTCTTTTTACAAAGACACTCTCGACTATTCCATTACACAGGCTTTAGTTCACTGGTCAAATTTGTTCGATGTATTGGTGAAGCTCACAGATGACTGACTGACTAGTGCAAGCAACTTACATCCTTTTTATACTAAGAAGATGGAACTATCGAGAGCACATTGTTGCGAGACTGTTATCGAAGCACATACATAATTAAAGTAATCTAGTGACTTCTCTATTTACACACAATTATTAATCCTATCCGCCAATACAATAAAGAGTTCCTATAACTAATACTCATACATATTTTAATATTTACATACCACTATGATCGATTTATGGGCACTGCAACTAGAAAAGATACGCTGCACGATACAGTAAGGATAATTTATCAGAATAAATCAAACACAGAATTACCCCCTCAATTTCATAATGTCGACACAACACCACGGCAGGACAGGCGAAGGCCTTTTACTGCGATGTCTCGTGAAATAGTGCCTTATTTTAAGAAACCAAAAGTGTCGACATCATCGACTCTTTTGGAAATGTCTTTCGATTTCTGTCTCTGATTTGTGTTTTGTTGTATTTTTTTTTAAATGCGTTTTGAAGATTTGTGTTTTGTCGTTTTATTGTATTGTATTGTGTTAAAGTGTGTTAAAATCTAAAAAAAAATAAAGATGTAAACATGGTACACCAGAGGCTTTTATTACATGCAAGAAAACCAATTTACCTCAAATACAAGGAAAAACAAAAATGGTCATATAGTGGTAAATCTAAGAAACAAAGTTTTTCTACCACTGCAAATTTCAAAGTAAGACATTAATCCCCATACATAAACGACAGGTTTAGGGTATATATAGCGGGACAGACCACGAAGCTCTGCCTGCAGGTGTGCGCGTTCGCATCGCCACGCATCGTGAGCGTGATAGATCAGTAGGTACCTACATACTCGTACTCACATATTTCCAATAATCTTAGCATGGTACGAAAGATTAACTGCCACTATATACAACCCTTTCATGATAAAACAGTAAATATTTATACAGTCTTAAAGTTAATTTAATCTTCTGTACGATACCATTTTTTATATTCCGTTAAAATAAAGTACCGAGGCGTTTAAGCCAGATTTTGACCAAAAACGGGAAACGACGTAAAGTTTTTTGGAAAATATTTAACTTTAAAATTCATTTCCCGTGAAACTATAGCAGATAGAAAGAATATGTAAGAGATTATTATTGTTTTAAAATTAGTGTTCTTATTTTTGACGTACAAAAATTTCAATTATTGTACTTTGTTTTTGAGTTATAAAATATAATGTACAAAATACCGTTTTACCCTTCTTTCTCCTGAACTAGAAGGGTTGGAAATACAAATTTTTGGTATCTAAATTATCTTGTTATGAATAACGAAAATAACATAATTATTTTTTTGTTTATTCTCACGACTCATACAACTTATATCAAAAGATCGATTTATATATTTGTTAAAAAAATGACCGCATTCAAAATGCTCCAGGTTTGGGGTATTTCTTTTACTGCAAAAAACAGGTTAATAATGTCAGTCATCATCTCTTATTAGTCTCTGCCTGGTAGTCGATGAGGTAGTTTGCACCATTTTTTGGGCCTCTTTGAAGAGGCCGCATCCAGAACGCTCCAGGGTAGGAACACCAAAATCTGCAGAAAAGGCATGTACTCGATGCCGGACACCTCCCCAAACATGTTTCTGCCTGGTAGTCGATGAGGTAGTTTGCACCATTTTTTGGGCCTCTTTGAAGAGGCCGCATCCAAAACGCTCCAGGATAGGAAAAGACAGACCAGTGAAAAAATGATGTACTCGATGCAAACTACCAGCCTGACCATGTCCCTGCCTGGTAGTCGATGAGGTAAGGTTTCGTACGTCCGGCTCTTAGTCTATTTTGGTTTGGCGTGCAGCGTGGTACGGGTAGGTAATACCTACCTACTAGTGGCAGCAGGGCTTGGCGCGTAAAAACATTGTTTTATTATTTACAACAATTTTTTGCAATAGGTATATATATCAAGTTTAGCAATATAATCCGGTTTGTTAATAGCAACTATGGAATTCCCTTTATCTGCACGAGTCAAGATTACGTTATTTTTTGTAGTTTTACATTTAATACTTTTTATGGTGTTAACTATTTGATGATTACTGTTAAAATTATTTTTTCTTTTTTGAATATCATTAGATATATAGTTTGCACATTTATGTTTGAGAAAATTATTATTGGTGAAGTTACTTGTAAGCTACTTCTAGGTCACTACGTAGAATATCGGAGCTTCGAGATTCATTGTTTTTAGTTATGTTAAATTTTGGGCCCATATTTAAAACTGACACTTCTTCTTTATCGAATGTGATGTTTATTAAATAATATGAAGATGAATTTTTAAATAATAATTACCCAATAACATCTGTTGAACCAGGGTCAAAGTTAAAGTCAAGTGACCCAAGCGGGGATCGAACCAACGTTGTTCCATTCGAAACACGCTAGAAAGATCAGCCCTCTTGGCCCCCGCGGCTATAGCCCCGACAAAATTTATTATATATATATATTTATAAAATATAAGTCTTAGTATGAAAATAATTATGTTATTAGATATTGTTGCAAAAATGTCTTTCAAAAATAAATTAAATTGAATTTTTTTTAATTTTGTGGCTATTAAATATATCATATTCTTCTTCTTCTTCTTGTGCCACTTCTAACGAAGATCGGCGATCATCATAGCTATTTTTATTTTTGATGCTGCGGCTCGAAATAGGGACTTGGTGCTTCTGCCGAACCACTGTCGCAGGTTCTTCAGCCACGATGTCCTTCGGCGTCCCTGAGATCTTCTCCCCTCAATCTTACCCTGAATGATAAGATGAAGGAGAGGAAGGTACTTCTCATTTCTCATAATGTGACCGAAGTACATTAGCTTTCTCTGCTTTTAAATATATATGTGTGTGTGTGAGTTTCTGCAGTCTATTTATTGTAAAGGTAAATGTGCACAACTATTTTTATCTTACTTCTTACTTTACGTATTTATATGAGTGTAACTAATTTTATTATTTTTGAATTTTGGTATCTTTTAATGTCAAAATGTAATTGGAGCAATACGTTATTTCGTTAATTTTTATCTTTTTTTACTTTCTTGCTATAAGTATTGATTTGGTGTGAAAATTTGTTTTCGAGGTTTTCATGGAAATGAGTTGTCCTGGTGCAGGACATGCCAAAAAACACTATCTTTCAAAAACGTCCGTCTATATGTGTGTGTGTATGTGTGTCACTTTCCAAAGTATAAGTCCTAGAGATACCAAATTTTGGCTACATCAACTTTTTTGGACATTACACCAACTTGAAAATTCAAGATGGCTGCCATACAAAAAAAACATAAAATTGCCCTTTTCTCAAAAACGGCTCCAAGAATTTTTCTTAAATTTTCAGAGTTGGCAACACTCTTACTAATCTGTTTCTATGGGTTGCCATATGAAAAAAACAAACGATTGTGATTTTCTCAAAAGTTAAGGGGTCAACAAAAATATAATGTTCTACAATATTACAGACAACATAAATTTCTACAAAATTAAAATTTTTTTTTTTTGAAAAAATAAATATAAGGCACCGTTTACACGACCTGAAATTTTAAACCGAAAATATTACAAAAACCCATTAAAATGCAAGATATTTAAATTTGTTTAAGATTTGATAGAAATAATAAGTTTATTACTTTAATTCGTAATCCTTTTTTTTTTTTACTTTTTTGAAAATTCAAGATGGCTTTCAAAGAGCTGAAAATTTTAAATGCGATTTTCTCAAAAACGGCTCCCTCGATTTTTCTCAAATTTTCTGTGAATCCGTTTATAAAATAGTGCTATCTAACGATTATAATCATTGCTTCGTCATAATCTCGGTTTAGGGAGTTGCCATACAAAAGAAAACAAATATTGAATAATTCTCGGCAGTTAGAGGGTTAATAAAAAAATAATTTTCTACAAATGTAAGTAAATAATGATAACTTAAGTATGTATTGCCATCATTATTTTTTCCAAAAAGTGAATTAGAAGTATAGCCGCCATACAAAGTGAAAAATTTCCATACAAAATGTATTAGCAATTTTCTTGGTAGTCAAAGGGTTAAAATTAGATAAAAGGCTGTAATCTAATAATAATCTAATATTGTCTTGTCTTGTATCCTGCCGCCTTTCCTCTAGGGGTGGCCAGTACCTCCACACAAGTGCCTCCACTTGACTCTGTCCTTGCATACTTCTTTCATCTCATCTAATTTCATCACTCTTTTCATGCATGCTCTTCTTTTGTTTCCACTCTGTAAATTCCATTCATTCGCAATCTCATTTATCTGATCAATCCATTGTTTCCTAGGTCTTCCCCTTCCACGCTTACCTGTTACATTCCCCTTATACACTCTTTTTGTCAGTCGGTCTTCATTCATCCTTTCAATATGTCCAAACCATCGCATCACACTTCTTTGAACTTTCACTTTCACGCTTTCTTTTACTCCGCATTCATTTAGAACCCATTCGTTTCTCACTCTATCTTTCAGTGTTTTTCCTGTCATACTTCTCAGATGGGCCATTTCTACGGTGCATACCTTATTTACTTCTCTTTCATTCAACGTCCATGACTCGCTTCCATGCATCAGGGTCGGCAACAAAATACAATTGTGTACCGCCATTTTCATTTTCTTTGGTATCCTTTTATTCTTCGCTATTCTTTATTCAATATAATAATCTATAATCTAAGTTGCAAGGATATATTCATTCAAAGCTCTCAGATGTATGCCCACAAACAAACACGTGTAGTTCGCGCTTACAAATGCTGATTGTGTACTTACAAATAAAATCCAAACCTCAAATGAACATAAGCCCTGCAACTCTTGCCGACCTTCCTTGAAGCAGGGGTGACATTGGCAAAGTGAACCATTTTTTACAGTATGGGAGGTCAGCCGCATACCAACCTATCAGTCAAGGAATACAAGCAATTAATACATTCAAATATATAAAACAAATAAACTCTAAACAATTAAACAGTAAAAAATCAAAAAACATATTTAAAAATAAAAAAAATACCTACAGTAGAAATTATCTAAAAAGTATGATCAAGAAAATACAAAATGATAGGGTGAGGAATGATTTTGTAAGAGAAGAATGTGGTGTAAGGGAAAGCGTGTAAGTGAAGATTCAAAGAAGTCTGTTTGGACATATGGAGAGAATGAATGATGAAAGACTGATGAAGAAAGAATATGTTGCAAGAATAGAGGGATGCCATGGTAGAGGAAGACCAAAAAAGGTATGCATGGATAAAATTTCTTAAATAGTAAATTAATGGGATATCCATTCAAGTTCACCTGTTATTCTTCCATCTTTTTCAAACTTACTTCTATCTATCTCAAATGATATATATATATTTTTGCAACTTAAATTTAGATACCAGCAACAAAATTTGTCCTTGTACGACAATATTAGCCCTTTCATACTTTTTCATTTCATTTAGAGACAAGTCATATTCTTGTATTATATTTATTCAACTAACATAATTCAAAATACATAAATGTATCCAAGACATATATTTTTTGGGCAGAAATATATTTGAAGGCTTTCACACTTTTTTTACATCAATCAACGAGACTCCATTACAATTTTTATTCCCTGAAAAGATAACTACAACAAGACTATTGATTTCTGCATAAGTCCAAATAGCTCTTATCCATTTATCTATGTTTGTATATGTTTCTTCTTTATCGAGACTCCGCTCATCAAAATACAAGTGAGATAATGTCATGTTGTAGTCATCCAAATGTTGACGAGAAGCCTCAATTATTTTCACATTATCCTCAAAAGACATTAATTCTATTTTGTCATTTTCCTCATGGCAATTTTTATCACGAGTATGTTTTTGTATGTATTTAGAATAAAGCGCTGTCGCTGCTTCATTTCCAATAATACGGGTCGACTTCTTTTGCTGCGCTACTGTATCAAATATATTCGTAGCATACTCTTTTTTATTGGTCAAAAGATGTTGATAGTTCTGTTGTGAATTTTTTCGACCACTTAAGAATGCATCACCAAACATAATATCTTGGGAAAGTTTCAACTGAACAAGCTTGAGCGATGTTAAGGAATCTTCTATAGAACAATGGCCGTCAGTCCCGCTTTGGATATCTTTCTTTAAAAACTCTTTAGCAAGAGCTTTCAGTTTGGACTTTCTCATTCTTTCACCACTGATATTGAACACTACACTTGTATCTATGACGTAAGGATGCATCATTTTTAACGCGTGCATATCAAAGTTGAGAGACTGCCCGACTAAGATTGCATCCGGGGGAAGCAATCGGCGCAGGTGCTCTTGGACATCTGATAACCTTGTTGTTACTTGCGCCAGCATGTCTGCCGTCACCCCAGAGAACCTTGTGAGGTAATCTAAAATTTTGTTGTCTGGCAATACAAGGGATTCATACACAACTTCATGCTGTTCATTTACAAGGGATATCCTTGTCAATTCAGATCCTTCACGAGTCCGACACATTTCACAATCAAGACCAAACATGGGCGAGGAAGAATTGACAGGTTCATAAACATCTTTAGACATTACATAGCCTGCATAGGTGTTTTCCAGTTTTCCCCTAATCGGGAGGGGGAAATTTTCTTCCATAAGTTGCCAGGCTGATAGCACAAGATGAGTTCTAGGAAATTTATCAGTCAGCTTTAAATCAGAGTTTGCTTCAGGACGAAGGCCTTCAGAAACTGGGAAAACCGCTCTCAACATAACCATTAAATCTTTACGGGCAGCCATAGCAGCATCCATGTTACCGTATTCCTTTATCAAAGCTTCCTTTTCAACTTCTGTTAATGGGATAACAGCAATTTCATCAATGACAGATCCGCCATACAAAGAAGGCGTTACTATTTCTAGTTGGTTTTCCAAGTATTTCCTTGCGTTGGTGAATTGGGACTCGTGTGATATGTAGTGATAAAGAGAAACTCCTTCCAATATGATGATCACCGTGTGAGAGACTCTTTTATGCATTTCCAGTTGGCACCAGCGGAATGGCTGATAAGGCCCCTCGAGGCCCAGAAGCGCATACAGGAGTAAATGTTGAACATCTGTCAAGAGTAATGGCACACGCTCTGCAACATGGGTGGACAAAAGAGCTTGGTAACCAGCTGTCTTTAATCTCAGCTTGGGATGTTTCTTTCTCGATTTTATTTGCTTTACTTCTTTTTTCAAATTTTCATCAGTTGCCAAAGGTGTTTCATCATCTGAAAGTGAACATAATAAATATTATAATGTGGAAGAAAAACAGTTCACAATCAAAGAATCCTGCCTATGTATTTACAAATGCTTCTCTGACCTGAAAATATGTTACTTCACAGAGTGTTTTTATAAAAAAAATGTGATGTCAAAATAACTATTTAACCTTCTTATACTCAAGAATTGGTCTCAGAGACCGACAAATCAATAATTTTGTTGTTTTCTTAAAAAGTACCATCACTGGACCTTTGCGATTTTTAGTAACTTCATGATTCGTTAGTGCACACTGTTTAGTGAGGCGCAACCCCTGGTATGGAGTGAATAAAAACTCATTTTAGTGTTTTTGGTCTGTGAGACTTACTTGAGTACACTTACTATTTTAGGTAAGTAACTTATTGCTATACAAACGACACTATTAATTTTTAATAATAATAATGAATAATAATTGGCCAATTTGTATAAAGCACCGTTTAGTGGCACTAGCCACCCCAAGGGCGCTATTTTATATACCACTCCAGATACTTTCATTTTTTAGATTTCAGGTTTATGTCCATGTGAGGTTTTCTTTATTTGTATGCACACATGCAGAATGTGTAGGCGCGAACTTACATATTGTTGTAAGTTGGTAGTGCGAGTTGTCAACTCAAAGTTGCAGTTTATTTTTATTGGGTTGCTCAACCTGTCAGAGAGAAAATGGAGGGCTTTTCAAGTTGTGTGAGCTAAATGTTGTGTCTGTTAAAACTAACTAATAAAACATATAAACCCGATATATGAGTGTTTATCTTCAATTTCACCGCTGACAAATAAGATAACAATAGGTGATGAGCCCAGAGCGTGAGGAATTGAAGAGGAGTGGAGCGCAAAAGTGAAAATTAGTTAGTGAGTGTGAGATCTTTTTAGTGGAGCTCAAAAGTGAAAATTAGTAAGTGAGTGTGAGATCTTTTTAGTGGAGCTCAAAAGTGAAAATTAGTTAGTGAGTGTGAGATCTTTTTAGTGGAGCTCAAAAGTGAAAATTAGTAAGTGAGTGTGAGATCTTTTTAGTGGAGCTCAAAAGTGAAAATTAGTGTGTGTGAGATCTTTTTCTACAGCCAGCAACAATTAGCAAGATGATGGACTACAATGAGACAAGGGAGTCAATCCCAAAGTTAAGGAGGAGCAACTATTATGCGTGGTCGCGACGAGCTATGGCCGAATTAGTAGACAGAAATTGCTGGAATGCAATCGATCCTGGCTATCAGGGTGTGGATGTAGTTAATTTTAATCAAGAACAAACAAGAACTAATAGGAAGGCCCTTGTGTTTCTGTGGCGGTATGTCGACGATGCATACATGGAAGACATAGGAGATTGTGTTACTGCCTATGAAGCGTGGGCTAAGCTGAAAACAATTCATTCTTCTTTCACGTTAATTCAGTGTTTGGAGAAGATGAAAGAAATGATGAACGTTTTGAAGACAGAGGGCGTGCCTATGCATGTTTATATGGCGAAGATTCAAGGTCTGAATCGTGTTATTAGGAGTGGAGGCTACGGACTGGAATTAAATGACAGTCAGCTAGCAGGTGTTTTCTTAGTTGGTCTGCCTAAGGACAAATATAAAGTGCTGATATCAATGTTGGGCAAGGAGAGAGAACTGACAACGGAGAAGGTTAAGGCTACCTTGCTGCAGGAAGAAGATGAGTCGGAGTTTGAGGGCATTAGTAATGCTTTTTCATCGGTCACCAAGAACTCCAAGGAGAAGGAAGGAAACCGTGATCGAGGAGGTAAGAATCAAGGCGGAAGAGGAGGATATCGAGGAGGTCAAAACAGCAGCAACTCCAACAATGTTTTTCAGAACAATGTAAACTACAACAAGAGACTTGCTGGGTCAAGCAACCAACAAAAGAGTGGGAAGTGTTATCAGTGTGGACAGTTTGGTCACATGATGAGAGAGTGTAGTGATATCAAATGTTATCGTTGTGGAAAACTTGGACACATGGCAAGAAATTGTCAAGAAAAAGTAGAAATTAAGGACAATAACAATTCCAACAGCAATCCAAAGTCTAGGTCATGTGTGAGTACATCAAAAGCTTTGGTCACCAGTGGTTATCAATCAGACATTAATTGTGAATTCCTAATTGATAGTGCTGCGAATAATCACATCTGCTATGATAAACATATGTTCAAGGAGTTGAAGGCTACCACAGGAGAGGTTGTTATGGGAAAAGGTAGTGTTGCGGTGCTAGGTGAAGGACAAATTGAACTAAACATTACTGATGAATGTGGTGGTTGGAAACTGTGCATGTCTAGTGTACTGTATGTGCCTGAGTATTCATTCAATTTGTTATCAACCTCAAAATTAGCCAAAAAAGGTATTTATTGTACTTCTGAGGAAAACAGTTGTATTGCTAGATATTTTCACTGCACCTGTCAGAGATGGACTTTATGTTTTGGATGTAAAGAAAAATTATAACTTCAACAATGTGAAAGTGGTATGTTCCAGCGATACCAGTGTGGGTGGGAACGTTAGGAGTGCAGTGGCATTGTGGAGTGCTGTTGAGTGGCATTCCCGTCTTGGACACCTCCATGAAGAAGCCATTAAGAAAATACCAGTTATTAAGGGTGCGCTCCACGCATATTCAAGATTTTTTTTTTTAAAGTATGTTTTCATTTATTTTTTTAGAGCATCATTAAGACATAAATTAATATTTCAAAAAATTATGTAAGATTAATCAACATTTAAACTATATATCATATTTTTTTCAAAAGTCAAATAAATTATTTACGTATATAAATCAAAGCTTAATCTGGACTTGTTTTTGCTAGTTGCGGAAAGAGCTTTGCTAAAAAGCATATCCTCCAAAAACAAAAAAAAAATCTTAATTTTTTCTATGATAGAATAATTTTAAAAGAGTTTGTTGAAGGCATGATCAGATTACTTTTTTGAAATTTGATATTGTTTTCATTATTTTACCTTTTGAATATTGCAAAATTTCTTTTTTTTTTGTATTTTTCGTACACGTTTTTTTCCGACATTCAATGTTTAAAAAAAAAAATGAAAAAAATCCCATGTAGATAAAGTCTTTTTTAAACCTATAACAACAAAACAAATAGTCAAAATATTTTTTTTCATGGATTTTTTCCTTATTTCGCAAACCTTTAAAATTCTGTTCAAAATGAATCAGTCTCCCTTTGTTCTTCAAGGGGCTCGGACGTGGGATCTGTGCCGCTTGCTTGTCCAACCTCTCTACCGCACGGTACTTCTCCCTCACACACGCAGAGCATATGGGTTAAAGACAACGTGTATTACAAAAACTATCTCCTCGTCTGCTGCGATACGAGCGTAAAAAAATACGAATAAATATTGAAAATAACACATTAAAACTTTGAAGTCGGAAAGTTTTCTTTCTTTTATTAGTATTGTTTGTAACAAAACGGTTCAAAACGCACATCTAAATCTAAGTTGCAAATATATGTATCATTTCAGATTCATATTAAATGCATTCCCACAAGCAGACACGCATAATTTTACGCTCACACATGCCGCATATGGACCTACAGTATAAAAAACCCAATCTCAAATGAACATAAGCCCTGCAATTCTTGCCGACCTTCCCTGAAACAGGGGTGACTAATTGGAAAAGTAAACCATTTTTTACAGTATGGGTGGTCAGCCTCATACCAAATAATAATAATAATATTAGGATGATTTATTTGGTGAGCGCTGTTTTTGTGTGTATCACACCTGAAGAGCCCTCTGCGAGCTTGGTCGTCGCTGTAGAAAGCGCCAATTCTCAAGCAAGACCCAGTTGTAAGGTTGGATGGACCTTTCAGCGACCGGTCTTTGGTAAAGGTTTATGAATTTTTCGACTCAGCGAAGAGCACATTCGAAAGCACACTGGTATATTTTTTGTGCTCCGCCGGGATTCGAATCCACAACCTTCCATTAACGAGTCCGGATGGTTGCCACTGGACTACGGACCGGGGCAAGATGCCAACGACACGCGGTGTACCTGAGCGGTAACCCATCCAAGTACTATCCGCGCCCAATGTTGCTTAACTTCGGTGATCTATGGGAACCGGTGCTTTCAACATGGTAACGTCGTTGACCTATAAGTCAAGGAATTTATTTTTTACACATAGGTCTAATAAATTTACAGTATGGGTTACTTGATTAGTACGTTTATTAATTTATTTAATAAAAAATATTAAAACTGAATAAAAAGTTGATATGCGAAAAAAAGTGTTTTTTTTTTGAGAAATTGAATTTTATTTATTGGTAAAATTGACCGGTCCGTAGTTCAAATGGTAACGCTTCGGACTCGTAACTCGAAGGTTGTGGGCTCAAATCCCGGCGAAGCACAAAAAATATACCATTTTATATTTTCAAATTTGCTTTCGCTGGGTTGAAAAAATTCATAAACCTTTACCAAAGACCGGTCATCAAAAGGTCCATCCAACCTTACAACAACTGGGTCTTGCTTAAGAATTGGCGATTTCTATAGCGACGACCAAGCTCGCAGAGGGCTCTTGAGGTGTGATTCACACAAAAACAGCGCTCACCAAATAAATCAGCCTATTTTTTTTAAGCCTACAGCTCCACAGTAATAGGGGCTTTCTTGAGAATAGGTGCATTCCATAGCGACGGTAAAGTTCGGCTCTTGAGGAGTGTTTCGCATCACCTTAGAATAAACACAACTAAGCTGCACATATGGTGTAACTTCTTGCCTGCGTAAACCCCGAAAGGGTCGCATGTGGCGATTCGGGACCTATTTATTTTTACAGGTAAGGAGGCCGGCCTCACACCAACCAGTTTCAGTTGAAGTAGGGGTTTTCCAACCTCCGGCTGGTGGTCATTTCTTGTGAAGGCTGAGTAAACCTTGCGATCGAACCCTTGCTCTCGGCATGGAATGCAAGCATTTTACCAATTGAGTGATTCCTTGATTTATAGGTTGGTATGAGGCTGACCACCCATACTGTGAAAAATGGTTCACTTTGCCAATGTGTCAGGGAAGGTCGACAAAAGTTGTGGGGCTTATGTTCATTTGAGGTTTGGATTTTATTTGTAAGTACACATTCAGCATTTGTAAGCGCGAACTTCACGTGTTGGTTTGTGGGCATACATCTGAGAGCTTTAAATGATTATATATCTTTGCAACTTAGATTATAGATTATAGAGCTATCGACCTTTTTACGAGCTTGGTCGTCGTCGCTACAAAGTGCCAATTCTCAAGCAAGACCCAGTTGCTGTAAGGCGGGATGGAGCTTTTGTTACCGGTCATGAGTAAAGGTTTATAAATTTTTCAACCCAGCGAAGAGCAAATATGAAAATAATAAATAATAATTGTTAATAAAGTAGCCATTTATTTGATGTCTATACATCTGTAATCAAAATTGCAAAGATATTTTAACATTAAAAGCTCATATCAAATGCATGCTCACAAACAAACACGTGTAGTTTGCGCTTCAATGCTGACTGTGTACCAACAAAAAAATACAAACCTCAAATGAACATACATATTACAACACAACATAAATGCAACAAAATATAAATGGCATACTTGTTGTGCTCCGCCGGGATTCGAACCCACAAATTCCATTCAGAGTCCGAAATGTCACCACTGAACTACGGACCGGTCATCACCAGAATAATTTCTATTATAAGGATTATGAAAAAAAAGACATTTTTTTGTGCAAAATATTTTACTATACTTTATTATAATATTTTTCTATTTGGTCGTCATTGTAATATTATGTCTTTCAATGGAAATAGGATAATATGTTAAACAATGGTTCTTTGTTCAAATTTTACCTACCCCCATAAAAAGGATTCTCGATTTTTGAAAGACATTTTTCTATGACTTATGCTTACCAAGTGATCTTATCTAAACTGCAAGGATATGTTACATTGGGGATTCACATTATATGCATTCTCACAAGCAGACACGTACAAGTTCGCGCTTAAACATGCCGCATGTGTACCTACAATATAAAAACCCGTATTTCAAATGAACATAAGCCCTGTAACTCTTGTCGTCCTTCCCTGAAACAGGGGTGACATTGGCAAAGTGAACAATTTTTACAGCATGGGTGGTCAGCCGCATACCAACCTATAAGTTAAGGAATATACACGACAAATTACATTTTTTAAATCAATTGTTAAAATTTGGCCAAACGCTATATTTTTTGTGCTCCGCTGGCATTCGAACCCGCAACCTTTCATTCAGAGTCCGAAGTGTTATCATTGGACTACGGACCGGTTTGTTTTAAATAATATAAATTATATTCCTTTGCACTCCGTGGGGATTCGAACCCACGACCCTTCATGTCAATTTATTTATTTTTAGATTGCCGCCTTTGATTCTATACGACTCATCTATAATAGACTTCAGGTAGAGTCTTTTGAATTACCAACAAAGAAATTAACAATACATTAGTCCGACAAGTTAAGCTGATTCCTAGAAAACCCTGTCTACCTTAGGACTCATTTTGTTGACATAATGACTTGTGTTTATAGTTACTTGCAGATTGTTTTTTTTTTGTTTTCTGGTTTTTATTTGGTTGGCACTGTGTGACTGTATAGTGTATAGTCACAGATTTCATTTTTTAAAAAAGAAAAATATATTTTTTTCCGGTCGATAGCTCAGTTGGTAGAGTGCTCGCATACTACCCCGTGAGCTCGGGTTCGAATCCCACCGAGGAGGGTGTCAGAAATGATTTCCTATTTCGGTGTTTATTTCAAACCCCAAAATAAAAATACCGGCAAGGTTTACTCAGCCTTCACAAGAAATGAGTATCAGCCCCCTCGGGAGCTGAGAAACCCCTACTTCAACTGAAGTGGTTGGCGTAAGGCCGGCCCCCTTACCTGTAAAAATAAATAGGTTCAACTCGCCACATGCGACCCCTTCGGGGATAACGCGGCAAGAAGTCACACTATATATGTAGCTTAGTTGCGTTTTAATCCAATCTAATCTATATCAATAGGTACAAAATATTTTATTATGTATTTATCTACTTTTAATTAGTTACTCTATTCAAATGTCACTATGAAATATGTAATATAATGTCGGTGCTATAGCCGGGGGGATCGAGTCAGGTTATTTGGAACCGGATAACGCTGGTTCGAATCCCGCGCCGATAACTTCGACCCTGGTTCAACAGATGCCGTTGCATGCACACAAGCTTCTGTTTTCGCATGAAGACAACTGGCCAGGTAAAATAGGTTGGTGGATTGCATTCCTTTCCACAAATCTATTTTAAAAAAAAAAAAAAAAAATACTACAGTAGCCATTTATAAAAGTTCAAAATATCTCAAATTCATAAACCTACCTGCTTACATTTTCGGGATAAAAATAAGTACAAAGTGGAAATTATGGGAAGAAGCAATGGATATAAATGAACTGAGATCAGTATGTAAGGATAGAAAAAAGTAGAGGAGACTTTTCTAGAGGCTCAGGCCACACTTAATGTAAAGACGAAAGCGTTATAATTTTTTTTTTTTTTTTTTAAGAAATCCTGTCCTATAGTCCGGTCGATAGCTCAGGTGGTAGAGTGCTTGCATTCCATGCCGAAAGCTCGGGTTCGAATCCCACCGTGGGTGTCAGAAATGATTTCCCGTTTTGGTGTTTATTTCAAACCCCAAAATAAAATACCGGCAAGGTTTACTCAGCCTTCACAAAAAATGAGTACCAGCACTCTCGGGAGTTGGGAAACCCCACTTCAACTAAAAGTTGTTGGTGTAAGGCCGGTCCCCTTACCTGTATAAATAAATAGGTCCCGAATGGCCACATGTGACCCCTTCGGGGATAACACAGGCAAGAAGTTACACTATATGTGTAGCTTAGTTGCGTTTTTTTTTTTGCGTGATGGGAGATCCACAAAAGTCGTATGTAAAAAAAAATCTTCAAACGGCAATAGCAAGTCGAGCATATTTTGTGGGGCTAAATCCATACGGTCTGAGGCGAAAGGGGATGGGGGGAAACGGGTCGCAACTTTGACAGCTTTCGGCGCGGTGCAACATGAGAGCGCCCCCTTAAGTGTAAAGAAAACTGAAGATTTTGTCAATTTGATGGGGTTGCAATAAGTGATTGTTTTGTTTTTCTTTCTATATTTGTTTTGTATTCTTGCTCATAATTTGTATTTCTGTTAGACAATAAAACTTAAACTGAGGGGAAGTGTTGTAAGTTGGTAGTGCGAGTTGGCAACTCAAAGTTGCAGTTTATTTTTATTGGGTTGCTCAACCTGTCAGAGAGAAAATGGAGGGCTTTTCAAGTTGTGTGAGCTAAATGTTGTGTCTGTTAAAACTAACTAATAAAACATATAAACCCGATATATGAGTGTTTATCTTCAATTTCACCGCTGACAAATAAGATAACAATACATATGCCTGTCTGTAGGCATGCATTTCATATGAGCCTTAAATGTTAACATATCCTTGCAGCTTAGATTATAGAGTTCTTGTTTTCCGGTCCGGTCGATAGTTCAGTTGGTAGAGTGCTTGCATTCCATGCCGTGAGCTCGGGTTCAAATCCCACCGAGGCACAGAGGAGTATAACAGGTAAAAACTCGATCAAAAGTAGAAAACTCGAAAATTGTTAAAGACTTTTACAATTCGTGCAACGTTAAAGCCAAGTAACTGTTACATCACTGAAAGGTCATTTTAATGACGTTCTTTCCCTTCTCCAGCCGTCACAGGAGTCGGAATCCAGTCATTGTGATGACCGCTTGTCTCGCTCTCGGCGCTCCTGCTAAAACATGCTTCTTTCATTCGCATTTTTTGAGGTAATGTTTGGTGCAATTTTATAGCAACAAATGCAAATATTGGAGAAGAAGGTTTGTACTTCAATTGAGGATTTTTAATTTTAGCGTTGTACTCGAAAAAGTGTTGTTTCACTATTTTAAACTTTTATATTAAAAATGTAACTTTTGTTTTGGTGAACGCTAAATACAAAGTTGTTTTTGTATATGAGTTAAGCTGAGTTAACTTATAATTCTCAATGTAACGTAAAGACTAGTTTATGTTGATATTATTTTCAAAGAAAAATGTGCCGCATGTTGCCGCCATTTTAAAATAATATTTTTCATAGAAATGACGTAAAACAAAAAATTCAATTGAATATTTCTTTTTTTAATTCCTTATTTGTATTTTTTATTCCAGAATCATAAGAAATGGTGATGGAGATTACTAGAATAGCAATATACGAAGTCTTAAAACAGTGCTCGGACGGAAATATAAGATTTTTTAAAGAAAAGATTTTTCTAAGATCCAAAAACTTTTTCCCGCATAACAGGTGTTGACATACACTTTATAAAAGATGCAATGTCATTCTAGAGACTTTGACAAGTGGACACAAAATCGATGTGCAAAAATTTGAAAGTTTTGCAGACCTAACAGCCAAACTTTATGTGGAGTCGTATGAGTGGCACCCAATGACACCGACAATGCACAAAATACAGAGGCACGTAGCCACGATAATTGACCATTCTATACTGCCTATTGGCCGATTTTCAAGAAAATTTTCACGAGAAGACTTTAATAGAGATGTATTAAACAGACTATTGTTAAGTTCTGATCCTTGAATGAGCAGTATAAGACAAAGGCCCCGCAGAAAAAGTAAGCCTTTCTGCAGTGAGACATTGCAACTCTTGCTACTGGAAATATCGGACGTAGTAACAGAGACTTACGATCATATCGTTGTTTACGATGAACACGAGAATGGGTCTAGTGATGGCAGTTCTGATTAGTATGCTTTTAATGTATGTTGATTTTTTTAAATGAGTAATTGTATTTATTTTTATTTTTGTAGTATCTATTTCTATATCAAATATCTATTTTAATTTATTTTGTATGTAAATGATGTTTCAAATACATAACTACACCCCCAATTTGCTTTTTAGTACATATTAAATCGATAAAACCCATAAAATAATTTTGCTCAACTTTCGAGATGAAATACTCCTCTGTGCGAGGGTGTCAGAAATGATTTCCCGTTTCAGTGTTTATTTCAAACCCCAAAATAAAATTTAGACAAACAAGAAAACAAAAACAGACAAATTAAAACAGCCTTCACAAGAAATGAGTACCAGCCCTTTCGGGAGCTGGAAAACCCACACTTCAACTGAAGTGGTTGGCGTAAGGCCGGCCCCCTTACCTGTAAAATAAATAGGTTCAACTCGCCACATGCAACCACTTCGGGGATAACGCGGCAAGAAGTTACACTATTTGTGTAGCTTAGTTGCGTTGCATTGTTTTACTTAGAAAATAATGTGATTTTTTAAAACACGGAGTTAACCCTTAATTAGTCGCATGGGGTCAAAACAATTTCGCATACAAAAATGAAGTATTTGCTGTTTCTTGAATTTCGCCGCGCCCCCAGTATCTTCATAACCCGCGTCAAAGTTTGTATTCCAATAGCGACCAAGTCACAGGAGTCCAAGGAAGCGTCGCGGCACTCTTGAGCGGTGACCCTATGCGAGCAATTACGTTACTTTTTTTAAAGAGGTGATTTGTCTATTTTATGTATTTTTCTTGTGTTTTTTTAATTCTATTTGTATGATTATATGCCTAGTGTATAAATTTATTGATTATAAATGTTTTTTACAGCTTGATAAAATTATATTATTAAAAAAATCACATCACAAAAATACATCGAGCAAATACCAGCAAATTACGTACTCACGTGAGGCGTCATTTTTCACGTAATTGTCTGTTGACCTTGTTCATAATAACCAAAAACGAAGAATTAAAGTCATTGTCACTCCTAAGATTGTAAAAAAAAACCGCTTTTGGAAGTGCATGAATTGGTAAACCACGTCTCACCAACAACTGCAAAACGTGAGCGTTGCAACGACTGCCTGCGAAAAGTTAATTGAAACGTACAAACAAAATGCGCAAATTTTGACAATTATATTAATTTTCGGATATTTAACGAACCGTTCGGTGAGAACTTACATTATTCTCTACGTTTCGTCAGCGACGTAGCCGACAGTTCAGGAGAACATCCTATCTGTACGGCGACTGAGGATGAACTGAATTTGAAAAACACTTTGTCACAAATCACTGACTACCTTCGAACGAAGGTAGTAATTATGTTTTGGTTTATTGTTTATTTCTAACTTAAACCTAAAAATGCGCAAAGTTTGTGTGCAATGATAACTCTCAAATATACTGTCAACAGTGAAATAAAATTGATTCGGAGAATTCCTAAAAATATTTTAAATTTTAACTTTGATATCAGTATAACTACAAATTGTTAATTTTTGATAATTATTTAAATTTATCTCGTTTTTGTTTGATTTGATCGAATTTCATGTTATTTCTTTAAAATATAATTGAATTAACATTGAACTTTCATAATAAACATCTTTTATTAATTATTTAAAAAATTCAAATGGAAACAAAGTTTTAATTCACTTATTTATATTTAAATAAGTGAATTAAAACTTTAAAAAAAATTATATAACTACTTGCATGGGGTCACCGGTGACCCCAAATTGTAGGAATATTTTTTTATTATTTATTAAATAATAAAGTTAATAAAATATTATATTTTTTAGGGTGGATTTATTAACACAGTGAAAGTCCATTTTTAATTATTTAAAAAATTCATGTTTCCATTTGAATTTTTTAAATAATTAAAAATGGACTTTCACTGTGTTAATAAATCCACCCTAAAAAATATAATATTTTATTAACTTTAATATTTAATAAATAATAAAAATATTCCTACAATTTGGGGTCACCGGTGACCCCATGCAAGTAGTTATATAATTTTTGTCATGCCAGATGATGCAAACTCCACATATGGCGATCCTGCACCCCCCCCCCCCTCCCTCCCCCATACCCTCACACAATGACACCCTCTAAGATGATTTGATTCCGTACTAAGCCATTTAGTATTAATTTAACCACTTGACGATGCAAACGATGCAAACGGATGTTTGCGAAACCGGTTGTGGTATAAAAATATGTATACTCACGTAATCGAAAACAAAGCTGTTTTTCTTTTATCCTTAATGATGAACGATTACAAAGTTAATGCCTCTACAATCAATAAAATAATAATCAAATCTCGGTCTGAGGTGCAGTGCGCAAGTATATGTGTAACGTCGTTGGGCGCAAATATAGGAAGGTTTAAATTATAGCCGAAATGTTCAACAATAAAAATCTTTATAATAATAATAATAAAGACAATATTTATAGTGCTGTTTTGTGATAAATCACTGTTCAACTATAACATCTCCGAAACAAGCATGTCTTCAATCCTGACATAAATGCACTTGCACTCTCTAGGGTTCTAAGCTCATGGGGTAGGGTGTTCCACAGCACAGGGCCGACCATGCAAAAGGCACAACCCAAGTAAGTACTTTGTTTTATTATATCGTTTTGGAACAATCAATTTATTCACAGCAATAGGGTAATTGCAGTGCTGGGGAAAACAGTTTAAAATACTACGGTTGTGAAGAGTACATATCAAGGATCAAAACCATATAATTATTTTTAAGTAGTAAAAATAAAGATATCACTGATCTAATTTTCAAGAATAAAATGCCGAGAAGTTGAGTCCCAACGAAACGCAGCGCGGCCGGCTAGCCACGCTGTGACGTCAAAATGACGTAGATGGATCTGACGACTACCTGAGCCCAGCAGTACATTTCGAAGATCCAAAGATCCATCGACGTCACATCCGACTAAATAAAAAAATGTCCTGTTTTACCGGAAATGGAAAATGCGTGAATTTTACAGAACTACAATTTAAAAACTAAGCCAGATATTGTTTAAAAAAAATACGCAAATGCATTTTAAAAAATATAGTCTTATCATTTTATGAAATAAAAAGATGTGAAATTACCCTATTATGACACCTTGTAAATACGCGATGAACTCAAGAAATCACTTAAAATATCATTTGATGATTAACTGCACCCTACTCCATCATAGAAAAGCATCGATCAATACCAAGGACATAGTAACAAGCAAACATGCCGTGAACATACAATAATAGGTAAACAATGAAAAAATGGGACATAAGATATTAACATCATACCGCATGCTTATAATAATAAAGAGCAATAACTCAAGAAATAAGAATGTTGGGAAATCACGTTTGAAGTTCAGACAACCAGTACCTACAACCCGTATGCAATGAAAAAGGCGACCAATGTTTTGTCTCGGTCATATCCGTCCAAATTGAACGGCTGTCGCATTCTACCTATTCTTCTCGCATTGTTATTGTGTTTTATTACAAAATCTCGATTTTCCCAATTTTTGAGTTATTGCTCTTTATTATTAAGCGTGCGATATGTCAAAAAGAGATTGACATGACGGTTGCCTGGAAGCTGATAATAACACAATCTCTTTGGTATGAAGATGATGCTGTAGGGCGCACTTTTTATTGGCACACAAAACGGCTCAGATTTTCCATTTATATCTTTACATTAATCAATGTATAAAAGGTAAGTAATACTTACCTAGGTACATATTTTCAAACATTAGTATGACATAAATATATGCTTACCAATTGAGCTTCCACTTTCTTTGGGTTCCTCAGTGACTGCTCTCAGTTTCTTCCTAGACGGTTCTCCATTATCCACATGTCCAGACGCTTCCGGAATATTTATCTTATTTTTTTTCTTGCTATCCTCTTCGTTGAGCTTGGCAATCTTAACTAGAGCCGCCATCTTGTTTCTCTTGTTCCTTTTTCTGTCAATCTTCTTTTTTGATTCTGTTTTCATAATTGCTTTGACCTCTAGATGCACTAAAAATCTATAAAGATGCACAAAAGGATAAACAAATCAGTAATGAGTTTTGCTATCTATAATCTATAATCTAAGTTGCGAGGATATATTCATTCAAAGCTCTCAGATGTATGCCCACAAACAAACACGTGTAGTTCGCGCTTACAAATGCTGATTGTGTACTTACAAATAAAATCCAAATCCAAACCTCAAATGAACATGAGCCCTGCAACTCTTGCCGACATTCCCTGAAACAGGGGTGACATTGGCAAAGTGAACCATTTTTTACAGTATGGGTGGTCAACCTCATACCAACCTATAAGTCAAGGAATACGAGTGATAAATAACATTTAAGTATAAGAAAACAACAAAACCTTAAAAATAAATCTATACAAATAAAGTCAAAAATGTCTTATGCAAAAAATGTAGCAAGCTAATAAACCAACATTACAAATCAGCGTTGCAGATTAGCCGCCACTTCTTTCTGTCCTTGCATACTTCTTTCATTTCATCCAGAGTCATAACTATTTTCATACAAGCTCTCCTTTTATTATGACTCTGGATATCCCATTCACTCGCTATTTCGAAAAATTGATCCATCCATACCTTTCTCGGTCTTCCTCTTCCACGACATCCATCAATTCTTGCAGCATATACTTTCTTCGTCAATCTTTCATCACTCATTCTCTCCATGTGCCCGAACCATCTTAACATACTTCTTTTAATCTTCACTTTCACACTTTCCCTTACACCACATTTTTCTCTTACAAAATCATTCCTCACCCTGTTACTTTGTTTTTTCCCAATCATACTTCTTAGATAGTCCATTTCTACTGTATGGACTTTACTAATTTCCCTTTCACTCACCGTCCAGGCTTCACTTCCATACATCAAGGTGGGCACTAGTATACCACCGTGCACCGCCAATCTAACATTTTTTGAGAGATTTTGGTTCCTGGCGATGCAAGCGGTCGCACCCAGTACACACCTGCCTTTCATTATTCTTCTTTCAAATTCACCGGACATTCTTCCATCTTTTTCAAACTTACTTCCCAGATATACAAACTCATTTACGACATCAACATTCATTCCATTAATTTTAAATTCATAATTCATACACTATACTCACCATCAATACGGACACATAATCTATAATCTATAATCTAAGTTGCAAAGATATATTCATTTAAAGCTCTCAGATGTATGCCCACAAACCAACAAGTGTAGTTCGCGCTTACAAATGCTGAATGTGTACTTACAAATAAAATCCAAACCTCAAATGAACATAAGCCCCACAACTTTTGCCGACCTTCCCTGAAACAGGGGTGACATTGGCAAAGTGAACCATTTTTTACAGTATGGGTGGTCAGCCTCATACCAACCTATAAGTCAAGGAATATGAATAATAAATTACATTTAAATATAAAAAAGAACAAAACCTTACAAAGAAATCTATACAAAATACACTTCTTCCTGTCCTTGCATACTTCTTTCATTTCATCCAGAGTCATAACCTTTTTCATACAAGTCCTCCTTTTATTATGACTCTGGATATCCCATTCATTCGCTATTTCAGAGATTTGATCCTTCCATACTTTTCTCGGTCTTCCTCTACCACGACATCCATCTATTCTAGCAACATATCCTTTCTTCGTCAATCTTTCATCACTCATTCTCTCCAAGTGCCCGAACCATCTTAACATACTTCTTTTAATCTTCACTTTCACACTTTCCCTTACACCACATTCTTCTCTTACAAAATCATTCCTCACCCTGTCACTTCGTTTTTTCCCAATCATACTTCTTAGATAGTCCATTTCTACTGTATGGACTTTACTAATTTCCCTTTCACTCACCGTCCAGGCTTCACTTCCATACATCAAGGTTGGCACTAGTATACCACCGTGCACCGCCAATCTAACATTTTTTGAGAGATTTTGGTTCCTGGCGATGCAAGCGGTCGCACCCAGTACACACCTGCCTTTCATTATTCTTCTTTCAAATTCACCGGCCATTCTTCCATCTTTTTCAAACTTACTTCCCAAATATACAAACTCATTTACAACATCAACATTCATTCCATTAATTTTAAATTCATAATTCATATTTTCATCATCTCTTTCAAAAATCAAAACTTTCGTCTTTCTTGCATTCAACTTCAAATTATTACCTTTCAAAGCTTCGTTCAATCTAGAGAGCATCATTTGCAATTCCACTGCTGAATCAGATACAAGGACTGCATCATCCGCATACAGTAGAACGCTTACTTTGCTCTCTCCTATCATTAATCCACAATCATCAAGTCTAGCATCTCGAACACACTTGTCCATGACTATGTTAAATAGCCATGGGCTCATCACACATCCTTGCCTTACACCCTTAAAAACTTCAAACCATTCACTATACTCACCATCAATACGAATGCAGGCCATACTATTCTCATAGTTCGCATGCACCGCATTGAGTAGAGCTCCATTCACTCCGTATGCTTTCAAAACATCCCACAACATACCTCTGTCCACTGAGTCAAAAGCCTTTTCCAGATCCACAAAGGCCGTGAATAGTTTCCCCCTCACCGACAATTGTTTTTCAACAAGTTGTCGTAGAGTGAAAATCTGATCAACACAGCCTCTACCGGCCATAAAGCCGGACTGTATATCGGAAACCCTTTTGCTAGTAGTCAGAATCACATTTTTTATAATCACCTTACAGAAGACTTTTCCTGGTATACTGAGTAGACTGATTGGTCTGAAGTTCTGACAGTCTTTTTTGTCCCCTTTACCTTTGTAAATGGGAACAATGACTGCCTTCCTCCAATCCATCGGTACTACTCCTGCATTCACACAAAGCTTACATAATTCAAACATCCAATCTATCACACATTCACCTCCTGCTTTCAACATTTCACCATTTATACCATCAAACCCAGCAGACTTCCCATTCTTCAGACGTGAAATAGACACTTTCATTTCTTCTTTCAAAATCTTCAATTCATTCTCTTCATCTGTCTGTTCATAAATTCTTCTTTCACCCTGGCCAAAAATTTCTTGAAAATAGTTTTTCCATCTCTTGCATACTTCTTCATTCTCCCATACCATCTCACCGGCAGCACTTTTGACTCCCGGAGTGGTCAATGCAGAAGATTTATTTCTATCCCCATTGATCCACCTCCAAAATTCCTTCCTACTGTCGGTGAAACTTTTGTTAATCCTTTCATCAATCTTTCTTTGTTCATTCATCTTGCTTTCATAAATTATAGTCTTCGCCATTCTCTTAGCTATCTTATATTCGTCTTCTAGCTTTCTATCATTTCTATCATTCAGCCAATTTTCATAACACTTTTTCTTAACTTTCACAGCTTCTTCTTTCTTTCTCTGCCTTACTATTTTCATAGTTTGCATGCACCGCACCTAGGAGAGCCCCATTCACTCCGTATGCTTTCAAAACATCCCATAACATACCTCTGTCTACTGAGTCAAAAGCCTTTTCCAGATCTACAAAGGCCGTGAACAGCTTCCGCCTCACCGACAATTGTTTTTCAACAAGTTGTCGTAGAGTAAAAATCTGATCAACACAGCCTCTACCGGCCATAAAGCCGGACTGTATATCGGAAATCCTTTCACTAGTAGTCAGAATCACATTTTTTATAATCACCTGCAATGCTGATTTGTAATGTTGGTTTATTAGCTTGCTACATTTTTTGCATAAGACATTTTTGACTTTTTTCGTATAGATTTATTTTTAAGGTTTTGTTGTTTTCTTATACTTAAATGTTATTTATCACTCGTATTCCTTGACTTATAGGTTGGTATGAGGTTGACCACCCATACTGTAAAAAATGGTTCACTTTGCCAATGTCACCCCTGTTTCAGGGAATGTCGGCAAGAGTTGCAGGGCTTATGTTCATTTGAGGTTTGGATTTGGATTTTATTTGTAAGTACACAATCAGCATTTGTAAGCGCGAACTACACGTGTTTGTTTGTGGGCATACATCTGAGAGCTTTGAATGAATATATCCTCGCAACTTAGATTATAGATTATAGACCTTACAGAAGACTTTTCCTGGTATACTGAGTAGACTGATTGGTCTGAAGTTCTGACAGTCTTTTTTGTCCCCTTTACCTTTGTAAATGGGAACAATGACTGCCTTCCTCCAATCCATCGGTACTACTCCTGCATTCACACAAAGCTTACATAATTCGTACATCCAATCTATCAAACATTCACCTCCTGCTTTCAACATTTCACCATTTATACCATCAAACCCAGCAGACTTCCCATTCTTCAGACGTGAAATAGACACTTTCATTTCTTCTTTAAAAATATTCAATTCATTCTCTTCATCTATCTGTTCATAAATTCTTCTTTCACCCTGACCACACTATGATTTCAAAAAAACGAGTGATAAAAAAAAAATCAACTAAGCTGCACATATAGTGTAACTTCTTAACACATTGTCCCTAAAAGAGTCACATGCAGGAGGTGAAACCTGTTTATTTTTGCAGGTAAGGGGGTCAGCCTTATGCAAATTGGTGATTCGTAAATAATGAGAAAGCCAACAGTTTACACTGCAAAAACATTTACTAACGGATGCATTGCTTTTGTAAAGCATTATCAAGGTTTACAATGATGAAAATTAAAAAAAAACAACAACTAAGTACTTTACTTAATTAAATTGTGTTGAACAATGCAAATATTAAGGTAATTCGGAATTGAACGGTTTTCAATGCATGGAACAGCGATCTTCTACTTGACGATCGGTCAAGTATCCACATTCAGAAATGATTTTGTGTCTTATTTAGGTAAGGCTAATCAAAGACAAATAAAATATTATTTACACAAGCTTACTTTCCTATTTTTTGCTGGTTAAGATTACTAAATTTGGTGAGTACATGATGTACACATTTAGAAACTATTATTCGGAGAAATAAAGGGGAAGGTAAGTCTTGAAATTACAATTTACAAATGAAACCTTGTTGGCTGAATATCACGATGCTGTTCTTTTTTTTAAATTGCTATACCTAGCTAAGTTTTTCTACAAGAAAATCGACTTACTATCTTAGAAAAATTAAAGCTGATTTTTCTGCAGATTTTACATTACTTTGAATTAAACGATATAAAAGATAACTTGCAACCACAGAGTACTTGCAACTAATATTAATTGAAACCCACGTGAAAAGGTACATTTTGACACGCCTGTGACGCCAGCCTGACAGGTGCCAGCCCAAAATTTAAATTTCCCCATATAAAAAAAAAAGGTTATAACTTAATTATAAAGTAATAAAACAATAAAAAAATGAAATTTTAAATATGCAATTTGAAAGACAATACTAAAAACTATTGAAAATAACCATTAACTTAAAAGAAAAATTCTGATCCCCCCACTTACAGCCCTTTTAGTAAAATGGAATTTCTCATAGATATGGACGCATAGAAGTTCCTTTTTTATTTTAATTTATTTAAATTTAAGGTATAATAAATCAAAAGAGCCAAAAAAATTTAAGTGGAAATTTCCGAGATGCGAAAAAAAAAATTTTGAAATTTGCAAATTTTCAACAATTTGACCGAGTTTCTTTAGGTGGAATGTTTTTCGAAAATTAAGTAGTAGAGTGCAATTTTTTATTTCAGTTTATGTAAATATATAATATTATACATCATTGCACCAAAAAACAAAGTTGTAAAAAGTTCCGACCTATGATTATTTTTTCTTTTAAATTTACATATTTATAACAGTATTGAACATTTTTTGATTTAATTTTTCTCAAACACTGACGCATACAAGTTTCTTTTTTATTTCAAATTATGTTAATTTAGGACATAATTAATTAATTAAGCCAATAAAATTTAAGTGGAAATTCCCAAGCTACGAAATAAAAAATCTTGAATTTGGTACTTTATAAGAAAATGTCGATTATTTTTTGATGTAATTTTTTTCAAATACGGACGCATACAAGTTTCTTTTTTATTTCAAATTATGTTAATTAAAGACATAATCAATCAATTAAGCCAATAAAATTTAAGTGGAAATTCCCAAGCTACGAAATAAAAAATCTTGAATTTGGTACTTTATAAGAAAATTTCGATTATTTTTTGATGTAATTTTTTTCAAATACGGACGCATACAAGTTTCTTTTTTATTTCAAATTATGTTAATTAAAGACATTATTAATCAATTAAGCCAATAAAATTTAAGTGGAAATTCCCAAGCTGCGAAATAAAAAATCTTGAAGTTGGAACTTTAAAACAAATATCCGATTATTTTTCGATGTATCTTTTTTATAAAGACGGACGGATAGAAGTTTCTTTTTTATTTCAAATTATGTTAATTAAAGACATAATTAATTAATTAAGCCAAAAAAATTTAAGTGGAAATTCCCAAGCTACGAAATAAAAAATCTTGAAGTTGGAACTTTAAAACAAATATCCGATTATTTTTCGATGTGTCTTTTTTATAAAAACGGACGCATACAAGTTTCTTTTTGATTTCAAATTATGTTAATTAAAGTCATACATTATTAATTGAGCCAATAAAATTTAAGTGGAAATTCCCAAGCTACGAAATAAAAAATCTTGAAGTTGGAACTTTATAAGAAAATTCCGATTATTTTTTGATGTAATTTTTTTCAATTACGGACGCATACAAGTTTCTTTTTTATTTCAAATTATGTTAATTAAAGACATAATCAATCAATTAAGCCAATAAAATTTAAGTGGAAATTCCCAAGCTACGAAATAAAAAATCTTGAATTTGGTACTTTATAAGAAAATTTCGATTATTTTTTGATGTAATTTTTTTCAAATACGGACGCATACAAGTTTCTTTTTTATTTCAAATTATGTTAATTAAAGACATAATAAATCAATTAAGCCAATAAAATTTAAGTGGAAATTCCCAAGCTACGAAATAAAAAATCTTGAAGTTGGAACTTTAAAACAAATATCCGATTATTTTTCGATGTGTCTTTTTTATAAAGACGGACGCATACAAGTTTCTTTTTGATTTCAAATTATGTTAATTAAAGTCATACATTATTAATTGAGCCAATAAAATTTAAGTGGAAATTCCCAAGCTACGAAATAAAAAATCTTGAAGTTGGAACTTTATAAGAAAATTCCGATAATTTTTTGATGTACTTTTTTTCAATTACGGACGCATACAAGTTTCTTTTTTATTTCAAATTATGTTAATTAAAGACATAATTAATCAATTAAGCCAATAAAATTTAAGTGGAAATTCCCAAGCTACGAAATAAAAAATCTTAAATTTGGTACTTTATAAGAAAATTTCGATTATTTTTTGATGTAATTTTTTTCAAATACGGACGCATACAAGTTTCTTTTTCATTTCAAATTATGTTAATTAAAGACATAATTAATCAATTAAGTCAATAAAATTTAAGTGGAAATTCCCAAGCTACGAAATAAAAAATCTTGAAGTTGGAACTTTAAAACAAATATCCGATTATTTTTTTATGTAATTTTTTTCAAATACGGACGCATACAAGTTTCTTTTTCATTTCAAATTATGTTAATCAAAGACATTATTAATTAATTAAGCAAATAAAATTTAAGTGGAAATTCCCAAGCTACGAAATAAAAAATCTTGAAGTTGGAACTTGAAAACAAATATCCGATTATTTTTCGATGTGTCTTTTTTATAAAGACGGACGGATAGAAGTTTCTTTTTGATTTCAAATTATGTTAATTAAAGACATAATTAATCAATTAAGCCAATAAAATTTAAGTGGAAATTCCCAAGCTACGAAATAAAAAATCTTAAATTTGGTACTTTATAAGAAAATTTCGATTATTTTTTGATGTAATTTTTTTCAAATACGGACGTATACAAGTTTCTTTTTCATTTCAAATTATGTTAATTAAAGACATAATTAATCAATTAAGTCAAAAAAATTTAAGTGGAAATTCCCAAGCTACGAAATAAAAAATCTTGAAGTTGGAACTTTAAAACAAATATCCGATTATTTTTTTATGTAATTTTTTTCAAATACGGACGCATACAAGTTTCTTTTTCATTTCAAATTATGTTAATCAAAGACATTATTAATTAATTAAGCCAATAAAATTTAAGTGGAAATTCCCAAGCTACGAAATAAAAAATCTTGAAGTTGGAACTTGAAAACAAATATCCGATTATTTTTCGATGTGTCTTTTTTATAAAGACGGACGGATAGAAGTTTCTTTTTGATTTCAAATTATGTTAATTAAAGACATAAATAATCAATTAAGCCAATAAAATTTAAGTGGAAATTCCCAAGCTACGAAATAAAAAATCTTGAATTTGGTACTTTATAAGAAAATTACGATTATTTTTTGATGTAATTTTTTTCAATTACGGACGCATACAAGTTTCTTTTTTATTTCAAATTATGTTAATTAAAGACATTATTAATCAATTAAGCCAATAAAATTTAAGTGGAAATTCCCAAGCTACGAAATAAAAAATCTTGAAGTTGGAACTTGAAAACAAATATCCGATTATTTTTCGATGTGTCTTTTTTATAAAGACGGACGGATAGAAGTTTCTTTTTGATTTTAAATTATGTTAATTAAAGACATATTAAATCAATTAAGCCAATAAAATTTAAGTGGAAATTCCCAAGCTACGAAATAAAAAATCTTGAAGTTGGAACTTTATAAGAAAATTCCGATTATTTTTTGATGTACTTTTTTTCAATTACGGACGCATACAAGTTTCTTTTTTATTTCAAATTATGTTAATTAAAGACATAATTAATCAATTAAGCCAATAAAATTTGAGTGGAAATTCCCAAGCTACGAAATAAAAAATCTTAAATTTGGTACTTTATAAGAAAATTTCGATTATTTTTTGATGTAATTTTTTTCAAATACGGACGCATACAAGTTTCTTTTTCATTTCAAATTATGTTAATTAAAGACATAATTAATCAATTAAGCCAATAAAATTTAAGTGGAAATTCCCAAGCTACGAAATAAAAAATCTTGAAGTTGGAACTTTAAAACAAATATCCGATTATTTTTCGATGTATCTTTTTTATAAAGACGGACGGATAGAAGTTTCTTTTTTATTTCAAATTATGTTAAATAAAGACATAATTAATCAATTAAAAAAAAAAAATTAAGTGAAAATTCCCAAGCTACGAAATAAAAAATCTCGAAGTTGTCCCAAAGGAAAAACTAAAGTATTTGTAGTAGTATGTAGTAATAATAATCTTTAATCTATAATCTAAGTTGCAAGGATATATTCATTTAAAGCTCTCAGATGTATGCCCACAAACCAACAAGTGTAGTTCGCGCTTACAAATGCTGAATGTGTACTTACAAATAAAACCCAAACCTCAAATGAACATAAGCTCCACAACGTTTGCCGACCTTCCCTGAAACAGGGGTGACATTGGCAAAGTGAACCATTTTTTACAGTATGGGTGGTCAGCCTCATACCAACCAATAAGTCAAGGAAATGTAGTTATCATCTATATTTTCGGCGCTCATGTTTTTTTGTTATTAATTTAATTTCGTTCTCAATTTTCTTTGAATTAATGTCCGTTTCATTGTATATTACTTTTATTTCAGTTAAAAATATTTTTTTTTCATTAAAAATATATTCCATACATCTTGGGAAACCCGGTTTGTGAGTTCTCATCCCCAGCTGTCAGGCTGGCACCTGTCAGGCTGTCGTCACAGGCGTCATTTTGACAGACACAGACAGACACTCGCAGTGTTGCCACCTTAGTTTTAATAATGGGGGCAATAGGGTATTTGCACTTTTTTATTTTATTTCATAAAATGGTAGGCTATATTTTTTAAAATGCATTTGCGTTTTTTAAAAAATTATATGTGCGTTAGTTTTTAAATTATAGCTCTTTAAAATTCGCGTATTTTCCATTTCCGCTAAAACAGGTCATTGCTTTATTCGGGCGGATATGACGTCAGATCTTCGGAGTTTAGGTGTCAAATGGCCTAGGTAGTCGGTTTGACAGCGGCGTTTGTCGTCAAAATGACGACACATGTCCCTAACCGTTTACATTGCTTTTTTAGCAGTTGTAAATTCTCCGCATTTTATTTTCAAAAAAATCAATGATATCTTTATTTTTACTACTTAAAAAATATATCGTTGTGATCCTTGAAATGTACTCTACACAAAAATATTATTTTCAACCGTTTGCCCTACCACTGCAACTTCCCTATTGAAGAAGCTAAAAAGGGCTAGATCGGGCTAAAAGGAGCACAAAAAGAGTTGGTGTAAAAAAAGGCTAAAAAACACCTGGACAAATGATTTCAATTATTTATTTATTTTTTAGTTTGAATCGCAATAATTTTTTTCAAAATTAGGTTCAAAAATTAAAATTATTAGTTTCTTTACAAACTAAAATTAACACATTTTCTGTTTAGAATCATTTAGTTGCCATAGATATGTTGCCATAATTGAACAAATGGTATCTACCAAAAAAAAAAAACAATATATATGACAAAAATAGCAAAAGTTCGATGTTATCGCAATGTTAGCATGGCGCAAATTTCAGATTTTCGTACAATATTTTTAAGTAATTGAAAAGGGCTAGATAGCCCTTTTCGGGCTAAATCATTAAACAACGAGTTCACCTACAGTAAAAAGTGCTAGATCTAGCCCCAAAAGGGCTAAGGTGGCAACACTGGACACTCGAGACAAGGGTTTCAAAGCTCCTATACAAGTTAGGTAGGGTCGTACAACGCGGAAAGTAGAAAGGTGTATATCAAAACACAAAAGCATTGCTCAACAGTTGAAAGAAAAGAGACACACTGTACTGTATCCTGCCACCGTTCCACTAGGGGTGGCCGGTACCTCCGCAGATGCGCCTCCACTTTTTTCTGTCCTTACAAACCACTTTCATTTCCTCAATACTCATCACCTTTTTCGTACACCACTTTCACACCATTTTCACTAATTTTTTAATCAATCACGAAGAAACCTAAATAATTGCTTGTTTAGTGTGCTTTTTTATGGTAAAAGACATATTGCGCACTTTCTTTTACTAGCATAAATATGTTTTTCTACGATGGCACCATTTTTTTATATCCGTCCAGACCCGGAAAAGTCGGACCTACCTATCGTTATAAAGAGCTTTGACTGCTCTTATAAGTAGAGGCGCTAATATCTCAGTTTGACTAAAGGATCATGCGTCTTAATCACCATTTTTGTTCAAGTTTTGGGTCAATGAAGGCAGATATTAGGAAATATAAAAAACATAAATCTGTAAAACTTATAATTTCACTGGTTAATGAAATTTTGTTTGAATCGCCGTGTCTAATTCATGGTCAAATTATAAAGTGAAATATTATTACTACGCTCGCTCTGCATGTAGAAAAATCAACAACATTGAACAGCCATTTCCGTTTGTTGTTTGCATGTCGGTACTTCTACTTCACCCCGCGCGGAGTGAAAAAGTTTGTCGTCGATCTAAAAAACGTTAAATATTTAGTAAAAAGGACATAATATTCCATCGCTTTAAGTTTTTCTCGTAGAGAAGGTAATATTACACTTATTATTATATGGTGAAGTTCATTTGAAACATCGGATACGATATTTTATCATATTGTTTTTTGCAGGGGGGATGCATGTTTTTCTCGACCAGAAGAATTTCAAGCCGCAGGTAAAAGCGATCCAGGAAGTGTCTTAACTTGAACCAATGTACGTGTATCGCAAAAAACGTGTATTGCCGCTTCCACTTCGAAGAAAACTTTATTAGAAATCCGTCGGAAAGATTATATGGACCGCTACTCATAAAATGACATGTGTAATGTTATTTTATTCATTTGCTGAACGCTGTTTATGTTCTCCGCTGGCAACTTAACTCAAGACCTTTGGATATTGAGTCTGTGGCTTCAACCACTAGACTATACACCGGTGAAAAATGTGAAAAAATGTTTTGTGATTTTGGAGAAAAGTGTCAAAATAAATATTTGTTACTACAATAATTGCTAACCAAGGTCCTTACATAGGTAGTTTATGTTATATTTTATAATTTTCTGTATCTGATCTTGTATGTTATCTGCCAATAAATGAAACACGTAAATATTCACTTTTCGTTTTATTTTGTGTACGAAATAGGAGTAGGTATGGAATAATAATGTGAGGTAATATTATAGGAGCATGGCATAGCGCGTATGCACAGAGTAAGGTAAATAGAGGCGCCACTCCTGCGTTGAGCATAAGTACCTAACATAGATTATAGTAACTTGTGCTGCCACCTGCTGCGACCAGAAGGCAACGTTACCACGATTCATACTATATATACCTACCTGTAGGCTGTATGATACCTATATACATATTGTTATTATTATGCCTGTATTATTATCGGTATATTATTATTTACTTCATATTATTATTCAAGGACACTCTGTTATTCAAAATCAAACCATTTTTTTTATATTTCTTAAAGATTTATTAACGTAGGTATATATTTACAAAACAATATTATTTCAAAACATGATAAATATCTTACAAAATATTACTATAACTTGGTTTCATCATTCCTCAATACTGTCTTAATTGAATGCTGAGCATGCAAATTGCTAGGACAAAGCCAAATACTTGAAAATTTAAAGCCGCCACCAAGAAAGTAGCCCTTTTTGATTTTATACAACCATTATTGAGAAATGATTACCGAACACAATGTCAACACACGAATTCACAACGACAAAACTGTATCGTCACTTGTCACCCAGCCGAGTTTCTAGGATAAAGGCAGATATTTTATTATTGGTTGCTAACGACGGCAGTCCCAGACAAGGCTAATACATTTTGCTGTCGAGAAAACATTTCAAATTCAAAAATGTTCGAGAGTCCATGTCACATAACCTCACCATACGTTACTACGTAGCTACAAAAATGTACATTTTCACGCGAGTGATAACTCATATTAATTATACAAGCGGATCAACGAAAAAATACGATGATAATAAAGTTAATTAAGCGTGATTTCGTAACATGAATACAAAATAAAAATCACTTAAACTTTGACAGCACGGACGGCGTCACTAAAAATTTCAACTGAAGAATGGGTGGCCCTACGCCCAGATCAAGTGTTTTAATTATTTCCAAAAAAGTATTTTTTTGTGTTACGAAAATAAAAAGTAACGTATTATTTTGCTTCAATATATACAAAGTAGATGTTTGAAATAAAACGAACATTTCTATATTGTCAGATTTGTAAAATAATGTATCATGCGTTTTTACAAAGGCTATCACTCATTCTGTTTTTAACAGGCTCGTGCCCGTAAATAATCATACTCTATGGTAACTTATGTTTCATCGGGAACCGGCTGTTCAATATGACTCAGCCCGGCATGCGCGTATGTATAAGTGCACTAACGCACGCACATAGTACACGCACACGTCGTGGTTAATGCTCTTAACACTACGTGGTGCTCGTATCTCGATAAAACCGGAAATACAAAGAAATATTAGGAACTCGGCTCTCTATAAACCTTTACTCTGTGTATCCGTCACCATCCGTCACGTTGGTCAGCATGATAGTTATTTTCCATTGCGAATCGTGTGGCTTGTGTCAGTATCGCGTATTTTGACATTATCGATTTTGCAAATTTAAAAAAATCTTATAAGAGATCTTACATTTTACGATTGTAAATAATTCATTCCGGTTAATTAATAATAAAAAAAAAAAACAAAATGGCAAGCCCCGTCATAATAGCCGCCTCAGCCAAACACACCGCCACGGTAAGCTGAAAATGAAATTGCATAATTTTAATTAAACTTAATAATACAGTATTGTTTATCTCTGCTAATAATCATATTTTATTATCGGTTTCAGCTTATATTTCTTCATGGGCTCGGAGACACTGGGTAAGCGGGATATTTTGACTCCTAACTCAAATGACAGCTTTTTATTTACATTAATAAAAACAACTGACATTTTACCATTTTTGTACATTTTATTTCTTTATTCCCGTATCACTTACGAATTAATTAATGTTCAATATTAACTTATTATCAATTCAATATTATTTACAATGTGCTGTTTTTTTCTCAAAATGCCTACTAACATTGCAACGTAAAGCATTAATCTAATTAGCTATAATAAGTGTGTTTTAGTTGTTACCTAATATTACGATTATCCTACGCATGGTTCACTTGGAATTCCGATCTTTCGTAAACTGTTTCTCAACCTCATTTTGTAAAAGTATTGATTAGAAATCTATGCACCCTTATTTGTTGTTATTCTACTCATAATGAATGAAGTTTATTTGAAAGTAATATGATAGCATCTGTTTATTTATATAAGTACATTGTTTATGACATTGACTTATTGGAGTTGTCTTGCCGATGCAAGCACGTGTGAAGTATTATAAATATATCTTCCTTGGAAACAAGCCATTGTGTTTATTGTATATAATATATTTTTAATTGAAGCAGTTCACAGTAAAACTGTATAAAGAAAGCATTTTCCTAACTTCGTGTGCCACTTATTAGCGTGGATAATTTTTTTAATGAATATTGGGTTTGTTAATTGCTCTATCAATATATCTTTCAACTACACGATAGTTACAATAGATTTCAACTAAGGTAGATATAGATAGGTTATAGATAGATTAAAATGAATTATTATAATTGATAATGTTGATACAGATGTACGTAGCTTAAACTGAATTTAGATGACAGCTACAGGAGGGCGCTACAGCTTTTATGACTTGGCAGCCTTCAAATTCCTAAAATTAATGACTGTTATTTTGTTTTTCTTCAAGAAAATACTCCACAAATGTTAGCAATTCCACCAATATCATTTGACTGGTCCATAGTCTAGTGGTTAACACTTTGGATTCGTGATTGGAAGGTTTTGAATCCCGGCGGAGCACAAAAATATGTCATTTATATTTTCGAATATTCTCTTCGCTGTTATTAATAAATATTATTTATTATTATCTTATTCAACTTAATTTGACATTTTACAATGATCGCTACATTAGTTACAAGTTTCACTAGATTTAGTTTAGGCTGTGTTGTCAATCCGTATTTAATAATAATACATATTATTAGGAGGATTTATTTGGTGAGCGCTGTTTTTGTGTGTATCACACCTCAGGAACCCTCTGCGAGCTTGGTTGTCACTGTAGAAAGCACTAGTTCTTAAGCAAGACCCATTTGCTGCAAGGCTGGATGGGCCTTTGGTGACCGGTCTTTGTTATATGAATTTTTCACCTAGTGAAGAGCACATATAAAAATATAAATAGCATATTTTTTTGTGCTGTGCTGGGATTTAAGCCCGCAACCTTTTATTAACGAGTCAGAGATGTTAACCACTAGACTACGGACCGGTCAAATGATGTTAGTTGAATTGTATTTGTTTCTGGCCAGGCAAAAAAGGTTGGTGCACTGCATTCCTCGTCACAAATTAATTTAAAAAAGAAATGTGTGTCAGGCACGGCTGGGCGAGCGCCATGGGAGGGCTGAAGGCGCCGCACGTGAAGGTGATCTGCCCCACGGCCGCCACCATGCCGGTGACCCTGAACGCCGGCTTCCGCATGCCCTCCTGGTTCGACCTGCGCACCCTGGAGGCCACGGGACCTGAAGACGAAGAGGGGATCATGCGCGCCACGCAGCTGGTGCACGACATGATCACCACTGAGATCAAGGTTAGCCAATTGACACTTTCCATTCTTAAAAAACGCAACTAAGTTACACATATAGTGTAACTTCTTACTTGCGTTATCTCCGAAGGGGTCGTATGTGACGATTCGAGACCTATTTACTTTTACGGGTAAGGGGGCCGCCCTCACACCAACCACTTTCAGTTGAAGTGGGGGTTTCCCAGCTCCCAGAGGGGCTGGTTCTCATTTCTTGTGAAAGCTGAGTAAACCTTGGGATCGAACCCTTGCTCTCGGCATCGAATGCAAGCATTCTACCAATTGAGCTATCGACCGGACTTTTTACGAGCTTGGTCGTTGCTACAAAGCGCCAATTCTCAAGCAAGACCTAGTTGTTGTAAGGCTGGATGGAACTTTTGATGACCGGTCTTTGGTAAAGGTTTATGAATTTTTCAACCCAGTGAAGAGCAAATTTGAAAATATAAATAGTATATTTTTTGTGCACTGCCGGGATTCAAACCCACAACCTTCCATTCACGAGTCCGAAGTGTTATCACTGGACTACGGACCGGTCTTAGGTACTTGATAATTTAAACCCAACAGCATGCACATGCACATATGTATGTATTGTCAGGTAATTATCAGGTTGGAATTAACACCTCTGAGTTATCCCCAACCTTCCCGAACCCCACATTAAATCAACTTGACAGTGGCGCTCATGCTCTTCATGGGAGTTTACCGTAAAGAAGTCAGTGTAAATAATTCTTATATTATCTAGGTTTTTAGCTATAACTTTGTGAAAGTTCATCTTTACAATTTTTAAATAAATAATTCTTAATTATTAATGAATAATTCATTAAAATAAACAATAATGAATTATTAATTGATTGATGATATTAATACCTGTTTCTGGCCAGGCAGAATAGGTTGGTGAATTGAATTCCTTTTCATAAATCTATTTTTAAAAAGAAACCGGCTGGGAAAGTCTAAAAGCGTTTACATTTTGGTGAGCTGTTGTGGCTATGTTGTGTGTGGTGGGTGTTGCAGTCAGGCATCTCTCCCAGCCGCATCGTGCTGGGGGGCTTCTCCCAGGGGGGCGCCCTGGCCCTGCACGCTGCGCTCACCTTCCCGCAGCAGATAGCCGGGGTGGTGGCGCTGTCCTGCTGGATGCCCCTGCACAAGCGCTTCCCCGCTCACATGAAGTGCGACAAGGACCTGCCAGTCAGTATAACACCTGTGTTATCCATATGTTGTACAATTTTTTGGCTTAATTTAACATGGTAATAATGTCATATCTATGCTTTTTTTACTTACATATTTTTTTTATAATTGAATTGCTTGGTTCACTTTGCCAATGTCACCATCTTTCAGGGAAGGTCGGCAAGAGTTGCAGGGCTTATGTTCATTTGAGATTGGGTTTTTATATTGTAGATCTACATGCGACACGTGTTAGCGCGAACATATACATGTCTGCTTGTGGGAATGCATTTAATATGAATCTTTGCGACTCAGATTTAGATTTAGATTTAGTTTTAATAAATAAACAAAGAACTGTATGAAATATTTCATTTAGAAAAATGATATCTGTATTATAATCTTTAATCTAGGGGGCAAAGATATATTAATATTTAGGATTATATTAAATGTTTCCCTACAAGTGTAATTTTGCGCTTACAAATGCTGCATGTGTACTTACAAAATGCACAAATGTATACTTACAAAATAAACCAAACTTCACATGAACATAAGCCTTGCAACTCCTGTTGCATTTTCCTGAAACCAGAGTGCCACTGACAGAAGTGAACCAAGTTTTTGCATCATGGGGTCATCCTCGTAAGTTATGATATGCATTTTTTTTTTACTAAGCCAGTCTCGACTTACGCCTCTGAAACCTGGATTGTGACAAAAAAAAACTGAGACCTCAAAGCAATTCCAAAGGAAGATTTTCAAAACTACGCGTATCTACAGCTCGGTGAGAGACAACAATGGCTGGCATCATCAATACTACAAGAAACTATGTCATCTACCAAGAGTATAATGTGATCAGTATCATCAAAGTACAGTGGGCCATTCACATAATTAGAATGGGCGATGCAAACTCCATGAAGCGTCTAACACTCATCGCCACAAGAGCAAAACTGAGATCCATGGGCGGTGTCAACACAGATGCAGCCCAGGCAGGCATACGTAGTTGGAGGACAAAGGCGAGAGTAGAGGAGAATCCTGGATTCAGCCAAGGTCCACCCAGGGCGGTAGAGCTCATGATGATGATGAATACTGCCGTATCTCTGTGTTTTCATTTCCATATGCTTTGATTATTTCAATTTTTAATTTAATTGAAATGAATTTCAATCGGTTCTTCAACCTGCTATGTTCATGTAAGCAATCAAACACTTGTATTATTGTCGTAATGCTGGTTTATTATTTAAAGGAGAAATAGAAACGAATAAATTAGAATTGCACAATTATCTATTTCAATGTCAATTGCATTTTGTTCACAGGTTACGCTATTTACATACATACATTATTAATTCACTTTAATATGTATATAGAGAACAATCAAAAGTTTGCTGCTATAGTGTTGAACTACAAATTTCTCCAATATTTCCGCAATATTGCTCCAATTTTCATATTTTTCTTTATGTGCCATATCAGGTCCCTTTTATGTTGATGATTACTATGGAGAAAGCCTCTCTGTCTTGTGCAACCCAAAGAGAGTCCAAAACCACTAGTAGACTACTTACAGCCTGCCAGAAATATTTACTTCATTAAGTTTTATTCTTAAGATGCTGATCTCTCATTGATTAGCGATAAGCTGTGTGTAATAAAAAATGAGTCTCTTCAGAAGGGCGCTGAAAACCCACTTCTTTCTAGTTTCACAACCAGCGTCTTAAATGACCTATGATCATAAAAATATCTTCTTCTACAATGGCGCTACAGTCCCTGTCTCTCCTTGCCCGCAGCTATTTTGAGCCTACATCTGCCTCTGTCTTCAGCCGCTGTCCTTTATTTTGGCACCTGCAGTAGCTGCGTCGCAGCCGCAATTATTTATTATTATAGTCAAAACGCTAACACTGTATGTATGCCACATGTATCACTCCTTGCCGGGTTTTCTCCTAACAGGTCGCATGTGGCGATTGAAACCTTTTTTTTTACAGGTAAGAGGGCCGACCTTTTGCCAACCACTACAGTCGCAAGGGGGTTTCCCAGCTCCCGAGGCGGCTGGTACTCATTTCTTGTGAAGGCTGAGTAAACCTCGACAGCACTTTTATTTTGGGTTTGAAATAAACAATGAAATAAGAAATCATTTCCGACACCCTCTGTGGGATTCAAACTCGAGCTCTCGGCATGGAATGCAAGCACCCTACCAACTGAGCTATCGACCGGACTCAGGTGTCTCACAGTTCTCCATTGATATTTTTAAGTACACCTGTTATAATTATTGAATGCACTTCCAGGTATTGCAATGCCACGGGGACTGCGACCCGGTGGTGCCCTACAAGTGGGGGCAGATGACGTCCACCTTCCTCAAGACTATCCTCTCCAACACTGAGTTCAAGTCCTACCGAGGCATGATGCACACCTCGTGCGACGAGGAGCTCAAAGACATGAAGACTTTCATACAGAAACTCATCGGAAATTCACTTTAATTTAATCACTCCATGTTCCCAACGTCACCAACCCTCCATTTAATGTATTTTTGATGCATTATCTGCGCTGTCGTCTTAGGAGTCCAATGTAATCCCAACATTCAAAACATCTCTCATGGGCGTACCCAGGAAGGGGCAGCTGCCCCCCCTGGAAGTAAAAAAATACCTAAATTGTTATTAAATTTTATTACAATTTTTGAAATAACCATGTTATGACTTGCTCCCCTCGTAGTTTTGATCCTGGGTACTTAATATTTCTATCCAGCCGCCATTCCACTATGAGTGGCCAGTACCTCCCCAGATGTGTCTCTACTTTGCTCCATCCTTGAGCACTACTTTCATCTCCGCAAATATCACAGCGCTGCTGGGATATTCGAGGCTACCAATTGATAAAATGAATAGATATAATCTTGTTTATACTTAACAAAATTCTCTTAAACTCCACCATAACCTCCCTGATACCATTCCTTATAACTTAAGGCATGTCTATTGTGGTTTTTTTAAATCAAAATACCATGTAAGGACCTCAAGTAAACAACACATCTTTGGTGAACTGATAAAAGAAGTTTGTTGCAAGATGTAATATCCTTGTCCAACTGTTTTTTCAAGACAGTCTGTATGGGAGACTTTCCAAATATTTGAGAATTTTAGTGAAATTTGAAAATCTCGTCAATTCCATTAAATATTTTGTTTTGATAGAAACATTTTGGAATTTAATTCCTATGATTTCTACACCGCAAGTTGTAAAATAAAATTCAATCTTGGTGTACAAAATTTGATCATAATAAATGAGAAATTCTGTCATATTTTTTCAAATGATGTAAATTTTATCTGAAACTTTTGGTCTCTTTTTATTCAATATTTTTGTGATGTTAATTAGTCAATATATATTTTTTGAATATTTGTAATTTTCTCACAATACACAATAATATCTTGTGATTTTTTTTCCTATGTATGTACTTCTATCAATGTTATTCTCAAACAGCAGAGCCATGGCTCATCCGCAGGCTACAGTGGACTTTCCATACCAAAAAATTATGATCCGTAGATCAGCGATGGATCAAATGTTTTGTGATTAGCACTGTGTATATTTATCCTAGTTTATCAGACAAAAAAAGCAATGAAATTATTTTGTCAAAAGTCTTTGAACTATAATCTATAATCAAAGTTGCAAAGATATATTACATTTAAGATTCATATTAAATGCATTCCCGTAAGCAGACACGTATAAGTTCACGCTTACACATGCCGCATGTGGACCTACAATATAAAAACCCATATCTCATATAAACATAAGCACTGCAACTCTTGCTGACTTTCCCTGAAACAGGGGTGACATTGTCAAAGTGAACCATTTTTTTACAGTATGGGTGGTCAGTCTCATACCAACCTATAAGTCAAGGAATACAACACCTGCTTTTTAATTGTGTAAAAATTTACAATGCCCTTCCAAAAATCATTTTTTTGATATTTGACCTAAAACTCAATATAATATTGTCTAGTTAAATAGAAATAAATGGAAAACCTATTTTACAAATTGTGTCATTTTTTTTAAATTATTTTCTATTGACTTTAAAAATATACCCAGAAAGATAGCAGTGGAGATTTTAATTGTTATATTTATGTAGTCATAAACTATTTTACGACATTGTGGATAGCAAAAATGAAAAATGTACAACTTTTATTATTATGGAATGCGCACATTCAAAGCAGGGGGAAAAATAGGCACTTTTGATTGGTTGCTAAGGACCTTAGCTCTGAACCTGACCACCACCATCCTGGTGCTGTTATCTATTCAAAATAAAATATTGCATAAGAGAGAACATACAGTTGTACAATTATTTTGTGGGATGATTAAAAAGGAGTTGGACACTTTGTACTTTATATTTCAAATCTGTCGTCAGAATGCTGTAAAGTAAATATAAAACCCTGATTATCTGGGGCTTAAGTTTGGAATTTCAATGTCACGAGGAAAAGGGACAGATGCAATGCAAGGAGAGAAGAGAAGCACTCACAAAAAGTCTTTTGTTTGCGTGCATACACGGTTTGTACTAAAAAAAACAATGGAGATAGTGTGGGTCGAAAATTTTGTATTTCTTTGTAAAGATTCTATTCTTGCTTGCTTTTTAACCGTCAGAGGTGGTATCAAAATAGTACCCCTGGAAACTATTTTTCTTTTATTTAATACGAGTGACAACTGATGACATCATCCAGTCAAGGGAATTTTGAATGTGCGGCCCTCAATGTACTTTTCAAGTTCATTAGAGATAGTAATTATTCATGAGGAACTGTTTATTGTAGCAACTTGATATTTCATTCCATTACCGTAGGCACTTACTTATTGTTTGCACATGTTTTGTTTCCTTCATGCAATTTTTTTTGTATTTTAATTTGATCCCCTGATACCTCAGATGAACAAATATAGGTACTTACCCGTCATTGAAAAGCGTTAATTTGAAATTTAAATTGTGGAAAAATGTGTTTTATTTTTCATTATGAATTATACGGTGAATGAATTTCAAAGGCAGTTTTTGTGATATCAAATTAAATACACACCTTAGATTGAGAATTTTTCTTGATATTTTTTTTTATATTGAAGCAATTTTTTTAGGTATTTCAACTTAGTAATATAGAAATCAACATTTCCTTTTACTAATCTAAGTTGCAAAGATATGTAACATTGGGGATTCACATTACATGCATTTTCACAAGCAGACACATACAAGTTTGTGCTTGCGCATGCCGCATGTGAACCTAAAACATAAAAACCAAATCTCAAATGGACATACACCTTGAGAGTTAAAGAGAGAAATGGTGTTGTGTCGTATACTCTCTGCTGTTTTAGTACATTTCAGCCTTAGTTTGGTTTGGCCTAGATGTCAAAAACTTGCTTTTGAAAGTAGAAATAAAGTTGCCTAACCACACTCCAAAACCAATGATTGCCCCTGACCTACAACATAAAAACCAAATCTCAAACGGACATACACCCTGCCAACCTTCCCTGAAACAGCGGTGACATTGGCAAAGTGAACCATTTTCTACAGCATGGGTGGTCGGCCACATACCAACCGCTTACATAAAATAGTTGATTAACTAGTTACCTAATAATGGTTCTTAATTTGAGGCTAAAATTTATAGAATATTCAATTTTAAAATAAAAAGTCCTTGGGCGAGTACCGGTCGTCTTATTGTATGATAATTTTCCATTTTGATTGTCTATCACACATTCTAGTAATAAATATGGATGCTAGCACTTTGGGGTCACTTTTAACTGCTGCGTTTTGTGAAGAAGGGAATCATGTTGGCAGTAATAATGCTGGGTGTTTTCTATGACATTTATTCACAATCAGGTTTTAGCTAATACAGTGCAGCAATTACATGTTACTTGAGGGAGAACATGCTACCGGCTGACTGTCTGTCTAACTGACTGACTGACTGTCTGTCTACTCACGTTGCAGAGAGCAAACTTGAATTTTCGTATATTTATTAATCATCAACTATACCTAATACAATAAGATATCACAATGACCATGAGCAGAACAACACAGCTAGCGAACTTTATGGTTAATTGTCAAAAGTATGTTGTTACGAGTATGTTTTCTACCACATTCCTTATGATTCATTTCTGGCTATCCAGGACCTTGCTTGGCATACCTTTGTCTGGGTTCTAAGACAATAGGAATAGTGACTCATTGAACATAGAAATAAAAGTTGGTACCAGCACAGTATGTCAAAATTAACCTGGCCTCAATGTGCAACTGTGAACCCCCATTTATAACAATAACTGAATGTTTAATAAATTCAATGCCATTTTGGTATTTCTTCATGAAAAGCGGAAATAATATGTTTTTAAATTAGGTCAAGTATTTCCCAATTTTCATGTATGTTATTTTAGTAGCATTTATTTAACTCAAAGATGAAATTTATTTTTACATTTTCATGTACATACCTTTTTGAAGTAGGTATCCAAAAAAAAAATTAAATTGACAATTGTAGTGACATTTTTTTTTCCTTACGTTTTGAATGTATAAAATATATTTTTTCTCATGAAATAAAAATTATTTAGTTAAAAGAACCCATGTTATTTTTGTACTTAGCATAACTCGTAGTGAAAATGAATGCTGTCCTCCATTTATAGATATTACCTAGATATTTACTGCAGTATAAAATTTGCTTGTAAAATTCAAAAGACACAATGTCTACCGTGCATAAGGGCTATCCCATTAGTTTATTAGATGAATCTGCTTTTTCTTTAATCCAGAAGATTTGTAGGGAGTAACGGCTATAAGGAGAACAATAGCTTGATCCCCTTGTGCTCGTTATAACTGAGATAACTTGACCATAATTCAATTTTAAATGTTTGAATTTAAAGCAAAATTTCCACATTGGTAAGTTGAAAAGAATTTAGTCAATTTAAAATAGGCGGTATTTAAACATAATAATAAGAAACATTTCAGATTCACAAATTATAAATTGTACATGACATTTTGTCTATACTCTGCATTTTACTGTCAAAAGATTGTTAAAGTTGTATAAAGACGGCGAAATAGGATGTGTTTTAAATCAAATAAATGTATTGTGACACAGAATATTTACATAATATTATAGTTGGCTTTCAAAATCAACTCATCAATCATTTTGTCCTCAATCGTCGAATAGAAAGGGTGCCTCCCAAAGACACAGACTATGTCGCCTACGGAACATTGAGAATAATATACATACTCCCATAACGCTTCGTCTGATATGAGAAAATTGTAATTAATCTTGAAAGTTAATTATAATATGTAAATATATCAAATGACAGTCTCTCCAGTTTAAATTTGACATTATAAAAACACTGAGAATGTCATTTTCTGTGTTTCCATGTATTTATCTTATTTTTTTAAAAAGAAATCCCGCCTTTGCCTGTATATGACTGTAATACTTAAGACAGATTATTTTCATGATCACTCTCCATTTATTGAATATTTAGATTCTCTTGTAATTATATAAAAGCACCGATATCATGCAACATTTTTTTTCATTGTAAAATCATAATTACTAATGTGAAGCAGTCCCAAAGTGTATTTGAGAATCATAGATAATATGCTGCATTAGAGGCATCTTATTTATTCTTGTATACTTACTAAGTAATGTATATATTTTAGAGTACCTCTAAAAATTCTTATGGTATACCTACATAAATAAAACACAATAATTTGAAAATGTTTTTTATTGCAAAAATACCTTTCACTGAAAGAAATCTGATATTGAGAAATGAACGTGAAGACCACCACGTCGCTTTGATAACCAGCCTTGAAAATGCTTTTTGCTCGTGAAAGTGAAACATTGGCAGATAGAAAAGCTGCAAACAGAACATGATCTAAGTGGAAAGAATCGCTAAAGGATTTGTCATCTAACACAGACCATGAAAGTAAAACTTCCTTTAGATAAACGCTTAAGCACAAGATCATGACATCTATACCACCCACATTCACAGGGCTAATTTGTGATAATCTCTAAATTTGCAAATCGATACTGCCTTGAGAGGGTTGTTCTAGTGAGTATAAGGCAATGCTTTTTATCCTTATTTCTTGAAATAACAGATTGGAGACTGGCAAGAGTGACATATCCTACTCCAGCGGGCTGTGAACATGTGAAACTGAAGTCTCCTTTGGTCACATATCCCATCACTTCTCTGCTGCATTGGTTCCTCACATTTTCCACTTCGCTTGGAAGCCACAGTTCCCTCATCTTGGCTAGATACTGTTCCCTCATTACAGTATTGTCTTGTTTAGGTACTTCAACATACTTATCTGATTCTTTCTAAAAACAAAAATAAAACAATAAATATTCTAATGGCCGATTTCTAGAACAACTTTCAAGAAACAGGTTTCGAGAGTCAATAATCAAATTCGTATTTTTAAGTCTCCTTTGTGGTGTTGCTAAATTATGATTTGTGTATTTAATTTTTTTTAAGTTGCCATTACATTCTACGAAGGGATACTTAATGTATAGAAATTGGGCAGAAGTCTCTTTCCATAACAGTCATGTTTGAAAGGAGTGCTGAACTTAAGGAAAATGAAAGACGAAAACAAGAAAAAGCAAAGTGAAAATTTCTTTGCAGACAGACATACAGGCCATCTTATGGAAAATTTCTTTGCAGACAGACATACAGGCCATCTTATGGAAAAATTCTTTGCAGACAGACATACAGGCCATCTTATGGAAAAAAAATTATATTCCGTGATCTGTGGTCACAACAATGGCCTCTTTATTATTATTTAAGCAATATATTTTGAAAATCATACCAATATCTTTTTTCTGTACCGTATCGCCTTCTTCCGCAACCTTTTAAGTAGTGTTTTGTGCTCCAAGCGTAGTTTCCTCCTTTCAACTTCATTCTTATCTTTTTTCTTTGGTTCTATCAGCATGGAACTTTTATTTATCACATTATCATTCTCATTTGGAAGACATATCAAACTGAAGTCACTTAATTTTCCTTTTTTGATGATTTGAACCTTCACTGGCACTAAACAGTCCATGTTCCAATCAAATGACGAAACAATCTGTTTACTTTTGATCATGCTCTGAAAATAGATCATTTGATTAATTACCTAATCCTTGAAAACAAACTGAAAAGATTATTCGAAAGAGCAGTAAAGCAATGAGGAAAGGGAATCAACCGAATAAAATATAAAAGAGTTCCTGAATCTCATAACATATCACATTCCTGAGATTGAGATGACTCTGGAGGAAATGAAAGAAGTATGTAAGGACAGAAAGAAATGGTGGTCGATCTGTAATCTTGGCAGCTAGGGTTTATTAAATTGGAATTTGTTTTCTGTTTGTTGTCCATAGATATTATTATAGTAATGTATAAAATGTAAGTTGTCCTGTATGTTCCTTGACTTATAGGTTGGTATGCGGCTGACCACCCATGCTGTAAAAATGGTTCACTTTGCCAATGTCACCCCTGTCTCAGGGAAGGACGGCAAGAGTTGCAGGGTGTATGTCCATTTGAGATTTGGTTTTTATGTTGTAGGTTCACATGAGGCATGTGCAAGCGCGAACTTGTATGTGTCTGGTTGTGAGAATGCATGTAATGTGAATCTCCAATGTAACATATCTTTGCAACTTAGATTAGATTAGAGATGACTTGGAAGTGTGGAAATAATAAAAAAAAAGTGGAACCCCACATAAATAGCAAATAGGCATTAGACACCCAGGTGGAAGAAACTGAGTAAAATAGACTAGGGCAGGCCTGTCCAACATAAGGCCCGTGACGACATCAATAGATATTGCGCAATAAGTTCAATCATTTAAAAAATCATCCATCGTTAGGTACTTAGTTCAATCATCTTATCTATCGACTATGAGAGTGTGGCACGGACGCGATAATTTTCATTGAAAAGGAAATTGGTAAGAAAACAATGACATCTTATTTTGATTTGAAATCGCATGTCTACCCCCCCTCCTCCCCGTCGATGCTATTTATGGCCTGCCACGATTACAAAAATACTAAATCTGGCCCTCCTCAATATTATGTTGGCCCACCCTTGGCTGGGGAGACAGTTTTTCCAGTTGATGTACTAAAATTCAGTAGTTAAGGACAGAAGGAGTTGGAGGAACATGCTGTGGGAGATGAAGATCCTTTAAATGTTTAACACCTCAGAGAGAAGTTGAGGGTTATTAGCAGCTAATTTATAAAATTCATTCTAACCTGCAACTGAAGTAGAACATTTTTATCACGCAGGACAAAATGGTTTTGTCCAGGAAATTGGTGTGTTTTCCAGTCATTCATAAGAGTCTGCCACCTGCATAGAAAAGGACTGTTGATGGACAGTTTTGTGAAATTGACTCTCTTATTTGGAGGCAAACGGAAGTATTTTTCTGTGAGAATATTATGTATTCTTGATTGCTCGTCCTGCGAGGCTTTAGTGTCAGGTTGCATGTCATGGTTTCCAGTTTCGAATGCCAGTTTTTCTGTCTCCCGCAGTCCACCTGCACGAGCTCCTCTCAATATGAAAGTTAGCCACAGGGGCATGGCATATCCGGAGGGAATCACTACATCCCAACCACTGTTGTACCCTGTAAAATATACAAATATTTAATTGTTTCACATCAAATAAGTACTTATTTATTGTTTATTTTTACTTATATTCTATTTATTTAGGTTACGTTCACAAATTAATAATTACAAGAAAATTAAAAGTAAGCTGATGCATTCCAAAGAACAATGTTCCTGTAAATATGTCTGATTCAGTAGGCACATGATTATTCCGACTGTTAATACCAGACATGGCTTCTTGTAGTAATATCTAACCATTAGCTGACTGCTGTTCCATTTTACTTAAACCTTCCAAATCTTTGAGCTTGCAAGAATTGCAGTGACAACTGTTTTATTTTTGAGAGCTTACGTTAATGTTGCCTTGACTAGTGTAGGTACTTAGAATGTCTCTACATACCATTTAGAAATTTTAGACTGATGCCCTGTCTAAAAATCTAAATCTAAATCTAAGCTGCAAAGATATGTATAATTTGAGATTCATATTAAATGCATTCCCACAAGCAGACATGCATAATTTCGCGCTTACACATGCCGCATGTGGACCTACAATATAAAAAACCCAATCTCAAATGAACATAAGCCCTGCAACTCTTGCCGACCTTCCCTGAAGCAGGGGTGACATTGGCAAAGTGAACCATTTTTTACAGTATGGGTGGTCTGTGCTGCTAAAAAATGTTAGAATGTTTACTAAAAGTAAAATTAATGGGAAACTAGTTCAATTATAATATTACTGAATACCACAATTATTTTACAAGTATTTACAAGTATAATACCTAATTTAATTTCTTGTGATATCTGATTTCCAGGCCTTTGAATTAATATAACAGGGATCCCCGGAACATATTTGAAGAAGTTGCACAGAGTTCCTGGGACAATTCTAGTGTCTTCTGTGAGCTTATTGAGTTGAAAATTTGTAGGCTTCTGAAGTAATACACTTTTCCTGACATTGGGATCCCAAAGTGCACTACAACTGATATCTGGAGGCATATTTATTACATCTTTAATGCTCCGCTCTTTTGCATCATCAGGTGTGGCTTTGAACCTCTTTTTTGGTAGATTGGTCCGTGGATCTTTTACATTCAATCCAATAATCAAACGAGCTGGAAGTTCACTTGGAGATTTCAGATCCTGAACTTTAGACCAAAGTTGCGATTGAACTGCATGTGTTTGTTTGCTGGTTTTATTTTTTCGGAATTCATTGAACCAATTGAAGTCTGCCAGTTTTTCTTTTAAAGATGAAGGAAGTTGAACGTCTTCATCTGGGATCGAAGACAAAGCATTGCTTAAGATGGCGTGGGATAAAGGACCAGTGAGACGAAACCGATTTAACTTGTCTTTCAGTTCTTGCAATTTTATTGATGAAGCATTTTGAAAACTCCGGTTTTGATTCCTTTCTATGCATGAATATTGCACAACATTGATTTCTTCTGAATTGAGTTTTCTATGTTTAGGGAATTTAGCCGTGTTTTGTAGATTATTTTCATTGTATGTGATTTCAGTTAAATCAAAGCATTGTACTAAAACATTTAAGAATTGAAGATAAAATGATGGATGTACAAATATCCAGAGATATCTTTGTGCTATGTTGCTTTGTTCAGGTTTCCACATGAACATAACTTTTCCCAAACATTCTTGCGGATACTTATCGACGTTAAATACACAAGCAGAACCTTCTCTTTCTCCGCTAGTGTAGGCTTTGGCGCAAATCCCTAAACCACATTTAGGACTCGTTATTTTTTTAAAGCCGATTGAAAGTTCTTCGATTAGTCCTGAGATCTGTACGCAAGCGTGATAAGAGATATCTTGTAAGAGGCAGTGCTGAGAGCTGGCGCGGTAACAAGCTCGGAAGGCTTTATCACAAGGGGACTCGGGAAGTCTATAACCCCACCGTGTTACCATATGAAACCTCTTCGCATGCCATATATGAGTTTCTAGCCATAGTTTATCTCTCTGTCTCCTGTTGTATTCTGTTAATAGATTAGAAGGACGCCGTCTGTGTTTGCGAGATGGTCGTTTAGTTTTGAGCGGGAGACCGCTTTTTAAAAGTTGAGCGTCGTGAGCGAGACGCAAGCGCCTTGGTAGCCTTTTTGAATTGTGGCTCATTATTCTTCTGCGCATGTGCACTGGAAGAGTTTGAAAGATCAGCTTGGAGGAACAAGGGTTGGTGATGCATTCCGTCATCATGGCAATTTCTGCGCTCCTCGCGGCGGCGAACTTTAAAACGTTTACATCATTTGGTAGTTTGACTTTACCGCCCAATGTGCAATCGAACTGCATAATTTCACGCTTTTCCTCTTCCATTTTTACTTTCGAAATGTTTTATTGTTGTAGCAAAATATAACAAAGTGCACCCGAGTGATAGATAACCTTAAAATTATCATGCCGTGACATTTATGACAGCTGTCAAACCATGCTGCGGCTGTATTGTTGAATTGTTTCCAGCCAATCAAATTAAAAATGACAGTATATACCTACCTGTGTATCAAAAGAGCTGAAAATCATTAAAAACAGTAGGTAGTTGCATTTTTTTTATTTTAAACTTTTTTCTCGGCCAGCAAACTTCAGTCTTATATGGGACTGCAATCCTTAGTAACCAATAATAAAATATCTGTATACCTTTTCCCTAGCAACTCGGCCGGGTGACGACTAACGAGTAACGACACTAAATCTTAATCTAAGCTGCAAAGATATGTATCATTTGAGATTCATATTAAATGCATTCCTACAAGCAGACATGCATAATTTCGCGCTTACACATGCCGCATGTGGACCTACAATATAAAAAACCCAATCTCAAATGAACATAAGCCCTGCAACTCTTGCCGACCTTCCCTAAAGCAGGGGTGACATTGGCAAAGTGAACCATTTTTTACAGTATGGGTGTAAAAAATGGTACACAATATTGTATAAGTCAATTTACATAGAAGGCAGGATGATGTAATTTTCTGAATAATATATCATTTCTTTCTTTAGCTTCATCATAGCTTCATATTATTTAAATATTTTTTCTTTACTGGTAACTTATATTGGTTCAGTTTTCAGAAGCGGAAAATTTAAAATTAAAAAAAATAAGTTATAAAATAAATTTTAATATCTTTTATAATTAATTAAATAAACACACTGTTTCAATTCACTTTTATTATTTTAACTCTGTCAAACGTTTTCGCCTAAAAGGCATCCTCAGGACAATGACAAATCCATTCAAAAATTAAATTCTCTTCTTCTTCGAATCACATTTTATCAGCAATATTTTCAACTAGTAAAACATGTAAGAAAAAATATGCTAAAATAATATTATTTTAATGTTATAATTTTTTATAGTTACCACCACAGATCACGGAACATAAAGTTACCACGTTACTTGAATATGGTTTATCGAATAAATTATTATTCTAACCAGCTACCTACATACTGGGCGATCACAATAATAATTATTTCATTTGAAAACGTAATGTGCTCATAACAAAAATAATATTCGTGACCTTTTGTGTAGCCACAATCGCAAGAGTTTATCGTCTGCTTAGTAAAAATAAATTATTTTTGTTTGATCTGTGCTCACGAACGCTTGCTACCAATATTTAGGCATTGTTTTGCTGAAAGTAAACTGTTTTAGGGTGATTTTTCTCGTACATAATGTCGATTATAAGGAAAATAATTAGTACAGCAAACACTTACAAGCCGGTTGGCCCATACAGGTGAGTGCTTTTAGGTTAGGATTTTTTCCGTGCTATTTATTGTAGGTAATCAGTGACGGACTCGGAACATTTTTGAATAGGGTATTTGCAATAGTGAGGAATATGATAAAAAGTATATTATTTTGATAGATTTCGAAAAATCTAATAATAATATGTTGATTTGAAGCCGAAAATATTTTTTTTCGATTTTATATTTAAAAAAGAAAATATAGGTTTTTGGACAAGTTTTTAAACGGATGTGAGATCTGCTTCTTGTATTTCGGGTAATGTGACGTCATATGTTGACGTCACGTTCTTTTATTGACATTCCATACTCTGTTAACATGTGTTGTTGACAACAGAAACAAATGAAAACAACAAAAACAAATGATATGTTCTTAAAGAAACACACAAACTTCTTGAAAAAACACATCCGCAATGATGTAAACATGAAAAAGCGATGCTTGAATGACATTAATGTGAGGGCTGTCAGTTGATACGGCGATGTTTACAAGACCGTGACGTCACGCGAGAAAACTTCATCTAGTAGCGTTTTGGCGCGAAAATTCAAAGATCGATTTTAAAATGCTTATAACTTTGCTAAAAATACAACTAAAATTAGAATTCAAGAAGTTTTGGGCTAATAAAGCATAAAAGAATTTAAATCACAAAAAAAAGAAAAATGTGAAAATACCCTATTAGAAACTTTTTTCTAAGCGAGCAAACATCAGTTTTGTATGGGACTGCTGTCCTTAGCAACCAATAATAACATATTTGTTTGCCTTTGTCCTAGCGACCCGACCGGTTGATGCCACAATATTCTCTATGTCAAAACATGGGCTGAGTCTATTGCATATTATGATTAATGAAGGCAGAAATAAGTTTTTTTTTTAATTCACCCCCAAGATATTTTTGTTCGATTATTATTAGGTAGACTATGAAATATTTTTTGTCTATATTATTTTAGATACATATATGAGTAGGTACCTACTAACCTACTCAGGACGTTCCATTGATGGAGGCTCATTTTCATGTGATTGGACGGTTATAAAGGTTCATTCAGTATTACAGCAACTGGGTTTTACGTGACAGGGACTACCAACGATCTAGGCCCGTATTAAGCGCAACGGAAGCCCTGGTGCGAGGAGAGACATGGGGCTCCCCTCCACCTTGTATAATTACATATTAAGCTCCATCGAATAAACATACTTTTTTATCCCCGAAGTTTTTTATGCTCGTAGTAACGGAGTTTTAAGTGAAGTTAAAAAAAATCTATGGTATCTATTGATCATTAGCAAAAATTTAATTGCCATGAGAATTTTCAATGTTATATTATATCGCTGTATAAACTGAATATGTGCCTGAGAGGGCCCTTGGACAGTAAGGGCCCTGGTGCAGTCACACCATTAGAACGGCCTGAAATGGCCTATTTTAAGTTGTACGTAGCTATCAATTCATCATCATAAATGGTTTATATCAGTTGCCGTAGTCTATCGGAGCTCGTTTCGTCCATTTTTTCGAAGGGTTTCTTTGGGTAAAGTACCGCCAGCCGTATAAGCCTAAAACTAAGCTCGTTTTTATCTTGAACATTGTTATTACAATTCTATTAAAATATACACTCCAATGGATATTGGTATACTTGCAGTCAAGCGGTCTTGGCTGACCGCACCCTGTATGTGTCGGGATGCCTTGGGCTGGACTTGTCAGGGTCCAAGCTGGTGGAAGGCGGGGCTGGTCCTCAGGCCAGACAAGCGCTGGTGAACCTTGGAGCCATCCTCAAGGCCGCAGACTCGGACTACAGCAGCGTGGTCAAGGCGACCATTATGCTGAATGACATCGCCGATTTCCCCAGTGTCAATACTGTCTACCAAGAATGTAAGTCAACTTTTTTGTTTCATTATATAAACCATTTTGCACTAGACGCATTTTGCCACCATTCTGGAAGGTGTGTCGTTGTTTTTTTCTAGGCCGAGAGCCAGTAGTGTATGGAAGCTTGTCCGGTAATGTATAGGCAATCCGGACATAATGCGTTGTGTTTGAAAAGGCTCTATAGATTCGCGACGACGATGGGGCGAGGCATGATGGGCTTATCTATTTATACATGAAGGGGCGATGGGTGAAGAAAAGTAGGGAAACACTGCTCCAAGTCATAGAGGCAAATACGGCCCACAGTACTATCGCTTTTGTAATTTAGCTGTTTGAAAGCATGGCTTTGATTTTTTTTTGTAAATTTGGTTTTCATCAATAACACTAACATTGAAAGCTTTCGGCTTAAATAAACCAATTTCACAATTCCCTTTACTTTCTCACTAAACTATTATACAAACTGTTGACTATAAATTCAATTCGTTTTTCAGTTTTCAAGCAGAACTATCCGGCCAGATCCACCTATCAGGTGGGCAAGCTGCCTCTAGGAGCTGCTGTTGAAATAGAAGTTATAGCGCTGGTGGGAGACGTCAAAACTGTCACAGCATGACTGCATGAAGAAGAGAAACCATCTCCCAACATCTAGGCTGCTCATATCAGTCGTCTTCAGCCCTCCTCATTAAAAAACTTCTGCCTTCTAACATTACATTAAAAATAAATGGAGTATTACAGCCGCGCCAAAAAAACTACGCATAGGGCGTGTTGATCTACACGACTCAATAAAACTGAACATGGTGAAAATCGCAACTAACATCACCATTTTGTAAAACGTCGCTTTTGATTGTTCAATGTGATGTTAGTTGCATTGCTAAAATTGTAGAAGTATTGTGTTGAAGAGGAAAAAAAAAAGACTGCTTTCTTGTGTCTTTTGTTTCATAGTTTACTTACTTGCGATCTATGTCACTTTTATTGAAAAAATCTGATGCTCCATTTATTTTTTAAAATTTTGATCGGAGCCTTTCAACATAAAAAAAACTGCATCTTATGAATTAAAATCGCGATTAATGTCGATTGAAATGCTGGATATTTTGTTTGATGTTTTGATGGAGAAGACTGAAAAGTAAAAATATTGTTTTTTGCCTTTCAATCTCATGTAAATTACCTTCTTGTTCCTTTTCTATTTGCTTTTGAATATTATGTGATTTATACTTGTGAAAATATTTTTAATAAATTTTTGTTTATTCTGAGATCTAAAAGAAGTACTTAATTAAAACTAAATTTTATTATTGCATGTTATTCATTCTCACTGAAAAAGTATAAGCCGGAAGTATGTATTTTCTACAATAACGCTACACTCGAGTCTTGGCCTCTTTCAAATTCTGTCGCTTGTTCTCTGACATCGTTCTCTAATTCTCAAACTGCAGAAACTGGGGTAGAAGTCTCGACAGTCGTCGATAGATCTTACCGTTCCTATTTGAAGATAGGACGGAATGCTAACTCACATATGGTAACGTTGAAAATACCGGGCCTTAGTGTTCTCTAAATTACATATGTTAGCTCCGCTCTGTTTCAGAGAAAGTAGGTAGTCAAATTGGCAAAGTTTTTTTCTTTTGAGAAAAACGTTTTCCATCGATGTATAACAATCACTTAGATTGAGCGATTAAGATAACGTTATGGAGGGATGGATTACGACGAATTGAAACGTTCGAGATGTGTGTCTACCGAAAAATGCTTCAGATGATCGGGTCACCAATGAGGAAGTCCTCCGACCACAAAGGAACTTCTGCCAACCATTGAGCAGAGAAAGCTGATTTACTTCGGTCACATTTTGAGAAATGAGAAGTACCGTCTCCTTCATCTTATCATACAGGGTAATATTGAGGGGAGAAGATCTCAGAGACGCCGAAGGAAATCGTGACTAAAAAACCTGCAACAATAGTTCGACAGTAGCACCCAGTCTCTTTTTTGAGACGCAGCATCCAAAGCCAAAATAGCTATCATGATCGCCGATCTTCGATAGAAGTGTCAAGAAAAGAAGAAATATTATTATATTATCTAGGTTTTTGGCAGTTACTTCGTGAAAGTTCATTTTAATAGATTAAAATAAAAAACTTATTTGTTACAATTCACATGAGCTTTTATTATTTTTTAAACACTACCGTTTATATTTACACCTGAAGATGGGAGGTATTGCTTCTCCCGAAACCGGTAGTGTTTAAAAAAAAAATAATAAAAGCTCATGTGAATTGTAACAAATAAGTTTTTTATTTTAATTTTAAGAAATATTATGTACATACTATATACTTGCTACTTTGAGTCGTCTTTAACACACGTTGACCAAAAAAGTAACATTAAAAATGTTGTTTTTTTCCGAGAGCACCTTTTGACATTTCAGAAAAAATCACGAGAACGGTCGACAGCGATATTGATTCAGCTTTATATTTATGAATTCATTCACCCGACGTTTTCAGTGGCCGCCAAAATCCCCAGCTGTAGGTACGCCAAGTGTAAACTTATGGCTTTAACTCAAACATGGCGTTTTACCAAAAAATGTAAGTAGGTACGAGTATGCATTAAAAATGTAAAAATAAAACGCAAAGTTTGTACATTTTTAATTTCAAATTAATCTTCACAATGTTAATACACAAACACTTAAACGTTTACGAGTATGTAGGTATGTTTAAAGACTGACGAAGAACATATTATGTATGAAAAATATTATGACTCTGGATTAAATGTAACAAAGTATGAAGGGCTAGAAAAAAGGCTGTTGATGTGCAATGCTGGCGCCTAAGTTTTGAATTTTTTTTTAATGCTAATTTTATTTTATAGATTTATTTATTTATTACTGTTTTATTGTAAGTATTTTTCTTTTTGTTCCTTGGCTTTAAGGCTAACCATAGAAAAAAATGGCTCATTTTGCTAAAGTCAACCCTGTTTCAGGAAAGGTCGGCAAGAGTTGCAAGTTGTAAAACTTGGGCATCGATTTTGTTTGTACACATGCAGCATGTGTAAGCGCGAACTTTTACGCGTCAGCGTGTGGTTCTTAATTGAAGACTACAGGGGAAAAACAAGGAATGTCAGCAAAAATAAGAAAACAATCTACAAATGCCATCTAGTGACATACCTACATATGTGTATATCTAAAGCTGTGCAAAATTTGTAATGCAACAGCAGTCGCTATCACAGTTTATGGCGATATTTCCGGTTCTTTGTGACAGGCAATAACCATAAGAAATACATACTTTAAAATTTATAATTTTGATTAACTCAAAATGTTCTTCAACTGATATTCCTGGTTCTTCCCTGTAGTCTTCAATTGTTAGTATGATTCTTACTTGTTATTATATCTTTACAACTTAAGTTGTACCCGCAGTATGGAAAATAAAGTAGTTTCAGATTCCGTACATTTTTTCATAAAGCACCATGGTTGAGTTTAGACGTGAAGTTTTTTACTTGTGGTGTATACCTACCTAATAACGTTTTGTTTGGCTATTTTCGCCGTTGTTGCTGGTCGATGAATCAATCCGGCCGTGCCTGATAAACATCTGAAATAATTACACCATTAAAAACTGTGAAAATGTGTGACGCAAGTGTACCACCAACCTTGGAGGATTACAAATTTAATTGCCGGGTCGGTATTTTGGCTACAACAGCGGTTGGTATTTTCGTTATGGTAATATATTTTTAAGTATGCCTGTGATTCACTTGCGGCGAATATGAGGGCGGTCATGCGTATAAGAAAAGCTCATATTTAATATGAGTTCGGTAAATAATCCATTGTTGCAGCAACATTCACTCAGAGATTCATCCCTGAAACTCTGATATTGATGTATTGCCAGAGCTACATTAATTTTGAATTGATTTTTCAGTTGGTGTTAAAGCTGAACCTCCAGGCTGGAAAAACTTGGTTCAATTTTACCAATACTAGCCCGTTTCAGCGAAAGGTAGCAGGAGTTACAGGGTTCATATGAGGTTTGGTTTATTTTGTAAATACACATGTGGCATGCGTAAACACGAACTTGCATGACGTGTCTGCTTGTATGCATGCATTTAATATGAGCCTAAAATGTCAATAGACAATACATATATCTTGGCAACTTAGATTATAGATCCACATTTGACGAAAATATTACGATTATACGAAGGATGCTTGAAATGAGTATGGTCACTTAATCGTTACTCATATTTGCCGATGTGTAGTGAAGTCAGATACTGTCATTTGGCATTTTTTGCTGTTTTTCCAAGTACATTAGGTCTCCATATAATTTCTGTAACCTTTGACCAATAATCATAATTATAAGGAATAAAAAGATACAATCAATATGAAAAAAGTTCGGCTGAAAATATTTTTTTTCTGTAGAGAAAAACACATTGTATGGAAATTGGCAAAAAAGATGGGATTTTCTAAAATAGTAATAAGGGAAATGTTAACAACCATTTGTTACGTAAAAAAATCCTGCGAGTTTAAGAATGTAATATCCACGAGGGTGTTATTTATTTTAGCTAAAAATATACATTCTATTTTGGGTTGGAAGCCATGAAAAACCATTTATTTCATCACTCTATTTTGTCAGCAAATAAATAAAGATAACGTATCTTAATTGAATTAGTTTTAGATAAGAAGAATAACAATTGTCGTATTCAGAAAAAAAATCCATTTACTTATGCTCATGCTTTGCGTTGATTTGAAGCATGAAAGTAGTTCTTCATACGAGGTCACCTTAGTGCTTGTTTGTCTTATCTCCTACAGAGATAATTTGACATGAGCAATGTTAATTGTATATGTACTGGACCGCAGTCTCTTATGAATGCTGGAAATTGATTTGAAAAATATTTAAAACCACTCTCACATTAACGTTTTTTATGCTCTGATTGTGTTTTTTAAGACAGTTACATTTAAAGGTCATCTTTGAAAGAAAGGTAGATAAGCCAATCAAACACTGGGACCACGATGAGTAAAAGAAACAATTTACTATTATATTACCTAAGAACTCACACTGCACGACTTCACAAGCAAACATGTTTAAGTTGGTGCTTGCAGATGCTGCCACTGCAAGTGCACTTACAGAAGAACCCGAACCTCAAATGAACATAAGCTCTGCAACTCGCTGCCTTAGTTCTTGTTTATCGTAAACGCCATTGAGAAAATTTTACATGAGCAATGTTTGCATGTGTACTGGACCGATGTGTCTTATGAAAACAAGAAATTTATTTTAAAAATATTTAAAAGAACTCTCACATTATCGAGTTTTACGGTTTTTCTTAGCTCAGATTGTGTAGAATTTGATTCATAAGACAACTGCATGAAAAAGTCATATTTGACAAGATTGGCGTATACGATAAACAAGAACTGGGGGAGCGAACTGTTGCCGCCATTGACTTATGATATCTGTGGATTATAAACTATTTTAACGAGAATGTACACTATATCCGTTTCAAATTACTTAACCGTAAACAGCACCCCTCGTGAGTGATTAAGTTCTCATACATTTTTTTCTCTTTACGCGATTGAGGGGAATGAATGCAATGTTTTGTACTTGGGGTGATTTGCTACCTGACTCAGAATAAACCTCATTGTTATCTTTCTTGTTAAGCCTCTTTTGATTGCTGTAATTGCAGGTGTGTCAAAGGTTGCCCATCCCTGCTGTATCTCATACCACAATCCCGTAATCTGGAGGTTACAGTTGGCAGGGGTGCCATGCATCATCAGTGGCACGCGAGCCGAGACCTTCCACACCTCACAAAGGAATGCATAATTTATTTGCCACTTCTGCTAAGTCTAAGAATTAACCTATAAATATACTAGAGGGAGCACTCATAGAAAAACGAGTAGAAAACAATTTACATTTTGTTAAAACCCGTAGAACTATAGATTGTTTTTTTTTTGTGCTGTCAGACTTGTTAGGTTATATTTTATACGTTGGCTTGCTGTAAAAACTTGGTTCACTTTTGGCAATATCACCTCTGATACAGGAAATTCGAAAGGTTGCAGGGACTCTGTTCATATTAGATTTGCTTTATTTTGCAAGTAAACACGCAGCATATATAAGCGTGACCTTGGACATGCCTTCTTGTGTGTGTGCATTAAATATGAATCGAAAATGTAAATACATCTAATCTACTTAGATAACAGATATAGACACATTTTTTCAGAAAGTTTAAGAACAGTACCTACCCTTAGTACGAGTTGCAAAACTTGAGTAAAGTAAAGTTTACGGAAAGTATTAAAGATTGATTTTCCCCAAAATCTGCCGTTTTTGTTTCTTCCACTTTATGGTCTTAGCAAAAGAGTTACAGTGATGAAGAAAATCAAGTTCAAACAAACAAAAACGGCAGATTTTGGGGAAAACCAATCTTTAATACTTTCCGGAAACTTTACTTTACTCAAGTTATGCAACTCGTACTCAGGGTAGAGAAGCAAACGCAAGCTACAAATATAGTGTAACTTTGTGCCGCGTTCCTCCCACAGAGGTCGCATATAGTGAACCTATTTATTTTTATAGGTAAGGGGGCCAGTCTAACGCCAACATTTTTTTTTGGCTCTGAAATAAATACCGAAGCGAAAAATCAACACCTTCTGTGGGATTCAAACCCAGGCTCTCAGCATGGAATCCAGGCACTACTAACTGAGCTATCGACTGATCAATAACATTTTTTTTTTTTTTTACCTTTTGCAACCCGACCGGATGAGGTCACATTTTTTTCTCCATTCCATTTGTGCCGACTCTCTTTTGTACAAGAGTTCCCTCCAGTGCCTTATTAGCTCTTTTATAGTCATAGCTTCGTTCGCCTTCCCCCCTTAGGTGTTGGCTATTTATACATACATAACCCCTTTGTTTGATTGGTTGGGAGGAATTAAGCCGACTATAATTATCTACTAGCCAAGTCTACGGCTGGAGTTATTTGCATTTAATAATGGCTCATTCGCGATTAATATTTTCTATTTAAAATAAACGCTGGTTAATTGAAATGGCCTGTTAGGAATCGGACGCTTAAACTATGGCGAATACAATTGGAAAATTGCATGGAATTTGATTAGTGTTTTCCAAATTTATGTGCCTACTCATACATCGTTATTGTAATTTGAAAATAGTTTTTTTTTCTTTGATTAAATAGATTTGAATGGAATTCACCATCTTATTTTGCCTGGCTAGAAACAGGTTTTTACAGTATCACTTAATAATTCTTTATATTTTGTATTAACACTGAAAATTCATATTAATTGATTTCTACCAATCTTTCTAGAACCTCATATAAATTCTGATTCTTACCTGAAGATGATCGAGAGATCAAACATGTTTGTATTTCTTAATACAATTAAAATTTATAATAGTGTTAAAAAAACAGTGTTTCATTACAATTATCATAAATTTTAGTAGAACTCAATTCATAATTCTTGATTTAGTTGTTGAAATGATTTAATTTTATATATGAATTTAAATTAATAACAGCCCAATAACATCTTATGAAAGTGAGTCGAAGTTATTGTCGATAGGACGCGACGCAGGCGGGGTTCGAACCGGGACTGGCGATCGATATAGTCTGGCAGAGCCGCTATTGCAAGCCGGCCGTGTGACGTAATTACATTTTGTGCGGACTCCATTGAAAGTAGATGTTTTAAAGTAGCCTTGTCTCACCTACGCAGATTTATGTTAGGCGTGGGATTGGCGATCGATATAGTCTGACAGAGCCGCGTAACACTTGGCGTAGCACTCGGCGTAGCGCTTTATTTTTTCAGTTTTCGGGTCTAATTTATTGTCATTAACATAATATTACTGGCTTCTAGATTGGTGGGCGTGGCGTTTCTACGAAACACGCAATCGTTGAGCAAAATTCACGAAATTTCAGCGAACAATAAAGATTACAGCGGCCGTGTGCAAGCTTCTAATTAAATTTGCACAAAAAGGGTTACGTTTCATGCGAAAGCTTGGTAGAACTGTGTCATCTGCCCTTTTTCCGTTAGGAGTAGCTATAGACGCGCGCACTGGGTATAGGAAAATACATTTCACAATAAATGTTTCTTCTTTTGCCTGTAAAATAGCCTATTATATATTGAATTAAAAATTAAAAGATAAATTGAAGATTGAAAACATTTTTGACAGCGCTCTTTTGACATGTTTTAAATATCCCATGTCAGTGGTTTTTTTGTAACCCTAATCATAGTATCGGTTTTCGCAATCTATACTAAAAATAAGAAAGTATCACTTTAGGAGTTGTGGGTTTCTGAGTGGCTGGTCTCTTACCAGAGAAAATAAATAAGTCCACACGTCAAATGTATTCTCAGTCAAAACGCGACAAAAATATACACAAAATATTCCACTACTTATTTAAGGCCGGTCCGCAGCCTAGTGGATAGCACTTTGGACTCGTTAATGGAAGGTAGTGGGTTCGAATCGCGGCGGTGCACAAAAATATACCATTTAGACTTTCAACTATGCTCTTAGCTGGGTTGAAAAATTCATACACCTTTAATTAAAAAAAGATTAAAATAAACTTTATTTTATTATAATGGTAGAATCAAACAAAGTTTATTTTAATTTTTTTTAAATTAAAATGGAGTTCTACAAAGTTTCCGCTGAAACATTTCATATACCTTTACCAAAGACCGGTCACCAAAGATCCATCCAACCTTACAGCAAATGGGTTTTGTTTGAGAATTGGCGCTTTCCATAGCGACGTCCAGCTCGCAGGCTCTTGAGGCGTGATTCACACAAAACAGCACTCACCAAACACATCATCCCATTATTATTATTATTCTTCTTCTTTTCTATTTTATTCTTCTCTATTTAATTCTTTAAAAAAACGTGTGGATTTGAAACCAAAGGTAGCATCACAGAGCATCATTGATTTATGCTTAAGTTTCGTCCAGTCCTAGCGGAAAGGTCACTGCGTTACTTTTACACCTTGTAGTGGCAACTCTAAGCAGGGTGGAAGGTAAAATGAATCAGTCTAGAAACAATGACTCGATGCTATTACTGACAATGGTAAAAATGTCTGGTTGTAAAACTAAATATCACAGTTCGATCCCCGCTATTTGTGGAGTGGCGCTCACGAAACCGTCCAAATGTTTTTATCTTTCCCATCAAACTGCTGTATCACGCTTTTGGCGAAAAAATACCTGGAATTTTTAATACCGAAATTTGTACTTATTTTTAAAGTAAAATTGAAATGTACACTTTGTCGGTATTCTGAGAAGCGATTGACTATTTTTGTTTATTAGAAAATCGAAAAAAAAATTGTCAGCATATGTTAAACTTTTGGGTTAAATGCTGTAATTTTGGAAGGTCAAAGAATAAATAAATAAAAAGATATTGTAACCTTTTTGGGATCCACGGTGCTTAAAAAAAAAAAAGACAGTTGTGTTCATATAAGTATTTTTTTTGTTCAAATTTATTTAATTTTTATGGTTTGTGTATTAACACTGTAAAAATTCAAATTAAGGTTCCTTGACTTATAGGTTGGTATGCGGCTGACCACCCATGCTGTTAAAAATGGTTCACTTTGCCAATGTCACCCCTGTCTCAGGGAAGGACGGCAAGAGTTGCTTATGTCCATTTGAGATTTTGATTTTGATGTTGTAGGTTCACATGAGGCACGTGCAAGCGCGAACTTGTACGTGTCTTGGTTGTGGGAATGCATGTAATGTGAATCTCCAATGTAACATATCTTTGCAACTAAGATTAGATTATATTAGATTAGATTAGAAGGGATTTCTAATAAATTTTAAAGAATCAAAAATTATAATGAAACACTGTTTAGTTTTCACAAAGTTATTAAATTTACTTTCATTAAAGTATAAACGTTTTCGATCTTTCGTTCACCTTTTGTTACAGTTGTACCTGAAATTGATCGAGAGTTTATATTTGACCCTATTCTTTAAATACTTAAAACTGAATTGAATTTACTAAGTTTTTTGAAATTCAGATTTGTATTTTTGTATCAAAATTGAACAACTTCATGACGTGGGTACTAATAAAAGATACTCGTATTTCTGCTTTAAATTCAATATAATTTCATTCAAATTGTTTGTCTATTTTTGGTATGAATAAATGATATCTGATAAGGCCGTGCTAAAAAAAGGAATGCGATTTGGAAGTTTGAATGAATACGTCTACGAATAACTCGTAGAGGTTTGTCGATAGCCACATATCTACACCAGTTCCAGAATACCTACACAAAGCTCCATAAAAAAAATCGTAGAGGTATTCGATCGGCATTTTTAAGAAAGTTCTACGCAGGTTTATAAATAGTCCTCAGATGTATTTTGGTGTCGCTATAAACTAAATAAAAACAGATTAGAGTATGCAGAACAAAGTAATATGTGTTTTTTTTTTTTTAATATAATTACAATCCCTTGACTTATAGGTTGGTATGAGGCTGACCACCCATGCTGTTAAAATGGTTCACTTTGCCAATATTACTCCTGTTTCAGGGAAGGTCGGCAGGAGTTGAAGGGCTTATGTTTATTTGAGATTGGGTTTTTTATATCGAAGGTTCACATGCGGCGTGTGTTAGCGCGAACTTATACATGTCTGCTTGTGGGAATGCGTTTAATATGAATCGTATGTTCATTTCAGGTTTGGTTTTTGAATTGTAAATAAACATGTAGCATATGTAAGCGCAAACTTACACATTTGTATTTGTGGGAATGAATTTAATGTGAATTTTAAATGTTGATATATCTGAGCAACTCAGATTAAAGATAGCTAATAGATGTATTGTACCCTAGTATAAAATATTGCGTAAGGTCATGTGTAAACCAAAAAACTGTATGAAAACTAAATCAGTCTCTAGCAGCACCGTTGTATATTCCATACGCTTTCGATTTACGCAATCGAGGTGAGATATACGCAATGTTTTATACTCGGGGTACTGTTGTCATCTACTCAATTACATCTTGATCAGAAATCATTGATAATTGTGCCGCGAGTACTCAAACATTGCATGAGTAAAGACAATCACCAGAGGCGCTGTTGTGTTTTTCATGTTTTTTCTTTACATGATGGTAGAGTATTTACGCAATATTTTATACTTGAGGTATTCCTTGACTTATAGATTGGTATGAGGCTGACCCCCCATACTGTAAAAATGGTTCACTTTGCCAATGTCACCCCTGTGTCAGTGAAGGTCGGCAAAAGTTGTAGGGCTTTGTTCATTTGAGGTTTGGATTTTATTTGTAAGTACACATTCAGCATTTGTAAGCGCGAACCACACGTGTTTGTTTGTGGGCATGAATTTGAGAGCTTTAAATGAATATGTCTTTGCAACTTAAATTATAGATTATTATAGGTCGACGTAGAGTGTACTGTATGTACTCACACTTAAACAACGACGTTACCATGTTGAAAGCACCGAAGTTAAGCAACATTGGGCGCGGTCAGTACTTGGATGGGTTACCGCTCAGGTACACCGCGTGTCGTTGGCATCTTGGACCGGTCCGTAGTCCGTAGTGGCAACACTTCGGACTCGTAAATGGAAGGTTGTGGATTCGGACCCGGCGGAGCACAAAAATATACCATTTATATTTCGAATGTGCTCTTCGCTGAGTTGAAAAATTCATAAACCTTTACCAAAGACTAGTCACTGAAAGGTCCATCCAACCTTACAACAACTGGGTCTAGCTCGAGAATTGTCGCTTTCTACAGCAACGACCAAGCTCGCAGAGGGCTCTTGAGGTGTGATACACACAAAAACAGCGCTCACCAAATAAATCATCCTAATATTATGATTATTATTATTATTATTAAAAAAAAAAAGTTAGGCTGATTTATTTAGTGAGTGCTGTTTTTGTGTGTGTCACACCTCAAGAGCCCTCTGCGAGCTTGGTCGTCGCTGTAGAAAGCGACAATTTTCAAGCAAGATCCAGTTGCTGTAAAGCTGGATGGACCTCTAGTGACCGGTATTTGGTGAAGGTATATGATTTTTTTCACCAAGCAAAGAGCACATTTGAAAATATAAATGATATTTTTTTTTGTGCTCCGCCGGGATTCGAACCCAAAACCTTCCATTTACGAGTCCAAAGTGTTACCACTGGATTACGGACCGGTCGTTAAGTATGAAATATGGTAAAAACGGCGTAGCTCTACGAAGTTTTCTAAAAAATCGTAGAGGTTGTAAGATAACTATAATCATCGTTGTATGTGAAACTCAATTAATCTGTCATAGTCACATAACAAGGGTGTATCCTGAAAAAGTTGGCTACGACGTCAACCAAACGTCGAAAGTGAAGCAAGTCCTCCTACAACGGTGCGTTAAATATCTGAAAAGCTTAATTAATTATATTTTTTGTTGACCATGTGTTATTTTTTTTTCTGTTTGAAAGATTTTTTGCTTTCATTTCAGGAGTGTTTAATATTTAGTTGGATTTGATTTTATGGCCATTTGTTTTGCAGGAGTGAGAGAGAAATGAAAGGTGTAGGAAAAAAAGAGGACAAAGAAACACGCACAGAAGTAAAGGCTGACATCCACCATGCAATATTTCTGCCTTGTAACTCTAGAAAGGGTATAAAAAATATATGATACTCGTAGTGAGTTTTCTAATTTTTTATTTTTTTATAGCACGTCTAGCTAATATTATCATTCTATGCAATTCATTCCTTTTTTCCACAAATATGTTAAAAAATGAACCATTTGGCACAATATTGATTGACTGATACCACCACAGATCAAATATACCACAGTTGCTTCAGAGTAAAAGTGAATATAATATAATATTATTTGGTGCTATGGCCGAGCAAGTCAAGACGAAGGCTTTGTCTGGCGTGTTAGAAATAAATAAAAAACGCCGTTTCGAGTCCCGTCAGGCCGCTTGACGATAGCTTTTACCTCGAGTTTACAGATGTCATTGTGTAATTATTCATCAATGATTTAATAAATAAATAAATATATTTTATTATTTTTCACCTGTTTCAAGCCAGCTCCGCGTTTAATTTATCTCCCTGTTGTGCTTTTACACAATGCTTAAAATAATAATAAAATCTTTTGTTAACAAAATATTGTGTGCGTCCGCCTTAAGTTTTTGTAACCACTATTGTGTATGAAATAAAGAAAAGTCGGTAATATAAGTACTGTAACTCTTGTAACACACATCAAGTACAGTCAACAAGGCCCGAAACTTATAGCACCGACGCTTTATGACGTCAAAATAAGCGCGAGTTTTTAATGCTCCCCACAAACGGTCATTGACGCTTTTCAACTTTGCACGTAAACTCCTGTCTCTTCTTCTTTTAGTTTTAGATCAACCATCTGTTGTCAAAACAAATCCACAGGTATACTGTGGGCAGCCATGTGGGGTGTTCTCCAACTTTCCATCCTGTCCACGTGGTCCCTCCAGTACCGCCGTCTCTTCATGCCCCAACTCACGATGTCATCTGTTTGACAGGTCTCTCTTTCAGAGTTTCTGACCCTGTCGTTGTGAGTCTTCGCAGGAAGTCCGCAGTACTCTCATCTCAGACCCTTTGGTCTGGCCCAATGCTTTTTATCTTGTATACAAAATATATCGAAAAGGTAGTGAGCTGCTACGGGTTATCAATTCATGCATACGCTGAGGACTGTCAAGTATACGCTAGCTCTAAGCATAACGACACCGAAGGGTTGCAATCTCCAATATCTGCGTGCATTGGAAGGATACAGAAATGGATGACTCTAAACAAGCTGATTCTAAACACGCCGAAGACTGAATTTCTCTAGGCTGCTAAAACAATGCGTCAGAATCTCCTAGATTTACACACATCGCTGACACTATCGGGAGGAGACTTCATCTACCCCTCAAAAGTAATAAATGGAAATTATGTGTTAACAATTTTGTACCATTTTTATTCAAACATGATAAGGTCAAATCGTAAGACAGGATAACGACAAATAGCCGAACAGAATCGTTCAATGGCGGCCCAGGATGTCTAAGAAGGGAGTAGGAAGATCCTAACTGAGGTGGCTGGAAGACATCAAGGGAACTGCAGACTTAGGATGACTGAACACAGCAGTTGATAGAAAAAAACATGCAGAAGATTGGAAGAGTTCAACGCACAGGAGATGTCTGATGATGAAAAACAAGATGCTGATTTCTGGCAGTTTTTAATGGTAACTGTCATGGTTAAATTATAAGAATGTCACGCACAAACAATCGTTTGTATTCAGTATAAGGCTATGAAAATAACATCGGAATGAAAAACACTGAAAGTTTTTCACTCGCGGTGTATTTTGTTTTACATTTTCTTGGTATGAGTTTTGGCCAACAAAGTATTTTACAAATCTCAGATAAGTGAGCACTGCTTAATCTATGGAGAAATCTAGAAAGTTATTTTCTGAAAGTTTCAAATTTTTTGTTAGCAAGCCAGTAATGGATTATGAAAAAAACTCAACACCATGAAATAAAGAACATTTCTGTACACAATAATTTGGAAAAGAATAACTCTTTTTTTTTTGAGAAGCATAAAGCATGACGCATTATTTTTTGGGAAGCAATGTTAGTTAAAAACTAGGTGTAAAAATAACAAATGTGTAGAATAAAATGAAACACTTTTTAACTTTCAAATTTTATTGTAATTTTCTAAAAAAAAGTTTAGTTTATTTTACAATTGTGTTGTCAATATTTTTTTTAGTAAAACATATAGTATTTTGTAATATATTTAACATACATTTTTTGATTGGTTTATAGTTTTACAGCATGTATAGGTTTTATAACATGCAAACACTGTTTTATGTTTCATACTTCGGAAGGTTATTTTTAACGAGTATATAAATATTATCGGGTTGATTTTGATTGATGATTATTGTGAGAAATAACATTTTCCAAGGTAAATACGCTTACCAAGTACACGGCAATCTTTCACACATTATCGAGAAAAAAAAAAAAGAGTAATGATGAAAATTACGTAAAATATTTGTGTATAGCTTCTTGTAATTCACAAATCTTTTGAAATTTGATTTTCTTCTTTAGTATTTCATCCCTTAACAAGCATACAAGTAATATATTTTTTTTAATTGTTATTTTCTGTTTAAATTTTATTTGAGCGTGTATGTCGAGGATTTTGTCAGAGAAATAGTAAAATGATATATTTTTAAAAAGAAACATAAAAACGTAATTATCATAGGAATCAATAGTTTTTTTAAATATTTTAAACAGTGTTCGTAAACCTTAAACGAAACCTAAAACATAAAACGATTGTTTAGTTCCCAAAAATTACATTTCGTTTGCAACTAAATATTTTAAAATCATTTTCAACGCTGTTTTTTTTTGTACAAACATGCATATGGTATTTGCAGTTTTGTATAACTTGTTAAAGAACATTGGTCACATGTGTTTTTTAGATAAAATCAGTTTCAATAAAACATAATATGCAGTTTTTTTTAATTGTTTACATACATACAAAAAAAAAAAAACATTTGGTGGTAAGAGTGTGTGTTGTTGTGAATACATTTTTGTGCATTTATTCCTTGACTTATAGGTTGGTATGAGGCTGACCACCCATACTGTAAAAAATGGTTCACTTTGCCAATGTCACCCTTGTTTCAGGGAAGGTCGGCAAAAGTTGTGGGGCTTATGTTCATTTGAGGTTTGGATTTTATTTGTAAGTACACATTCAGCATTTGTAAGCGCGAACTACACTTGTTGGTTTGTGGGCATACATCTGAGAGCTTTAAATGAATATATCCTTGCAACTTAGATTATAGATTATAGATTATTATAGATTATTTAAATGTAAAATCTATGCATGCATAAACAAATAATGTACTTTCATGTGTCATTTTTAAATGACGGTTTATTTACATTTTTTTAACATAAGAAAAAAACCTTATTGCAAGCAACAATTAAAAAACTAAACAATTATTTCAAAAGTAATATATATTTTTTTAATTATTGTGAATTTTGGGGATTGGAAAAAAATGGTTCAATTTTGTCAATGTCATCCTGGTTGTAGGGAAGGCTACAGGAGTTGCAAAGCTTATGTTCATGTGAGTTTGGTATATTTTATATGTACACATGCAACATGTGTAACCGTGAACTTACATGTGCCTGCCTATGGGCATGCGTCAATATATCTTTGCAACTAAGATTGAAAATTATATTTATAGTATTTGAGCAAAAATCTAAGTGAAATTACAGTTGTGATCTTTGCCATCAAAAATTTATAGTAGAAACATCTTTAAAACTTACAGATTTAAAAAAAATAGTACGTCATCGATTTTTTTTTCGTAACATTCCTTTTTTAATTTCTCATGAAATACAATCTTCTCTTCATTTCAACCGCTAACCTATTTATATTATTTTTTTACATTTCAAAAACACGATATATTTTTTTCTCTCTTTTAACATAGGACTTTATCACATGGTGTAAACTACAAAAAATGTATATTTAATATATACGAATGTAGATAACAGCCTTTTCACAATGTATTAGAAATTTATTTAAATTTCCTAGGTTTCCATTCTTTTATTTTCATTTATTTAAGAATATTAGTGTAACAATTATTCATTCTTTTACCAAAAAAACTTCATCCTCTGTCGTGTTTTATTTTTTTATAGGTTCTGTAAAAATAGGAAAATACTTTTGGTTTTGAAAATTAAATAATGAAAAATGTTTTTCCCTTGATACGACTTTGATATAAAGTACATTGAATTATTTTTAATATTTTTAAATATATTTACATTATTTTTTTATTTAGTTCAACGTTTCTTCATGGTGTATGTGTAAAAATTAAAAATGGTAAAATAGTAATTTTGTTTTAAACAAAGATAAAACAATTGCAGTAATCAAAGAAAAAACTAATAACTTTTATTTTATCTAAAAAATGACAGTGAAAGGTTTGAAAGAACTATTTTTTATGTTATTTGTGATTTTTGTGCTTTTATTGCAGTTGAGAACAAAGCAGTGATCGACAACATTGATAGAATCATAAAATGTTTATTTTTATTTTTTATTTAATAGGTACTATCATTTATTTCCTTTTTCCACACACCAATACAAGGCCAACAATACATGTAATAGGATACATTGAAAAAAAAAACAAATATTGATTTTCGGCTTTTTATTTATTTGAAAAATTCTAACTCTACCTTCTACCCTTTGAATATTTTAATTTCACAGAAGTAAGTTTTTCTTTTGTAGGTGTGTAAATATTTTTTCAAACTTTTAATTCGTATAAATTATGAAATGACCCTTGATTAAAGCTTGGATGACTTGAAAATATTTTTATTAATTTTTTTAAACATTCTTGTATATTTTCTCACATTTTTGTACAAAACGTTTGTACATTGCGCTGACCCTGCCATACCAGCTGATATTAATTCCTATTCCTTAAATTTAACATTTAGATATCACAGACGGTATACATTAAAATATTTGTAACAATTAGTTATTATTTTCCAAATATATTTAGAGCATTCAAAAAAATAAATGGTGTAAAAATATGAATGATTGAAAAAAAGTATATAATGACAATGAAAAAAAAAAGTTGTTCAGTTTCAGTATCCTTAGTTTAAAACATCGTTAAAAATTGACCAACCATTGTGTAAATAGAAAAAATGTTTGAAAATTTAATCACTCAAAAGTTGTGCTGTTTTTTCTTCGATATATTGTTATATTTACGCGATGGTAGGGAATCAACACGATGTTTTATACTAGGTGTAAATATCAAACAAGTATAATTCCATATGAAATTCTATTTCCTTTTTCCATCGAGTTGTTTTTTCAACTATTCATATTTTTAGTCATCTTCTTAGGATTAATATTGGACGGATGGTTTTATAATTAAAATTTATTTGTTTCATCCTTACTTACGTGCATAAATTAGGTACATCCAGATATTAAATTTTTGAAAATTCTATCTACTTATCTACTTTTGAACGTAAAAATCATGCCAAGCAACTGATTGTTAAGCAAACGAAAATTGACAATGTGTGTGTATTTTATTTCTCAAGATTTCATATAATACCCATGATAAATAATGCAAAACCTAAACTTTGAAACTTTAGAGTCTAAGCTTTTAAAACTTTAAATGATTGAAAGTGAGACTGTGATTATTTTGGAAAAAAAATTTGGGGCTGTCGTAAAAATATGCTATCATTGCATGTTGGTCCTTGAAAAGCTTATGAAAGAATTTGAATAATTATTAAGATTTTTTCCATCTTGAAGATGATGATGGAATCGGTTTATTTTTTCTGCCCCGTTTCGTGACACCTTATCACTTCAAGGTTTTTTTGTTCGAGCAAATTTTAGCAAGCCTTCAAGCAAATAAATGTCTTGGGAGCTGTGACAGTTTGTTTTTGTAAATCTAATTTCCAAATTACTTGCATTCCCATATTTTTTCTAAGAATACCAATATAATACCAGTCTATCGTGTGACATTTTTTAAGTCTCAGGACTGTATTTAGTAAAACTTTTTACTGAACTTTGCCATGGTCGTCATTTTTTTTAAAGTGATCTATCCTAGTGTTCTTTATATTTACTTTTAAATTATTTTTCTTTCTCAATCCATTATTGTAATTATTTTTTTGGTTATCGTTTTCTTTTACCACAATGACTTTTACTGTGTGTTTTTTTTAAATAATCACAAAAAATAATTAAACTTCATTTGATGTATTGAAATAATTATAATTAATAGGTTTTATAATTCTAAAAAAAGACAATGACATGCACTTGAGTTAATGACATGTTGCAATACAATTGGAAAATGAAACATTATTGTATTTGCCGATATGATGTTAGTGCTGGTTATTTGCTTAGCTTACCATTAAAATAGTTTGTACTTACAATGTAAACATGTATAATAAATATTGTTACTGACGGTGTAAGTGACATAATGAGTGTGGATGACATGCAAAGGGCTGGGATTGTAAAAACTCAGATTCCATCCAAGCTTTAGACTGACGAACTGAACTGAAAAACTTGACTTTATCTTGCAACGATGTATTTTTGGCCTTAAGCTCAAATGGAACCAAACCTTGCTCAAACAAAGACTATATCTATTTCCAATAATTTCTTTTCAGTGGTCGTGTTGAACATGCTTTTAATGAAGCTCAAATTCTGTGCGTGTTGTTTATGGATCACCAGAAAAATCGTGTGAAAGCTATAATTCCATCCCCATACACTACTAGACTTCCCATCCAGTATTTGAACTAAAAAACCACAAAAATCGGACAGAATTTGTGTGAATGTGAAAAGCGCGTAACTTTTCTGTATTTTTGTTATTGATAGAGCAAGGTATTAGAATGTTCACAAATCCAGCACACAACGACTTAACAGACATATCGATATCAGAGGCCAACCTCGGGTAAACTTTAACATTGTTCCTTGTGTCCACCCGCGCCCTGGTCCAATGCGCACGCAGCCAACTCGTCTAGCTGACTGCCACCGGCACCGGGGGGCGTGGCCTGGCTCTCGGCTATGAGGCGTGTTCCACTACGTCTTTGACCACGGCCGGCTTGGAGTAGTGGTGCTTCTTGGAAGGAGGGGGAGGAGGATTATCGTCCACGACCGCGTACAGCTGTCCCGTCTCAAGGTCGATGGACATCCGGGGAGGAAGCTCCACAATCGCGTCTGCCAGGGCCTCCCATTTCGTGGGGCGATGCAACCTGTCCAACCACCAAAACCCTCTGTTATGGCCTGCCCGGATGCCAGCCCGTTAGGTCTACCTGCTCTCCTTATACTTTGAATATCCTAATATTTAAAAAAATATGCATCAGCCATTTAAATTTTTTATTTAAAAAAAAGATTTTATTTTTGATAAATGAATAGCTGTGACAAAGGCCATTCAAACTGCTTCTTAGTTGTTTCTATTTCGGAGTTACGAACGAAACTACGTCTACAAGGATAGGCATTCCATTTTATACACTTTCTCCCCGCTCAATTTCGGCTCGTCATATCTTGTCGCTAGCCAATCAGGACGCGCGTAACAATGAGTATAAGTGTTACACCCGTATTTTTCCATGTTGTGAAGTATGATGCATATTTTTTCGAAGTATTAGAATATTCAAAGGATTCACATTAAGTCAAATCACACTATGCCACACACACCATAATGTCACTAAAATACATGTAATTCAATGCGAAGAAATCAATATTTCCCACGAGCTACATTAAAGATAATTTCAATGAAATTTACTGTGAGTAATTTGGTATTGATTTTTTGGTATTGAATTATGTAGAGATAGATTAATATTTATTATTTATTGTACCTACTACTACATAGATGCGGCTGTGATTTCGCATATTTACACAAAAAGCTGTAAGCTTTATAGCGGAATCAAATATTAAATTTCATTTATGAAAATACAAACGTCATCCATTTTCTTCGCGATTTGTTTACTCATAACTTTTTCTAGAGTCTAAAACCTCTACTCTAGAACCTACGAGAAGCAGATAAAAAAATTCTGACTTACATACATCTCAAATTCGAAGTCTCAGCTGCATTGAAATAACAATTGAAAAAGAATTTTAGGTTTTCACGGCCGTTACTTGGTTTAAAATCAAAGCTACGTGAGCTGAACTTTTTTTGGCTGAACGTTTTGTCTATAGCAGCTGTGTGTCTTGCGCGTCGTGTAAGGCGTTTTGGTCTTCTCAGTAGGTGAAGAGCGACTAGTGAAGTGTTTGCTTGTGTGGTGGATCACTGAATATGTCCATTGTAGCTATAGGCGAAACGTCCAGACAAAAAAAAACATAAAAGACTATTGGTGAACTCAGTTTTGATGACTTTGATCCCAAGTCAATTGAAAAATACATTAAAATCATCATTACGTCATCCATTCCCTGCATTTATCCGACTTGAAAATTCTTCTGTTTCCCTGCTGGATATACTCACTCTAATTCTGCTGGTGATTCCATCATTTCAGCCGCTTCTAACTTGGCTTCGTCTCCATCTTCTTTAATCCCTGCTTCGCTCATCACAGCTGCAGTTTCCTTCATTAAATCATCGGTCAGCTCATCCAGTGTAAAGCTACTTGTAGCCTCTTCAATTTTTTCCATTGGTGCTTCGATGATGTCAGATATTGACGCCATTGGTGTTGGAGGTTTATCAAAGCTTGGTGCTGGCGTCGGTCGGAACATTTCTTTAGGTGGTTGAGCCATTTCTGGTGATGGTGACCTTTGGGGATTGTTGGTAAGGTCTTGCATGGCTTCTGGCATGGATTTTTCTCTGGTTAGCTTTTCTGGTGGTTTTCCTCCGACTATAGAGTGAACTGCTTCTCCGGCTGCATTGCCCACATGGCTTGCTGCCTCTTGAACATTGTGGGCAGCGTGGTTGACAGCTCCTTTCACTTGATCCATAGCATTGTGGGCTGTCTTGGAAGCCATATCAGTCATATCTGAAACAAATTGTAATTTGCATTAAGACATGAATACAAAAATTAAGCAAATTCAAACTGAAAGCAATTGATTGCAATTGGAAATCTTATTTTCTTTGAATGACAATTTACGATCGGAAACATTTGTGTCATGCTTTATGAAGATGAAGAAACCAATGTTACTGATTCTTCTTCATATAATTGTGCTTTTTCATTAAAGTTGGTCATCATGGGATCATCATAGCAATTAACACCTTCAATATATGTCAGGTTCTTCAACCAAGATGCTCTCCTTCGACCTGGTGGCCGTCGTGCCTCAATTTTTCCCTGTATGATGTGATGTAGCAGAAAATATTCCTTCTTTCTCATAATGAGGCAGAAATTAACAAATCTTTGCCTTTTGACGGACATGAAGGGTTCGGCGTCTGTATTCTTACGGGAAAGAACCTCGCCATTTGTGCCTTGATTCATTCAAGAGATTTTAGCATCCCACGATAAACCTACCCAAATTTCAAAGGCAGTGATTTTATTCTCGAGGCACTGGGTTAGTAGGTCCCGTCCATGATGAAGATTAGTATTGCAAGAATTCGGGGGAATTATAGGAATAAATAAAGAACAACCAAGAGATACCTACTGCAATTTTTGCGTGTATAATTCTTTTAATTTAATAAAAGAAAATATTATGACAATTTTAAAGCCATTCTGTATGAGCTTCCTATTTGAAGATTCAATTTGATAATTGTGTAATTTAAACTAGAATGATACATTTGATTATTTTACATTCTGAGGTTCTGCGTCATTAATATTTTAGGCTAAACTCAATAAAATAAAACTGAAATAAAAACGTTCTTACATTTTTAGGGTATTTCTGTTAACACAGTGAAAGTCCGTTGTATTTTTCTAAAAATTCAATAGAAAAAACAAGGTTTAAATTAATATATTTTTTAGGGTTTGGTAGTTCACACAGTGAAAGTCCATTGTATAATTAATTAAATAATACACTGTTTTAATTCACTAAAATTAGTGAATAATTTTAGTGAATTAAAACAGTGTATTATTTAATTAATTATTAAGGTTTAAATTACTTAAAAAAAGTTCTTTGTTGAATAGTGTAAAGCTTTTATAGAGTACTTCAGTGAAATGGTTTTGAAACTAAAAAAATGCAGGTAGTTACGTTTACAAACCATGTACATTGTGCAATGTTCGCAAAGAATTATTGAGCTTGGTGCAAACTCGCAGTAATGTGAGGGCAGGTGTAAATTATTCTGCACTATCGGTGTTACTTATCACCTGCTTGAGTTATGCACTTTAATAATGATGTTAGCTAACATTCAAGGCAAACAGAATAAGCCACACACACATACCATTCTATTCTTGTAACACACCTTTCTTGTAGCACTGGGTTGAGATGTTGTTTGAGATTGACTGTCAATTTTACGATTATCCCGTGGAAGCGGGATGGAAGTATGGAAAGTACGCATGTGTGAGGGAGATAGATAGGAAAAACGTAAGCGTTAACGAATGATTTATGGCTTACGTTAGTACGAGTTTGGTAGAAAAGGATAAAAATGGTTGACACATATCATCGACAGTGAGGGTTGGCAGAAGTGCTATGACAAGTTGACACAACAATCACCTCAAAAAACAATAATTAAGCCATTTGAAAGTGTCAGCGCATTAAAATAAAATTATAAAGCTAACTAAAATATCCTTAGCGACATTATCTCACATGATTTTTAAGAAAACAATCACAAACACTTGCTGTCTTTCACAGTTGTTTATTTTATTCGCCTTATACCATGTGCCAGAACATCGTTTCCCCACATATCGCAATTAATTTTGGTAAGCTATTTTTGGGATTTTGCTGTGAGTTCTGGGCACTCTAAATGCATTTGTATTGATAACAATCTAGATTGCTCAAATTCTGCCTCCAGGTGTGCTAGTAAAATTGGACTACTGCTTGGATTGTGATTTTTCAATTCTAATTCAGTTCCAGAAATAACTTTCTTACTTTCCATGACTCTGAAAAGTAAGGAAGTGATTGCGATTGGACGATAGTTGGCAGGGTCAGAGCGATTTCCCTTCTTGGGGATGGGATGAACGGTTGCAACCTTCCAATTAGAGGCACGGTATCGCATCCAAGGGACAGTGTAGAGTTTATATTGAAGTGGTTAAAGCCTTAGACTTATATATTGATAGTTTCTTGGATAACAAAAATTAGAACTGTAATTATTGGAACTGTGACTCTGTCGTCTCTCTGTTAGAGGTGGATAGAGCCTCTGCGGAGTTACCCCCCCTTTCTTTTCATCCTTGCATACCTTTCTCACATTTAGTATGTGCGAGGATATCCCCTTCCTTCACAAATTCACCGATGAGATCAAGTCATACTTTTCTCAGTCTTCTTTTTCCATTTATCTTTTCAAATCTACTCTGTATATACATTTTGCAAGTCTTTTTTCATCCATTCCTTCTACATGGTAAAAAATGTACCAGTAGAATTTTCACATATAAATTGAAGTGAAGAAAAGAAAAACAAGGATAATTTTATAATCTCTCCGCGTGTGGTTTGATATTTTCTTTGGTAAGAAAGTTACTGAAAGCGTTTATTTAACCTAACCTAGTAATTTTTGGTGCAAACCGAATTTGTTGACGTGAAGGGTCAAGCCTTTGTTGAAAGTGTGCCGCGATAATGGAGTTTATTACAAGAAAAATGGTGATTGTTCTTTTATGTAACAAATTAACATGCCGAGGGCCGTTGCGTGGAGAGATTTGGGGTCACTTTTAGTTATAGTGTTATAATTTTACGTGTTTTTAAAAAATAAATAAACTGCGATTTATTTATTTAACAGGATTTATTTTGCACAATAAACGGTTACACAGTACTTCTCTAGCTCTATTGACTTCGCGTCACAAAGTTTTTTCAAGCGTCTCTTGCTCTCTGCACCAATGCGGCTCGTATATGTAAGTACAAAAGAGACGATTCTTGCATGTTCTAGATTATTCCACATACTTCTATAGTGGATTGTTCCACACACATACTACCCAGCGTGCTTAGGCGCACATACCTAGATACATGTAAACACAAACTCATAGTTCGTAACAATAATATAGTGAAATCGTAACGCAAGTAGACACTATATCCGTTTCAACTTACCTCAACACAAATCTTCGTTAGTTAGAAAGAGAACAATGATACTCAGAGTGTCACCACATTGTTAAGAAGCAAAAGGTAAAGTTGTTAGAATTTTTATCTCCATTGTTGGTATTACTGAAATGTTTTCTCTGCACGGAGATCGTGCGCACGCGTTGCAAATATTATGGTCGACGAATTTGCCATTTTTTAATAAAAAATGGCATTACTAAAAAATATAGCGGTATGTGAAATTGTTGGTAGACAAAACACACGATAGAGAAAGCCAAACAATGATTTCACATAAGTATTAAATATTTTCTGGTGTTTGACAGCTCTCTACTTGACAGGTCCGGTTGACAAGTAAGCCTTATAGTATGTTACAATGCTGTAAGAAAGTATCGTCTCCACCAATATTGTTTAGGAATTATGGCTTATAGTTCTACAATAAATGTGATTATACATTGTAAATATGAAAAGAAATATTGTTAGATTTTCAGTCGAGGTTAAAAAAATGTATTTTTAAAAATAATCCAACAATAGGAAAACGGAAAATCCGCTGATTCAATAGTCTATTGTGCCGGCAAGAAAGGAAATCCTCTAGTGGCTACCTGTGCCCACAAATTACTTCCGGCAACCCCCGATACAAGAAGAAAACTATTCATATTCATATTATGTAAATATTAGAATACCTAATGAATCCTACAATTCGTTATTTTTATAGTTCTGATAAATATGTACGAGGAGAAACTTATAAATAACCCTATTGAAATGCCCGCTTTCCACTGCGAGCGGGAAATAGCTGAGCGGGAGCGGGAAATAGCTGAGCGGAGCGTAGTGAAATAGTTTTGGCCTTCCATTGCGAAAGAGTTTTAAAAAATAATGGTATTTGCCTTCCACAGCCAACGAGCTCGACGGAGTGAGCTAGGCGAGAAATGAGATGAGTCAGATGAAAGAGTTGTTTGCCTTCCATCTACAGCTGGCTTAGCGGAGCCAACTAGTGTGTGACAGCTCGTTGCAGCCTAAGCCCAGATCAAACGTTTTAATTATTAATAAAAAAGTTTTTTTTTGTTTCGAAAAATAAAAAGTAATGTATTATTTTGCTTTAGTACATAAAAAGTAGATGTTTGAAATAAAACATACATTTTAATATTTTCAAATATAATGTATGATGTGCAGTGTGTGACAGCTCGTTGCAGCCTACGCCCAGATCAAACGTTTTAATTATTAATAAAAGAGTTTTTTTTTGTTTCAAAACATAAAAAGTACTGTATTATTTGGCTTTAAACATAATAAGTAGATGTTTGAAATAAAACATACATTTTAATATTTTCAAATTCATAAAATAATGTATGATGTGTTTTTGTAAATCATGTATGATGTGTTTTATCGCTGTCACGCAACTGCGGGGTTGGCGCGGGGGGCACGGGGGAGCTGAGTCAGTTGAAAACTAGCGGCCGAGACCATGACACAGCGGACCCATTTTTACTCGCTCAGTTCGCTCCGCTCACTCCGCTGTCGGTGGAAGCACTTCTATGAAATTTACTGTTGCTAGTCGAGCGGAGTCCGTACGGAGTCCGCTGGAAACTCGCTCAACTCTGCGACCACTTTTGTAACTCTTTGTACTCGCTCAGTCCGCTCCGCTGACTCGCTGTCGGTGGAAGCACTTCTATGAAATTTACTGTTGCTAGTCGAGCGGAGTCCGTACGGAGTCCGCACCGCTCGCAGTGGAAAGCGGGCAATAGAGTCGGTGCTATGGCCACGGCAGTCAAGACACTTGTTCAGCTAGCGTATTTGGTTCAGATAACGTTGGTTCGAGCCACGGCTGGCCCCTTTGACCATAACATTGAGCCTGATTCAGATGTCGTTGCATGCACACAAGCTTCTGCTTTCGCATGAAGACAACTGGCCAGGCAAAATAGGTTGGTGAATTGCATTCCTCTTCACAAATTTATTAAAAAAAAAAAAAACCTCTTTTTGTACACTAAAATAATGATCCGTTAAAAAAATCCGATGGAGATTTTTTTAAGGAATTATTTGCGCGAGGCTACCCAGCTTTCAGGAAATCTAAAGGTCTACAAAAATTGTTGAAGTGTTCCAGAGGTGTGGGTATTGATGAGCTGGCCGTTGATGTCCTGGTCCTTTATAGCAAGGGTGCTAGCTGCGTAGTGTTGTGTTGCCTTTCCTGTGAGATACTGAAAGGAGGTGGTGAATGATTTTGGTTGTGAATATAACACGGTTAAATTGAAAACGGGCATTTTGGTACATTCATTTTTTCATTCACACATTCAGCATTTGTAAGCGCGAACTACACGTGTTTGTTTGTGGGTATGCATTTGATAAGAGCTTTAAATGCTAATGTATCTATGCAACTTAGATTATAGATAGATTATTATAGAATGCAAAACGCAAGACGATGGATCTGAGAATGGCGGTACACAATGGCATATTGTTACCGACTTTGATGTATGGAAGTGAAGCATGGACAGTGAACGATAGCGAAATGAGTAAAGTATGTACGGTGGAAATGAAGCATTTGAGAAGCATGACAGGAAAAACTCTGAGGGATAGAGTTAGGAATGAATGGGTAAAAAAAGAATGTAATTTGAAAGAGGATGTGAAAGTTAAGGTACAAAAGAATGTGATGAGATGGTTTGGACATGTGGAAAGAATGAATGATGATAGACTGACAAAGTATGTATACAAAGAAAGTGTGAAAGGAAAAAGAGGGAAGGGACGACCGAGAAAAGTATGGAGTGATCAGATTGAGGAGATTGTGAAAGAATGGGATATACAAAGTGAGCGTAAAAGAAGAAAATGCATGAAAAAGGTGATGGATATGAATGAATTGAAGGAGGTATGTAAGGATAGGAAAAAATGGAGGCAACTCTGCAGAGGCTCTGGCCACCCCTAGCGGAATGGCGACAGAGTTACAGTTACAGTTACAGAAAACAGAAAACTGGTCAAACACATGGACTCAATTTTAATACGTACTTAGAAGAAAATCTAAGGGATTGCGTAAGAATTTCAACAAAACATTTTTGTAGCAAAAAGTTCTCATTATTTTTGTGTCCCTCCTATTTTAATTTCTTTAAAGGTTTTTACTTAAAATAATCAAAATTGTAACAAATTACGCATAAGTTTTATAAAAAATCTGTGAAAAATATAATTGAGTAAAAAAAACAAAATGAAGAAAAAGGTCACAATATTTGAATAATTTCTGCATGAAAATGTAAATCTTGATACGTAAATTAAGCGTAATTTATTGCAGAAATAAAATTTCTGTCAAGCAGAGAAAATAAGCGTGTATTATAGGAGTAAAATGCCTTCTGCATGTAAGCCAAGTATATTTTTCGTCTATGGAAAATATACACTGAAAAATAATCAGAGTTCCTTGACTTATTGCGGAAGGTTGGTTATGTATGAGGCTGACCATCTATACTGAAAAAATGATTAATTAGGGTCTGTTGCACCAAACTCCAATCAGACGAAAATCAAAATTAAGTGTGATTTCTCCCTTTCAAATCAAACAATTGATTGCATATACGTAAGTCAGCTGATGTGAATCATATTTCCTGTTCAAATTCCATCACATTTTTACCAACTTTCGAGAAATATTTAACCGAGGTCCTTACCAGAACTAAGCAATCAAATTTGATGTTTCAATTAAATATTGATTGGAGGTTGGTGCAACAGGCCCTAACTTTGCATGTTTTAGTGAAAGACGGCAAGAGCTTCAAGGTTCATGTAATTTTACGTTTAGTTTTTATGGTGTAAGTAAACATGCAGCAGGTGTAAGCGTGAACTTACACGTATTTGATTGTGCAATAAATTTGAATCTTTAATGATAATATATCTTTGCTACTTCCTTGACTTATAGGTTGGTATACGGCTAACCACCCATTTGCTGTAAAAATGGTTCACATTGCCAATGTCACCCCTGTTACAGGGAAGGACGGCAAGTGTTGCAGGGTGTATGTCCATTTGAGATTTTGGTTTTTATGTTGTAGGTTCACATGCGGCATGTGCAAGCGCGAACTTGTACGTGTCTGGTTGTGAAAATGCATGTAATGTGAATCTACAATGTAAGATATCTTTGCAACTTAGATTAGATTAGATTAGACATTGGATTATGACCAGCTTGCTGGTTTACGACTGTTAATTACCAAACATAAGTTCTTTATATGAGCCGTATATAACCTATAAGAATATATTTTGGCATTGGTTCAAGACGACTAATGTGTAAGTTGTTTTTTTTTAACGTTTCGTCGGAGTCGTCGCGAAAGTGCTCATTTGCAAAAAGAAAATGTCGCGTACGGTAATTTCCATAATGCAAGTGACATTTCAAATCAGCGAGTTATCCAAATTTGAATTTCCCATTTTATCATGCTGACTTTTGATTTAATAAATGTCAAATGGAACTTTAAAAATAAAGAAAATTTCAACGTCACACAGCCGGGTTGGTAGGGAAAATGCTTAAAACTATTTTTAAATTGGTTGCTAAAGGCTATAGCTCTCTACTAGAGTGACGTTTGTCCGCTGTAAATTAAAAACAATATATTTTTCCCAGATTTCTCATTGCAGTTTTTTTCAGTGTAAGACTTTTTTGAATCTTAATAACGTTTTTTTTTCCAAAAAACACTTTTTTAAATATGAAAAAAGTCACATATTTCAATGACAAAAGAAAGCATTCATCAGTCCTTTCTTTTATTACATTCTTTTGTTTTTTCTTCGTGACTCGACATTAAAAATATGTAAATTACAATTTTATCATAATATTCATATGAACTGATAAAATCTATGGATGGCAAAGAATAATTACTGTAATTTCACTGTTATCACAAAAGAATTTTAAAAACCTGAAAAAAAATTGAAGGACATAAAAGAATTATTTGAACATAAAACGATATAAGTACGTAAAATAAAATAACAGAATATCAGCACACAAATGAACATGTTAACTTTTTTATCGTAATCTTTTTTATGGAGATGTTTAGTTTATTCCGTCCTTGATTTTTAAAACCTTGGATAAATAAAACTAATGAGCTATTCATTACAAAGGTAATGCTTATAAGTTAAATAAAAAACATGTTAAAGGTCGGCTGGCGATACAAGGAACATAAATTAATTAAAGTACATACCGAGGCTGGTATTTCCATGTGTTAGTATAAAAATATACCGCATTGCTACGCAAATGAAGAGTTTTTTTTTCTCAATAGCTTTTATGAATAAAGATTTTAAATTATGATTACGGTCGTTAGACATTTTAATGAAAAATTTTCATGCTTTATTACGTTTTAATTGATGTATTAGTAAAAGCTTTCAGGTTTTCACGACAGGCTTCAAATCCTGAAAAGTCTTCTTTCGAGTGTTTACCGTTGGTAGAGCTAAGTTTGACTCCATCGTGTACAATACGAGAAAGGATGGAATGCTTGACTTATAAGTTGGTATGAAGCTGAACACCCATGCTTTAAAAATGGTTCACTTTGGCAATGTCATTCCTGTTTCAGGGAAGGTCGGAAAAAGTTGCAGGGCTCATGTCTATATGAGATTTGGGTTTTTATGGTCTTAGTTCACTTGCAGCATGTGTAAGCGCAAACTTATACATGTTAGCTTGCGGGCATGCATCTAATACATTTGAGTCATTAATGTTACATATATTTTCCACTTAGCTTATAGGACAGGGAGAAGGGCAGTGGAGGAACTTTTTCGAGGCATGAGGCTGACCCCCCATGTTGTAAAAAATCAGGAAAGCTCAGCAAGAGATGCAGTCTACCAGTGGCGAAGGGTGCTATACAACTCGATTCCCATCGGCTTCCCTTTTAAAATGAGGCAACAAAGTAGTTTTAAAATATATTCACAAAGTAAAAAAATACATTTAAAACCAAAGAAACAATACGTATTTTTTCCCGACTGAAACCATGCAGTCTACTTTATTATCATTTTTGTCTCATTTTAAAAGGGAAACCGATGGGAATCAAGTTGTATGGCACCCTTTGCCACTGCGAGTGAGTTTACTTAGATTACATAAGACATAGAAAATACTGCACATCGTACACATCGCCATTTACTTTAATAAATATCTTGACGTAGTTTATTTTGCATTTAAAAAAACATTTAATTTCATGCCAAAGTTTTATAAATCGTACAACAATAATCTGCAAGAATTGCATAGGTAAATCTAAGACGTAAAAATCGTAGCGCTTCGTAGAACTTTGTAGAGCCTCGTAGACATTCGCAGTTCTGATAATGCTACGATCCCCCTTTTAGCGTCGGCATCCGTTACCTCGTGTCAGCTGAACTCGTAGATAGTTTATTTGCATGACCTTGAAGTGTGCGCTGTTCATTGTATGTATCTATCTTGAATGTAGATTCAATGCCATTGTACAATGAATAATCTTATCTACGAAAGAGGTTCTCAACCATTGGATACGACTTTATATACTATACTTATATATACTTACTATACTTTCACTAAGGGTTTGTTGTTTTAGCAGTGATTTAGCAACTTTTGATGAAAATTTTATCATAATTACAAAGACATATAAGTGTATTCTTGTACTTTTCTGATGCTTCTTGTATTAAAGGTTAATTTGAAGCTGAAAAACCATTTTGTACAAAATTATGAAAATTTTCAGCGATTTCACTCCTTTAAAAAAAATTAAAGTATGAAAAAAACTACTGTTTAATTCTACTTATTTTTTTATTTGTTCATAGAAAAATAATGATTTTGACCCGTTTCGGCGTCTTGGCCGTCTTCAGATAAACTGTAAAAAATGATTCACTTTACCAACGTCTCTTTTTTTCTTAGGGAAAGGCTTGCCGCCTTGAAGGCTTGAGTTGCTGTTCTTGATTTGGGTTAGATTTTATCTCGCTATAAGTATTTCTGTTGGAATGAATTTAAATGAATCTTAAATGTTTGTTTATCGTTGCAACTTAGATTACATATTTTTAGAACATACATTGTCAAATCCAAAGCTTTTTCCTGCAAATATTTTGAGTACGTAATTCATTGAGAACGCTTCCTTTTCTGTTTATTTTCACTGTTATTTGGATCGTTATAAAATAATCATATGTTTAACCGTCCAGTCCGCATTGGCCCAACAGGTTGAGAATCACTGAGCCAAACCAAAAGCAAGCAACAATTTTATCTACGAAAAATAACAACGCTACAAACTGACAGTCGTCTGATATCTTTTAGTAATTCATTCTCACCTGTCGGAGTTATTTATCTTCCGACAGTTTTTTCCTTCGTAGACCTTGTGTATTTTTAAGTCTACGTGTTAACATGATTAGAGAATTAAACAAGTGCTAGAGGCCATCTTGGATCTAGTTTATTCCTTTTACTTAAATTAATTGGCATAGACTGTGATCCTGAAGGTTATTTAGTTGATATCATTCAGTTTCATTATTAGATTTTTGTAAACTTATTATCAATGATAGAAGAAATCTGAAAACAATAAAAGTGTTTTGTATTGAAAATATTTTCTATTTTATTACCTCAGATGGGCAGGAGTGCCCAAGTTTTTTTCTAATTTTTCTTACCAAAACAGTATTGGTAAATATTCCAAAAAACGTTTTTCATTTACTTTGTTTTTTTTTCCCAGTAATATGCCAATAAATAAGTTTGTATAGTACTAAATTGAAATCTTACCACGAAAGTAACCAATATTAATTAACGTTTTCCTTAGAATTATTACAGAAAATAATATAAACTAAGATGTGAGACCTTTGACATTTTCCCGCTGAGAAAAATCTAATTGTTTGTTTTTTGTGCAAAAGGAAAATCTATTCTTTATTTATTGTGCATATAGAATGGACAATGCAAGTAAGATAAATTATTTTTTGCTAATACGGATCATGGATCATGGATTAAATTTTTTTTTGGCTCATTTTGCATTTTAAACAGTCGGTTGTCTGGTCGGTTGTCCGGTCGATAGCTCAGTTGGTAGAGTGCTTGCATTCCATGCCGTGAGCTCGGGTTCGAATCCCACCGAGGGTGCCAGAAACGATTTCCCGTTTCGGTGTTTATTTCAAACCCCAAAAAATACCGGCAAGGTTTACTCAGCCTTCACAAGAAATGAGTACCAACCCCCTTGGGAGCTGGGAAACCCACTTCAACTGAAGTGGTTGGCGTAAGGCCGGCCCCCTTACCTGTAAAAATAAAAAGGTTCAACTCGCCACATGCGACCCCTTCGGGGATAACGCTGTAAGAAGTTACACCATATGTGTAGCTTAGTTGCGTTTTTTTTCTTAAACAGTCGGTTCATTACACGGTTTTAGTAATTTTTCAAACACAGCACTAAAACCTTACAGCCGAATAAATGTGGGCGATCTCAGTACTAGATACCGCTGCATATTTTTCCATACAAATCTAGATGGTGGAGTTAGTTGCATGCTAAGCTCCTGTTTCTGTTATCAAAACGGATTATTAATAGCATTTAAGCATTCCATCGCACAGGCTAAATCCTTGTGCCATTTGTTTTATTACTAAGATTTTAACAAAAAAATCTAGCTACTCAGTACTCTGCTTAATATTACATGAAAACTAAATCGTTAACATTCTTTAAATTCACTTTTGACAGAAAGGAGAACCACGTTCCTAAAAAGTGCTAAAATATTTTCTTAGGATTTATTTAATTTAATTTGTAAATCAAGATAAAATATGGCTTATAGGTATATCGCCTTCTAAAAGGTACAACTGAATAAGTGCTGATTTACTGATTTGAGAAATTGTGGATCTAACAAGTGAAATAATCATAAGAAACTTTGATTGACTTATAGGTTGGTATGAGGCTGACCACCCATACTGTAAAAAATAGTTCACTTTGCCAATGTCACCCCTGTTTCAGGGAAGGTCGGCAAAAGTTGTGGGGCTTATGTTCATTTGAGGTTTGGATTTTATTTGTAAGTACGCATTCAGCATTTGTAAGCGCGAACTACACGTGTTGGTTTGTGGGCATACATCTGAGAGCTTTAAATGAATATATCCTTGCAACTTAGATTATAGATTATTATAGAACTGCTCATAAAAAAGTTCTAAGCTACAGGATTTTCACACTTTTTAGGTGTTTTCTCTCGTAGAAATAGAAAAAGGTGCATTCATATCTAAAAAACACTTGCGAGCTTTCTATTTCACTTATTTTACTTTTGAGTTATCCATATTTAGATAAAAAAAATATTTTTTTAGGTTATTTCATTAATATCTGCATAATACGATTTAAGGCGGGAAAAAAATCTTGTTCAACGGCAAAAAACGTGGAAAGAAACGAAAAAATACCACATTAAAGGCCCAGATGGCATCCCATGAACTAAAAAAATAAAACAATTTGGATGTGCTATTCCTCTTACGAGGACCTCAAAAGGGTTGCCTTGGAAAGGGAGGAATGTCAAAAAATATGGATGAAATTGGCTGAAAATCAATCTAAGGATTGCAGCAGAGGGCGAAAAAAGAGATGATAATTAAAAAGTTATGCGTTTTACTTATAAATTAGTTACAATTTAGGATTTTTTTAATCAAATCAAAAACCAAAATATAAATTGTTTTTCCTGAAACATTTTTTCTTGCGTCATTGAATTTATAATTAAAAAAATATGTATTGTTATAAAAAGCTCTGATCTCATGGAAATATATGGTATTTGGGGAATATTTTTTTCCCTCCTTCTTCTTATGTTTGCAAATACCTACATGTTTACATTACAGATTCATATTAAATGTGTGACAAATAGACACGTATAAGTTCGCGTTTAGACATGCCACATACTCGTATGTACTTACGAAACAAAAACTCAAATCATGAAACGAAATATAATTTCTTTCAGCTGAGGAAAGTAAATTTTCTTTTAAACTAAAGCCTAATATGTAGTTAGCCCCACTTTGCCGTACAAAGTAGCTGAAATAAAATGTTATACTCCGCGTTATAATAATAGTATGATTGTACGAAGTGCAGTGGTGGGCCCATGATTTAATTTTACATAAATATAAATGTTCAGCACGAACGGGTAATTATTGTAAATAAAGCATTCTTGAGCCCGGCTAGTATAATTACATTCTATTTTAGAATAACTCTGGCTGCTAAAATTTTAAACACTGTTGTATATAAAATTACGACTTTCCTACACGTCAGCATTCTGCAAGCTTTTCATTTTTTATGTGACGTCACTGGATTTTTCACAACTAAAGTTCAAATTGATTAATTGATCGATCGAGTATAGAGGGAAATTCTTCAAGAAAAAATCTGGCAAAGCTAACAAATGCAGAAAGAATAAATATATGCTTATATACAGGAAAAAGGTAACAATAAACCCTGCATACTTGTGGAAAATATGATGTTACTTGGCTGGGAAGAAGCAGGACGGAGAACCAAAACTTCAATACAATATTTAATACGTAGGTAGTAAAATACACTAACGCGTTCATAACTGTCAACTGCATACGTTTTATAATTCTACAAAAATCCCTGATTATCTGGAATCCATTTTTAATTTACTCTGGGTGACTTCACATACGCGAAGGATATTTTAATTGTGCCAGTCCATTATATTTTCGGAAACATTAAGTACTAGTATTTTTCAAATTTTTTTTAAAGCTTTGAAATATTGCCGTATCATTGTTTTTTTTTACAATTTTTACGGCAATTAAATTCACAGGTTGATTTTTTTTCCAACAGCAATAAACAACGGTGAAAAATCACATTAAGGTAATGCCTTGCGTTGAATAATTCATATGAACCCATCAGGTTTAATAACCCCTAGTGCGTTAAAAATAAATATGTTTTAAAAGGTTTTTTTCCTGAAGTCTCTACTTACGTACTGTTCACGTGTAAATATAGAAGCATGTAGGTACAGAGTTTCCGGTGGCGGCTAGCCTATAAGGCCGCTCTGACGAGGATAGTTAATGTAAGTGACGAGGTCAGTAAAAATTAATGTTGAAAGAATATGTCCTAAAAGTGAGAAAGACGTAGACTGCAAAATTTATAACTAAATGCTTTCAGATAAATGTCTGAAAAATTAAAGTTCAACTATGCTTCACTTAGTATTTTTTTTTACCACATTGTCCACGAAAAAGTTGCATGTGGCGAAACGTATTTGTTTTTATAGGTTAAGGGGCCAGCCTTCAACACGTAAAGCTGTTCAGTTGAAGTGGTTAGCGTTGTTAGAGCTCCCTTTTCATGTCTTGTGAATGCTGAGTAAGCCTTGCCGGTATTTTATATTGGGTTTGAAAGAGGTTAGCATCGATTCGGGAAACCATTTCTTACACCCTCAGTGTGGATCGAACTCTAGTCCTCTGATATGGAATGCAAGCATTCTACCAACTGCGCCATCAACCGAACAACACATCTAAATTCGTTTCTTAAAGGCAAAAGCAAAACGCACTACTATTTATTGTGAATGTATTTTTGCTTCTACGCATTGCTTCTACGCATTGCTCGTAGTTGTGTATAAATGTATGTTATATTATATTAACACGTTGTAATTTACCATCATATGATTACATTTAATGTAATTGTTTTTGTTTTGAGGCTAGTAAGGCGTTGCCATTGAAGGCAGTTAATATAGGGAAGTAAACATTTGAATTCAATGTTATATGTTTTCCATAGTGTATATTTTTGTGTTATATTTTATAAATTTACAACTGCACTAATAAAAGCACTATTATTTCCACATTTATGACGACATTAGTATATCCAATAATATAAAAAATAAAGTGCTTTCGTAAAAATAATGGACAAAGAAAAATGCATCGTTAAAACAGTTATTGCTTATTTTATTCCCGCTGAGTAATATTTTATAACTGCGAATTATGTACGAATAATAAATATTTTTTTAGCAAATAGTATAATTTGCTTAACCTTCATGTGCCTTTTAAAAATATTCGAATAATAGCATCTATTGATCTATCATTGCTTTTGAAACCGTACAGAGCATCCAGTATTTTTTTATAAGTTGTACGAGTATAGTGTATTGTTGAATGAGGTTTGGACATATATTTAAGTGCACACAATAGTGACGGCACATGGCTGAGTTGCTAGGGAAAAGGCAAACAAATATATTTCTAATGATTACTTAGGACTGTAGTCCCATACAAATGTAACATTTGCTTTCCGAGCAACAAAATCTAAATAATTTTCTCTTGAACGGTGATTGTAGTTTTTAAAATTTGTGCTTAACCCTTCACTCACCCACCACAGCTCCGCCCCCTAAAGCTTTTGCCGGAATCAATTCCTTGACTTATAGGTTGGTATGAGGCTGACCACCCATACTGTAAAAAATGGTTCACTTTGCCAATGTTACCCCTGTTTCAGGGAAGGTCGGCAAGAGTTGCAGGGCTTATGTTCATTTGAGATTGGGTTTTTATATTGTATGTAGGTCCACATGCGGCATGTGTGAGCGCGAAATTATGCGTGTCTGCTTGTGGGAATGCATTTAATATGAATCTCAAATCATACATATCTTTGCAACTTAGATTTAGATTTAGATTTAAAAAAAAAATGGATTCGTTAGTTGTTCTCTTGAAAATGTGCTCTTGAAAATAAACCAAATCGAGAATAAAAATGTTGTTTTTATTTTTACATAATTAATCTAATTTAGAATAAATGCTAAGTCCATTTACGTATTACTGATACGTATTTGTTTAACTGGGAAATACTAGTAGTCTGTCTATCCAAAGACACTTAATGCCACTAACCATTTACCTTCAGCATAGAACTAATAAAATGCATGCTGTCTTCGTCAGAACTTGACATGTGTGCCCCCTCCCCTCTCCTGACGTCCTTTGTTCGCCGGCAAAATGTTACTTCCAGACTTTCTTTTTACACCTCACGAGCCGCCACTGTATTTTTGCTATTTTTACACAAAACAGTAGCGTCACTCATTTTCACACTCTGTTAAATATATATTATAATAAATATATATATAAATAATATTCACAATGTGGATAATAATAATTTTAATATTAATGATACCGACTTTGACTATATATTTAGGTGGAACAAAATAATTAATTTTAAGTACTTAAACACTGATAGATGTAAGAATATACTTAGTTTTTATGATTGGTCTGACCTATATAATTGTAAACATATTGATACCGCTGTAAAATACTTTTATAATGTTTTATTGAAAATATGTAATTTGTGTGCTCCATGTAAAAAATACGCTGCCAAATGTAACTCCACTTACCCAGTATGGTTTAATAGTAGCATCATTGCTAATATCAAGTGTAAGGAACGCTTGCACAAAAATTACTTAAAAAATAAAAGTGTAAGCAATTATAAGGCTTTCTCTACAAAGAGAGCGCAAGTTAAACATAATATAAAGGAAGCACACAAATTGTATATGAGTAAGATTCAGACTGGGATAGGATGTGATTCCAAGGAATTCTGGTCTTATATCAGATCCAGCAGGACCGGTGGTAATACAACTTTTCAGCTTTCTGATGGAGATCAGATTATATCTGATCCCAGAATAATATCGGAAACTTTTGCTAAGTATTTCCAATCGGTCTACAGCACCCAGACCCCTCACGTAGATTTATCTGAGTCCCCCCATGGTAAGAACGAGCAATCTTCCATATCACTCAGTCCTTTTTCTTTGACTGAGGTGGAGACTTGTCTGCTTGGATTAAAATCCAATAAAGCAACTGGCCCTGACAACATTCCCCCGAGAATTGTATCTTCTATGGCTAAGCCCCTTGCTCAACCCTTATGTTTCATCTTCAACTTATCCCTGAAGACATGTACATATCCATCAGCCTGGAAGATAACAAGAGTCATGCCAGTACATAAGTCAAATGATAAAAGTGATGTTAGAAATTATAGGCCGATTTCTATTTTATCAAGTTTCGCCAAAGTGTTTGAGTGCTTGATACACAAAAACCTTATGTGGCAAATCAAGCCCCGAATCAACATACACCAACACGGATTTCTGCCCAAGAGATCCACAGTATCAAATCTACTCACCCTCAGTAGAAATATTGCCCTCAACTTGGATTCTCGCAGGCAAACTGATGTAATATATACAGATTTCTCCAAGGCGTTTGATCGTGTGAATCATGATGTTCTTTTGAAGAAGATGGACGATTTTGGTTTCACAAAACCTCTCTTAATCTTTTTCTCTTCATTTCTTAAAAACAGAAGCCAATTTGTGCAAATAAATGACCAACATTCGGCTAATTTTTTTCCAACTTCAGGAGTTCCTCAAGGCTCTAATTTAGGCCCTCTAGCCTTCATTGTGTTCATTAACGACATTGCGGACAAGATCAAAAATAGTTCTTGTCTTCTTTACGCTGATGACATGAAAATTTATACAGAAATCAAGGATTTTCAAGACTGTATTAATTTACAGATGGATTTGAACTCTCTGCTGATGTGGTCCAATAATAATGGATTGAACTTCAACATTAGCAAGTGTTCTGTCATGTCATTCACAAGATCCGCTTGTCCCATAATCCATGAGTACAGTATTGGTGGGTCGATACTGGCTCGTGTCTTTTCATTTAGGGACCTGGGCGTAGTTTTTGATCCTGGTCTGAAGTTTACAGAACATATAACGCAGTTGACGACCAAATGCTACCAGTTATTGGGCTTTGTGATCAGAATTAGCAATAATTTTGAGTCACCGAGAGCTATGGTGGATGTCTTCAACTGTATTGTACGTTCTAAATTAGAGTACGCTGTCGAGGTTTGGGCCCCGTATCAGCGGAAGTATGTAGATCTTTTGGAGCAAATTCAAAAAAAGTTTTTGAGGTACCTCCTCATGAGAATACATGGGAATTATCCCAAGTTTATGCACCATGAGGAATTACTTGAGAAAACCAGCTCCAGGAGCCTGGAATCTCGGCGCAACGGTTCTCTTATGGTGCTTTGTTACAAGATCATTAACGGCTTAATTGACAGCCCCACCCTGTTAGAGAGTTTTGAGCTTTATGTGCCAGATGGCTACGGCCGGGGAAGACGGCATGAACTTTTTCATGTACCGCTGTCCCGTACCGACGTCATGGCACAACATGCCTTAACTCGGAGTGTTACTCTGATTAATTCCGCTGACATAGACATTTTTTACATTAACTTAGAATCATTCAAAGATCTAGTTAAAGAGCTCCTCCCAGCTTGTTAATGACTGTGTGAGGGTGCACTGTAATAAGGGAAACCTGTTGTGCACAAAAAAAAAAAAAAAAAAAAAAAAAAAAAATTAAATGAATATATTTTTGGTTTACGATGCTTTTATAAGTGTGGCTTATAATAATAATCTTAATTGCAATGTTATATTAACATATACGATTATTATTTAACTCATGCCTACATGCAGACACGTGCTAATACATGCCAATATGTTTACTTAAAAACATTTAAAAGAACATAAGGTATTCAACTTTTACTGGCCTTCCCTGAAAACAGGGGTAACATATAAATTTGAATGTTTTTTTAAAGTATGGGTGGTCAGCCCGATACCAATTTTTAATTCAAGGAATAAGTCACTGAGGATAATAATCCGAATTCATTGTTTTTCAGTAAATCGGTATTGAAAATTTATGATGTTTTGAAGTTTCATCGATTTGAATGTTTATATTTCGGTCAAGTTACGCCACTGACCACGGCGTGATTTAGTTTCCGTGGTTCGTTGGTCAACAGTGTGAATAATTAAGCGAGACGTTGAAGCTACACAATAGCGTTTTACCAGAAATAGATGGAAAGTGAAAGCAGCGCCTCTAGTGAGATTTTACTTGTTATAGATTTTTGGCTGACATGCTACGATTGAATTTATAGGTGAAGTTTTATACTTGAGCTACAGTATGAATAATTAAGCGAGACATTAAAACTCAACTAAAGCGCTTTCCTGAAAAATTATGAAAATAAAAGCAGTGAATCTAGTGAGTTTTTGACTTTTTATATATTTATTGTAACACTCTACGATTGAGTTTTATACTTGGGATCCAGCAAAAATAATAAATCGAGACGTCGAAACTGAACTAAAGCGTTTACCTAAAATGCATGAAAATTAAAAGCAGCACCTCTAGTGACCTGTTAAACTTATATATTTTTTTGGTAAAACGCTGAGATAGAGGTTATAGGTAAAGTTTTATACTTCAGGTATTGCATGAATAATGAGCAAGAGTGACGGATGGAAGTCGCCTGTCAGATTTGGTTTATGTTCCTGAACCACTAAATGCGTGACAAACATGAGGCCTCTTAAAATAACCCAATTCCTAACACACGAATTGTTAAGAGGGTTTCTAGTCCTTCAGATGACTAAAGTGTGGTAACCACGTAAATAAGAGTGCTAAGTGAGATCTCTTTGAAGTATTTTTCAGTTGTTTAGGGTAGATTGTCACAATTTGTAAACATTTAAACGTTTCGTGATTTTTTTAAGTCTGCTTATCCGTCAGTTGTTAAGAATAGAAACTTCTTCTTTAATATTAACTTTAACTTAAGAGTCTAGTTTACTTAAATAAAGCAACAATATTATAAACAAAATATATGTATACAAAATTGATCATTCAAAATTCAACCAAAAATTGCAAGTTAAATAGGTAAGAAAAATTCAACAGGTTTCTATAATAATAATCTATAATCTAAGTTGCAAAGATAAATGACAATTTAAATTTGATATCAAATGCATGCCAACTAACAGACACGTGTATGTTCGTACTTATGAATGCTGCATGTGTACTTACAAAATAAAATAAAAACCTGAAATGAACATAAGCCCTGCAACTTTTGTCGACCTTTCCTGAAACAAGGGTGACATTGGCAAAGTGAACCATTTTTTTACAGTATGGGCCTCATACCAACCTATAGGTCAAGAAAACATGATCTTTCCAAAATCGGCCCCCTGAATATGCTCAACCTCATTTTATTGTTATGCTACAGGTTTACTTATTGTGGATTCGATCTCGCAATATCCAGCCGGTGATCATTCTAAGAACTTTCATTCTAGATAGTCTTAGTATACCTTACTTTGCTGGTTGTTGAATTGTATCAATTATGTTTTTGTACCAATATAAATCATGCACAAACTGTTTGTGTGCTGTTTAAATAAAAAATAAAAAACACCTTGGGTTCTTTTTGTGCTTACTCTAGCTTCTACGCCGTAGACCGTAATACGTAAGTTTTACACATTTTTATGCATTTAATGTATCGTGAACAAGGATTTTTTTTTCACAATACCACTGAGTTTTTCCTTTAACGAAAATTATGCGTCACATTTGTAACTAAACCATACAAAATTTTACAACAAAACATGAAAAGCTCGCATTGAGCTTTGACTGTAATTAGTGCAACTGTAAATGGCGTGCCAGAGCTTTTACCAACACCCGGTAGTCTGCAAAGTGACGAGCTTTGTTTGGAGAAGCTTTCACGTCAGAGCTTTATGGCATGTGCGTGATCTGAATGGGAGCTTTTATCGGTGCTTAACAGATCAACATGCAGTTATGAATAAAAATTGAATTTTATATTTTGTTAATCATAAACGAACATTTTTGTCTGCGATTTCTGAACAAAGAAATTTAGTGGAAAATAAATAATTACTCGTTATTCTCATGGTTATTTTAATTTACTTGAGATACTTGAGACTGGTTGTATAGTACAATGATTTAGAGCTGGATTATACACTGAAACTGAAAATAATTTCTGAAACTCCTGGTGACTTCAAACCCTAGCCCTGGAAAGCGAACATTCTATCTAATGAGCTATCTACCGGACACTACTTATATCTACTTTAGAAATCCATAAACACAAAAGTTCTAATTCTTATAGTTTGATCAATGTTCAAATTCCTGCTGCTTCACCTTTGTTATTACTGGTTATTACCTATTTGTACCTCTTTGTCGTAACTTAATATTTTTATTTCTCTGTTTTTGTCTTGTCAATTTTGTAATAGTGTCCTCTTGATAATGACGTAAACAAGTCGAAAGTACTTGAGGTGAAATAAACTCTCAATTTGTGAAAATAAAACTCTGTGTGTTTGTAAGCTTTTATAATTTCTTACTTATATCTATTATCGTAGCAGCTTCACTTGTTTTTGTTAGAACTCGTTAGTGTTTGAATCATTGATTGTGAGATTGTTTTGTAGATTCCACTAGTTTCTTATGCAGAGAAAGTCAGTGGTAAGATCAATAATATAATTCATGGCAAACAGTGGCTAAACCTCAATAGTGGCAAATTATTGTTAATTACAACAATAAAAAGGATGCTGGATTAAATGATCAGAAATGATTTTAAGCAAAAGAAGACCTTTAAAAACGCAAATCATGCACATCATTATATACTAACGCAGATTTGCACCGTGAATTAATACCTGGTTTTCCATCTAAATCTTAATCTTAGTTACAAAGATATGTATCATTTGAGATGCATAATTTCGCGCTCACACATGCCGCATTTGGACCACAATATAAAAACCCAATCTCAAATGAACATAAGCCCTGCAACTCTTGCCGACCTTCCCTGAAACAGGGGTGACATTGGCAAAGTGAACCATTTTTTAACAGTATGGGTGGTCCCGAAAATCCAAATCCTTGACTAATTGGGTTGGTATGAGATTGACCAACCGTGCTGTAAAAAATGGTTCACTTTGCAAATGCCTCCCCTATTTCAGGAAGGGTCGGCAATATTGCTGGTTGTATGTTTCATTGAGATTTGAGTTTTGATTTTGCTTGTACACATGCAGCATGTGTAAGCGCGAAATTGCACATGCCTAGTAAATCTAAAATGTAAGTATATGTTGGAAAGTTAGATTAGTGAATTATAGATTTAAGAAGCGTGTATGAATCATTGAGTCAATCGGCTCGAGGTGCTTGATACAACTAACATCGATGAGGTGTGTCAGATCGTGGTAGGATCGCCGAACAAGCAGTGTGACCTTGACCCTGTACCGGTCTGGGTGCTCAAAGAATGCATTTCACAGCTGGCTCCATTTATTGTTAAGGTTATCAATGGATGCCTGATGGATGCCACTGTTCCTCCGTCTTTGAAGGTAGCCCACATCACGCCAATCCTAAAAAAGCCACAATTGGATCCTGGTGAACCCTCAAATTTTAGACCTGTGTCGAATCTGCCATTCTTGTCAAAGGTGCTGGAGCGGATTGTCTCGCGGCGGTTGGTATCCTATCTGGATGCAAATAGCTTAATGCCGAGGAGGCAATCTGCATACCGAAAGTTTCATTCAACAGAAACCGGTATGCTCAAGCTTGTATCGGATATGGTATCTGCTGTAGAGTGTGGTGATCTGGCTCTACTGGCGCTTCTTGACATGAGTGCGGCATTCGACACAGTAAATCACTCGATCCTTATTGAGAGGTTGGAGGTGTCTTACGGTTTGACCAACGGGGCTTTGGCGTGGTTCTCCTCCTATCTGGTGGAACGCAGGCAGGCGGTGCGTGTTTGTGACGGTGTCTCACCTACCTACTCGCTGTCTTCTGGGGTCCCACAGGGCTCTGTGTTGGGTCCGATCCTTTTTATTTTGTATACTGCTGACATTGAGAGTATTGTTGAAAAATGGGGCCTCATCTCACACTCATATGCAGATGACTGGCAAATATACTCTCACTGTCGGCCAGACATGGCTGAGGACCTCAGTTGCAGGGTCTCTGGGTGTATCGCGGAGGTCGGTGGGTGGATGGTGAACAATGGCCTAATCTTGAACATGGATAAGACGGAGATAATGTGGGCAGTCACATCTAGGCGTGATCACCTATTAGTGAACGGAGTACCACTCTCCATAGGAGGTAAGCTAATCCAGCCTTCTGATTCAGTGAGACTTCTAGGAGTCTTATTGGATCGGAATCTGACACTGGAGAGGCAAATAGATGCCACAATAGCTTCTTCTTTTTTTTCACTACGCCAAATTAAGGCTATTAGAAAGTGTTTACCGTCAGATGCAGTCAAGACCCTAGTGAGCGCGTTTGTGGTGTCTCGGATTGACTATTGTTCGACGCTTTATAGTGGTCAGCCGAAGAAGCAGTTCAATCGCTTTCAATCTGTGTTGAATTCGGCAGCAAGACTCATATTCGGGATACCCAAATTCGCTCACATCACTCCGCTGTTAAAAACACTACATTGGCTTCGTTTCCCGGAGAGGGTGGTCTACCGTGTTTGTGTGATGGTATATAAAGCCATCAATGGCTTGGCTCCACCTTATTTGACTGACATGATGTTGCCTGTTGAGATGGGTGTAAGGAGGCAGACACTCAGATCCGCGGCCGATGAAGTAGTCAATTTGGTTCAGCCACGCCGTCAGATTCGTACAAATTTCGGAGACCGCGCTTTCCGTGTTGCGGGTCCGGTGGAGTGGAACAGACTGCCACCCGGAGTGAAGAACTCCAAATCTATGGATGTATTTCGCGGAGCACTCAAGACACACCTATTTAGAAAGTCTTATCCATGATCGGAGAGGGCCCTTGAGGTGTGACACACACAAAAACGGCGCTCTCTTATCATTTGTAATTTAAAATAAATTAGCCTGATATTATTATTATTATTATATTGATTGGGAAATTGTTGTGTATTGTACACATGTAAGTCTCTCACACAAAGAAAGCCAGCGGGTACACTCATAGTTCATGGAAAAGCTTGTTTATTCGGTTTTGTAAGTGAACAAGGCAAAGAGAGGTTATGTATGTGCTAGCAGGCTGTATAGTGTATACTATAATGTTTGTTTGTATGTACGGAGCGATGGTAATCGGTACTTATTGATTGTACTACGTTGTTACTTAAATTTTATGAAAATACCGCTACGGCGTTCAAGGAAACAAAAGCACTCTTAAACAAATGTTTTGATTTCTAAATAGAAAGGGATGTGGAATCATTGGTCCAATATTCTAAAGCTGCCTTGATCTACATGTGCGTAACTAGAAAGGGGCAGGAGGGGGGCAGCTGCTCCCCTCCTGGAAGAGAAAAATTAACCAATATAATCAAAAATCGTTATTAAATTGTACTGGAATTACTGAAATGATCATTTTTCAATCATGGCTTGCCCCTCTTAGAGATGTGCGACCCATGAAAGCTACTGATATTTTTTTGCGATATTTTTGATGACGATGATCTTAAATTTTCCAAAACCTACCCCCACCTAGATTTGATCCTGGGTACGCCCTTGTTGATCTATCTATCTGTAATCTATAATCTATGTTGCAAGTATATATTGGCATTTCTTGAATTATAAGTTGCTATGAGGCTGACCATCCAATACTGTAAAAAATGGTTCACTTTGCCAATGTCACCCCTGTTGCAGGGAAGTTCAGCAAAAGTCGCAGGGCTTATGTTCATTTGAGGTTTGGATTTTAATTTGTAAGTACACATGCAGCATTTGTAAGCACGAACTTAAACATGTCTGTTTGTGGGCATGCATTTTATATGAATTTACAATAATTATTTAAAAATTCAATGGGTAAAACATAGTTTTAATGCACTTATTTATAAATTTTAAATGTTTATATGTACATATTTAGGGTGTGGTGGTTCACACAGTGAAAGTCCATTGTATTTATTTGAAAAAAACACACACAACTTTTTTACAACGATTGCGGATGAACTGGTCTTTTAACCTCAATTGCTGATGTCAAAGTTGTCAGTTTGTCTTGTTTAACAGCCTTAAAAATATACATTTTTTTATTTTTGCTATAGAAAATGGATTCTTACTGCGACTTAAAAAACCGAACTTGGAAATTAAATGATTAAAAAAATACTTTTACTTTTAACGAAGTAGCGTTAAAACTTAGGCCATTTTGTCGACTTTAATTTTCCTTCATTAAAGTCATTAATTGCCTCGATAAGAGTTAACGGGGTGCAATAAAAAAGCAACAAAAAATAAATACGAAAACAACAAAAAAACTAAGCCAAGTTCAAATGTGAACATTAAGTTTTTCATATATTTCTTAATTTACCTACCCGGTACTTATTTTTTTATGACGTCACGAAAAAGCTTTATTATTATTAATCTTATATTTAGCCTTGGTTGAGAATTTTCTTTTCAATTAAAATCATTACTTTTTTGTACAGATTTACGATTTGATTTGTACTTATTTGACGTTTTTATATATTTCGGTTTCGGTAGTCATTTGAAATTTAAATGATTTTCCCTAAATTTTCTGTCATACGTATTTTATAAAACATTGAGGGATAATATAAGTCTAGATATGGGAACATGATCGTGATTAGATAAGAAAACACTATCTTAGATAAGATAAGATAACGGTAACTAAAATCATATTAAATAATAATAATAATAATAATAACGAATGACTTATTCCTTGATTTATAGGTTGGCATAAGGTTGACCCCCCATACTGTAAAAAATGGTTCACTTTGCCTATGCCACCCTTGTTTCAGGGAACGTCGGCAAGAGTTGCTTATGCTTATTTGAGATTGGGTTTTTATGTTGTAGGTCCACATGCGGCATGTGTAAGCGTGAACTTATACGTGTCTGCTTGTGGTATTTTAACATTTAACATGAATCTTAGATGTGATATATCTTTATTACTTAGATTAGTTTGGCCAATTTTATATAGCGCCGTTTAGTGGCACTAACCAGGCCGAAGGTACTTTAGCTTAGTTTATCTAAGTCTACGCTATCTATGCAAATATTTAAAAAGACAACATTACCTATGATAGTATTAGATAGCTTTAAATGAATAAGATATACTTAGATAAGATAAGCCTGTTGAGATGGGTGTTAGGTGGCAGACACTCAGATCTGCGGGCGATGGTGCAATCAATTTGGTTCAGCCGCACCGTCAGATCCGTACAAATTTTGGAGACCGTGCTTTTTGTGTTGCGGGTCCGGTGGAGTGAAACAGACTGCCACCCGGAGTGAAGAACTCCAAATCTATGGGTATATTTCGCGGAGCTCTCAAGACGCACCTTTTCAAAAAGTCTTATCCGTGATCGGAGAGGGCCCTTGAGGTGTGACACACACAAAAACGGCGCTCTCTTATCATGTGTAATTAAAAATAAATTAGCCTGATATATATATATATATAAGATACTTTAATATTCGGTTAGATTACACAAGATACGTATCTTACCATGGAAGGCGTGTTCTCCAGACTCAATCATTTCATTGGCTGCCCCCTTGATTTCCGCGACCGGGCCCCCATCCATAAAAGGGGCACTACTTGCACAACCCATCTATTCCAATTTATATACACAGTTCCAAAAAGTAGATAGGTTTTTTTTTTTCCAAATTTGGATCTAAACAATCGTTAGAGATTATCTCTTTTCATATTGGCTTCAAAATATTCCAAATGCAAAACTTATAATGCCAACTGTTAGTGTGGTCATCATTGCAATCCGTTCCAAATTTGAATTTGACACAATAATCTCAATGGCAATCTTTTCCAGAAATATTAGTGTTCTTAATTTGAATGATCAAATTTTCTGTAAGCTTTGTGGGTAGGTATTCCAATTTTGAGTTTGACAGTTCGTAGAATGTGCACTTTTTATCGGCAATGGAAATATTAACTTCATTAGAAAATAAGTGTTCCAAATTTGAAAGTTTATTTTTTTTGTAACTTCTTAATGGGTGTTCCAAATTTGAATCTTTTCAGTTTTTTGTTGAACTTATTTTTACATTTTCCAAATTTGAATATCTTCAATCTTATGCGTAACTTATTGGTAGGTATTCCAAATTTTGATATGTTTTGAATTTTATATCGAGTCCTTTGTTGGGTGTTCCAAATTTGAATTTGTCAAAACTGTCTTGCTTCAGTTTTCCGTGTTCATTTCACGTCGCAAGCACGGCGCGGCCGGTTGACGGTCCGAACAGTACTGAATCGGTTATAAGCGATAGTTTTCAGGCTGTCGGTTTGACCGGGGGCAGCAATGACCTCTGCTGACCACCCCCTCCCACCTCCTCCGAGCTTTTTCCTACCTTGAGGGGTGAATTTTTCTCTAACCCCCCAACTTTCATAGCAAACACCTTTATACACTGTTACATGGAGCGAACTGGAATTGAAAGTACATATTAAGAAGTTTGAGTGATCTATTTTTCTACCTTTGAAACCGGATGCTATGCCTTTGACCTTTAATGGTTGCTATAGTTACGTTGTTCGGTCTCTTTAATTTTCAAATAGAAAAATGCGGTGGTGATCCTTATTCGTTTCTCATTTATTATAGATATAGTGCATTTTTAAATACTTTTTAGCAAGCTTATCTAGCTAGTTATTTAACTTATTAAAGGTCCATCCTCCAATTTTCCATCCATTACACCAACTTTCTCTTGCTTGCTTGCTTCTTCTTTGTTTTAAAAAATGTAATTTGTCATGTATGTTCCTTGACTTATAGGTTGTTATGCGGCTGACCACCCATAATATAAAAATTGGTTCACTTTGCCAATGTCACCCCTGTTTCAGGGAAGGACGGCAAGAGTTGCAAGGCTTATGTTCATTTGAGATTGGGTTTTTATATTGTAGGTCCACATGCGGCATGTGTTAGCGCGAAATTATACATATCTGCTTGTGGGAATGCATTTAGTATAAATCTTAAATGATATATATCTTTGCAGCTTAGATTAGATTAGATTAGATTAGAGAATTGGCGCTTTCTACAGTGACGACCAAGCTTGAAGAGGGCTCTTGAGGTGTGATTCACAAAAAAACAGCGCTCACCAAAGTAATCATCCTTATATTATTATTATCAATGACTGCTAGTAAATTCTGTCTACTCTACGGAAAACTCGACCAGCGCTGAAGAAGAGCCTAGAGCCCATTATAGCATGTCTAGATTCTTCCGCACACCCTTTAGCAAGCTCGGGCACGTGCTAGAAAGCTCCAAGCACTCACATACTCAACTGAGCGGCTTTAATTATTACGTACTTACATTTGGATTACTAATGTTCCTTGACTTATAGGTTGGTATGCGGCTGACCACCCATACTGTAAAAAATGGTTCACTTTGCCAATGTCACCCCTGTTTTAGGGAAAGACGGCAAGAGTTGCCGGGCTTATGTTCATTTGAGATTGGGTTTTCATAATGTAGGTCCACATGCGGCATGTGTTAGCGCGAAATTACACATGTCTGCTTGTGGGAATGCATTTAATATAAATCTTAAATGATATATATCTTTGCAGCTTAGATTAGATTAGAATCATGATAAATCCATGTTATTAATAATGGACTCAGAACATTTTTTAATTTGGAACTTTTTTCTCGGCGAGCAAACGTCAGTCTTTTCGTCCAAGACTGTCGTCCTTGGCGTCCAAATTAATTGTTTTCCGTTTCCCTAGCAACCCGGCCGCATGACGTCACAATATTGCCCATTTCAAATCATATGAGTGCATTGCTTTTTTACAATATCTTTGATTAACCTTAAAAAAGCTTGCAGTCTTCAGTTCTGCTCTGTTTGGAAGTATACAATTATGTTATTGTGTGTGTAGCAGGTAGGTACATCACGTGTGCCAGACCTGACTTTTTCTTTGCCTATAAAACTTCTGTACTGAAATAATTACACGCTTTAAAATAACACTATAACCTTACGGGATTATGTTTAAAAATAAAAACGCAAATAAATTATTAAGCATTAATTTTAATTTAACTCGTTCTCTTTCCTTGGTTTCATAATGGACTCGAAATGGGATTTTTTTCTCGGTGGGCAAACGTCACAAGTCTACGTGACTTGGGTCCGTAGTAACAAATAACAAAAAATAATTTGCCTTTTTATTAGCAACCCGGCTGTGTAACGTCATTTATTTTGTCTGTGGGATTTATTCCGAGCCAATTATCCGTATAAAAACATTCTCTACTCCGTCACCTTTGCTTTTGTTTCCCGGGGTCAAAAAGAAGAAGAAGTATCAAAGAATAAAAAAATATATCTACAATATTTTTTTAATCATAAATAATTTGGGAAGGTATAAAAAAGTTTGTCTGAGATATTTTTGTCTATGGTACACTCATACTTCGTTTCCATGACAACGTATGAAACAAACCATAGTTACCAGTTGCTTCCATAGCGACAAGTAAATAAGTGTCATCGATTGATATAATGCATTCATGAAGTATTTTTAACTAAATTTAGTAAATTGCTAAGCAATCAGAAATAATTCTACGAAGATGCCAGTTATTGTGAAGGATTTTGTATGGAAACAGACCGAAGAAGTTATAAGTATCAGTGTTCCGCTCAAAGGAATACATAGATCAAAAGTTGATGTCTTTACATCAGAAAAATACATCAAACTCCATTACCCACCATTTATCTTTGAAGAATTTCTATTTGCTGCTGTGAAAGACAAAGAAAGTGAATGTATATTTACAGAAACAGAAGCAAATATCAAATTGATTAAAGCAGAAACAAGCCATTGGCCTACGTTGGAAGGTGAAATTGACAAGAAAGATAGATTGGCAGAGAAGCAAAAGATTATAGCTGAAATCCAAGCGAGGACTAGAAAAGAATTGGATGAAAAAATAGACGAAAAGATTCAGTTGAACAGGTTTGCGGTGCATGAAGCTATTGAGTTGAATACGAAAAGAAGGCAGCAAATTGATGATTTGAGGAATAAAGAACGCGACGATGCAATGAAAGATCTTGAAGATTGGAAGAATAGGAATGGTAAGGTGAAAATTAGAGAAATAAATGATGAAGAGAATGGAACAAAGATTGAAACAAATGATGGAACTCAGGAAAGTATGGTTGAAAAAAGTAAAGCGATGAGTGTAGAATTGAGAAGTCAGGAAACCAAAAATGGAAGTATACCAGAACATATGTCGACAAGCAAAATAGCTTGTCAACGCTTCATTAACGCTTCAAAAATGGAGCCTAAGAAATCAGAATTCTATAGAAAAATGATGTCAGATATTTCTACAAGAGTCATTCCTGCTGTAAGAGAGACCCAAACACTGAATGTGACATTCACTGAAAGGGTATTTCCAACTCCAAGCAGAGAATCGTGTGTACGAGATGAACAAACGTGGTTGAAAAATGTCAACGAAGCCAGAAAAGCAACAGGTAACTTTATAAATTCCATTTGTACGTTGACATTAATTGTGTATGCCCAAAAGGTGCACTTTTCAATCCGTGGTATTTGTCAAAGCAATTACCAAGAAATTGAAATTTCTTTGATAATTTCCAACATTCATTTCAAATGGAATCGTTGGACTATTCTTTCAATGTGAACACACATATCTTTGTACTTAAGATTCATTGAATTGGTTTCTTCCAGTTTTGATGGTTGTGGATCAAAATTTGAACTCAATTTAAATGACTTATTCTTATTGTTCAGGTTTCGTATCTGAAGACCTTCGTCCAGAAGAGCAAGATCCCGACTGGTGCAAGAACAAGGGAGACGACTTCTTTAAGATGGGAAACTATCTAGGTGCTGTGAGCGCTTATAGTCATGGCATCAAGCTGTGCCCCAAGATGCATAGTCTGTACTCCAACAGAGCGGCTGCCCAATTGGCTCTTGGAAACTATGGAAGATGCGTAAGAAATTTTATATTTATGTATATTCGTATCTTTTACTCTTCTTGTAAGTCATCATTTGAGACCTCTAATTAGGTACTATCTGTGATAAGTTTATAATGTATGTTTACACACCTCCACCAGTCTCTTAAGTTTTTACGGGCAATAACCAAATCAGTATTCACCGTTTGCTTTTTGGAACTGTTTATGCTTCTCTTATCCTCATGTAGGTAGTCTCCATTTTAGGGTTCTTATTATCTTAAAGAATGAAAAAAAACGGATTTTACTCCCCTTGCAAAAGAGAAGAACGATTTTCTCTACGTTTCGTCGGAGTAATATCCGACGTCCTCAGGAGACGTGTGTCCTCTACAAGGAGGAACCACGAACTGTTGAATTATTGTTGTTTGATCGAGGTCAAAGGTTGTAGGTATTTTGATTAACCTTCGGTGATACATCCATCACCGAAGGTTAATAAAAATACCTACAACCTTTGACCTCGATCAAACAACAATAATTTAACAGTTCGTGGTTCCTCTTTGTAGAGGACACACGTCTCCTGAGAACGTCGGATATGACTCCGACGAAACGTAGAGAAAATCGTTCTTCTCTTTTGCACGGTGAGTAAAATCCGTTTTTTTCATTCTTTAAAATGTTTAACGACCGTAATCATAATTTAAAATTCTTATTATCTGCCATCTTTTTTACTATATGACTTATGAAAATAGAAAATCAGGTGCTTCAAATGCCTTCGTAACATTAAAAGCCCTCGTAGTTTCTTCACAAGATGAACTTTATAGGTAGTGCCTAGTTGTGCTAGCTATCTGTCTTTGTTCATTACCATCCATGAGGCGCTTCAAATCTTGGAAGTATGTGGTTCTTGGGTGATCTCTTGTTCATCATCCCAGAAATAATCCTGCAAAGATGTTCCTAAGAAAGGTGCAATGTCTAATTAAGTACCCTTTAAATTTACTTTGCTTCCTCAACATGTGTCTTATAAGCTCTATTCATTCTTTTACTTATTACTACACCTTTTTTTTGGACTTTCTTGTGACCAATGATGACTTGATTATTTTGCTCCGAAGTTTCTTCTAATGCTACTATTACAAGACAGCTAGCTTTCTTCATTCAGATTGGCTTCTGCTTACAAACAGTGCAAAGTCGTACATTGTGTAGTGGATGTGGTGAACCTCGTTAAATGTATTCGTTTAACAAAACTACAAAGGAATCAAAATTGGTTTCATGATTTTCAAAACTCCTTTCAAAGGGAATTTTCGTACTAAGAGTCACAAAGTCTGTAACGAACTCTATTTAGCAACGAGTCCCTGTTTCAGGGAAGGTCGGCAAAAGTTGTGAAGCTTATGTTCATTTGAGGTTTGGATTTTATTTGTAAGTACACATTCAGCATTTGTAAGCGCGAACTACACTTGTTGGTTTGTGGGCATACATCTGAGAGCTTTAAATGAATATATCCTTGCAACTTAGATTATAGATTATAGATTATAGTCCAACAGTGAAGAAGTGAGAGCTGCAATGATGATAACAACGGTAGATCTTTTGATATTTTATTTTTTGGGTTCAAGAGTCCATTTTTTTGTGTTCCAGGTTGAAGATTGCTCCGCAGCTTTGGAACTTTTAGTGCCAATCTGTGATGCAAACCTGGATAGTCGAGTTCGCTGCATAGCTCGTAGGGCAGTCGCCCTTACCAGACTCGGAATGCTTAGCAAGGCCATAGAGGAGCAGAAGGTGGCTGTGAAGATGAAACCTGGTGATCACAAGCTGAAGGAGGACCTGGAGAAGATGGAGCGAGCGTGGGAGCAAGATCCCGACTCTGACTGAATAGTTTTGTCAGAGGAAGCTTGGAGACTCAATATTTTTAACAATTTGAAGGTCTTTGATGTTTTTTGGTTGATTTTTTGAAGATATTAAATGTTTAAAAAGAATTACATTTATTTTACATGTATTTGGTATTTTTATAACTATGAAATTTTTCGACTCAGCACAAAATTTGGAATACATTTTTCCTCGGTGGATAAACATCACAGATCTATGCGACTAGGATCTTCAGCAACCAAAGAGGTGCACACGCGAATTTGCATGGGAAATATTGTGTCGTCACCCGGTCAGATTGCTAGGGAAAAGTCATAAAAATATTTTGTTATTGGTCGCTAAGGACGGTTCTCACTAATACGTAATATTATAGTATACTTATATCTATGATTGTCAAGTATACCAGAATGACGTTTACTCCAAATTAAAAAATGTTCCGGCCTTATCACAAAATATTATTATTCTCTAGTAACACAGCCGTCTTACGTCATAATTCTTTGCCATTTTCTCTTCGAAATTTGTAACGAGTCCAATATATTGTATCAACGGTAATTCTGTTCTCCATTGTTGCAATACATAAGATATTAAATTTTTACCTACCTGTCAATTTAATAAATATTAACCACTATTATTCTTTATATACTTACCTGTTTAAATAAAATTTTCGAAAATTGAATTTCGAACATATTCCTATCAACAAGAACAACGCAAAAATATTTTTTGTTTTCGTTGCGTGGTTTTGACTTTTCAAGAATGGCTTGATCTAACAAATTTAATCAAAACAATTTTTACCATAAATTCACCATGACTTCGATGCTCCGCAATCGCTCCATCTTGTCCCACCCCAACACCTACTTCATGCCGCCTCGGAGCGACAGCAAGCTCAAATCCTTCGACTCTTGCACCGATTTGAGGGCGTGGTCTCTCCATGATGAAGACAGGAGCGACTACCTTATGGACGTCATCAGGTCTGAGGCTCCGGAGTGCAACAGGGTGGTGTCTCTGGCTGCGATATCCAGGATTCTGGCAAATATGAAGAGAAAGATATTCAGAGTGATGCTTATTGAGAGGATACCAGAAATGCCAGTAAGATGGAGCTTTTTATTTTTCAAATGTTTTCAGCATCTATCAACATAAAATAAATATAAATCCCTAGCATCAGAGCTGTTTGGCGTGCCAATAAAAGGACAATTTACAACGAACAAGGTCTTATTATAATTAGCTCTCAAGCGGAAAACTGTCAAAAAGAAATTATTGTTATTATTTTATTTTTTTGACGTGTGACGCGTTCTTCCGGGCCTTGAACTTGGAGTCTTCCTTGAGACCATTGTTCTTTTCTTGCTTGAAAGAAGGGGTTCTCAGCTCCCAAGAGGGCTGGCTCTTATTTATTGTGAAGGCTGAGCAAAGTATTCTATCTTGAGGCAAAAAAATCACGAATAGGGAAAATAATAGTATGCGACGCAAGTATGAACCAACTGAGCTATCGAAGGGCAAATGAATGTGGCACTGGTAAAAGTGAACCAATTTTTTTAGTGATCAGCGTCTTAACAACTGTAAAGGTCTTTGATTGTTGGGTGTTATTAAATAAAACTCTTGCATGCCCTTTTCTTACACGCAAATTTTTTATTGTTTTTTCCAAGCTATTGTTTTTGGGAACAAAAGAAGCAGCATTCTAAAATTCAAAATTAACAGCCCTGTTAGGTACAGAATCACTACAGAGGTCCCCTCCAGCATTTGCCAAGGGCAGATGCGATGAAAGTGGTGATCGGTGAATCTTGACTTCTCTTAGGTTTTTAGTAGAATCTGTCTGGAAAGTGTACTTTTCGGCCCGATCTTGTTGTAGTGGTTGTAGTAGCAGGAGTCCCAGGAGTTGCAGGAGTAGCAGTTGTTGGTGTGTTTTCTCTAGCTACTACTGGTACTGGTTTTGGGTCTGCGTTTGTAGTTTCTGTTGTATCTTCAGGCATGTAAGCTGGTTTCAAACGATCTATGGTGATGTTTTTAGCTTGACCTTTTATCATTACTGAAAAGTATTTTTCACTCTTTTTGGCAACAGAGAAAGGTCCCTCGTACGGTGCTTGTAGTGGAGTACGAGAAGCGTCAGTTCGCACAAACACATGTGTACAATCTTTCAGTGCTTTGTGTACAAAGGTCCGTCTTTTCCCATGATTGCCTGTTGGTGTTGGTCTTATATCTTGTAATGACTGCTGTAGTTCTCTTGCGAATGAACCTGGTTCTGCTGGTGTTGTATCTTGGAAGAAGTCACCTGGCAGTCGTAGGGTAGTTCCATACGTCAGTTCTGCTGGAGAGTGTCCAATGTCCTCGCGAATAGCATTCCGCAAGCCAAGGAGAATCATCGGGAGATGTTCGGTCCATTTCACTGTTGTGTGAGCTTTGATAGCAGCCTTGAGGGTACGATGCCATCTTTCAATTAAGCCGTTAGACTGAGGGTGATAGGCTGTTGTCCTGTTGTGTTTGATTCCTAGTGTTTTTGTGATTTCGAAAAATAGCTGGGATTCAAACTGTCGTCCTTGATCAGTGACAATAGTTGCAGGAACGCCGAATCTTGCTATCCAGTTTGTGATCAGAGCGGCAGCCACTGTTTTGGCTGTGATGTCACTTATTGGTATAGCTTCTGGCCATCTTGTATATCGATCGATGATGGTCAGACAGTAGGTTTGTCCTTGAGATGGTGGGAGTGGTCCTACCAAGTCTATGTGTATCCACTGGAATCTTTCGTCTGGTGTAGGAAATTCTTGCAGTGGACTTGTTGTGTGCCTGGATGTTTTAGTCCTTTGGCAACTGATACATGTCTTTACCAACTTTTTTATGTCACTTTGCATGTTGGGCCAAACGTACCTTGTTCTTATTGATTTGTACGTAGGCTTTGGTCCAGTATGACTGATATCATGGTATTGCTGTATAATATTTTTTCTCATACTTCTGGGAACAAATGGTCTTATAGTTCCTGTTGATGTGTCACACCAAATCATTTTATTGCCTCCGGGAATTAATAGTTGTTTCATCTGGAGTGAAGAATTTTCAGTGAAAAATGTTTCTAGTTCTGAATCTTGTTTTTGTTCTTCTGCCATTTGCTCGAAGTCGGTTTGCGGTGGAATTGCAATAGTTTCCACTCTTGAAAGTGCATCTGCAACAACATTTTCCTCACCTGGCACATATCTTATGTCCGTGGTGAATTGGGACACATAATCCAATTGTCGCTCTTGTCGTGGAGATGCGTTTTGTTTGTTTTTGTTAAATGCATAAGTTATGGGCTTATGATCCGTTTTAATATGGAAGCTTCTACCTTCCAACATTCTGCGGAAATATTTTACAGCTTCATATAGTGCTGTCAGCTCTCTGTCATATGTGCTGTATTTCAATTGAGCTGCTGAAAATTTCTTGGAGTAGAATGCCAGCGGAGACCATTGGTTGTGGGTCCATTGTTGCAAGACGGCTCCCATTGCAGTGTTGGATGCGTCCACCATGATAGAGATTTCTGCGTTTTCATCAGAGTGTATTAGCAATGTTGCGTTTGCCAGATCAGTTTTTGTTTGTTGAAAAGCATGAATCATTTCTTCTGTCCATGTGATCGGTTTCTTGTCCCCTTTTTTCACTTTCGCGATGGAGTCGTAGAGTATTTGCTGTTTTTCAATTGCCTTGGGGATGAATTTTCTATAGAAATTTATCATTCCTAAGAATCTTCTCAAGTCTTTTGCAGTTGTGGGCAACGCGTAATCACAAATTGCCTTCACTTTCTCTTCAGCGGGCTTTATCCCTTGTTTGTTGATGAGTTGGCCTAAGAATTTTACTTCCTGAGCACCGAAGACACATTTGTCAGGATTGATCACAAGTCCATATTCGGTGAGTCTTGTGAACAGTTGTCTGAGATGATCTTTATGTTGCGTTGCATCTCTTGATGCTATGAGGATGTCGTCTATGTAGACAAAACAGAATTCCAAGTCTTGCAGAACTTTGTGCATGAACCGTTGAAAACTCTGTGCAGCGTTGCACAATCCAAATTGCATCGCTTTAAATTCAAATAACCCGAACGGTGTGATTATTGCGGTTTTTTCCACATCATCATCTTCAATTGGAATTTGGTGGTACGCTCGAGTAAGATCAATAGTGCTGAAGATGCTCATTTTGTTCAATTTGTGTGAGAAGTCCTGTAAACTCGGGATCGGGTATCGATCCGGTATCGTTTGAGCATTCAACTGTCTATAGTCGCCGCATGGTCGCCAACCTCCATTGGGCTTACTGACCATATGCAGTGGGCTCGACCAGCTGCTCTTTGATGGTTGGCAGATACCTTGCTCACACATTTTTCTAAACTCCTCCTTAGCAGCTTCCAACTGTTTTGGTGCTAGTCGACGAGCTTTCGCAAAAACAGGGCGTCCAGTTGTTTGGATGGCGTGCTTGACACTATGTCGTGTAGATGCATGATGGATTTGAGGTCTCGTGATGCTTGGGAACTGTTGAAGTATCATGTTATAATCGTCTTTGTTATTCACGTCAATAGTTGACAGGCCATCTGATGGGCCTAGCAACCGGTTAGCGATGGCTATGAGCCCTGTGGTACCATCGACGAGTTGTTTCTTCTTGAGGTCCACGAGAAGATTGTGGTGGCTTAAAAAATCCGCACCTATAATCGGTTGAGTGACGTCTGCAATGATGAACGTCCATGAAAAGAGACGGCGCAAGCCTACATCAATGGAGATGGTGTGCGTGCCATACGTCTGAATTCTTGTACCATTTGCAGCATACAGTGTTGGTGATGCTAGTTTATGAGGTGTATTTACTGTTTTTGGGATCGCTGATATGTCAGACCCAGTATCGATCAAAAACCTTTTGTTGGACCGCTGGTCTCTGATGACAAGTCTGCAGCAATTTTTCTTTAGCTCCTCACTCGCTGCTACTGTGGGGGGCTTGTGAAGTTTCCCGGAAACTTGCAGGGTTCGGTGCACTTGTACGCTTTGTTTCCGTACTTATTATGGAAGTAACAGTAACCTGTCTGCTGGTTCTGTTTCCCGTTCTGATTATTTTTCAGGTCACGGTTGTGATTTCGGTTACGGCTCTGGCTGCGGTTTCGGTTGCACTGCTCAAGGCGCTCTAACCTTTTATTGATTGCTTCCAGTTGTTTAATTATATACTGCATGTTGGATTCTTCAGTCTTGGGTGACGTAGAAGATGCAGTGAGAGCGGAGGACTGGGAGGTCGCAGCAACAGTATGCTCGCTGTTCTGGTATACCTCCATGATCCGGTCTGCCGTTGCTGCCTGCTCTGACAGCGGTTGGTTATTTGACCCAGATAAGATAACTTGGACGGATTGTGGTAATCGATGTAACCACAGTCTTTTCACGATTGTGATATCTGCTGAGTTTGTTCCCGCCAGCTGTTTCATTTTGAGCAGCATGTGTGATGGTTTTGTGTCTCCCAGGTGTATGTCATTGAGCAACCTTGTTATTCTAGTCTCTTCAGACTCGTGGAAAGCGTTTAGAAGTGCTTTTTTCAGAGCTTCGTATTTTTCTGTTGCTGGGGGCGCCGTCACAATATCAGCTACAATTGTGAGCGTTGCATCATCCAGACTCATTACCAAGTGGTCAAATTTTGTTATGTCCACAGTGATGTTGGCCTGGCGGAATTGTGTTTCCGCTCGGAGAATCCACAAAGCGGCATTCTCCTTCCAGAAAGGAGCTAGCTTGACGCTAACCGCCGCAACGCATGTGGTTGGATTTTCGCCGGTCGCCATTTTTTTTTTTTTTTTTTGACAAAATGGTTTTCAAACACTATTTTTGGTGAAAACTTGTTGACACTTGGTTGGAACACAATTTAATTGGAATAACACCCTTTTTAACTGTTTTTCCAAGTCGGGGTCACCAATGTAAAGGTCTTTGATTGTTGGGTGTTATTAAATAAAACTCTTGCATGCCCTTTTCTTACACGCAAATTTTTTATTGTTTTTTCCAAGCTATTGTTTTTGGGAACAAAAGAAGCAGCATTCTAAAATTCAAAATTAACAGCCCTGTTAGGTACAAAATCACTACATTATTAGACAATTTACAAAAATGATTATGGAAAATAATGTAGGCAATATGTTTTTTTCTTGTTAAGTCTGAAGAAAATCTTGGAGATTCTCAATCTGCTAGAAGTTCTGAGAACTTTTTCAGTTCGACGGAAGAATTACCTTCAAATGAAGAGGCAGCCGTAAAAATTAAAAAGGAAAACTCCATTATTAGTGATGACGATCCAGAAACTAACATTATTAGTGATGACGATCCAGAATCTAACATTATTAGTGATGACGATCCAGAATCTAACATTATTAGTGATGACGATCCAGAAACTAACATTGAAGAAGAAGCTTATAAACTGGAGGTTGAATCTCAAGAGGAAGTTGATGATGTGAAGTCTCCATCAGTTGCCGAAGATGATGCGAAATCTACAATCAATGAGATGGATGATAATAAAGATGAGGATTATAAAATAATGCCAAGAGACAAGAGTAAGATATCTTTTCGACTGGATTTAAAAAAATAAAATTAAGAACATATACTGATTTATGTAGCGAAAGCCATTTCTGTACTGATTATGATGATTAATGAATGGCCTCATGATTTGAGCTTCAATGTCGATAGTTTTGCAAGCAAAAAAAAATTTTAGCTGGTTTTTGTGAATTTTCATTTAGTCTTATGTTTTCCGTGCTCGATTTAGAATAGAACTTTCGACTTACCAGTATATATGGTGTCTGAAGTGTTTTTATGTAGCTCGATTATAGTATCGAATTATTCCCACACACACGCGCATGTGCATGCGCTTATACATGCGCATGTGCCACCATCCCCTCCCTTACTCATCCCACCAATCACAATCAGAGAAAGCTGAAGCATATAAGGACAGCGCATCATTCACCTGGTCAGTCACCAACAGAAAGCGAACGCGGAAGCGCCGCTTAGATAAATTACCAACCTTGAAATTGTTTCCTGTTTGTGAATACGAAACGTCGGTAAATAAAATAACTGTTAATTGAAATGGTCCAACCGGAAAGAATCCCACAACAATATGTCTTGTAGCCTTTGTGTATTGAATCTTACAACATATATTTCAGATAATGATGGCATGATTGTCATTTTGAAAATAAAAGAAGAAGCTTTGAAAGAAAGCCTGGCTGCCAAAGATTTACTCATTACAACGTTGCTGGATGAAATTGTAAGATTCTTTTACAACATTATAACACCTTGAGTTTCTGTCTATTCAGTTTACGATTTTTATTTTATTTATTATTATTTCAGGCAAAAATAAGAGATCAATACAGTGAAAAAATTGTTATTCTTAAAACCTTGGAAAGCGCCATGGAAGAACTGTCTCAAATTTCAAATGAAAATGTGGTTAAAGATGCTCAACAAAATGTTGAACTTATGTGAGTCATAATCAACTCCATAAAATGAATTTTCTCAGTAACATAATGCACTTATTTTTGTAGATCATATCTTCTCTAGAGGTTGAAAATAATCTTTATATTTTAACGATTGAACTAGATGACGAGGAATTAGTTGGCTTTCTCATTGGTGCCGATATGTGACATTGTCACTCGAAGGTCTTCACAAAAGACTCACATTCGCTGCTGTCGGCAATCTCTTGAGCCAAACGTGGGAGTCGGTTTCATGTCCTTGGAGCCGCCACTGCAAAAGCACGAACACCAAACTCTGTTGCAAGACTTGTACAAATTCTCATTGACCAATGTTCTGGCTCCACTTTTTGCAGAGCCAAAGTCAATTTTCTGTTATTGAAACTACCACCTTAGATGGTTTTGGATAACTGGAAATTTCATTTCACCCAGATATATTTGACTTATAGCGTAAATAAATATCTTCACAATTGACACAATCATTTTTAGAGATCAAGAGACTAGCATGGTTCAATTGGCATACCTTGATAAGGATGTTCAAGTAGAATTTGATGATGACGCCATTGAGAAAAAACGGCACGAAGAGTTGACAGAAATTCTGATGACGAAAGAAATCCAGATTGCTTTTCTTCAAGAAGATTTGGTGAGAGATCCATATCATTTTTTGCCCAAAAGAAACTTGAGGTGTTTACTCAATTTATAACCTAAGGATTGTTTTTTTATTTTCATTCTTTTGGATGATTCTCGCTAGTTAAGGAATGTTTAAATGGCATATAATAAATTTAAAACATTCAGAATATTAATTTATTCATTCTAAAGAACTAAATAGCTTTACAAAATACTCATGGAAAAGGATTGTTTTGTGTATTTTCAGAATGAAATGAAAATTGAAAATGAAGCGTTGAAAAGGTTGCACAAAAAATCTGTAGATTTGCTATCCACAAAGCTAGAAGTTAGCGCTTTTACAAGCAATGAATATCATCCGATCTACAAGTAAGTAGAATGTTTTTTTAAACCTTAAACACCCATTGAAGAGTCAAAATTTTGAATGTTATATAAACAAAATTAATTCTTTTTTAACATTTTTTTTAGAGAAGTATCATCTCAAATATCAATTGATATTGTGCAAAAGGAAACTCAGGTTGATATACAGAAAAATGATAGCGCTTCTCAAAGTGTTGCTGACATGGTTGATCAAGTTGATACAGCATCTCAAAATGTTTCCAATGTGGTTGATACGGTTGATACAGTTTCTCAAACTGGCCCTTGTGTTGCTGACAAAGTTGATGCCGCTTCTCAGAGTGCAACATGCGCGGTTGACAGCCTTGATTTTGCTTCTCAAACTGGGAATTCAATATTAAATACTGTTGATACAGGTTCTCAAAGTGAATGTAACGTGATTGATAAAATTGATGCTGCTTCTCAAAGTGTAAAATTGGATGAAGAGAAAGTTGATGCGGCTTCTCAAAGTGTGTGGAGCTTTTTGGATACCGTGAATGTAGCTTCTCAGACTGATAAAATATCAATAGAAGGTCAAGAGGATGCGAATTTTGGAAATGAGGAAATTCATTCGAAACAAAGGGAAGAAATAAGGAAGACGTCTGAAGAAAGTGTAAGATAATGTTGATTGGTTTCCTAATTATTTGTTTTCAGGGCTGGTTAGTGATGAACCCTTTTTTTTTTAGTTACATATTTATGAACATTTTTTTCTCGTAGAATGAGTGATCTTTAAATTCTTTATATGGCTTTAAACTGAGGGTTTAGTCTAGTGGTTGACGCTACGGACTCGTAATTGGAAGATAGTGAAATAGATTCCCGGCTGAGCACACAAAAAAATCAAACGTGCTCTTCGCTACATTGAAAAATTCACCTGCGTTTATAATGACCGGACACCAAAGGTCCACCCAGGCTTATAACTGGGTCTCGCTTAAATATTGGTGCTTCATATGGCGACGACAAAGTGTAGAGGCGATTTGTGTCATTAAGTGTGATTCACTCAAAAACTTAATAAATTACCTGATTCAGGTTTAGCAATGCTTTTTGGGATTGCGCATTTTGCAAAGTCGACCTTCTATTGTGGATACCCTTGCCGCACGAACTGAGGGCTGTAGAGAGAACAAATTTATTTTAATCAAATTTGAAAGTGTGTCTTTTCAGGAGATGCTTTGGCTCTGCAGTGAATTCACATAACGGCACTTAAAAAAATGACTGAATATTATTTCCTATTACTTACTGACTTTCCGTGTCCGGAACACCATCATATGTGCAGCCCCCAATACTCGGCCACATGAACTCCATTCTCGCTCGCCATCACTACGTCCTCAAGCGTGCACGTCGCTCCAATCAGGGGACAAGAGAAAAGATGTTCATTGTTTTGCACGGAGCCACACTCGCAGGTTTCTTCATCTCTGTAACCCCACTTTTTGAGGTTACTGTAGCAACGGGAGACACCTGTTCTGAGTCTTTTCCTATTTAAAATGTCTTTTTTAGATTATGGATGACAGTATTCAAGAATACACAATAGGAGTGGATGATGATGACTTGGTGAACACTGACTCCAATGAGAGTCTTCAGGAATCTGAAGAATACATAAAAATGGAGAGATCATTCTATGATATATCACCTATACAAGAAGAAGACAGCTGCATTAGTGGGGTAAACAAGATATTTGAATATTTTTCTTCTTCTTACCCAGCCTTTGTTAGTCCACTCCTGGACGCAGACCTCTTTGTATATTTTCGGTGATTTGTAATCGACTCCTATGCTTAGCCTATTTTATAAGTTAGACATTGATGTCTACTTGAAATGAGTTGGTAATGAGTCACCACGTTTACCCGACGGGTTGATGACTACCTGTTGGTTCGTGGGCACTATTTCATTTCATCCTTATCCGACATGAAAACCTGGTAATTATCCGCCTACCCGCCACCTTGGGGGCACACTCTGGTTTACAAATCCCTCTTACAGATATTTGAATAGTTTATTATAAAAGGTATTAAACCCCAATATAATACTTTTAAAGGAATTATACAGTTTAGTTCTATTAACTTAAATACGTATGGCCGTATAATGTATTTGCAATCACTTTGAGTTGAATTTTAGAAATTAATAAACGACACTAAAACCGGACCGGTCCGTAGTCCGTAGTGGCAACACTTCGGACTCATAAATGGAAGGTTGTGGATTCGGATCCCGGCGGAGCACAAAAATATACCATTTACATCTCGAATGTGCTCTTCGCTGGGTTGAAAATTTTATAAAAACCTTCACCAATGACCGGTCACCAAAGGTCCATCCAGCCTTACAGCAACTAGGGTCTTGCTTGAGTATTGGCGCTTTGTAGCGACGACCAAGCTCGTACCCCTCTGCGGCACTACAACAAGTGTCATAGACCCCTAGAGTCTTTAGAATCTAGGGAGTCTCCCGCACAGGATTTCTTAAAAAAAAAAAAAAAAATCACGCACGGTAAACGACAACTTGTATCTAAATGCATGGTGGATATGAGGGCTTTGTGTGAGCTGCTTATAAGATTTAAGCCTTATGAGATTTAAGATAAGAGCAATCAAAATATTATGCAGGTGTTTATTTATTGTAACATCATTTCAACGTAGGGGGTTGATTTTAAAAGACAGAAATTGCTGAAGTCTTTTTTATGAACTATCTTTCTTATGCTTTTAGAGTGAATTTGAATTCAAAGGCAGTGATCTGGATTCAATGTCGAATGACGGTAAGAATGTAAAAGAAGAAAAAGAGGATAAATCAGTTCAAGTCAGCGATGTGGACGAACTGTCTGAGAATGGTGCACAAAGTGAACTGTTTGTAGAAATTGACAAATTAATGGAATCGATCAATTTAAAAGATGAAACGATTGAACATTTACAGAATGAAATTGTAAGTACGTAAATTTTAACGTGTTAAAATGGGAAATACCACCTACTCCTTAAACACATTAGGCTCGTAAATTTGAAGGAGGTTGTAGGATCGATTTCTAATGGAGCTAACAAAAAATATAATTTTTAAAATTTGTTTGTTGAAAAAATCATCTTCAGTCAGTGGTCACTAAAGTTCCATCCAGCCTCACAGCAATTGGGTCTTGCTTGTGTAATTGGCGCAATCTGTACCTAGCCCTATTTCAAGGAAATATATTAAATATGCCACCTCCATTTCAAGGAAATTTGGCAAGAGTTGCCGGGTGTGTGTTCATTTGAGGCTTGGGTCGTATTTTGTAAGTACACATGCAGCATATTTAAGCGCCAAAGTACATGTTTTTTACTGTAGCCCTGCATTATTTGTGAATCATGAATGTTGAACCGAAAATATTTTCTTTCCAAGTTTTACAACTTAGATTGTAGATACATATGAAGTGTGTGTAAGCGCGAACTTACAAGTGTTTACTTTTGGGTATGCATAAAATATTATGAATTTTAAATGTCAATTTATCTTTACATCTTAGATTATGGCTTGTGAGATTGATGTCATCGTTTTGTAAAACTATCTTTATAGAAGCAGATACAGATTCTTCGTGAAAACGAACTCGAGGAATTCAAGAGTCAGTTGAAAATTATTTCTGAATCGAACCAAAGTGCGTTGGATCAAAAGTCCAAAGTCGACACAGGAGTCCAGTCTGACATTCTGGTTGTCCGTGATCAAGACACGACCATGGATGATGGTATTGTGGCAAGCAGTGATGAGTTCAGGAAAATTGCTGACTTGCAAGGACAGGTGTCTAGGCTGGAGATGGAAAATTCGGAGATTAGTCAGTTGAATCATCAGCTATCTACGTATATTGGAAGTTTAAAAGAAGTATGTGTTATTTACGAGTATATTTAAGAAAATGGTTTTCAGAAATTGCTTGGGAGTGTTTGTACAAAATATGTTTTTTTTTATTTCAGTCGGAGGATGAAAAATACGAAAGTGATGTTTCAGACATAACTATGTGAGAAGTATAATATTTTTTAAACCATTAAATAAATAAAATTGTACCTTAATAAAGATTGATACTGGATTGGATACACATAGTCAAGAGCATGGATTTGGTACAAATTCCATAAATAACAGAATTGTGACTTCACAAGGCCGGGTTGCTTAGGGATAACAAGTTAATATTTTTCTGATGGTTACTATAGACCAGTGTTTTTGTCTTCATACACATATTACAAAATTCAGTAGGTAAGAATGACCGTGCTGATGAAACTTCCAGCGCAGGCACCATTAGTTTGTCAAAGCGGTGGCTCAACCGACGGCTAAAATGTCTAAGAATCGTAATTTGACAAATGTTGTGAATCATAAACAAGCACATAGAATCATTGAACCTTTTTTGTCTCTCTGTGGGTTTCTCTTCTGTCTTTCATTGCCCCCACAGATTGAAAAATACTGCTATAGACCTTAGCCACATGGACGATTGACGTTTCAAAAAACTGATTTCGAATTTTGCGTTGAGTCCATTGTGTCTATAGGAAGTGAAGTGATGGTTAAGGTTTTTTTTTCCTCTTTTTGGAATTTATTTAAGACACTAACTTGAAAGTGAAAACTCGTTTTTTTATGACATGTATCTTTGAAGTGTAAATTTATTTTATTAAAAAGTAATTTTATAAAATTGAATTTTAATTTCAGCGGGGCACCGAATTCACGCGCAGTTGTAAAATGCAACGACAAAACTGACGTGGAAGATTTTCTTTGTGAAAGCAAGACGATGGATGATCTGAAAAGGGAGAATCAATATTTGAGACAGAAAAATTTCGAACTCGGCAATGACCTCAAGGAATTCACAGTTGAGTCACAAAAACATGATTTAATTTTGTATAACTTATTTCTTATACTCTTTAAATTGTATGCATGTTCACTGATCGCTTTTTTTTTTGCTTTAGGATAATATTGAAAACATTGAGATGCTGAAAAGTCAACTGAACAAATATGTGAACGATGCGCAAAACAATTTGGAAGAGTCCGACGACTACAGAAAATGCTTGATGGATTCTTTATCAAGGGTAAGGCAATTGAATTTAAAATTATAAGTCTTTTCATTTGTCAGTTTCCTTTTTATCTCTGTTTCAGGGGAAGTCGGCATGAGTTGCATTGCTGGGTTTACGTTTAGTTTGGGCTTAAGTCTTATTTCGTAAATTCACATGCAATATTGTGTAAGCATGAACTTACATAGCTTGTGAGCACACATTTAATGTGAATCTTTATTCCGAATGACATAATTTTTCCCCAGATTTTTCAAATAATCCGACTTCATTTTTTGATTTTTAAAAAGTAGATTTGTGAGGTAGAGTGCAATTCCCCTACCTATTTACTTAATTATTGTATGTTATTTGAATGAATTATTAATTAATAATTATCCGATGACATCTGTTTAACCAGGATCAAAGTGATGGTGAAATGACTCAAGCGGGGATCGAACCAACGTTATTCTATTCCAAATACGCTATAAAGATCAGCCACTTGACTCCCTCAGCCATAACACCGATATTTACTATCAATAATTTCAGGAGCTTGCTGTGAGGTCTAAGAAAGCCATATCCTACTCTCACGGCCTTGACAAGCAGCGTCAGCAGTTTGAGGATGAGATCAAGAAGCAGCTGGAGGAGACTGTCAGGATCTATGAGCTGGCGCAGATGGACCTCAGGCAGGAGCAGCTGGAGAGAGAACAACTGCAGGAAGATCTCTACATGGTGGCCAAGGAGAGAGATGAACTGATGGCGGAGAATAGGAAACTAAAGAGTTGTAGAGTTTCCCTTCTTTATTGTACTTGTCCAGCTGCCATTCCGCTAGGTGTGGTCATACCTCCACAGATGCGTCACCAGTTTATTCTGACCTAGCACACTTCTTTCATCTCCTCGACATGCATCATGCATAGGAACTCTTCTCTAATCCTCAATCTGTAGATTTCATTCATTTTCAATCTCACCTAAAAAATCAGATTTTCATTCCCCCATTTCAACTGAAGTGGTTAGAATAAGGCCGGCCCCTTACCTGTAAAAATATGTTCCACTCGCCACATGCGAAACCCTTCGGGAATAACGCGGCCAGGAGTTATACTATATGTGTAGCTTAGTTGCGTTTTCAAGTAAATCAAATTACGAGTAGATTTAAAATCAAATTACGAGTAGATTTTTTATTTGAACACTTTTATTAATGGCAACTGTTTGTATAGCCTTCTCCTTTTAGTGATTTTCAAAATTTTGATACTGAAACATTTATACAAAAAAAGATATAGGTATAGATGATTGGAAATATTCTATTTTTAATATAAGACAGTTATTTTTTGTTTTATGTGCAAGCATTTTCTCTTTTCGTAGGTTGTAAAAGAGTCTCGCAACATAGAAAATCAAATGACAGATTTTCAATCAAAGGATCGCCCAGGAAATTTGTAAGTGCTGGCGTTGAATGTGAATAAACTTACTATAAATGTTTAAGTGAGGAAATAACTAGAAATATTTGTTTTTGAAGGACAGCAAGATTTCTGATATCGCAGGAAAGGGAAAAGGCCAACATAGGTGTAATACATATTCTATTCTTATTTATTTTTATAACTTACCTAGGTGTTAATTTTTGTTAATTTAATTGATTTTTTTCAGCTTAGAAATCTGTGAAATTTCGCTGAATAACAGATGTGATTATTCCGATGAGAATACAAATGCACCAAGTTTTATGAACCCTGAAATTTTTTTAAATTTTTTGCAGTACTTTTCTGCCCACCAATTAACAAAGCTTTCGAAACAATATATTTTTCCTAAAATTATTGAAGAAAAATTATTCAAGAATAGAAGCAAAAATAATGAAGAAAACAATGGATCCAAAACAAAAATAACTTCACATGGGGCACTAGCAAGAAAATATAATTCAATTTTAAAGATTAATTTGAGCAAAAGTGAAAATTGTATTGCCCTTGTAAATTCAAAGGAAAATGAAAATGAAAATTTTGAACATTTGTTGGATGAAAAAATAAGACAAATTAATTTGAATGCTATTGTGGAATCTAACGAAGGGTGCAAGAGAAAGAAGTTACAAATTTGCAAATCTTTTAAAAAAAGCGTTTGCTTTGAACGGTCTGTCGATGATTTTAATCGGGAACTGAAAGTGAAATTGGAATCACTGTTGGCGAAAAAACATGGCAAAAAAGATAAGAAATATTCTGTGGAGTTTATCAAAAGAAATAATGGAGGTAAATTAAAAATGTTGAGGAAATTGATTAAGGAACATGTTGAATTGAAGAAAAGAGGGAAAAAGTTGTACGAAAACCAAGATGCTAAGGTTGTTATAACAAATGTACACACTCTTATTCTGAATGTTTAAATTTGGATGGTAAAAATATTGCATAAATACTCAGTCATCGCGGAAAGCCATAAACAGAAACAATGTACGGAAAATAAGAAAGCACCTCTAGTGAGTGTTTTATTTTCCAGATATATTTTTTGTTTTCGCGATGAAATGTTTTAACTGGGGTTTTTTTATTTCATACTTTTGACTAAAATGAAAGAAGACAAATGTGTTTTTTTACATTTTAGGTATTAAATTTTACGCTACCAATTTTGTGAAGTTAATAAAAATGTGTTTTTGTTGCATGTTGTTTTTTTCTTATTATTTTGTGTTGCTGTTTTGTTTACAAAAAAAAAAAACAGCCTCTGTGTTTTGAGATGAAAAGCTATATTGCACACGTTTTGTACAGAAACTGTTTTCAGTCTAGGCAAATAGTTTGAACCAAAAACCATAGATGGTACTCACTTGATTGAAAGGAATTATTCTGAACAGCAAAATAATATGTGTGAATTTTTTGTTTCGTAAACAAACACATGAAGCCGGTGTGAATAATTTCTGATTTTATAATAATACATCTTAGAAAATAAAATTAGTTTCCTACGCACTTTTTTCACCGTAAAAGTACTCATTTAGGTAGGTACCTACCTTCTTACTTGCTGTATTTTTTTTGTAAATTCCCCACCATTGCGTTGAATTTTTTTTTGTAAATATACCCCTAGTGAGTGATTTAGTTTTCATACTTTGTATTAATATATAGATTTTCGTGGTAGTAGGTAATTTATGCGATGTTTTATCCTACTAGAAGTAAAGATCTATCCACATTATTGGGACTGTACCCCGTTACCTGTTACCCTGAGTTGGTCAGTTTATGTACCTACATTTATATACCTAGTTACATTTTTTAAGATTTAGGTAGGTATACAGCATGTCAAGGCGCAAAAGATAAGTTTCCATGGACATTCACGTATCTGCTTGTTTACCTACATGAAGAGAGTGAATCTCAATAAATAGAAGAATGACTTTATTTTGTGAGCGCTGTTTTTGTTTGCGTTGCACCTCAAGAGCTCTCTGCGAGCCTCGTCGTCGCAACAGAAAGCACCAATGCTCAAACAAGACTATAAATAAGTCAGCTTAATAACTAGCAATATACAGGCTAAGTAAATGGTAAAAATAGCTATATCTAAAATAAATAAGAATATATAACCCTATAATCCATCCATAATCGAAAAAGCAGGCAAATGTAAGTTCGCGCTTATGCGTGCTGCGTGCATACAAAATAAACCAAACCTCACATGAACACAAACTTTGGAACTCTTGCCGCCTTTCCCTGAAACCGCGGGGTGAGGGGAGGGGGGGGGGGGATTGTCAAAAGTGAACCAAGTTTTTATGGCATGGAGGGTCAGCCTTGCCTATCCTATTTGCTCTAAAGCTAGATGGACCCCTGACCAGTCGTTGATAAAGGCGGATGATTTTTTTAACCAGGCAAAGAGCAAATTTTAAGAATTAAATATATATATATATATTTTTTTTTATATATTATACTTTTTGTGATCTGCTGGGAATTGAACTCATGACCTTTCGTTTACGAGTACAAGTTTAGTTTAACCTCTCGACTACAGACCTGTATAAAGTAGGTACCTATTATCAAAATATTAAATGACATAAAACATTTCAGAATATAGCACCTACATACCTACTATAAACGTATCCCTCTCTTAGCATGCTATTATACTAAATCCACACCTGGAGAGATCGTGCGCGCAGCGAGCTCTTGAGGATTACCAACTCTTAAATCCTCCGACAAACATTCTGAGCGGCCGGGTTCCTAACCAACAAAGGCATTTTTTTAGCGAACTATGAAACATCCAAAATGAGTTGAATTGAATCATAAACGTCAATCTAGGTTTTTTCCGGTAATTAAATAAATACATCGAAGTGATGAGAAAATGATTTCCAGTTTTTATATACATTTATTTAATTTTCGAAAAAATCCTAAATTGCCGTCTTTGATTGTGCATGATTAAATTATTTCATATCACAGCTTTCAACACTTCCTTTCTGTTGATTCTAATGAGGAGATTAAGGCAATGTAGCGTTTGATACAAATTATGTGTGTGAATTGAATACAACTGGTTTATATATTAGAATATTTGAACTTATGTATACCTACCTATACGCGGAAGAAATTATACATACGAATAGTATAGGGCTTGAAGGAATTTCCAGAGATTATCAACATGGTAAAAATTAAAAAAAAAAAATGAAATTATATTCGTTGGTAATCGTATCATTCGAGAACAGCTAAAGTGATTTCGCTGTTTTTCATCCTAAATGATGTTTGTAATCTAAGAAAGGGTAGTAGATACACAAATTTGGTAAATTACCACGAATAACTTTCATTTTCGTGAAAAGTTTGATATAGAAATTTGGAATCAGAGTTCGCAATGATTGGGTGATGACGAGTGTGGTATAAAAGAGAATATGAGAATGAAAGTTTAAAAAATCACGATGAAATGGTTTGGACATCTTGAAAGAATGGATGGTGAACGACTAATAAAGAAAGTGTACAGAGGAAATGTCAGCGGAAAACGTGAAAAGGGAAGACCGAGGAAAGAAAGGGACAGACCAAAGAGGTGAGATTGCAAAAGAATGAAACCTGTAGAGTGAGAATGAGAGAAGAGAATGGACAGGGCTAATAAATAAATGGCTGCAAGAGTAAGGATTTTAATAGCCTGTGACTCATAGACAAAATACCTACCCAAAATTCGCTCAAACATATAGAAAGCTAAGAAAATGAAAATCTTGGAATCTTTTTTACCTAAATCCTAGCTCTCGATTTAATGATATTCCTGGTAATAAAATACATTTTTTTACTCTAGCTCCATAGGAAGGTACTTTCCTGTTCGCCGACTATAAAGCATCCGTAAATTGAAAATGCATTGAATATATGACGGCATCCCTAGAGAGTGCTTTAGCTTTCTTACATTTTTTCGATTAACCCGATCGAATTGAGTACACGTAATGTTTAAATACTTGAGACACTGTTCTCTGTTGCCCCCCCTGGACTGTCCCCGTATACTAAGTACTGTCTCTATATACTAAGCACTGTCACTATACTAAGTCTGTAATTTATTTCCGATTTATTCAAATTTGTCTCGACAAAGCTGAGCGGGCAAAGGAAATGTGTACAAGCGAGCGGATGTAAGAGAAACGGATGAAAGTGGAACGGAATCTACTTTAAAAATTCAAATGTACTCTATAGATTATTCAGAATCAGAACATAAGAAATTGTCAATGTGCTTTATGCTGAGAAGAAAATTCATCTTCCTTTACGAAAGGCCTGTCGTACACCTTCATCCAGCCCTTCAGCAACTACTTCTAGTGATAAACAAGCATGCAAAAAAACTGATGCAGGAGTTGAATATCGTCCGAAAATTCAGAAAAAATCAGCAGGAGGTCAAAATCCACATTTACATTGAATGCCCAGCAACCTATAAGCAGACACGTGTAAGTTCAATTTTAATTTCTGTACCTTAGAGCATAAACAACGGAAGTCCACTTTTTTGTGTTTTTGAGTTAATGATGCAGAAATTATCACAATTAGCTGTTCTATAAGTGGTAAAAATATTGGAGTCCTCGGACTCATAGTTACTGAGATATCAAGTGTAATAAATATGGGATGCGCATATAAATGTGAGCATAAACCATGGAAGTTCCACATACGTTGTTCACATTATTTCACATTAAATAAATATCGATAAAAGAAGATAAACTGTTTTTACAGATCAAAAATATCTCGTCTAGTTTAGAAGTTATGATGGTTTATAAAAGTGCACATTTTCACTAAAACTCGTCTCCTGCACATTTTACTAAATGTGACTACCGTTGTTTATGCTCTAAGGTACAGATTTGATTATGAGTCTTTTAAATTGTTTACCATTCCGGAATTTTTCTGTTTCTTGACGTATAGGTTGGTATGGGCTATAAAAACTTGGTTCACTTTTGCCAATGCCATCTCGGTTTCAGAAAAAGATGGCCGGATTATTTAAGTGAGGTTTGATGTATTTTGTATGTACACATGCAGCATGTCCAAGCGCGAATTTACATGTGCCTGCTTGTGGGCATGCATTTTAATACCTATGAGTCTTAATTTAAGCTTAAATGTCAATGTATCTTTGCAACTTAGATTATGTATTATAGAATGTGTATTGGCAGCATAAAACCCAAACCTCGATTTAACAAAAACTATGCAACTTTCCCTGTAACAGAGGTGGCACTGAAAAAAGTTAAACGATTTTGTAGCATGTGAGGTCAGCTTTATACAGAAAAATAAAGACACAGTATAATATATTACTTCTGAATGTGCTTGCCTCTACACAGTAAAGGTCTGATTGTATCCTTCAATTGTTATACCTCTTAATAAGGAGCGTGCGCTATTATAGAGTTAGTAAATTAGTGCGCAAGTGATAGCAGGCAGTACGTAAGTATTAGTGGTGGTAGGAGAGTAGGGACAGCTCAGACTGCCTTTACAATGCTAATGATGCAATATCCAATACGAGCCACTTCATTTTTCAGCTGGCAGATCTTCATTCAACAGTTTTACGGTCTGACGTCGAATGCGGATCAGGGATGCTATGGATATCCGTAATACATTCGAATATCCGAAATAAAAAATATCCGTATCCGAAATCAAAGCTGACATATTTTTTTCGGAAAATTTCGGTTAATAATAATAGTAATAAAGACAATATTTACAGTGCCGTTTTGCTATAAATCACTGCAAGGTAGGAGCGGATATGGATTTTTATGTTAAATGTGCAAGTTTGCGCTTACAAATTCTGCATGTGTACCTACTAACAAATAAAAGTCACAACCTCAAATGAACATAAGCTCTGCAGTTGTAGGGTAGGTCAGCAAAAGTTTTTGTCGACTTTCCCTGAAACAGGGGTGACTTTGGCAAAGTGAAGCATTTTTTACAGTATGGGTGGTCAGCCTCATACTAACCTATAAGTCAAGGAATATCCATATACAATATTTCATATCCACACCATGTCGGTGTAATAACCGAGGGTCAGGTCGCTATTCTTGACTAGCGTATTTGAACAGAATAACGCTGGTTCGAATCACGCCTGGCCCATTTGATAATAACTTCGACCCTGGTTCAACAGATGCCATTGCATGCACGCAAGCTTCTGCTTTAGCATGAAGACAACTCAGGCAAAATAGGTTGGTGAATTGCATTCCTCTTAACAAACCTAATAAAAAAAATACCATCCCTACTGTACCTAGATGCGTTTATAATCTTACATTATCATAAATTGATTGTTAATTAAGCTCGAATGTCAACAGAATATATAGAAAGTTTATTTTAATATTTGTGTTCAGATTTTGAAATTGGAAATATGAAACCGAGATTATGAAAGTTATGTAATTTAACTAGCAATGATTAGTTTACAAGTAAAATTACAGAAATAATGTATATTACTCAAGAAAATCAATATCTTTGGTGAATAAATAGTGTTTTGTAATAATATTTGTATAAATAACACACTTGGTAATTTTGTATAATTAAGTCCGGTCCATAGCTCAGTTGGTAGAGTGCTTGTATTCCATGCCGAGAGCTCGTGTTCGAATCCCACCGAGGGTATCAGAGAAATGATAGACAGTTCCGGTGTTTATTTCAAACCCGAAATGAAATACCAGCAAGGTTTACTCAGCCTTGACAAGAAATGAGTACCAGTCCCCTTGGGAGCTGGGGAGCCCCCACTTCAACTAAAATGGTTGGCGTAAGGTCAAACCAAAACCAAAACCAAATATATAGTCAGCCTTTGCCGTAGAAATCTGACGGTATGACGTCTCAATTTTTTGAAGTTTTGAAACGTGCCGATTACATTACACGAACTTTTATTTGATGAAATTTATTCTTCTTCTTTTGGTGCCACTTCTATTGAAGATCGACGATCATCATGACTATTTTCCCCCAGGATCCTGCCGCTCGAAATAGGGACTTGGTAATTTTGTCACAGATTTTTCAGCCACAATGTCCTTCGGCATTACGCAAGTTCTTACTTCTATATTAACTTGTATGATAAGATGGAGAAGCTTTCTCTTGATGAGAAATAGCGCCTTGATGAGATTAATATGCTTTAAAATCTAAATTTAATAATAATGTTTTTATCCCATAAAATGCATTTTTAATTCAATCAAATCTTCCCGCGCATTTCGTGACCGGGGACTTTGTTTACCGGGCGGTATTTTCCTCTGCGGGAACTTAAGTTGCACTTAATCAGATCCAAGCTCCCTTTGATTTGAAAGTAAACATCTCGAGAGTCTTGTTTGTTTATTATACCCATGTTTGATCGCTCAACGTCAAATATGATTTCTTCAGTATACCGTATATTCTCTTATGGTTTTATACTTATGAACTGAATTTGAGTACATCTTCACAAAAAGTACATCTTCTTCGTCGAGTCAGACGCTACACAATTTTTACCAAGTGTCGGGCAACCTCCACCGCTCCATCATTACCTTTCATTAGGTCGGCCAGTGAGCAGCTTGTTGGGCAGGCCGGACAGATCCGAAGTTGATCCATGGACTGTTGGGCTCTGCATTCGCAGAGCGTAGTGTCATATTGATGGAAGATTCCCCAGGTCATCATGTTACAACGAGCTCTGCCAACACCCGTTCTCAGTCTGTTTAGTGCCCTTCATACAGACTACTCAAGATCCTGGCCAGGTGGGAGGCTCTCGCTTGGCTGCACAAAGTTTACAGGTCGTTCCAAATTTCACAAGCGCAGTCTCTCCCCCGCCGGCTCCGTGGTCAAAGGTTGCACAGAGCTCAAGAAACTGTCACGCGACTTCAAGCGCTGATATGATGGGCCACTATGTCCGAAAAGGCAGTGCTGTGGATTCATCAGGCCTTCCTGTCGATCAAAGCTTGAGGCCACTTCGCGTAAATAAAGTACATAGAAGAGGTCCATTAATGGTCCATTGAGACAATTTTGTAATAAAATAAATAATAAAATACACACTCCTTTTAATAGTAAAATGTCCATTTCAATGAGGTCCGAATATTTTTTAATCCAGATTTATTTTCTCGGCGAGCAAACATAAGCCTTGTAACAGGCCTTCTTCTTTAGCAGCCAATAAACAAATTTTTGTTAGCCTTTTCCCTAGCAACCCGGCCAGGTGATGACACAATTTTGGCTATTACAATTCACGTACGGACCTCATTGATGGATTGCATTCCATAGTTTTTTTTATGGTTCAATGACTATTATTTATACTTTTGTTCCTTGATTCATAGGTTAGTCTGATGTTGACCCACTATAAAAAATGATCTTTATTACCAATGTCACCCCAGTTTTAGGGAAGGTCGGCAATAGTATGCAGGGCTTATGTGCATTTAAGTCTTGGGGTTTTTATATTGTAGGTCCACATGCGCCATTATGCGAAATTATACGTGTCTGCTTGTGGGAATGCATTTAATATGAATCTCAAATGATGCATATCTTTGCAACTTAGATTTAGATTACGATACGTGTTTTACAGCAATTTTTCACGTGTTTACTTGTGGATAACCTAAGTAGCAAAGATATTCGAATATTCAAGATTTATATTTAACGTATGCCGCGCGTGAGTTTACGACTACACGTGTGCATTTGTAATTACAAAACCCAAATTTCAAATGAACATAAACTTTGCACCTCACACAGCCCTTCACAGGGGTGGCATTGACAAAAATGAACCAACCATTACAGTATGAGAGGTAAGCGTCATCCTAACCTGTAAGTCAAGGAACAGTGATACTGCATAGAAAAGTGGGTTAAACCAAGTTTTCATGCATAAATTCAATCCCCGAGGTGTTTTCATTATGAAGGCAACTCGACACTTCACATCGAAATCCAACAACACTCCGCGAATATATGAGCCCAGGAAATTTGTAACTGAGAGCAATTTTCTTTGCGACTCTCCGAGTACCGCTCGAGGCTGCATCGCAGTTTTTTTGTTTCCAATTTTCCTGTAAAAAAATCCAAAGACAATCATTTCTGCATGACATTTCTGTTAGAATACCTCTTTTTACTACATTCAAGTATGGGAAAAGCAATTGCAATCGCCTGTTTCCAAAATCCGTTATCTCTACTTACCGTAATAAATGACTCTCTTATTGTTTTTATAGAGATAGGTACCTTTAAAGCATCGTCCCCCTAGTGCTTGCTTGGCCTTTAAATGAAATTGTCTTAAAAATCACATTCTACACAATCTGAGCTAAGAAAAAAACGTAAATCACGATAATTTGAGAGTGGTTTTTAATATTTTTAAAATGTATTTAGAAATATCACAATCAATCAATGAGACACATTGGTCCAAAACACATACAAATATTGCTCATGTGAAATTACCTCAGTTGGAGATAAGACAAACAGGCACTAAGGTGACGTGTGTCTTTTTTGTTTCTATTTCCGATATATCCTGACTAAAAAAACAAGCTTCGCTGGCTTTAAAAAAATATCAAAATTGGTTGCGTGTGGAGATAGCAAACTTTGAAAACAGATGACTCAATAAATGTTCAGCTACGAGTGGGCAGAGCCTCTGCGTGTGCAGTTGCCTTTACTTCTTTCTAAGCTAATCTAATCTAATCTAAGCTGCAAAGATATATATCATTTAAGATTTATATTAAATGCATTCCCACAAGCAGATATGTATAATTTCGCGCTAACACATGCCGCATGTGGACCTACAATATAAAAACCCAATCTCAAATAAACATAAGCCTTGCAACTCTTGCCGTCCATTGGCAAAGTGAACCAATTTTTTACAGTATGGGTGGTCAGCCGCATAACAACCTATAAGTCAAGGACCATACATGACAAATTACATTTTTAAAATCAATAAATAACAATATAATATACATTGACATAAAAAACTAAATAAACTAAATAAATAATTGACATAAAAAAAAATCCTTAGCATTTTCATATTCTCCTCCTTGACTGATGAGGTTGGTATGATGCTGACCCCCCGTTTTATACAAATTGGTTCACTTTTGCCAATGGCACCCCGGTTTCAGGGAAAGGCGGCAGGAGTTGCAAGGTTTATGCACATGAGGGGTTTTATATATTTGTATGCACACATGCAGAATGTGCAGGCGCGAACCTTCATGTGCCTGTCTGTGGGCATGCATTTAAAGTGAGACTTAGATGTTTTAACATGCCTTTGCAGCTTAGATTATAGATATAAATTGAGAAGCTATGAATGACAAGCGTGACATGTATAAAAGTTGTGTGTGCCCGACTGTGTGAGGGATCAAGAACTTGCATTTAAAAACGACATAAAAATGTTAGTCAAGAGTGTGGAATGTTAAGTGATCGATTAAAGAGAGCAAAATAAAATGGTTTGTCAACAGGCAAGCAGAGAAATGCAGTTGTAGGTGGCGCTCTTCTGGGAAAACACTTTTCTTCCTTACCAGAAAAGATGTGCAGGTCTCTTCGCTGAAAATTAAATTGTATTAAAGAGGTTCACGTAACTTTAAGGTGACACATTTTTCCATTTCTCACAATGTTTGCATAAAACGTTTTAAAATTAAATTTACATTTTCCGACATTAAAAAAAAGTGGTATAATGACATTACAATTTCAGAGATTTTGTTACTTTTTCGTTTTTCATTTGTATTTTAAAAACTCTTTAGTTCCTTGGGTCATATATTGTTATGAAGCTGATCACCCGTGTTGTACAAATTCATTCACTTTTCTTTTGTACTCATGAGTAGCAAAAGTTGCAGAGCTTATGTTGTTTTGAAATTCGAGTTTTTAATTTGTACGTACGAGTAATTACACTTGCAGCGTAGTATGTAAGCGCTAATTAACACGTGTCTGCTTGTCGGCATGCATTTAATATGAATCTTAAATATTATTATTTTTACAACTTAGATTATAGATAAGTTTTTATGCTTGTAAAATACAGTGGTTCATTTTAAATCGATCAATAAAACTGGAAATAAGAAAATGTCTATAAGTACACATTCTAGTCACTGCCTTCAGCTCGCCTTTCACTTGTCCGACAGCAAAATTGATATCAGATTATTGTTTGACATCCCCCACTTAGTATAAATGTGGGGGTGGCTTTAATATGGAAATTGAAAAGCCAAGGGGGGGATGACATGGATATATATAGAAGCACCAGTGACACAGAGTCGATTTCTTCTTTAAAAAATTAAAATTTAAAATAAAAAACAACTTGTATTAGGTTACGGGGCGAGTAAAATTGACTAATGTAATGACCTTTCTACGATTAAAGATGAACTGGTTGTCAGTATATCTATCTATAATCTAAGTTGCAAAGACATATCCTTAATTATATTACCCTTCGTCGTCGTCTTTCGTCGTCGAGTTTCGATTTTCAAAATCAATACCATCACAGCAGATGAAACACATTCATGATCTATGGCAAATTAATTTTTGTATATATGCTGCAATGCTGCGAGCTTTCGCGTAAGTGTTTAAAAATGTATGAAAACTTCTTTCAATAAATCTGTTTGTTCATATTGAAAATGTATGGAACTATATTGACATCTAGCGGCAAAACGTGAAAGTGTTTTTATATTTTCTTTTATTTCATGCAAATTAAAAAAAACAAACAAAATAAAAATGGATTTAAATCTGTAATCTAAGTTGCAAAGATATATAACATTTGAGATTCATATTACATGCATTCTTACAAGCAGACATGTATAAGTTCTAATCTAATCTAAGCTGCAAAGATATATATCATTTAAGATTTATATTAAATGCATTCCCACAAGCAGATATGTATAAGTTCCCGCTTACATATGCTGCATGTGTACTTACAACATAACAGCCCATTCCAAATGAACATTAGCCCTGCACTTACAACATAACAGCCCATTCCAAATGAACATAAGCCCTGCAACTCTTGCCAACCTTCCCTGAAACAAAGGTGAAATTTGCAAAGTAAACCATTTTTTAAAGTATGGGTGGTCAGCCTCATACCAACCTATAAGTCAAGAAAATTATTTTGTGTATTTCTTTACATAATCTAAGTTGCAAAGATACATACCATTTAAGATTCATAATAAATGCATTCCCACACGCAGACAGGTACAAGTTCACGCTTACAAATGCCCAATGTGGACTTGCAAAATAAAAAACTAATCTCAAATGAACATAAGCCCTGCAACTCTTGCCGACTTTTCCTCAAACAGAGATAAAATTTGCATGGTGAACCATTGCTTACAGTATGGGTGGTCAGCCACATACTAACCTTTTAGTCAAGGAAATTATTTTGTTTAGTTCTATAATCTAAGTTGAACAGATACATACCATTTGAGATTCATATTAAATGCATTCCCACAAGCAGACAGGTATAAGTTCGCGCTTACAAATGCCCCATGTGGACTTACAAAATAAAAAAACTAATCTCAAATGAACATAAGCCCTGCAACTCTTGCCGACTTTACCTCAAACAGAGATAAAATTTTCATGGTACACCATTCTTACAGTATGGGTGGTCAGCCACATACTAACCTGTAAGTCAAGGAAATTATTTTGTTAAGTTCTATAATCTAAGTTGCAAAGATACATACCAATCGAGATTCATATTAAATGCATTCCCACAAGCAGACATTTATAAGTTCGCGGTTACACATAATGCATGTTGACTTACAACATAAAAACCCAATCTCAAATTAATATAAGCCCTGCAACTCTTGCCAATCTTCCCTGAAACACAGCGGAAATCTGCAAAGTGAACCATTTTTTAAACTATGGGTGGTCAATTTTCTTTTACAAAGGCTGCATGTTTTTATTTTACAAGTTTTCCGAATTTTAACGCGAGGAAACTATGCGCAATATACACATTCACCAAATGTTAAGGGGTTGGGCTGCGTAGCAGCCAGGGGCAACACCCCTAGTTGATATTTAAGGCTCCTACTCAGTGCACGCCTACATGCAGACACGTGTATCTTCACGCTTACACATGCTGCCGTCTGCAAGTATTCTGTTGTCGATAATTTCTCTTATAATGATTTGACAAATATCAAATTAATTTTGTTTGTTTTTAATTTTAATTTGTCAATGTATCAAACGATTTAATTCAATAAATGAGTCTGCGAAAAATGATTAGCTTTTTTCTTGGCGGACAAACGCCCAGGAATATATTATTATGTCTAGGGTCCTTAAGAACAAAATATTAGTTTGACTTTTCCCTAGCAACCCAACTGTGGACGTCACATTTTTTGTGGCTGGAGTTCGTGTTGAGTCCATTGAATTTCTGAATGGTTTTACTCTAGACATAATGAACTTAGAAAATAATGATCCTCCGCCACTGCATTATGCTTTTTTATGTGTTAAAAATATACATAAGGGTAAAATTTTTGCCCTATATTCCATTATATTTACCGCCTACAGGATTTTGAAAAATCGATCCCCAGGGCTGTAATTTTTAATTTTTTTGGCCTTTTTGGACATTTTAATATACACCTTTTGATTTGGCATTTTCATTTGAATGCGTAATGTTTCTTTTATTTCACTGTGTAAAGTGAGTAAAAAAATATTCTTTATTGCTTTTATTCCTTACGTCATTGTAGGTATTCAAAATAGTCCCTTCTCTTTTGTCACTCTTTCTTCTTTTCTTCAAATTCTAGGATTGGTTAGCCTTCGGTAACCAGTTTTTTGTAAAGGCATCAAAGAGCATGTTTGAAAAATACGTAATATTTTTTTTCAATTAATGTATTTTTGTACGTCACTTTTATCGTAACGCAACTAAGCTCCACATGACGTGCAACTTCTCTCCCAAGGTGTCGCATGTGGCTTGTGGAATCTGTATATTTTTACAGGTAAAAGGACCGGCTTTACGCTATCCACTTCACTTGAAGTCGGGGTTTCCCAGCTCCCAAGGTGGCCGTTACTCATTCCTTGTGAAGGCTGAGTAACCCTTGCCGGAGTTGTCGGTATTTTATGTTGGATTTGAAATTAACACCAAAACGGGAAATAATTCTTTTTGACATTCTGGAAGGACTCGAACCCAAGCTCTGCGGCATGGAATGCAAGCATTCTACCAACTGGGCTTTCAACCGGACAAACCAGCTAACTGTAAAATATTTCCTTACTGATATAAATGGAATTATCCGCCCACGCAGACTTCTGTGAAAGCCGCTGTTGCGTTCTCAGGACTTCTAGAATAATCTAGAGACTTCTATGAGCTTCTAGAAGCTGTGATGCTTATTTGTAATTTTCCTGAAGCTGAGACGGTTATTAATTGTTAGACATTACTCCAGATAATGAAAGCTACTCAAGGAGGTAGCTTGTTATATTAAACTGTAGAAATTGTTATTGTTATTTCGCTTCAGTACTCGCTATGGACCAAGGTTAAGGATATAATAAAGGCTCAAAGCGCTTAATTTGTATTAAAATTGTACGAAATTACTTCAGGGTATTAAATTAATTATTGCCTATAAAAATAAAACGCTTCAAGCTGAAATTTCGTATTTTGAAGAAAATTGTTTTTATTTTTGTACAAGTTTTCTAAGAAATATTAAGCCCTTAAATTAAATGAGTAAGTATTAAATACTGTAAAAAACATGAGTGAGAATTAAATATTCGGTGAAAGGTGATAAATATAAACACCACGGGTGTCAAAAATATTTTTCCGTTTCAGTATTTTTTCAAAACTATATAATATGTATATGATTTGTGTAAGTTTTTTTTCAGCATTCACTAATAATAAAATAATGGCTCACTTGGCAAATGTCCCCCCTGTTTCAGAGAAGGTCGGCGAGAGTTGCAGGGCTTATGTTCGTTTGAGATTGGATATTTATATTGTAAGTCCGCATGCAGCATGTTTAAGCGTGAAGTTATACGTGTTTGCTTGTGGGAATGCATTGAATATGAATCTCAAATGTAATATATCTATTCAACTTAGTTTATAGATTTTAGTCTATAGACTATAACAACCTGCTCCCTATTCCTTGACTTATAGGTTGGTATGCGGCTGACCACCCATGCTGTAAAAATGGTTCACTTTGCCAATGTCACCCCTGTTACAGGGAAGGACGGCAAGAGTGGCAGGGTGTATGTCCATTTGAGATTTGGTTTTTATGTTGTAGGTTCACATGAGGCATGTGCAAGCGCGAACTTATACATGTCTGGTTGTGGGAATGCATGTAATGTGAATCGCAATGTAACATATCTTTGCAACTTAGATTAGATTAGATTAGGGAGTATGGATGAGAGAAACCCTCGCTTTACAACCACAAAAAAAAAACAAACAAAAAATAATCATTACTTTTCAAAAACAGATAATTCTTTATTTCCTTGGTGTAAAGCTAAGGATTCGATTTTAAAAATACACAAAGCTGTAAAAATCATTAATACATTTAAACCATCAATTACCCTTTAGACACTTGAAGACATAATCCCCTAAAAAGTAAAAGCGTGTGCAGAACTCTGGCAAGTTTTCGGCCAAGGTGTTTTTCTTCCTTTATCAACGTTTCCCATCTCGCCCCCCTTCCTATCACCCCTTCTCTTTTAGGTTTCTTCAAGGGGATTACGTTACAAGGGAGCTCTGGCAGATTAGATCGATTAAGATTGCATTTGAAACAAAAACCTCTCTGTGTTTTGTAACAAACAAAGATGAAAGTGAATTTTGCGCGGGGTCATTATTTTAAATCACAGCAGGTTTTCGTGCCAACATCTCGCTATTTCATAACAGGCTTTCGAAGAGAAATAACAACCATTTCGTTGTAATTTTTTTGAAGGAATCCTATGCGGGAGACTTTCTTGATTTCAGAGATGGCACTTGTTGTAGTGCCGCAGAGATGTTGGTGATATGGCGGTTGATGTCTTGAGCTGGAAGTCTCATCCCCACGGTAATTCTTACCTTAACTCATAGGTTGACCAACCATACTATAAAAAAATGTTCACTTTGCCAATGTCACTCCTGTTACAGCGAAGGTCGGCCAAAGTTGCAGGGTTTATGTTCATTTGAGGTTTTGATTTTATTTTCTAAGTACCTACACATGCAGCATTTGTGAGTGCGAACCTACTCCTGTCTGTTTGTGGGCATGTGTATGTCATTGTAAATGTTAATATATCTTTGTTAGTATATCCTTAGATAACAGATAAATGTGTGTTTCCCACTTCAACTAAAGTGGTGGTTGTGGCCGGCCCCCTTACACGTAGAAATAAATAGGTCCCAAACCGCCACATGTGACCCCTTCGGAGATAACGCAGACAAGAAGTTATACTATATGTGGAGCTTAACTGCGTGTATTTTAAGGGTCAATGAGCAAATTCCCCTTGTGTGAATAAAAAAAACACAGTTTTTCAATGTTCAGTACAGCATGTAAGTATGTAGGTGTACGATGAAAATGAAAAAATTTTAAGTATGAAAAGGAAGATTTAATTTTCATAGTATTTTTAATAGGTACTCCCTCCAAATTTCCCAAGCAATAATGTGTAATTTTTATTTAATTATTCTTAAGTGACCTCATTTAATTTCTGTAATTTGAGACGCTTTACTAAAGAGCTTTTATGTGTCGCTCTGTCTACAGGCGTTGAACTGCGAGTAAGAACAAAAATACTCAGCTTGTAAGTAATCTAACATTCTTTATATTGTATCAAAATGGTATAGCGCTTAGCTTTAACATTAGAACAAATTTAAAGTACTCGATGACTTTTTAACATCGTTAAAGTTCATAGAAGTTTGTACTCAAGTTAATGAAGAACATTTCACAATGTGTGTACACACGTAGCCAGTGTAGTCCATAATTTATGACTTAGTAAGGACATAATATAGTACAGTACAGTACCAACCTATACTTTTTTTAAACTCAACTATAGCGTTTAACAACATTGTATGGAAACTAAAACCCTGTCTAGAGGTGCTGTTTTAGTTGCTATATATTTTTTGGTGCACAGTGCTAGAGGAGTTGGTAAATTAGTAAGTACTGGCATGCGGACAGAAAGGCTTTTAATTATGCAAGTTCTTATTTACAAAACTTTCCAACTAAACAAAATTATTTTAGTTCATATTTCCATGCTTAACATGTTTGTGTGAATTTACTTTAAAAAATGTAATTCAGTTAAAAATGCAGACATGTTTGCTTTTGAGCGGGGTTTTTGAATAATGTGTCAATCATCAACTCTCACCTCATCAACACCTCACAAGTGTTATAGACCTCAAAATTACACGAAACGTGCAGAATAGGTGCCTCTTGAAGACGTTGGCTACGAAGCTAACAAAACATCGAGAATAATGAAATTTCTTCCACATCGATTCGACTGATCTTCTGACCTTCTACTCCACTAAAAGAATCGAAAATCTTAAATCTAAGTTGCAAAAATATATTACATTTAAAATTCATATTTCATGCATTCCCACAAGCAGACATGTGTAAGTTCGCGCTTACGCATGCCGAGTATGAAGTCACAACATAAAAACCCAATCTCAAAAAATTATAAGCCCTGAAACTCCCTGAAACTTCTCTGAAACAGGGGTGGCATTGGAAAAGTAAACATTTTTACAATATGTGTGGTCAGCTTCATACCAAATTATAAGTCAAAGATCAGTTGGAAAAATCCAGAAAAAGTTTCTGAGGTACCTTCTCATGAGAAGGGATGGAAATGACTTAGATCATGTATTTGAAATAGATGTAATAACTTACTATTTTAGATTGAATAAACGAGTACCTCCTAGCATGTTAATGATTGTGTGAAGGTGCACTGTACCAGTAAATAGAAACCTGTTGGGTACAAAATAGGAGACTGGAACCCTTAAATTTGTTGGAAAAAAACCCCATAATTGTCGGGAAGTTTACGATTAACCAGTGATTTATTGCCACGTGTGTGTTGTGACGCCCCGGTGTGTGACATGACGTTATCCACGTGCGGGTACAGCAGTATACTGGGACTGCTAGGTCCTGGAAGCTGTACGTCCTGAAGCATATCCTGGATGTACTGGGGAATATCCTGGATGTGGGGGGTGATGGAGGGGAGCGGGTGCGGGCTGGGGGTGGACATAACTCAGGATCATCTTGTCTCCGATGAGCGGGGTGAGCCGCCAGGAATCTGCAAAAAATACATCATGCTAATTGTCGATGCAAATATGTAACAATTATATTTTTATGGTTTGTGTATAAACACTGATAATTCATTCATCAATTCATCAATTTTAATTTCATCAGTATTCCTACCTGATGATGATCTATAAGGTCGAAAACGTTTGTAATTTATAATTAAAATAAATCAATATAGTATGTGAAAAGAAACAGTGTTTCAATATAATTTTGTTTCTTAAATATATAAAAAATCAATATGTAACAATTTTTAGTACTTGTATTAGGATTTTTTTTTCATTTAAATTACAGAATTGTACATTGTTTATCATTCTATACGCCAGTTTTAAAAAAAATGTCAATAGTTTTTGAGTAAATATGGAAAACTGTTTTCAAGAAATTTGATAAATTAAGTAGCACTCTTTTTTTCCCAGGTGACAAGATACCTACATTCTGTTCGGTTTGTCAATCGTTTTTTTTCTATCCGGTGTCAGTTCGAAAGTCTTGCATTATATGTGGATGTACGAAAGCTTTCACTCAGTTTATCAGGCGAACCATAGACAATCCAAACATAATGTGTGCTGTGTAAAAAGGGTGTAAGGGATGCTTTTTTTGAAGGGATAGGGCGGTGGAGGATTTGCTTATCGACAACCCGCAGGCAAAACTTCCCTTACTGAGCGGGCACTGAGAGTGGTGGAAGTAGGAGACCTGCTACCAAGGGTGGATCTACCCAATATGTACTGGGAAGGTGTATCCCTTCTAGATCAATGGTTTACATGCAATAATCAATATTATGTAAAGATCAAATAGATCGGAAAAAATAATGGCTAAATATTCTGTAATGAGGTCCGCACGTGAATTGACGACAGTATTGTGTCGTCACCCGGCCGGGTTGCTAGGGAAAAGGCATACAAATATTTTGTGATCAGTTGTTAAGAACGGAAGCCCCAGACAAACCTTTTACTCGCTGAGAAAAAGTTCAAAATTAAAAAATCTGACCTGAATCGGTTCCTTAACTTTTAGGTTGGTATGAGGCTGACCACCCAAACTGTAAAAAAATGGTTCCCTTCGCCAATGCCACCCCTGTTTCACGGAAGAGATGTAGGGCTTAAATGTTCATTTGAGATTGGGTTTTTGTGTTGTAGGTTCACATGCGGCATGTGTAAGCGTGATCTTATTCGTGTCTGCTTATGGGAATGCATTTGATATGAACCTTAAATATTACAGACTGTAGACCGCATTCCTTCTTTTATTACAAATGTTTCATTTCTACCGCACGCATACAAACGCTTCCACCTCCATTACACGGTCCTGTCTTGAGCGATTGACGGGATTGCTTTGATGTTAATCTGGTTAGAGAAGCTTTGATGGAATATGGAGAAATCTTCGTCTTCGGATTTAGCGAAGCTTTCAGACGCGGAGGAATTACGTAGGAATGGAAGAAAAATGCGAAGAAATGAGACAAAGAAAGGAAAACTTATAACAAGCCAAATGGATAATCGAGGACTTTTAATTGATCAACATTTTTGTTGTTGTTTTGAGTTTTTGAGTTTGAGTTTGTTTTGATTTTTAATGTAATCCAATTGTCGCTATAATGAGATACAGTTGTTTGTTTTTTAAGCTTGTTAAGAATTAAAGATTTTTTTTTGAGAATAAAAAGATTATTTTTGATTTTAAAGATTTTTTCCTATGTTCGTTTTTTTTTTGTAGTAAGATGTTTTTTTGCTCGTTGAATTTTATGATGGTATGAGGCTGACCACACATACTGTAAAAAAAAATTACTTTGCCAACGTCAGCAGCACTGTTTCAAAGCAGATCGGCAAAAATTGCAGAGTTTATGTTGATTTGAGATTTGAAAGCAAATATGCGGCATGTGTAAGCGCGAACTTACATTTGTCTGCTTGTGAGCCTATATTTTATATGAATCCTCCATGTTATCTTTGCAACTTAGATTATTCATTGTAGATTGTAGCTTTTCAGGACGAAAAATCCCCGTCTAGTGTACACATTTTTTAGCACAAAGTTTTTGACCACCCATACAGTAGAATAAATGTATTAAGTAGGTACTTACTAATATTCAAAATATACAATTCAATTCTACGTAAAATTTCTAAGCTCGTATCAGCCAAACATGTGTTCATGTGTTCTACCAAATGTAATAAGTCCTTATGAATGAAGATGTATTCGCTGTAACTAATAATAATATCAGATACTTGAACAGCTTGGGACTGTGGCTAATATACATGAGTTGACCACATGTGCCGGTTACAGATTTTTGATTTATGGAATTCCTAGTATATTTTTTTTGAGTTGAAGATTCCTTTGTTTTTATAGGAATTTATCAAAGGGTCTTACAGTGAAAAAAATGCTACGCGTCTTCCTTCATATTAACGTATGTTTAAATACTTCGGAAAAAAAAAACAAATGAAAAAGAAGACTACAAAGAAGTAAAAAAAAATAACCTTATGTTTTAACCAGACTGTTTTTGTTATAGTCTGTAAAAACAAATCTTTTTCAAATCAAGTCTACAATATTAAAGGTTTTTCAGGAATTTACAGAAACAATGTTAAAAAATCTATGAACAGCAAAAAACATTAAGGAGTAATCCAAGAGAAATCTTGATTTTCTAACGTTTTAAGCATATCTCTTTTTGAAGCCGTAATGATTTGTAGCCTATTCCATAAAAGTATAGTGTAGCAACTCTGAATTATACCTACTGACAATCTAAAAAGTATAAGCAATGTTTTAGTCCTTTTTCCATGTTCTAATTTTTTTGGATCATTTCCCCCTTCTGTATTTACACGAAACAAAATATTTGTAGTTTTTGTATCAGTTACATGTGTAGCCATCAGAATAGATTTGTTACTTTTTACTGAGCTGAAGTCCCATCTGTAGGCACTTGTAAAACATGCACAACTATTTGGAAGATTTGTACTAATCTAGTTGATGCTGCCATCTTGACGAGTATTCCGTCCAAAGCGGAACCGTAGTCTATAGTTTTTTTTTTATTCGGTGCCGGGTCTGAAGCCTAATAGCGTATGGGGATGGATGAAAGCTTTCAGCCGGTTTGTCCGGTAATCAATATACAAACCGGGTAGAATGCAGTTGGCAGTTGTGCCTGAAATGAGCCTAACACATTTCATATGCCTATTTAGGTGAATTAAGTAAGAATATCCTTTAATTCCTAGACAGCACGTTCCAAAGGTGGCGGATAATATGTAAATGCTTGCTAGGATTGTCTGGAGGGTAGGGATGAAAAAAATAAGTGATATGGGGGTCCTCTATCATGGGATGCAAGCATTCTACAAACTGTATTATTGACTGGTCAAACTTTAGGGTCGTACTTTTTACTTTATTCTGCCACAATTCCGCTAGAAGAAGTACCGCTGTACTTCTTCAGTAAATCATTAGATGTTACTTCGATCAGTTTAATCCTTGCATACTTCTTTGACAAAAATATAAAAAGTAAGTGAAGTAATTTAAATTCATTATACGTGAATATTCAAGAAAGAATTGAAGAGGCTCCGACGGATTTAAAGTGAAATACAGCGGAACCAATAAACGCATCAAGTTGGCAGCACCGAATACTATATGGCGCCTATTAGAGCTGGGAATGTCGTGTTTGTTTTATGTTTACTAACGACATTATCTCAACGCAATAAAAACAACATGGCGTCATTAGATAAACTCGAAATAGGAAACATGTGCTGATATTGCATTTAATAAATAGGTTAATTACCTAGCACAATCAGTTCATCGCCTGCATTTAAACATGGACTCGGAAAGTTTGCTGTACGAATGCTCTACAATTGTTTAGAGAATCCGGGCCAATTGCTTAATTTCGACGGGCAAACGTGAGACAAATGCAATTAAGCTACACATATAGTGTAACTTCTTTCCGCGTTATCCCCGAAGGGGTCGCATGTGGCGAGTTGAGTCATATATTCTTACAGGTAAGGGGGCCGGCCTAACACCAACCACTTCAGTTGAAGTGGGGGTTTCCCAGCTCCCGATAGGGCTGGTACTCATATCTTGTGAAGGCTGAGTAAGCCTTGCCGGTATTTTATTTTGGGTTTAAAATAAACACCGAAACGGGAAATAACTTCTGACACACTTGGTGGGATTCTAACCCGAGCTCACGGCATGGAATGCGAGCACTCTACCAACTGAGCTATCGACCGGTGCAATAGGTGTATCGAAACGTGAGAATTCTATAAAACAAGAGCAGTAGCAACCGCGAACCATTAAAAATAGTTTTATTCCTTCTGAACGTGGATGATAGCTGAAGAGGGACGCTAGTTTGACTTTAGAGTCTACAAACCGATAAAATCAATGGAAATTACTTCGATATTTTTCAGGGTTTGGTGGTTTACACAGTGAAAGTCCATTGTATAATTAATCAAATAAATATACTGTTTTAATTCACTTTTTTATTATTTTATTTTAAATATGTCTCGGCCAGACATGGCTGAGGACCTCAGTTGCAGGGTCTCTGGGTGTATCGCGGAGGTCGGTGCGTGGATGAGGAACAATGGCCTAATCTTAAACATGGATAAGACGGAGATACTCTGGGCAGCCACATCGAGGCGTGACCACCTTCTGGTGAATAGAGTACCACTCTCCATAGGAGGTAAGCTAATCCAGCCTTCTGATTCGGTAAGACTTCTAGGAGTCTTACTGGATCGTAACCTGACACTGGATAGGCAAATAGATGCCACAATAGCTTCTTCTTTTTTTTCGCTTCGCCAAATAAAGGCAATAAGAAAATGTCTGCCGTCAGATGCGGTTAAGACCCTGGTGAGTGCGTTTGTGATGTCTCGGATTGACTATTGCTCGACGCTTTATAGTGGTCAGCCGAAGAAACAGTTTAATCGCTTTCAATCTGTGTTGAATTCGGCAGCAAGACTCATATTCGGGATTCCCAAATTCGCTCACATCACCCCGCTGTTAAAAAAACTTCATTGGCTTCGTTTCCCGGAGAGGGTGGTCTTCCGTGTTTGTTTAATGGTATATAAAGCCATCAATGGCTTGGCCCCACCTTATCTGGCTGATATGATTTCACCTGTTGAAATGGGTGTTAGGAGGCAGACACTCAGATCTGCGGGTGATGGAGTAGTCAATTTGGTTCAGCCGCGCCGTCAGATTCGTACAAACTTCGGAGACCGCGCTTTCCGTGTTGCGGGGCCGGTGGAGTGGAACAGACTGCCACCCGGAGTGAAGAACTCCAAATCTGTGGGTGTATTTCGAGGAGCACTCAAGGCACACTTGTTTAGAAAGTCTTATCCATGATCGGAGAGGGCCCTTGAGGTGTGACACACACAAAAACGGCGCTCTCTTATCATGTGTAATTTAAAATAAATCAGCCTGTTATTATTATTATTATGTCTAACAGTTTTCGCCTAAAAAGGCATCCTCAGGACAATCAAATTACTTCGTTTTCCTTTTACTCAAAAATAATTTCACGTTGAATTATCAAAAATGACCTTTTACAAGATGTCCGTGTTGATTCCGTTAATTTTTACCGCGTTCAGTTTAAACCGTGTTAAAGAGTTCTTTACAACAATATTGTTTGTAATATTAGTTGCTCTTGCTAAGAACCATTGACATATAGAATTGTCGCATTTGGCCGCCGACAGAAAAATATAGATCTTCCGTCTAAGCTCCGTTGTTGGTTATTAGTTTTTGTAAGCACTTGCTTCCAAGTTGAAATTCTTAAAATCTCGTAAGCTTCGAAAATAACTGTCTACATCCGTTGTTTTGTTGTGATTTTGAAAAAAAACATGGCGGCATGTCAGAAAGAAGGGCGTCGATTGTTGTCCATGAGTAGTCCAGCTGTGCTTGGTCACAATAGTACAAGAGAACACTAAAATATGTGAGTCAGGTACAAAATATGGGCGATACGTCAAAAAACACTACGTTTACGTACAAATTTAGAACAAATGAAACGTGTGTTATGCCTACTTTTTAAAGATGTATTTGGCTGTTGTAAAAAACTTTTTTGGGATCTATTATCTTAGTTGCAGGGATGTGCTCCCATTTGAAGTAAATTTTTAATAACTTAGCGGAAGGGTGTCCCATCAGAAGACACCCTCCTGGCGTGAAAGACCTCCATGAAGCCACGCCAAAAGCAATGAAGTGGATGGAGAGCTTTGATCTTCGCCTCTGACGCGGACCGATGGCCAAGAAATTTATTGCGCTTGCCGGCCATACGCAAAGTAAGTTAGTAAAAACATTACACAAGATAATCCTCCCATCCTGCATGAATGTGCCAGAAGGAATCTAGTAAATGCTCGTATGGACAAGCGACTTGCATTGAGTATTGCACAAAGGTGTTGCATTTTGAAAGCATGATTTATACATAGTTAGGTTTTAAGTTAGAATTACGGTCGTTTGACCTTTTGACAATTATATTAATTTTTAAAACTGAACAATTTCAAAACTTAATTTAAATCGGATATTTAACGAACCGCTTAGAGAGAACTTACATCATTCTCGACGTTTCGTCAGTGACCTGAGTTTCAAGTCAAAGACAATGATACAATTAGTGCGGTGTGTACAGGTAACATAGTACCATCTAGTGACGTGGAATACAAACAAGATGAAAGTGGCATGTGTAACAGACCAAAACATAATTACTACCTTCGTTCGAAGGTAGGCAGTGATTTGTGACAAAGTGTTTTCAAATTCAGTTCATCCTCAGTCGTCGTGCAGAGAGGATGTTCTCCTGAAGACGTCGGCTACGTCGCTGACGAAACGCCGAGAATGATGTAAGTTCTCTCTAAGCGGTTCGTTAAATATCCGATTTAAATTAAGTTTTGAAATTGTTCAGTTTTAAAAATTAATATAATTGTCAAAATGATTTATACATACCTTTCTGTATGAACACAGAATTTTTTCAATTGTTTTTTTCTCGGCGAGCAAACGTCAGTATTTTATAGGACTATCATCCTTCAACCAATAACAACATATTTATTTATCTTTTTCCTAGCAACCTGCTTGGGTGACGATTATTCCTCCTTCATAAAACCTGATAAAAATGCTAAAAACATTTTTAAGCTACGCATATAGTACAACTTCTTGTTTTAGTCGAAGGTGTCAAGATGGTGAAAAGATACAGTTTACAGTTACAGGTCGCATGTGGCGAGTGGAACCTATTCATTTTTACATGCAAGGAACCGGCCTTACGACAACCACTTCAGTTGAAGTGGGAGTTTTTCAACTCCCGGGGGATGACTCTAACCTGTATGAGTAGTGCAATTAAGCATTGTAATAATTAAAAAAATATTGTTTTGTTACCAACAAATTTACATTTCAACCAAAAAATAAACTTAAAATGAACAAAGAAAAATAAACAACATGGTTTTGCAGCAAAAAAAAATGACAAAATCTAAATTGTCAATCGCCATCGAGACCTGTTAAAGTCCTTTCGGTACATATTTTTTATTTTGACTGTCCTTTGGCTGCGATCTCGACCCAAATAAATCAAACCATTTTATGTTCCCAGCCTTTGAGGCGTGTCTGTCACAATTTGCCGGCCATTAGGGGAATGCCTTGTAAGCCATTATATCGACACCTTTTGTTGTTATAGCTGTCGGGATCGAACCCGTGTTCTCTGGGATGTAGGTACCTAAGCGAGTTCGGCCTTGGGAACGCGCGGGTTTCGGGGACGCATATGAGTTGGAGTTTGGACATATGCTCGGTCACTTATTCACTATAATCTAAGTTGTAAAGATACATTGACATTTCAGGCTCATTTTTATTGTATTCTCACAAGCTGGTAAATTTAGGTCTGCGCTTACACAGCTGCGTGTGTACTAAAAAAACAAACTTGAAATGAACGTAAACATTGTAACTCCTGCCGCTTTTCCCTGAAAACCGGTGTCTTATTGTCAAAAGTGAACCAAGCAGCATGGTGAGTTCAGCTTCATACCAACTTTTTAGTAAAGTAGCCCAACGGTCTCTCAAGAGCTTTGTACTTCCAGGATTTGAAGCGGCTAATGGATGTCTCTTCCTATTCGCAGCTCAAGAAGATGGCAACCTTCAGGGGCTACTTCAACAAGGCACTGCCTTTAGTAGATGTTGATGAAATGTTAATCCACTTTTGCAACTTAGATTATTGATTATAGATATCTTGACTTTATAAGGTGAATGGAATATCCAGAGTCATAATAAAAGAAGAGCTTGTATGAAGAAGGTTATGACTCTGGAGGAAATGAAAGAAGTATGTAAGGATAGAAAGAAATGGCGGTTGATCTGTGATGTTGGCGGCTGGGGTTTGGTAAAGTAAAATTGGTTTTATGATTTAGTTTTTTTATGTCCATGTATACTTATATTGTTATTTATTGATTTAAAAAAAGTGTAATTTGTCATGTATGTTCCTTGACTTATAGGTTGTTATGCGGCTCACCACCCATACTGTAAAAAATTGGTTCACTTTGCCAATGTCACCCCTGTTTCAGGGAAGGACGGCAAGAGTTGCAAGGCTGATGTTCATTTGAGATTGGATTTTTATATTGTAGGTCCACATGCGGCATGTGTTAGCGCGAAATGATACATATCTGCTTGTGGGAATGCATTTAATATAAATCTTAAATGATATATATCTTTGCAGCTTAGATTAGATTAGATTAGATTAGATAAGGTGGTATTTCAAACAAAATCAAAATACCTCATCCTTCATTAGAAATGAGAACCAGACCGTAGGGTCAGTTGCAGATGGGAACCAAGTGAATTGGTCGGAGTACCTGTGAAAATAAACAGGTTCCTTACGCTATATATGTATAACTCATTCGATCTACGCTAGAAGTTGCACTATATGCTGCGTTTTTATGTATATTTTTTTAGAATTCGGGATAGTCTTTTAACAGATTGTGAAAAGGAAGTCATCGTTTCCCAGTCATCTGGTTTTCGGTATCTCCAACCATGCAGTCTTACCATCTTACGTTTAAACTCAATCATAGCGTTTTAGCAAGATTATCTAGAGATGAAAACGCCCGCTAGAGGCGCTAGTTCAGTCTCAAAACATTTTGAATAAAGTGCTATGGTTGAGTTTTGATTTGAAGTTGTATGTATGCTCGGGGTGCTGATCTAACGGTGACAGGATAGAACAGCACAGTGACAAAACGACACATGACAGAACAACACATGACAGAACATCAAAATTACAGTACATCACAATGACAGTACATCACAAGGCAAAACATCGCATACCATAAACGGCAAATGAACCGGTTTTGTTTTGTGATGTTTTGTCATTGTGATGATTTGTCATGTGATGTACTCTCATTATGATGTTCTGTCATGTGTCTTTCTGGCATGTGTCGTTATGTCATGTGCCGTTATGTCACTGTCGTTCTGTCATGAGTCGTTCTGGCATGTGTCGTTATATCATGTGCCGTTATGTCACTGTCGTTCTGTCATGAGTCGTTCTGGCATGCGTCGTTATGTCATGTGCCGTTATGTCACTGTCGTTCTGTCATGAGTCGTTCTGGCATGTGTTGTTATATCATGTGTCGATCTGAGTCGTGATGTCATATGTCGTTTTGTCACTGTGTTGTTTTATCATGGAACCGATCTAACGACCGACCGCGACGATCTTTAGTATAGCGTGATCGGCAACTTACGATCCCCTATCGAAACATTTACGACACCGAAGCTTCCAGAACACTCCGGCGTGTTTGGAAATGCATAAATTCTGATCCGCGGCTACACAGACTCGTGTTTAATTTGGATCTCTGAATTATGACATCAGATGGTTTGATTTTCTTCTCTTACGAAATCCCTAAAAGTTTTATTCATAGATGTAAACTAGAAATAAGACGTTAACATGCAGATTCCCTATTTCTTAACTTATTTCTTATGATTCGTGTGATTTTTAATACATTTTCCTTATATAATATATGGTTCGATAACACCCCAAGGTTTACCAACTTACAGCCACTCCTTGGTTTGTAATTTGGTATTAGGATAACCACCTATATTGTACAATAATGTTCACTTAATGAAGGAGAGTATCTTTCCGGGATCTTTTGCCGTGGTCTGTAGGAGCTGGAGCTTTCAGACGTTTCGCCCATCTCTGCGATGGGCTTCTTTCCATCCAAGTCCGTCCGAAAGCTCCAGCTCCCACAGACCACGACAACAGATCCTGGAAAGCAACTCTCCTGCATCATCAGCTGGTCGTATAAACGTTCGCTTTCACAGTTTCAGGGAGGGTCAGCCAGAGTTGCAGAGTTATTGTTTATTTTGGTTTGTAAGTGCTCATACAGCATATTTAAGCGAAAATTTACGTGTGATAGTGAAAGTTCATTAAATACGAATTATAGTAGGGAACCAAGTTTGCACTAAAATCTTGAACCACGGGTCTCACTATTTTAAGTAATATGTAACTAGGGAGTAGGCCCGTTATTTTGAAGGTACATATTGTTAAATATATCAGGAATTTTTCTACCCTTTAATTTAATATGAAGCCGAGTAGCACTGAAAATTACTCAATTTAAGGCTGATCTAATTTGTTAGTTCTTTGTTTGTAGGTATGAATCTATCATTCCTCCCCTCAAAGAATACGGATTAAAAATTAATGCAGTACACAAAAAATAAAGGAATATGGGGTAGCAGTTGCATGATTATTTCCGAATTCCGTAGGTTATTTCAATCCATCTAAAACAATCTTAACCACTCTGATGATGGCCGGACATTAAAATGAGCTCGGTCTCCTCAAGCATAACATCATTTGAGTATATGATTCTTTGTATTTTCATGCCACATTTTTATTTCTTGTATCGGACCCTTTGTGTAGCATAGAGCAGTATCGTAGCTGTAGGTAGCTATTGATGTAGCTATTGATGTAGCACTGATGTGTCATAAACAGTCATATTTAGGTACGAGCACGTACGAACTACCGACATTCAGAAGATAATGTGGGAATACTTTTGCTACACGATGGTTGATACAAAAAAGGCATTTAGTATCATAGTGGTCAAACTGAAAAACAACTTTTTTTTTAAATACTTTATTTAGTTTAAGGATTTAAATAAAACACTGTTTTATATTTTCACTTTTGCAATTATTTATTCTTTAATTTTACTAACGTTTTCGATCTTAGATCATCGTCAGGTATAAATTGAGGTATAAATTGATTCATCAGGTATATATTTTATTTATTTATTTACACTACTTTTGTTCCAGTGAAATAATTTTTCCTCGGATATAATATCTTCATGGGTAAAAAAATAAATAAACCGTAAGCAGTTAATTTTTCTTTACTCCCATTTAGTAATTTTGCCAATACAAAAGTACAATACCAAATACATACATATTTCTACAGCCCGTTGTGTAATGGCCATTACGCAACGGATAGCCGATGTACTTCGGCGTCTGCGCAATGTCAACCATACAATACGTTTTCATAACTTTTTGACAATCGCCATCTTTACTCCTCGTCCAAATGTACCTACTGTAACCTTCTTTTACATTCTCTTTGTATATCCCATTCTTTCACAATTTCACCAATCCGATCCAACCATACTTTTGTCGGTCAATAAATACATATATGTAAAAAAATACTGTACTGTACTGTATCCTGCCGCCGTTCCACTAGGGGTGGCCGGTACCTCCGCAGATGCGCCTCCACTTTTTTTTGTCCTTACAAACCACTTTCATTTCCTCAATATTCATCACCTTTTTCATAAAAATACATTTTACGAAAATGAGCCACAATAAAAGCGAAAACAACGATACGGGAGAAAATTCCAAAAGTAAAACAATACTTTAGTATCTATTTGTATGGTTAGTCATCCTTTACAATAAATAAACAGGTCCTGTTTTGAGTTGCATATCCTACTAATATTTTCCTAGAAAAACAACTGTAGCTTTTTCTGTCCATATTTCTGAGATTGTGGCTACCTTCCAATTCCACCCCTTAGCAGTTACCTCATGTGTTTCCCTCCCTTCTGATATGTCTGTAATAATGGGGATATCATTCCTGGGAGGGCTGGACGGAAATTATCTCTCGCGATTGGAATCTCAAACGTCCCATGCTTACAACAACTTTCATGTTGCAAAATGGCTGACGGGAAAACGTCAAGAAAAGGCGCGGAGAAAAAATAAATATGGCTACTAAAAATAAATGTGATACTTGTACAATACGGTCAATACTTTGTTATTCGAAAAAAGATGACAGACCTCTTGTTTAACGAGGTGTTTTTTAACGAGGTACCTATCTAATATTATAGATTGAAATGTAAATATGTAGAGGTATGTTCCCTATGGGCTATGGACTTTTACAACGCTCAATTAACGTGTGCTAAAATTACAGGAAACATGTAAATTACAGTCGGAATGGTTCCTGAGAAGTACGATGCCAATCGAGCTACAATTTTTTTGCATTAAAAATGCATGAAAAATTCCGAAAACGGCTAAACAGTGTTTTTTTTTTGTTTTTCAGGAAATTTGTAGATTTCACTCCAAATGGACCTTTGATGTCGATTGAATAACCAACAATAAAATCATCCCTATAATTGTGTAAGGTTGGAAAATAAAAATTGTACATCTATAATCCAAGTTGCAAAGATATATTGCATTAAGGGTTTATATTGAATGCATTTCCACAAGCAGACATGTATAAGTTTGCACTTACACCACGCCACATGTGGACTTACAATATAAAAAACCCATCGCAAATGAACATAAGCCCTGCAACTCTTTCCGACCTTTCCTGAAACACGGGTGACATTGGAAAAATTAATCATTTTGTACAGTATGTGTGGTCAGCCTCATACCAACCTATAAGTCAAGGAATCGAATCAAATCAAATCGAACAAGAACTCAAATTTGTGTTATTGGAATCGCAAGTTTGATCCCCGCCAGCACCGTGTCGGCAGTAACTTTGACCCCCTAGTTCAAAAGGTGACATTGGGTATTTGTTAATAAATAATTAATTTAAATATTAAATAATTAATTTTTAATTGATAATGTTAATACTTATTTCTGGCCAGAAAAAATAAGTTGGTGAATTGCATTCCTCTTCACAAATCTATTTTTACAGTAAATTAAAAAAACCTCAGATTACCCTTAGTGGAATGGTGACAGAGTAACAGTCAAGGAAATGAGTTGTAACCTCCTGCAGTGTGGAACAACAAAAATAAGATCCACATAACGACTCATTTAGAGCTCTTGTAATTTATTTAATTGGTTATTTATGTTGTAGTCTCTCCCGCCTTTTTCCTGTTTCACAATCAAACTTAGCTCAACTCTGAATTACCCACGAGCATTCCTGCTCTGAAAAAATAAGGATAAGATAAAAAAATACCTTTAGTTGCGCCTATTATACCAACAGTAACATAGGTCAAATATTATTCAACAATAAGGATAAGATTGAACGTATGGATGGTGGAGGTGTATATCGATTATCTTGTAATGACTGCAATTCCGTATATGTTGGACAAACTTCCAGATCTATAAATGTAAGGTTGAAAGAACATAAGAGGGCTTTTAGGGGTTTGTCTGGTTATTCGGAGATGGCGGACCACTGTATCGAAAATTACCACTCGTTCAATAATGACGGTGTCAGGGTTCTCCATTCCGGATGCAAGGGCAGACAACTAATTGCCCTAGAAACTTTAGAAATCCACAAACATAAAAATTCTAATTCTTACAATTTGGTCAATGTCCAAATTCCTGCTGCCTCACCTTTGTTATTAACTAATTGTGCTTCTTTATCGTGACTTATTAATTTGATTTCTCTACGGTTTTTGTTTTGTCAATTTTTTAATATTGTAATTAAAATATGTGTCATCTCATTATTGTACCTATTTCTCATAAATTATTATTTTTATTTAGATTTCTCTATGGTTTGTTGTTTTGTCAATTTGTTATATCATTATATAATATTGTAATTATATTATGTGTCATTTCCTTATTGTACCTATTTGTCGTACCTAAATCATTATTTTTATTTTATTTCTCTATGGTGTTTGTCTTGTCAATTTTTGTAATTTAGTATCCTCTTGATAATGACGTAAATAAGTCGAAAGTACTTGAGGTTGAAATAAATACTCAATTTGTGAAAATAAAACTCTGTGTTTTTTATAATTATTTATAAAAATGAATTTTCACTGTGTGAATACACAAACTTTAAAAAGTCTAAAAAATAAGGAATTAAAAAAAATGTCTTGAATGAGGTCCGCGCATTGATTGACATAGACAATATAGTTACGCTACCCGGACGGGTTGCTAGGGAAAAGGCCAAGAGACAATTTGTAATTAGTTGCTTAGGACGACAGTCGACCAGACTGACGTTTGATCGACGAGAAAAAAGTTTCAAATTTAAAAATATTCCGAGTCCATTGATGATGAAAAAGGCACGAGGATTGAAAAATGGTTCACCTTTGCCAATGCCACTCTTGTTTCAGGGCAAAACGGCAGGTCAGGTGCACGGTTCATCTTTATTTGGTTAATTTAAAAAAACACTAAGTACCGTAGTGGTCTAATTGAGAACAAAATGGTTAAAGTGTTTGAAAGGTTTTTCCTTCCTTCTTCCTCAGCGTTTCTCAGTTCACTCCTGGACGTAGTCCAATCCCCTCCATCTCTGTCTATGAGCTGCAGTTCTCTTGACGTCGTCCAGCCACCTCAGTTGGGGTCTCCCCGCTTCCCGCTTGGACATCATGGGCCGCCACTGGACGATCCTTTATTCCATGGTCCTGCCCTGCGACGTGACCAGCCCAGCGCCACTTTAAGCAGACCACTCGCTTTATGACATCACTGACACCAGTGTGTCTACGGATCTCCTGCTTTGGAACCCTGTCTCTGAGACTATTTCCCAGCATCCTTCTTTCAATAGCTCTTTGACACGTCCTATATTGAGTGAGCCCTTTTGCTTCCAAGCCATAGTTAGATACTGAGAGTCCGATTTGCAAAAGTCAACATATATGTTTGTGTACGTGCAATAAATACTCGTATTGTACTTCAATTCACTCGAAAGCAACACTGAAATGATCACCCAAGTTTTTTTTCTTTTTTTTCCCTTTGCAAAGGTTTTCTTCAACAACTAAATAATTGTAACGGCGCATTTATTTTTGTTCACATTAATTGCCCAGCCATTATTTAATAGCTAGGTGTGGATGCGTTTAACGAGATCCGCTTCTGTCCGTCCCACGCATCGAACCCAACGTCCCGAAATAAAGAGTTGGCACACTGACAGCTCGGCCGCAAGACGCAAAACCACCAACAACAAACGATAGACACAATACTCTTAAAGTCATCGCGTCATCAACTCAAAATGATGACAACTGATGGATGTTTTAACAGTTTTTCATGAATTTCTCAAAGGAATGTTCACCGCTTCGGTAGCAAAATTAAGCTCCATTCACACAGAACTGCCTCATTTGCAATACGTAAGCAGCATCACCCTATCACGCTATGTTTATGGATTTAAGGTTGAACCAAAATAAAACCAAAAACGGACAAAGGTGGAATACCGCCTTCTTCATGTAATTATACAGGGTAAGATTGAGAGGAGAAGATCTCAGGGACGCCGTAGGACATTGTGGCTAAAAAACCTGCGGCAATGGTTCAACCTAAGCGACAGCATCCAAGGTCAAAATAGCCTTGATAAACGTCGATCTTCGATAGAAGAAGAGAGGCTGGTTTCTGCTCCGTTTTCTACCGATCGTAGTGTGCAATCTCTTTCGGTGAGCACTTTTGGGACAATTCCTTTACACAGATAAAGGAGCTGGTTAAATACTGCAGTTAAAGTAGATTTCATGTGAAGCCTGAGTAAGCAATGACATTATTTTATTTTGGGTTTAAAATAAGCACAGAAACGGGAAATCCTTTCAGACGCCTTCTCTGGGGATCGAGCCATAGCCAATGATAGAATGCAAGACGTATTCTACCAACTGAGCCAACGACTGGACTATTAAACTACCTTCTAAATGGATATTCAGCCTTTTTTTTCAATTACTAACATTTTATGCTACAAATTGAATCTTAAAATTTCTGGATGCCGTGTTATTTTTAATTTTCAACACTGCATCCCTAAAAAGAGTAAAAAAACTTTGACAATAATAATTGGCAGCCACCTTTTCAGGTAACAAAAACGAAATTTCAATGGGATCATACACCATATAATTAGTACTGTTGTTAGATTGAAAAACGGGCCTTTGAGGCGATCTGGCGATCTCGAGTTGCGAATTTTACACCGTGCAGAAGAGCGTTTCGCACTTTAATCGCGAGCCGTAAATTGGGTGGATTGATTGCAAATTTAATAGTGTTGACTTGGAGTTACATTCTGGCTCGATCCATCAAAGGTCCATCGATCTTTAGACCCGTGGGGGGGGGGAGTAACGTCCAGACCTCAAAGTATACAACACGAAGTTATAACTCAATCATGGCGTTTAAGAAAAAAATAATGAAATTTAAACTAGAGCCGCCAGTGAGCGTTTCTACTTTCGATACATTTTTTATTCCATACTTGAGCATAGAAAGGCGTTGAAAATGAACAGGAATTTTTTTTAGCCTTTTGTCAGTCAATGACCGATGGGTTTATTTGTACCTAAATAAAATTATCTTTTTTAAAATTTCATAATTTAACTTTGCCCGTACACTATGATAAACGTAAAGGTCCACACGTGAATTGACATACTCGAAATCGTGACGCTACACGGCCGGATTTCTGGAGTCAAAGGAAACAAATATATAATGGCTGCTAGTGCTAACGACCATACTCCCATACAAGTGAGATGTTTAAAGAATATAAAAAGTGTAAATATTTTGTTGTGCTGAATAGGTACATTCAGTTTGTATTTTTAGTAGAAGTTTGCGAATTATGCTATGCAGTTTTTTTAGTCAATATGTAAAAATGAATTTACTTCTCAATTTTATTTCTGCTGCTTACGAAAGAGGTGAATACGAGTAACTGTTCCTGTGTCACCATTACGATAAAGGTAGTGAAATTTAACACCCCCTCCAAAATGCTATATTTAATAGATTAAAATAGAAATTGCTTTGTTTTAATTCACATGAGTTTATTTTTGTACACGACCAGTTTCGGGAGAAGCAGTACCTCCCATCGTCAGGTGTAAATAGAAACTAACACAGAATATTTAGTACCTATTCATATATTTTTCTATTAGAATTTACGTGTGACGTGAAACCCGGTATTTTCTGTAACTATAACTCTATCACCGTTCCACTAAGAGTGGCCAGAGCCTCTGCAGAGCTGCCTTAATTTTTTCCTATCCTTACTCATATCCAACACCTTTTTCATATATTTTCTTCATTTACATTCACTTTGTATATTCCATTCTTTCTCAATCTGAACACTCCATACATTTCTTGGTCGTCCTTTACCTCTTTTTCCTCTCACACTTCTTCTGTATACGTACTTTGTCAGTCTATTATCATTCATTCTTTCCACATGTCCAAACCATCTCATCAAATTATTTTGTATTTTCAACGTTAGCATTTGTGGCTGTAAACTAATAAACAAATTATCCACACGATTTACACAAGCGCGCCTTTTTCACTCAGTATAAAGTCGCTATAATAACGTTGAGAATACCAAGCCTAAGATATAATAGATTCACAAAACAAACACAAGAAAGGTTACGGTTAGGTTAGGAAGGATGTTGGCAAAGTGGTATGGCGGTATCTCCAAGCTGTGAAATTTAATGGATGAAGAAATAAGAACCGTTTTTGTTTTACGATGGATCCAGGCAATTAAACTCTTATTTGTTTATCGCATCTTAATATATTTACAGGCGCGCAAGAGAAGGCGTTTGTTTATCTTTTAGGATTTCGTATATATTTCAGCTCTTACAGTCGATGTGTAAATTTATTCGCAAATACATTAAACGCATTGCACTTTGGCGAAAATTAACATTCCATTTTATATCCTCCTCTCACTTCGCAATTTTTTGAAATTTAAGTATTGTTGAAAAAAATACAACAGAGTTCATATTCTTGCAATACCGTACCCTTTTCACTATAGACACTGGACAAAAGTCCGATCGATAGTTCAGTTGGTTGAACGCTTAAAGCCATATAGCTAGGATTCAATCCTCACCAGTACCCTGAGTACGAGTTGCACAACTTGAGTAAAGTAAAATTTACGGAAAGTATTAAAGAGTGGTTTTCCCCAAAATCTACCGTTTTTGTTAGTTTGAACTTGATTTTCTTCATCACTGTAACTTTTTTGCTAAGACCATAAAGTGGAAGAAACAAAAACGGCAGATTTTGGGGAAACCCACTCTTTAATACTTTCCGTAAACTTTACTTTACTCAAGTTTTGCAACTCGTACTCAGGGTACAGGTGCTACAATTTATTTCAGACCCAAAAATCATAGAATTGTAAGTATAGTAATTGTAAATTCACTAAATAGTAAATATAAACATAGTAATTGTAAACATTTGTCAGTCTTCATCAGCCTTCACAACTAACAAGAAATGAGAACCAGCCCCTTCCAGAATTGGAAAACCCTCTTTTCCATTGAAGTGGTTGGCGTACCTAAGTCCCGCATGATATTCCTTCAGGGACGGCGTTAACAAGGTGCACAATATGTGCAGCTTAGTTGCGCCTTTTGCGTTAGGTTAAATATTTTTCAGTCTCCTAAATGAACTATTATCATATTTTACCAATGTCACCCTTATTTCAGGGAACGTCGGCAACAGTTGCAGGGCTTATGTTAATTTGAAATTGCGTTTTTATATTGGAAGTCCACACGCGGAATGTCTAACGCGAACTTATACGTGTCTGCTTACAGAAATGTATTTAATACAAATCTTAAATGTAATATATCTTTGCAACTTAGATTATAGATCGAAGATTCAGATTGAGCTCTCAGTTTTTCTATGAAGCAATTATAAATGTGTTTTCAGTAGACAAACATCGATTTGCAGTTTGCCTGCTGCGGGGCTCATTTCTATTTATTTAAATCCCTGAAATAAAAACATGTGTCCACCTCGAGGGTCCCTTCAGGGTGTTTCCAATTTAAATCCGTCTGCTGACCTCTGTTGTTCTCAGCCAGTAACATGCAAGGAAGTAAAATAACCTCTAGGACAAACTAGCCATCGCGCAAGCTTCAGACAAGGATAGTAGAGATGGACAGTGATGTCGCATAGAATATAGTTAGATACTTACGGTTTGTATTCTAGAGGTAAGCACTTCAGAGTCGTGATTTGAAAGTAGTGGGTTCGATTCCCGGGGGAACACAATTTTTTTTTTCAAATATGCACTTCGCTGAGTTGAAAAATGAATCAGCTTTTACCAAAGACCGATCACTAAAAGTTCATTCCGCCTAACATCAACTAGGTCTTCCTTGAGAAGGTTTATTTAGTGAGCGCTGTTTTTTTGTCTAAATCACACCTATTGACTATTTACTTTTTTTGTACAGATTAATTTTTAAGGTTTTGCCTGTTTTTATATACCTACCTGAATGTTATTTATTATTTTCATTCCTTACCTTATAGATTGGTATAAGGCTGACCACCCATAGATACTGTAAAAATTGGCTCACTTTGCCAATGTCACCCCTGTTTCAGAGAAGGTCGGGAAAAGTTGCAGGGTTCATGTTCATTTGAGGTTTCGGTTTCATTTGTAAGTACACATTCAGCATTACATTTGTAAGCGCGAACTTACACGTGTCTGTTTGTGGGCATGCATTTGATATGAGTTTTGAACGTTAATATATCTTGCAACTTAGATTACAGATTATAGATACCTCAAGAGCCCTCTGCCAGTTTGATCGTCACTTTAGAAAGCGCCGATTCTCAAGCAAGATCCATTTGCTGTAAGGCTGGATGGACCGTTGGTGACTGGTCTTTTTTGGTAATTTCGTAAAGGTATACGAATTACTTAACTCAGCAAAAAGCAAAATTTGAAATTATAAATATTTTGTTGTGCTGCGCCGGGACTTGAACTCACGATCTTACGATTAAGAGTCCGTAGTGTTAAGCATTAGACTACACACAGGGCCCAACGAGAGAATATATGTACTTCCTCAAGAGCAGGGAAACTTCTAATTTAATATGCGTACCTTGTGACTGGACAGTGGACTTTAAGGCAACTTACCACTGTCCTGCAGCACTGTCTCCGTCTGTAGGGACAGCTGGGTTGCAGTGATGTCCACTCAGTGATAGTTTGTCTCAAGGGAGCCATACGCCCGTCTGAGGTTCCGAAAACATCACCTCAAGTATAAAGCACTGCGTAAATCTCACCTCGATTGCGTAAATTGAAAACGTATCGAATATACGAGGGCACTCCTAGAGAGAGATTTAGTTTTCATACATTTTTTAGATTTACTCAATCTAGGTGTGAGTTTACGTAATGTTTTATACTAGAAGCATATAAGGGCTTGTCCGGCAAGTAACAAATTTAAGGTTTACACTCAGCCAAAAATGTATGAGAAATGTAATATTGCCTCTAGTGAGAGTTTTAGTTTCGTAAAATTTCGGTAAAAAAGTGTGTTGAGTTTAAACGTAAAGTTGTATACAGGACATGGAAGCAATGAAATGGAGATTGGAAAGTCCTTTTTTGTTTCTGTGAAACAAAAGTGCCTACAGACCTTTACTCCAAGTATAAAACATTGACTAAGCTCCCCTCGATCGCGTAAATAAAAAAAATGTAGAAAAATTAAATCACTCGCTAGAAGTGCCGTCCTATATTTCATACATTTTTTTTTTTAATTTACGTGATCGCGTTGAGTTCAAGTCTTTGCTTTATACTCGGGGTAATTTTCTCCCTATACAATCGAGGATTATTTATTCCTTATTTAGATACGTCATGTGTAAGGCAGGTGCGTACTGGGTGCTACCGCTAGCATCGCCAAGAACCAGAATCTTTCAAAAAATGTTCGACTGGCGGTGCACGGTGGTATACTAGTGCCCACTCTGATGTATGGAAGTGAAGCCTGGACGGTGAGTGAAAGTGAGATTAGTAAAGTCCATACAGTGGAAATGGACTACTTAAGAAGTATGATTGGAAAAAGACGGAGTGATAGGGTGAGGAATGATTTTGTTAGAGAGGAATGTGGTGTAAGAGAAAGTGTGAAAGTAAAGATTAAAAGAAGTATACTTAGATGGTTTGGACATTTGGAGAGAATGAATGAGGAAAGACTGACGAAGAAAGTGTATGCTGCAAGAATTGATGGATGTCGTGGAAGAGGAAGACCAAGAAAGGTATGGATGGACCAAATTTTCGAAATAGCGAGTGAATGAGATATCCAGAGTCATAATAAAAGAAGAGCTTGTATGAAAAAGGTTATGACTCTGGATGAAATGAAAGAAGTATGCAAGGACAAGAAGAAGTGGCGGCTAATCTGCAATGCTGATTTGTAATGTTAGTTTATTAGTTTGCTACATTTTTTGCATTATAATTTTTTTTTACTTTTTTGTGTAGATTTATTTTTAAGGTTTTGTTGTTGTTTTTTTTTTTTTTTTTTTTTATACTTAAATGTTATTTATTACTCGTATTCCTTGACTTATAGGTTGGTATGAGGCTGACCACCCATACTGTAAAAAATGGTTCACTTTGCCAATGTCACCCCTGTTTCAGGGAATGTCGGCAAGAGTTGCAGGGCTTATGTTCATTTGAGGTTTGGATTTTATTTGTAAGTACACAATTAGCATTTGTAAGCGCGAACTACACGTGTTTGTTTGTGGGCTTTGAATGAATATATCCTTGCAACTTAGATTATAGATGTGTCGATAGCTTACTTAGTAGACCACTTACGTTAAAATCCAGAGTGCTACGGTTTGATCCCCGACAATGGTATTTTTTCAAAGGTATACTAGAATAAATTCCCGTTTTGCTACCTACTGTAAAGTGTATGTGTTGGTCTGTCACTATTCCGCTTAGGGTAGCTAGAACCCCTGCAGACTTTTCTCTATTTCGTCTTATCCTTACACACCTTTTTCAATTCATTCATATCTAGCACATTTTTCATACATTTCCTTCTTTCGCCTTCACTTTGTTTATACCATTCTTTTACAATTTCACCATGTGATAATGCCATACTATTCTCAGTTTTCATTTCCTAGCCCTCTGTAAATCTGATTAGTATTTAATCTTTCATAATATAATCCATTCTTTCTACATACCAAAGCCATCCCCTCACATTTTTTGTACGTCTCTTTTTGGCGTTAATTTCTAATAAAAAAAACCCTGGTACTTAGTGGCAAGGCTTACTCACCTTCCACAAGAAATGAGAACCTGCCCCTTCGGGAGCACGGCAGCCCCCAGTTTAAAGAAAGTATTAGAGGAATGCTGACCCCTGTAAAAATAAATAGGTTTCTTTCGGCGCGGCGATAGAAATGCGGGAGCTAAGATTTGTTATTAAGTGATTAACTCGCAACGTAACGTAAACGTACCGAAGCTGCACATATAGAGAAACGTCTTACTGCTATTACGAAATTATTTTACTTTCTATAATCTACAATTTAAGTAGCATAGATATCTGATCTAATCTAAGTTGTTAAGATATGTAACATTGCCGATTCACATTATAATGCATTCTCACCAACATACACGTACAAGTTCGCGCTTGCACATGCCGCATGTGAACCTATACGTACAACATAAAAACCCAAATCTCAAATGGGCATACACGCTGCAACTCTTGCCAGCAGGCAGCAACTCCAGGGGTGTCATTGGCAAAGTGAACCATTTCTTACAGCATGGGTGGTCAGCCGCATACCAGCCTAATACCTATAAGTCAAGGAACTATACAACATATAAGATTCATATTACACGCACTCCCGTAAGAAGACACGTTAACACGAATAAGTTCATTACTTAATTTAATGAAAAATAATGCAGTGTTGCCAGGTTAAATGTACCTACTCAGTTAGTATAATGTTTTAATTCAACACCGAGGTTCAGGGTTCGATTCCCACTGAGGGTGTGAGGTGTGAGCACTTATTTACCTTTTGTGATTTTTTTAAACCTATTAATAAAATACCCGCAAGGATTACTCAGTCATCACAATAAATGAGAGCCAGCCCCTTGGGAGCTGGGAAATCCTCAACTTCAAATGAAGAACTGAGGCGTGAGGCTGGCTGGAAGTCTCCACTAGGTTTCAAGAAACAAAACTTCCAAAGTTGTGTTGTATGTGCAGCTTAGTAGTGTTTCGTTATGTTTTTTTGTAAGTCCGATTAAATAACCTCATAAAATAAATAGAATACGGAAGTAAAATTAAGGGACACGATTTAAATGACATTGAAATTGAAAAAAAAATGTGGACAGTGTACCCAAATTCTATAAAAGTGTAAGTTAGTAGTTAAACCGTCTATTGTGTCGTAGTTATAGAATGATTTATGCGTGACAAAGCAATAATAATACATTATTCACGAAACCGTGTTATCTGTATGTTTACTCAAAAAGGGGAATTAAAACCCAAAAACCATTGTACGAAAAATAATAATGTATGAAAAAAAAATATCCCACACGCCACCTGGCAACATTCCTCAGTCTGTCTTTGGTATTCGCGCCGGGAGGTTGCGTCGATCTCGCTCTCAAATCTGCTACATACGCGGTAGACGTACGGTCGCCTAAAATCTAAAGATTTCATCTCGAAAAACATCACAATTTCAAACCGTAAAAATACAAATAAACTGTTTAAAAAACCCCTAAATCTCAGTGACTGGTGTATTATTTTTTTGTGTTAAATTTGATTTTATTTACAAAATTCGTGCATTTTGTATTTTTATTATTATTGTATTGTGTTCAGTTGCGATTTGAATGTATTTTTTTATTATTCTTATTTTGTTCGCTGTGAAGAAAAAGGATGATATTTGCGCTAAAAATATACCTGAGTTTGTTTATGGAGTATTTTCATAATATAAAATTTTTTTTTCGGAATTAGTTGGTATCCAATCTACTTGCACTGGATCGTAAAAAATAATTGCATTTCACTTTAAATTTATTTTCAAATGTGTATAAATTTTATCGCTGCATTTTCATTTGTTTAGTGGCTGTTTTTTTTTTTTTTCGCGTGTGTGTAACATAAAAGTTGATTGAGAGCTTTTTCGTTTGTATACATTTTGTCTGCAGCTTTATTTGTGCTTTTTTTACGAGCTTTTTTTAGTGAGTGCCAAATGTTGATTGCTTGTAATTTAATTATTCCGTATTGCCAGTCACTCTGCATTTAAACTTCATTCAAGAACTTTGCAAGTCTATTAAAAAAAATTTTTTTCTAATAATTTGTGTTTGGCTTTTCAAGTGAACTCATTGGACTCTAATTTACCGTAGAAGGTTGCTTGTTAACAAAGCGGATCATTTTTTCGGCTGATTGCGCCGTAAATGCTGAGTCTGCTTGCTTTGGTACAACAAGGCTTCTCTGTAACGTGATCCTTCGCGGGATAAACAAAAAAGAAACAACAAACTTAAAAACGTCTGGAAAAGCCAATGGAAAAGTTTGGATGACTTGAAGCTTGTGGCGAAATTGGATACACAAAAGAACTGATCTTTTAACTTTGAAATTATAAAAGAATAACATCAACGGATAGTGACTTAAACAGCAAAAAAAGTTTTGAGAGTAAAACTTGTAGTTGAAAGGAAGGAGAAACTTCTTGAGCGCTGGTTAAAACCACTTCAATTGGAGAGTATTATGAGATCTGCAGTTCTGTGAACAGCAAAATGCTGCTCAAATTACTGGTCGTGCTGAGCGTGCTAAATTGCACGTTTGGTGCTGGAGAGCGCACGTTCGCCGCGCATACCGGCCAAGCAGATCCATGCTATGATGATGACCGTCCCAGACGTTGTATCCCAGATTTTGTGAACGCTGCCTTCAACGCTGCCGTCTTAGCTTCCAGCACTTGCGGGAGACACGCCCCGGCTAGGTATTGTGACCCTGTTCTCCCAGGAAGTCAAGGAAGTGCCCAAGCGCGAGCACAGTCGTGCCATGTTTGTGATGATGCACAACCAAAGCGGAGATTCCCTGCAACATATCTAACAGACCTCAACAATCCCAATAACGTAACTTGCTGGCGTTCTGAGCCGCTTCCTCCACCGATTTCAGCTGACTCTCCCCCAGATAACGTCACTTTAACTTTGTCTTTGGGCAAAAAATACGAGTTGACTTATGTCAGTCTGCAATTTTGCCCCAGAGCAGCAAAACCAGACTCGATTGCTATCTTTAAAAGTGGAGATTATGGCAAAACTTGGCAGCCGTTCCAGTTTTACTCTAGCCGCTGCAGGAAAGTGTACGGACGCCCCAACCGCGCAACCATCACAAAAACCAATGAGCAAGAAGCTAGATGCACAGATTCCCATCGTTATTCTGGCGGAGCTGAAGCGACAGGTCCTCCTGGAAGAGTAGCCTTTAGTACTCTAGAAGGACGTCCCAGCGCACCTGATTTCGATAACTCTCCTATCTTGCAAGATTGGGTCACAGCGACTGATGTCAAAGTTGTGTTTAATCGTCTCCACATGCCGCCGGATGCTAACGAAGGATCAGATGAGGTTACTGAGGATGAAGGGCTTGATTTGCGCGACAGTGTCTCCAGTTCCTACTCTCTCAATACCTTGGAAGCCATGGCAACTGTGTCTTCGGGTACCTTGACTCATCACTATGCTGTCTCGGATTTCGCCGTCGGAGGTCGCTGCAAGTGTAACGGCCATGCTTCTCGCTGCTCCCAGAGCAAGGATGGACTGGCGTGTGAGTGCAAGCACAACACCGCTGGAAGAGACTGCGAGCGCTGCAAACCTTTCCACTTTGATAGACCATGGGGCAGAGCAACAGCCAGAGACTCCAATGAATGCAAAGGTAAGCAGAACTTCAATGTTTCTTCTTCTGTGAGTGCCCTGTCAGATCTCCCTGACGTTGGCGATCACTTTGGTAAATGTTTTGCATTTCTGCGCCGTCGGGAACAGCTGTCAATGTTTGTATCATTATAAAATCTTCTAGTATCACGTCCATTGGCTCAAAAGAAGGCCAGTAAGATAGTACAAAACTTGAGATGGTCTTGTATCCGATATTCATTATTTTATTAATTTCTATGTCAAACTGTAAAAAAAATATATGCCCTTATCGTTAAAAGGTACATCGAATATCAATGTTGAAAATGACATTCTGTTTCAATATATTTATCTCGTTTTTGACTAAATATTAGATTGACGCCTTTGGTTAGATACGACTCAAATAAAGAATCAGATTTCTTGTACGTTTCGGAAAAAGACGGATGGATTGGAAAACGGTAAAAAAATTTGAATGAAATTTCTAAGGAGAATCTCCTAGTAATACATATTTATTTATTACACACACAAGGCAATATGAAGAGTATTTCTAAGGAACGCAATAATTATTATCCTGCATTTTGCCTTTCAAGGAATCACACATTGCAACTGTAGGTATTTACATGTCCATGCATAATGTATATGCATGCAAAACTCGTAAAAACGGTCACGCATGCATGCCATTTTTGCATTACGCTGCAATATTTATGTATTGTAATGTTTTTGGTTCGAAAAGTCTCTAAATAAAAACATACAGGTCTTCTTTCAGGATCTTTATTTGCACTTAATTTATTTTTACAATTTCTATTTATTTTTAACACTTTTGGTTACACAAATTTATTTTCACAGTTTAGTATCGCTTACACTCTTCAAATCAAAGGCAAAAATCTCACTGGCTTAGCGCACTCAATTCTACGCCTTATATACTTCACAGACAGAACTTTCCAGTGACTAATTTTGCCAGCACATTCGCGAACATTCTACCAAGTTCAAGACTACAAAAGGATCATTTACTTTCTAGATTTCTTAGGTCTATAATTATTGCTACCTAACCTATATTAATCTAATTTGGACATAATGCTATAATAACTATTACTACCTACGATGTACACCTATATTAATCTACTATTTACATTAAAGTATGCTGCAGAACTAATACTCGTACAAGAATAACAAAAAAAGTTATCTCAACGATTTGCATTGCAGTTGATACAATAGAGTCGGAATGTTTTCGCACCGATTGTTCCAAATATGTTTTTTTCTCGATGGGCATTCGTCACACTTTCATGTATCTACGGGTCCTAAGCGACCAACAACATAATGTTTTGAAGAATGTAAACCTTCGCTCTAGCAACCCAGCCGTGTTTTTCGATTTTTGTGTATGTCAAATATGAAGACATTTTTCTTCGCCCAGTAAAATACTAAGCGCCCTTGGAGTGACATTGAGTTACGAAACGGCGCTTATAAGGAAATCATCATAATCATCATCATCATGCGGACCATATTCATCTGCATTTTATATAATTCATGTTTTTATGTAGTAGGTACTTATACGCCAGAATGGATATTTAGGTATTTGCTTTATTTTTTTTTTGTTAATTTTAAACTTGAATCCATTTTTCACTTTGGTTGCATACCTTGTTTACGGAGTGAAGGCCCTAATATATCAGTAGTTCACTTTTATGAACAGATTAAATGTATCTATGATGTTTTTTATAGTTTTTTTTATCGAAAAAAAAAACATAGAATAAATAGCAATAAACAAAAATTCATTCGAGAAATATGTAACCTCTTTTTAACATTATGATTTCTGGAGCACGACATCTGCTTCAGCATTTAAAAATGACATTCATGGATGATTATATGTAGGGGGGTTGAGCCGCAGTTGGGATTTTTGCTTTTGCAGTGATTTCCTTCAAAAGCTTTTTGTATTTCAATACATGCGAGAGCTCAAAACATTCCTTTGACGCTGTCTGTACCTACACTCCGATATTAAATTTATTTGACTAGAACCCACACGCGCATGTCAAAACGACAGTGTAAAAAATAAAATATAAGTTAGGGAAATAATATTTTATCGATTTAAGGTTCTTTTCGATGCTTGATTTTTGACCGAAATGCAGAGTAAAGGGGTAGGATCGTTCAGTGGCGGCCCAGAATGTCCAAGCGAGGAGTGGGTAGACCCCAACTGAGATGGCTGGAGGACATCAAGAGAACTGCAGGCAGAGGATGGCTGACAGCACAGCAGCCGATAGATAGACGTGGAGAGGATTGGAGGAGGCCTACGTCCAGGACAGACCAGGAGTGGACTGAAAAAGGCTGAAGAAGAGAAGAGAGAGAAGAATATTGTTAAATGGTACATATGTGTAAATAGTGGATGAATGTAAAAGAAGGAAATACATGAAAAAAGTGATGGATATGAATGAACTGAAAGAAGTACATACGTCAGGATAGGAAATATTAGAGGAGACTCTAGGGAGGTTCTCCCGCCTCTAGTGTAATAGCTTTACAGTAACAGTTCGAATATCAAAATAGGTAAACATAAAACACGACGAAGCTGCACATATAGTGAAACTTCTTACCGTAATGCCATGATAATCGATTCATAACATACTGTTACGTTTCTTCCGAGGGTCCTTAATTAAAACACAAGTTCAACACAAGTTAGCCATACATTTTATTTACACAGACTTTCTTACAATAGATTTATTTTAACACACTTATTTATTTCGTACAGATTACAGTTATTTTAAACCATATTGGTCGCCCTAGTAACTAGATCTTGCTCTGTGTGCGTGCTTTGCAAGACTGCTCGCGCCAGCCGATTGTTACCCCCTCCAGCTCCCCCTTGTGCTCAGGCGTGTCCTTCTTTTATATAATTGTTACATATTTATACATATATTTCAGTAAAAAAAATAAGTACAAGCAGTATTCCTAGTGTAAAACATGCGTAAATTACCCGCTATCGCGTAAAAAAAACATGGAAGATACCACCGCACGTCTAGTTGGTAAGTGATTAAGTTTCAATACTTTTTTCTTTCTAATCGATGGTGTGGAATTTAGTCGATTTTTATACTAGCAAAGCTATATAATACTTTTTATGAATGCATCAACAAGCCTTCTAATAATAAATTTATTTCTTTCAAAAAATTACACTTAATCTTCTTTGAAATTTTAAATTATTGTTATTGTTTGGACTCTGGATAATAAAGGTATAAATGCTAAATTGCTCTTATCCGCTTCTTATCTTTTCTGCGTCACTTTAAGCGCCAATTCCCGACGTCCGCCCACGCTGTCATAATCTCGAGATTTTAGATTTAAAGATCTTGTCAGAACATTAAGATCTTCTAGAAGTTTTCCTAGAACATTGAATCGAAAAATCCGTGTTAAATTGATAATCTTTATTAATAATCTGGATCATTAAATACCTACTCAAATTTTTAAGGTGGATAACTAATAGTTTTTAAATTACAAGCCTACATTGATCTTTGAACGATTCACCAAATTTTGGATCCACCTACTTTTTATCACATTAAAAAAGTTAAAGACCTACCTACATCTTATACAGCCTTATTCACAAATGAGGTCAAACGAAAAAAAACAAAGTTAGATTGATAGTATGTGAACAATCATCTTTAAACTGCCTTAAACTGTAAACTTTGTTTATGAATCAGAAGCAGAAGCGTCGGAACGAAATCTCAGTTGACAAAAATGCTTACATTCCTTGCTAAAAGGCTAGAGTTCGATCTCCACTAAAGATGTCAGAAATGATTTCCCGTTTTGGTGTTTATTTCAATCCCAAAATAAAATACCGGCGAGATTTGACTCGCTCACAAAAAATGAGAACCAGTCCCCTCGGGACTGGGAAACTCCCACTTCAAGTGAAGTGGTTGGCTTAAAGCCGGCCCATTACCTGTGAAAATAAATATTCTGCACTCCACATGCGACCCATTCGGGGATAATATGGCAAGAAGTTGCGCTATAACTGCAGTTTTGTTGCGTTTTTACGATTTTATTATAAATTTGAAAAGTCCATTTTGAAGTTGAAAATTCTCACGAAAACTGAGGCGTGATAAAACTGCTGAATTCCACATTAGACAAGGTTTATATCTTTATTCGTCGTTCACATAAGAAAACGTTGAGATAGAGGTAGATGTTCTATCCAATTTTCGGTGCAAGGTGTGTGGAAATTAAAGAATGTCGATTTTTTTTTAATCGATCCCGGCAATTGGTCACACAGCCTAGAATGTTCCAAACATGATCTGGCAAAGCTTAATTATCCCTCGGCAGGGCTTGCTATTCTATTTAGGCTTTATTACAAACATTAGGCTTTGGGGGAGGGTGCAAGGTTTTGTATGGAACAGCGTTCAGCAACCAGTTGACGGAGTCAAACGAATCTGTCCAATTGCTTGCCAAATTGAAGTCTGTTGAATAGTCGTTTGAGGGGTTTTTTAAGTAAAATACCATTTTCTCATTGTATCTAACTAATCTAACGGAATATGCTAATTTCGGCCAAAGTTGCCGTGAAAACCTGAATCGTTAGGTACTCTTTAGTCCTTTTTAATGGATCTCTTGTGGGTTTTGAGGCAGACCATTAAAAATGTAATGTTTGAAATAAGTAGCGAGAATGATGATAAGATTTAGCAATCAATGACCTTTTCAAATTATTGCTGCATGCCGAGTTATTCCCGAAACTTTGAAAGTCTTTATGGATCCAAAGGACAGAAATTACATACGTCAATGTGCTTCACCATTCGACTCTTGATATCTCAACCCGGCTTCTTATACATCCATTGTTTGTAAGAATAAGAAATTGTGTGTTTGTGGAGATGCTAAGTAAAAGCTTTTCATTTAAATACATCAATAGAAAAATGCCTTCACGTTTTGGTGGGCAGTCCGTGAAGGTGTTTGAAATGGTTGGTTGAAACTGTTGGATCTGTACATATTACTGTGAGGCAGTTATTCACGGCACAATAGACTCGGTAGTGTCTCATCCCTCTGCTAATGATCCCTTGTACTGCAGGCTTTGACCTCCCCCACATCTCTCTGCAGCAGGGGTAGAAAAAGTTTCAAGCACTAAGGGTGACCTGCGTTTCAATATTTTGGCAACTGCCTACTAACAACCTTCGTTTATCCATTCTTGGACAAACGTACCATCTTATTTTCGCCGTTTTCTTTTTTTTGTCGTCTAGTCCAGTTGTTACCTCAATTTGTTGAAACTTTGCATTCAAAACCAGAGGGCTAGGATTTAACCCGCACAAAGGGTGTGATAAATTATTTTTTTCCCGTTACGGTTTCTTTGCTAAGCCCTAAGCCAAGACATCTATGGAGATCAAGAAGCCTTGAAGGCAATACGGGAAATGGATTTGTTCAGTCCCAATTCTTAATGGATATTACTTATAGTGCATGGGTTTAGAATTTCACCCGATGGAACTTTTTAACTTGTTCTATGATATTTAACTAGTTAAAATAGAAATCTTTTGGCCAGAATAGGTGGTTGGCTCTTCAATTATTTGATTAGATAATTTTGGATTTGGTTCTCTAAGATTAGATAGAATGCCCAGGTTTTGATCACACCTGTTCCCAGCTTAGTATTTACGGGGTGAGAGTCAGCTCTCTAATGCTGGTAGCAAATCGTAATAAACAACTGCTCCGCCTGCAATATGTTTGCTTCCTGACATCGCCTGCATCTCTCCCCCTCCTTCCGCAAACAAATGAATACAATGCCATAAGCTGCACAATGCATTATCCCTTTTAATGACTAAGTTTTCATTTAAGAATTTCATTATGCGTTTCCCCTTCTAGAACATGTTGGAACGGAAACCTTATTAGATATTTCTGCGTTCAAAGATCAAATATTTTCGTATTTTCTTCCTCATCAGCTATTTTGAGTCCACTGTTGAAGACTCTTCAAACTTATTGCAATTGTCCTGAGATTTCTCTATCGTGTTCTGCCGGCAGCTTTCTGTATGTCGTCGACCCATCAAGGAAAATTTATTCTTCAAAAGTTTTTTGGTCCATCTTCCATCTTCTCTTCTGCTTATATTATCTACCTACTCCCATATTAGCCTGCTTAGTCTTATGTAAACGTCATCCATTTTTCTGACTTTTTACTTTCATCATTCGAAATATTCGTTACTAAAAGTTAGTGTCAGAAAAAAAAAGCATCTTTTGTACGATAAATTGAACTGGACTGATTTTATTGCGACAACCAATCTTCGTTGAGAGCTGTTTCCAAGTTTTCATGAATATTTCTAAGAAAAACAATGCGAAAAATAATAATCAACTTCTAAAACTCGGAAAACTTCTAGGACTCCTCGATCAACCGCTTCCTATGTGACCTGTCAAACGCTTTTCATACCTACTTCTAATTTTTGAAAAATTGGAAACATGCCATCCAGTCATCTTGCTTTAGTTCTCCCCACTGATTCAACCCTTAAACTTGCATTATAATTATCTTGAAATATTCAATGATAAAACTTTCGTAGCTTTCCAACAGATGTCGTTATACTTCATTTGCATGCATGCATTGAACCTTAAAAAAATCCAAACGTTTCCTCGCTCTCCTTTGTTCTAGTCGTCTCTTTATGTGACTTCCTCTTCCTATTCAGCCACTTCCTCAGAACTGCAATCCCGTGATGAGATTCACGATCACGGCCGACCATAAAGACGGGCATAACACTCGGAGGGGCCGATGCATGCTCGTCCACACACAAGTACGCCCTAACTTACACGGCTTTTACAACTCAACCATGTACTGAGATCAAGGAGTGGCCTTATAAAGACAAGCTGAATCGCTCTTAAAAATATTTTTGTTATTCCTCACTTTTTTTTCAAAAATTGAAGTTGCAAGTATTAAAAATATTTCATGCTTATAATATTTAAATACACGCCCATTATCAAACACAAGTGAAGTACTCATAGGTGTAATATATATACATACCTAAGTGCATGTATATTATGTATTATATATATATATATATATTTCTCGTTTTTTGACTTATAGGTTGGTATGAAGCTGACCTTGCATACTGTAAAAAATTGTTCACTTAGCCAATGTCACCCTGTAACTGTAACTGTAACTGTAACTCTGTCGCCATTCCGCTAGGGGTGGCCAGAGCCTCTGCAGAGTTGCCTCCATTTTTTCCTATCCTTACATACCTCTTTCAATTCATTCATATCCATCACCTTTTTCATGCATTTTCTTCTTTTACGCTCACTTTGTATATCCCATTCTTTCACAATCTCCTCAATCTGATCACTCCATACTTTTCTCGGTCGTCCCTTCCCTCTTTTTCCTTTCACACTTTCTTTGTATACATACTTTGTCAGTCTATCATCATTCATTCTTTCCACATGTCCAAACCATCTCATCACATTCTTTTGTACCTTAACTTTCACATCCTCTTTCAAATTACATTCTTTTTTTACCCATTCATTCCTAACTCTATCCCTCAGAGTTTTTCCTGTCATGCTTCTCAGATGCTTCATTTCCACCGTACATACTTTACTCATTTCGCTATCGTTCACTGTCCATGCTTCACTTCCATACAACAAAGTCGGTAACAATATGCCATTGTGTACCGCCATTCTCAGATCCATCGTCAATCGCTTGTTCTTTGCTATTCTTCCTATTGCACCGACCACTTGTTTTCCCTTGCACACCCTATTCTCAAGTTCTCTTGTCATCTTTCCATTCTTTTCAAACATACTTCCCAAGTATCTAAATTCATCCACAATTTCAACTTTCGTACCATTCAACAAAAACGTGCATTCTTCATTTTCATCCGTTCTGTCAAAAATCAGTACTTTCGTCTTACTTGCATTAATTTTCAACTTGTTCACACACAGAGCATGGTTCAGACTAGAGAGCATTGCCTGAAGCTCTGCTGCTGAATCAGCAATTAGTACTGCATCATCAGCATAAAGCAGAACTCCTACTTTTCTCTCTCCAATCTGTATGCCATGCCCTTCCAGATTCGCTTGTTTAACACAATGATCCATAATTATATTGAATAACCACGGGCTCATTATGCAACCCTGTCTCACACCCTTGTACACATTAAAATACTCGCTGTATTCTCCATCCACCCTGACACACGCCCTGCTATTTAGATAGATGGCGCGTATCGCGTTCAGAAGTGCTTTATTCACACCATACCTCTCAAGCACACACCACATCATACTTCTATCCACCGAGTCGAAGGCTTTCTCAAGATCTACGAAAGCCGCGTAGACCTTTTTATTTACGGCTAGCTGTTTTTCGACGATCTGTCGAAGCGCGAATATCTGGTCTACGCAACCTCTTTCCGGCATAAAGCCAGATTGTATATCTGAGACCCTCTCCTGGGTGGATAATCTTACCCTATGGATAAGAATCTTGCATAGCACTTTACCTGGCACACTAAGAAGGCTAATCGGTCTGAAGTTACGGCAGTCTTTTTTGTCACCTTTACCTTTGTAGATTGGCACAATGACCGCCTCTCTCCAGTCCGATGGAACCTCCTTGACACTAACACACAATTCGCAAAGCTCTTTCATCCATTCAATTACACATTCTCCTCCCGCTTTCATCATCTCAGGTCTCACACCATCCACACTTGCAGCTTTCCCATTCTTTAATTCCTTTATGACCTTACTTACTTCTTCTTTCGATATTTTCAAAACATTGCCCTCATCATAATCTCTTTTCACAGTTAAATCACATTCTTCTTCACCAAAAACCTCATTAAAATATTCTTTCCATCTCTTTTTTACATCGTCTTTATTCCACAGAATGTCTCCGCTTACATTTTTGATTCCCGGAGTTGTGGACCTACAACTGTCGTTGTTTTGTCTCACCCAGCTCCAGAACATCTTTTTATTGTCAGAGAAGTCATTCTGTGCTCTTTCACTCAATTTTTCTTCCATTCTTCTCTTACTCATTTGAACTTCATTCTTCGCTAGCCATTTTTTCGCCTTGTATTCAGTCTCTAACACTTTATTCTTTCTGTCATTAATCCATTTTAAATAACTCTCTTTCTTCTCTTTCACTGCTTGTTTAACCCTATCATTCCACCATTCATTGCCTTTTCTATGCCCAATCGTAACTTCACCGCATACTCTCTTTGCGCTTTCGACCAAACATGTTTTAAATGTTTTCCACATTTTTTCTACACATGCATTCTTCACAAGTTCCTTGCATTCATCCGATTTCAAAATCTGGCTTATTTCAGCTTCAAAATCATTCCTGACATTTTCATCATCTAATTTTTCCACTTTCACTCTTTTCATCTTAATCACTTTCGATCTTTTCCTATCTTTTACTTCGCCTATCATTACTTTTGCACACAAGAGATGATGGTCTGAGCCCACGGATATACCTTGGTAGACTCTGACATCTCTTATGGCACCTCTCATACATTCTTCCATACATATGTAGTCAATGACTGTGCGAGTATTTGGCCCATACCACGTGTATGTGTGCACGTCTTTATGCTTATACCAAGTATTTGATACAAACATACCATGCTCCACACACACGTCAACAAGCCGTCTCCCACTGCCATTGATGACACCCCTTCCGTTTGGTCCTATTACCCTTTCATACTCTTCCTTTCTTCTACCCACCCATCCGTTCATGTCACCAAGCAGAATCACCTTTTCTTCTTTGTCTTTCATTCTGATTTTATCGTCAAGCATATCCCAGAATTCATTCTTAATCTCCATAAATTCTGAATCTACTGGCGCATAGCATGCTATCAGTAGAAAATTCGTTCTATCGTACTTGATCCTTACTAGGAGAATCCTAGGGGAGATCCATTCATAATTCCTGATATAGCTCTTCACACATTCACTAAAAATCACACCAACACCCTGTCTAGGACATCCATCTTTCACACCTGAGTAAATGAACAAATTTCCATTACTCATAACTTTCTCTCCTTCACCTTTCATTTTAGTTTCGGTCACACATAAAATTTTAATTTTTCTCTCATTCATCTCTTTCAATAGTTCTTCTTCCTTATTTTTCATACCTCTTACATTCAAAGTAGCAATAATCCATTCATCTCCTTTCTTACGTCTGCTTTCAGTGGTTTCCCACTGTACCTGGCAAAGCTTTTGGCAACCCTGCAGGGGCCATCCGACACTCCTCCAACAGTACGGCGACCGGGATTGTCAGCCCCAGTGCGCCTTCGCATGACTATCTCTCATATAAAATACTTAGATGGTAGCCAAACTAGTGAATAACAGTCAAAGAATAAAAAATAATAAAAATAACAATAAATCAAACAATAAAAATATTATAACAAAATTAAATTGAATAGGTATCTACTTATGTCAAATTTAAAAAAAATAATAATAAAAAAATAATAATATTTAAAATAATTTTAAAAATGAAGTAATGTGGTGTGGTGTGGTGTTGTCCTCTCCTCTAAGTGCGGTATCTTGGGGTGTCTCCAAGCAGGTGGGGCTGATGGCGCTGACGTCTGGACCTCCCGATGTGCTCCCGATAACCCGCGCTGACATCTGCCTCTCGCCATTGTCGTTCACCTCCAGATTACTTGTACTCTTGGGCTCCCTAGGGTTCCTGCCAGCGCACCTCTGGGGCCAGATACGCCACCACTCAGTCTAATGCTCATGCAATCTTTCTTCTACGGCGCTTTACGACATCACTTTTGGATTTTTTTTTAAATAAAATCTTGTCATAAGCATGTAACATAACCTCAAAGTGACATTTATTTGTAACACCAAAACAAACCGGTATAAATTCACAGAAACAACATCTCCCACACTCTATTTCTTCAAATGAACTTGATTTTTGTGTTTTGTGACTAAACATTCAGCAAAGAACAGTTAGTTTTATTTATTTTTAAGAGATAAAAATTTCTGAGTGTCCATGACAAAAATTATTATTGTTGATAGAAAGTGTTTCAGAAAAGGTCAGCTAGAGTTGCAGGGTTTGAGATTTGTAATTTTAATTTGTGAGAACACAATACACATGCGGCATGTGTAAGCGCAAACTTAGTATGCTTGTGGGCAAACATTTTCTATGAATCCTAGATGCTACTTTATGTTTGCAACTTATATATGGATTAGATTTATTATTGAAATTTGATTTGTTCATTTCAGTAACTTGTTATTTGTAAACATCAAAGATCATTTTAAAGTTTATATTGGAAATGAAATTACGAAACTTTATTGCCAAGTTACGCTGGTGAAAATTTGTAAATTGTGGTAGGACTCATCCTGTCTCAGTGGTCCAAGTATAGGGAATGCTCATAAAGATTTTTTACATCAGCCTATTCCTCTTGTCTCTTCTGTATATACATAATAATATGTATGTTATGTTGATACAGTAGGAAACTTAAAATCTAATAATAATAATAATAATATTAAAATGATTTATTTGTTGAGCGATGTTTTTGTGTGTATCACACCTCAAGAGCCCTCTGCGAGCTTGGTCGTCGCTGTTCACAAACAATCACGCCAATTCTCAAACAAGACCCAGTTGTTGTAAGGTTGGATGGACCTTTCAGTGACCGGTCTTTGGTAAAGGTTTATGAATTTTTCAACTCAGCGAAGCGCACATTCGAAATATAAATGGTATATTTTTGTGCTCCGCCGGGATCCGAATCCACAACCTTCCATTTACGAGTCCGAAGTGTTGCCACTGGACTACGGACCGGTCCAAGATACATTATACAATGTGTTTGAATTCAGTTGCATCTGCATCAATCTATGACCATCAGGAACTGTGGCGTTGTCCATTTAGTCTCAGGATAATAATAAAGGCAGAGTATGGTCGCGCTTGGAAGGCGGCCAAGCGGAATCAGCGCCGAAGAATGGACTTCTGGGAAATCTAACTAATTGTGGTGACAACTCTTGTCTGATGACTTTAGTCCAATCGAGATAACCAGCTATTAACCAATGCAACTCATTCACAATTAGATTTTAGAAGAGCATCTCTAGGCGTGCTATTTAACATTTTCGACCAGTCAGTAATCTGGTGTTTTTACGCTACACAAGTGTAAATGGAAGGTTGTGGGCTCAAATCCCGGCGGAGCAAAAAAATATACCATTTATATTTTCAAATATGCTCTTTGCTGGGTTGAACAATTCATCTGCCTTTACCAAAGACCAGTCATTTAAGATTCATACAGCCTTAGAGCAACTGGATGTTGCTTGGGAATAGGTTCTTTTCATAACGAAGATCAAGCTCACAGAGGGTTCTTGATGTGTGATTCACACAAAACAGCACTCATCAAATAAATCATCTTAATATTTCATTTATCTTCATCTTAAAAGGGAGCTTAAATTTCCGGGATCTGTCGGATTTATAAAAATAACGTCACATCACATGATCATCACTCTGAAGAAGGCCATCGCATACCTGGGCGAAACGTCCAGAAGTTCCAGCTTCCATTAATGGAAGAATAAAATTTTATGGCCTGTTTTATAGCTCAGCTGGTAGAGCTTCTGTTTGATGGTGCGCGAATCCCGTGGTTTTAACATTTTCCCAGATTTTGGTGATGGTACAGTTTACTCAGCATAATATAGGATTTTTTCTTTTCCTTAATTAAAAAAATCTCTGATTAAATTTTGTAACATTTCTTCAGATTTGATTCAGTATCTTTTTTTCGCTGCTATAATTATAGTTAGTAAATTGATACATGATTAACTTTGATTCCTTGACTTATAGGCTGGTATAAGGCTGACCACCCATACTGAAAAAAATGGTTCACTTTGCCAATGTTTCAGGGAAGATCGGTAAAAGTTGCAGGGTTTATGTTCATTTGAAGTTTGGATTTTAATTTGTAAGTACACATTCAGCATTTGTAAGCGCAAACTTACACGTGTCTGCTTGTGAGAATGCATTTAATGTGAATCCCCAATGTAACGTATCTGTGAAACTTAGATTAGATTAGAAGGTATGGGCGAGCGACGTCACAATTTTTTATCTATGGTATTTGTTCCGAGTCTTTTCATGCATGTTTTTAACTCTCATACAGTGCAATAAAATTGAGTGAAAAAATGCTTGCGATTCTGATTCAAATTGCTTGATTTCACTTGGATAGTTCTGTAGCATACCTGTATGTACGCAGAAAGTTCTTGTTAATTGTTTTCTGAGCTAAGATATGTTCAGGCAATAAACAGGCCGTTTAACATGTTCTCAGGCGCCTGCCGATGCTTTAGGCTTGCTTAAATTCTGCACTCCGAGTATAACCCTTTTCGTTTAAATTCAAACAAAAATGTATGAAAACTAAAACAGCAACTGTAGTGAGCTTTCAAGTTTCTTTACATCTTTTGGTAAAACGTTTAAAGCTAAGTGTAAACGTAAAACTTGGGGAATGGATTGCTAAAAAATAAAATAAGAATGGAAACAGGAATCGCAAAAAATACACACGCGGTGAACAGGAGATTGGGTATGCACCTACTTGTATGCTCATAAATTCTAAGGAAAGAATGCAGGTTGGATTTTGGAATGAATGTGTAAGAATAGAATCTAATCTAAACTTATCTAAGTTGCAAAGATGTATATAATTTAAGATTAATATTAAACGTATTCCCACAAGCAGACATGTATAATTTCGCGCTAACATAGACCGATCACCGAAGGTCCATCCTGCCTTACAGCAACTGAGTCTTGCTTGAGAATTGGCACTTTCTATAGCGACGACCAAGCTAGCAGAGGACTCTTGAGTTGTGTATCACTCAAAAACAGCGCTCAACAAATAAATCATCATATTTAAAAATGTAAGCATCTTTGCAACTGAGATTTCACGTACGTAGAAAAAAAATAGATTGAAGACAATTTAGGGGCAGAAGACCGGACGCAACGAAATTGTACAAATTAAAATTATACAGATATCAGATATTAACTGGTGTTATAAATTTCATTAAAATTCATATAAAATGTTGTCTCCTAACACTTGCATACATTACCACCCGCTGTTTAGATGTTGACTCCCCCTCTCTTCCCTACCGCCATATGTGACCATGCCCCCATGTATATGACTCATTATACCAACTGAACCATAGCGTTTTACCAAAAATGTAAGGAAACTAAAATAGCGCCTCATTGATTTTTTTTATAAGGAATCCTGTGCGAAATTCAACTGCAATTTGCCTTACATCCGTTAACTATTAGAGTTAACTTATTTTCATTCTATCGAATTATTACCCAATGACATCTGTTGGACCTGGGTCAAAGTTGCAGTCGAGGGGCATGGCGGGAATAGAACCAGCGTTATTGTATTTCAAATACGCTAGTCAAGATTAGCAGCTGGATGTCTGTTTGTGGGAATGCATTTAATATAAATCTTAAATGAGATATATCTTTGCAGCTTAGATTACATAAGATTTGATTAGATCGCTCGGTCATAACGCCGACGAAAGACAATTTGGAAGTCCATGACATTTCCTTCTAGTTTTACCTTTAAGGTGGCGAATTGGCGAATTTTAATGAAAAACCATGTTTGAGTTTAAAGTTATTTTTTATATTTGGGTACATTTATAATGTGTGGAATGGGTAATGGGAGAGGGGGGGGGTAAGCTTGGCGACAAATTTTTAAATTGAAACTCGCCTTCTGGCAAATTGACCAATAAACTCCGAGAGATATATTTTTCGATTGCGAGCTTTGGCCGCCCGTCCACACACCGATCTCACCAAATATTAATTTTTGTTTTGAAATATTTTAGTGATTCTGGTGATTAAGATCTGAAAATCGCTGGGATGGGGAAAGGGATAAGGCGTTGTCACTCGGTTTTGTCAACCCCGACCTTGTCCTATCGACAATAACTTCAACAGATGCCATTGCACGCACACAAGCTTCTGTTTTCGCATCAAGACATCTGTTCAGGAAAAATAGGTTGGTGAATTGCATTCCTCTTCACAAATCTATTTTAAATAAGATACAACTATACAAAATACCTTTTATTTAAAAAAAAATCGTTGAAATTCAAAATAATGGTGAGAAAATAAACTTTTACAATTTAAATCCTTAGCTGTCAAATAATAATGTAATAAGAAATATTATTCATTTCTGAAACCATACCCTGAGTACGAGTTGCAAAACTTGAGAAAAGTAAAGTTTACGGAAAATATTAAAGCGTGATTTCTCCCAAAATCTGCCGTTTTTGTTTCTTACACTTTGTGGTCTTAGCAAAAGAGTTACAGTGATGAAGAAAATCAAGATCAAACAAACAAAAACGGCAGATTTTGGGGGAAATCACTCTTTGATAATTGCCGTAAACTTTCCATTACTCAAGTTTTGCAACTCGTACTAAGGGTACAGGAATTCATAAAAAAAAAACAATGAGGATCTACAAGTAAGTAAAATGTCACATCCACAATCTTCAATCTTTACAATCAATAAACATTTTCTACACACACAAAACAGAATAATACATTTGTTATTCATTTGCATGCAAAATGCATCCGCTTATCGTTGAGTGCGGATGGCCTGCCTTGCATTCAAATTAACGATGCACAATTTAGCACTCCGTGCCGTGTGCTGTAAAGATGGCGACACATTTCACTGTCGAAAATATTAAAAGACCCGCATCCCAAGTATGTAAATCTCACCTCGATTGCTTAAAAAAACGTATGGAATATACGATGGCGCTTATAGTGAGTAATTTAGGTTTCGTACATTTTTTCCATTTACGCTATCAAGGTAAATTTAAACAATGTTTCATACTACGTTTATCCAAGAAAATGCATGAAAATTGAAACAATCGTTAGATGTGCTGTTTCAATTTCCATACGTTTTTATTATTAAATACAATTGTAGAGTTTTATATCGAGGTACAGATTTAAACGCTTAGTAGAGGCGCTGTTTTAGTTTACATAGATACATCATAAAATAAAACGCTTTAGATGAGTTTAAGCGTAGAGTTTTATACTTTGGGTTTTACAATAAATGAGAATAAAATCACGTATACAAGTGTGAACGTTAATGATTTTAAATTGAACGTAATATTTTGCAACAGCCTTTGAATATTAAGATCATAATGGCGACTTTATGGAGGCGTGTTTATTAAATAAAATATGAAGGGTTTTGCGGTGTTTATTTTTATGAGTTCATGTGAAAGTAAAAATTTATCGCCACATTAAAGGTAAAACTGAATACGTGCTGATTCACTGATTTGAGAAATTGTGGATTTAACGTTTTATTGGGTGTAACTCCTCATAGTAATTGAACACATCGCACATTTAATAAGAGCAATAACTCGAAAATTCGGAAAATCGAAATTTTGTAATAAAACGCAAGAACACTGCGAGAAGAATAGGTAGAATGCGACAGCCGTTCAATTTGGACGAATATGACCGAGATAAAACATCGGTCACCTTTTTCATCCCATACAAGTTGTACTGGTTGTCTGAACTTCAAACGTGATTTCCCAACATTCTTGTTTTTTGAGTTATTGCTCTTTATTATTAAACGTGTGACATTATGAACTATTACTTATGTAAAACTTCTGAACTACAGGATTTTTACACTTTTTTATTGTTTTTTCTCGTAAAAAATTAGAGGAAAAGTAGATACATCTGAGAAACCCATGTTAGCTTCATATGTCACTTATTCACAAGAAAGCATTTTTTGGTTTTTACTATTTTTCCAAACAATCTAAAATTTCTTAACGTTAAAATAAAACTTTGATAAGCGGCACATATAGCGCAATTTCTTCCCGCGTTGGCCCTAAAGGAGTTTCATGAAGCGTGTATAACCTATTTGTTTATTCAGGTAAGGGGCCGACTTAACGTCAATCGCTTCCTTGACTTATAGGTTGGTATGAGGCTGACCACCCATACTGTAAAAAATGGTTCACTTTGCCAATGTCACCCCTGTTTCAGGGAAGGTCGGCAAAAGTTGTGGGGCTTATGTTCATTTGAGGTTTGGATTTTATTTGTAAGTACACATTCAGCATTTGTAAGCGCGAACTACACTTGTTGGTTTGTGGGCATACATCTGAGAGCTTTAAATGAATATATCCTTGCAACTTAGATTATAGATTATTATTATTATTATAGCTTCATTTGAAGGAATGGTTTTCCAGCTCCAGAAAGAGCTGGTTCTCATCTCTTAAAAAGGCTGAGTTAACTTCAACCGGTATTTTTATTTTGCGCTTGAAATAAACACTGAAACGCTAAATCATTTCTGACACCCTTTGTGTGGATCAAACCTTAGCCTTTTGGCATGGAAAGCAAGCATTCTACCAACTTAGATATAATAGACCGGATTGGAAAGAAATATTTATTTTTAATATTTTTTAGTGTTGATCTGTTAACACAGTGAAAGTCCATTTTTATAAATATTTAAAAATATAAATGGTAAAACATTGTTTTAATTCACTTTATTTTATTTGTTTATGCTCGAATATTTATTTGGAAGCGTTGGAAATCTACAAAAATAAAAATAAAGACTTAGTGAATGTGCAGATTCCCTATGCACCAATATTGCAATAATTTGTTTTTTATTTGTTATTATTATTATTTTATTTTTATTAAATTAACATATTTTATTTTTATTGTATTAAAAATTTTAATTTCATTATACCGAACAATAATGCATTTTTGAATCTTACATTTGTGTTTAAAAAAAAAAATTGTCTATGAATTTTGCTTTTGTTTTGGAAAAAAAATTGTTTTGAAAATTATTTTATAAAAATATATTTGTAACCATTCTGCTCTTGAAGATGCCTCATTAGGCGAAAATATTCGAGCATAAACAAATAAAATAAAGTGAATTAAAACAATGTTTTACCATTTATATTTTTAAATATTTATATTTATTTTCATATTAAATACATGCTCACAAGCACTTGTAAATTTGCGCTTACACAAGCTGCATGTAAACTTATAAAATACGACTCAAACCTTGCATAATAAATGACACTGCATAATAAAATAATATGTAATTTTGCGGTTTGCAACATATGCAGTCATTTCCGCTCTGACTGATTATTACAAAAGCCAACTTGTAAACAAACAATTACAAACTGTAATAATAATGTTAATTGTTTTATTTAAATTAAACAATACCACGAGCGGGACAATGGGAGACAGTGATTAATTGAGTTGTGTTTAGTAAGCGGCATTAAAATATAATAGGGGTATTAATTCAAAATTAATAAAAAAAACTGGGAAAATGTTTTTCATTTCAACTGTAAATGTTAAATATTTTGAAGAATAATATTTATTTAGATTCTTTGAAAACAGTAGAGCTTTAATTATCCGAGATCGCTTACAACTAGTCCCGATCAAGATATACTTTAAGAGTTTTTGATTCACAAGCTCTATCTTCATTATGCCTTATCTGGAGCAGTAAAAAACGCAATCTAAATCTAAGCTCCTCTTAGATTTTTGCAAAAAAAAAAATACTGAAGTGAGCATAAGAGGAATAACAAATAAATCTATGATCTATCTTGCAAAATGTATGCTCACAAGCAGACATGTATGAGTTTGCGCTAACACATGCCGCATGTGGACCTACAATATAAAAACCCAATCTTAAATGAACATAAGCCCTGCAACTCTTTCCGAACTTCCCTGAAACAGGGGTGACCAGGGGTGACATTAAATTTTTTTTAAAGTATGGGTGGTCAGCCTCATACCAACCTATATGTCAAGGAATACAAACCAATACAATGCCAATACATATTTTCGTTATGAAAGAATAGGATGACATCTCTAGGTTTTTTATTCTTTGCGCTACTCATGACCTAGCAAAAATCCTAGAAGGAGTGCCACCCGAAGTATGCTTTTAGCTTTAGTAAAATTGGAACCATTTACTTTTAAAGTGATGGACACGCCTCTGATAAAGAGGTTCATGTTTTGTCGTGCCGGTGCTTTCAACTCGACGGGAAGGCCTGCACGTTACAAAGCTCGTAATTGTAAAATACACTGTGATTCTGAAAAGCTTTTTTTTAACGCCATTAAATGCACAAAACGAAGACTGCAGCACTTTCGAGAGCTTTTTGTACCCGTCATGACGTGTGCCGTTGCATCAGAGCTCTCACCCAGGTAAAGCGGCTTTTTCAACAAAACTAACGACTAACGAGGAATCATGAATAAAGCCTTCCGGATAACGAAGACAACGGCCGTTACGTCCGTGTAATTAGGCTTTCACGGCGGCGTTTAATATTTCAGTGAGTGAGAGCTTTCGTTGCGCCGTGTCGAGCTTTTTTTCTTTGTTAGTAGTTAAACGGTGCAGTGTGTTAGCTTTTATACTTTTCATGTTACCTTACGTTAGTCATAACCCATAACCAACTCGCTTTTTGTTTTTTTTTTTTTACTATTAAGACATTCAATTGTTTACACATCAAATAATGATTTTTTAAATGATTTTTCCGTTCAGTTTATTACATTTATTCTGTCGACAAGGTATTCATTCGGTTCACCAACCCAGTCGTATGTTTACCTCTCCGGAAACATGTATTAACATCCTCAATAATTAATAAATCTTAACTTGTTATTTGTTATGAAATATTAATTAATAATCATCAAATGACATCTGTGGAATCAGGGTCAAAGTTATCGTTTATCATATTTAGCAAACGCTTTTTAAAAAAAAGAAGCTAATTGTCGTATCTATTATCTTTCCTTGACTTATAGGTTGATATGCGGCTGACCACCCATGCTGTAGAAAATTGTTCAATTGGCCAATGTCTCCCCTGTTTCAGGGAAGGTCGGCAGGAGTTGTAGGGTGTATGCTCATTTGAGATTCGGGTTTTTATATTGTAGGACTACATGCGGCATGTTTAAGCGCGAACTTAAACAGGTCTGTTTTGTGAAAATGCATATAATGTGAATCTCTAATGTTACTTATATTTTGCAACTTAGATTAGATTAGATTAGATTACCGTAGCCGCTTGGACATTGCGTCGCGTCGATATGGTTATTGTTAGAAACGAAAATAAACTTTTAAATGAATTTCCATTTCGACTCTTTGACGAAACGTTCAATAGGAGAACTAACATCATTCTCGATGCTTCGTTGGTATTGTAGCCAACGTCTTCTGGGTCTCCACAAAAACAGGTTTCATCTCCAACATTGAGCCAAGCATCCAACTTATAAGCAAAAGCTCTATCAATTGAGCTTTCTTCTATATCTTATAGAGACTTTTAAGAACCGTTTTTAAAAGAATTAAAATCAATTAAATATTCAAACGTTGTAAGCTATTTTGCAAATCTTTTACTTTACAACATTTTGGCATCTCCAAGTCCAGAATATGAAACCAGCACATGCCGTTTTACATTTTCGAGAGGCAGCCTCTTATCGTGGCCTGCCCATGTCAGCCTATTGCATAACATTATTTCGCTTGTCTGAGGTCTAAGTAGATACAAAAAGAAGCAACTCGCCGTTTTCCTTTGAAGTCCCTCCTGCCCACTGGCTGGGAATCTACTCAACTTTTTTATTTCCCGACTCGCCCGTCTGTATGCGGCCGCTTTGTTAACTTTTTATGTTGTTTACTCCGCCTTACGACTCTTGGATTCCCGCTTATTTTTCTGGCTTCCTTTGACTTGTATATTTGAGGTCCCTCGTCTCCGGGTACGGATTAAGCCCATCGGGGGCCTTGGTGCGAGCAGAAACATGAGACCCCCAAACCCATATTTTTTACGTATTGAGAATCTTAGAACCATAACGAACCTGTACCACACGTATAAAACATTGCGTAAATCTCACTTCGATTGCGTTACTTAAATATGTATGGAATATAAGACGCAACTACAGAGACAGTGTGAAAGGAAAAAGAGGTAAGGGACGACCGAGAAAAGTATGATGGAATCAAATTAAGGAGATTGTGAAAGTATGGGATTTACAAAGTGAGTGTAAAAGTAGAAATGTATGAAAAAGTTGATGGTTATGAATGAATTGAAAGAGGTATGTAAGGATAAGAAGAAATAGAGGCAGCCTTGCAGAGGCTCTGGCCACCCGTAGAGGAATGGCAACAGAGGTACAGTTATTTCTTGAGAGTGCTTTTTACTGTCTTATACTAAGAGCGCTGTACCCTTCTAAATCTAATCTAAATCTAAGTTGCAAAGATATGTTTCATTTAAGATTCATATTAAATGCATTCCCACAAGCAGACACGCATAATTTCGCTCTCACACATGCCGCATGTGGACTTACAATATAAAACCCAATCTCAATGAACATAAGCCCTGCAACTCTTGCCGACCTTCCCTGAAACAGGGGTGACATTGGCAAAGTGAACCATTTTTTACAGTATGGGTGGTCAGCCTCCTACCAACCTATAAGTCAAGGTATCCCTTCGTATTAACAAGATGCGTAAATACTCAACCATTGCGTTCATCAGATTTTGTAAAAATAAATTCTTGAAGAAGAATGCAGTTTAACAACCATTTTTTTCCCAGGGTAATCGATCAATACTTTATGATTTTATTTTTATTTTCATGAAATATTTGCAATGTTTATGCAATATTTATTATGAGTATATTCACTGTAGGTATAAGTTAAATAAGTATTTTTGGACCCCTTGGACTTTGGGGGCCTTGGTGCTGTCACACCGATCGCACCGCCCTTAATCCATGCCTGATTTTTTCTATACAATGTTTCTTGAGTTGCGTTTACTAAACACCAACATAAAGTTTACCAAAAAAATGTATGAAATCTAAAAGGCTCACTTGAGATGCTGTTTCAGTTTTCATTTATTTGTATGGTAAAACGCATATTATGCGTTAGGCATATGATTTTTATGAATAGTTGTTTGTTTTAAAGCTTTTGAATGGCATTTTAATTATTTCCAAGATTTGGGGGCGGGGCTTCATAACACAGAAAAACAAAATGTTTGCCTTTTCCCTAACCCGGCCGTGCGACTCATAGTTTTTTTGTTTATGGAAAATGTTCCGTGTGCATTACCTAAAACGTTCACTTAGTAAAATAATGGATAGAACACATTTTAAATGTGGGGAAAAAATGTGATTTCACTTGGCCGGGATAAAGGCAGGACAGGGAGTCATAGATTCAACATAAATGAAACACTTTTAGGGAGATAGTTGAAAAAGACACTTAAGTGCATATTATGCGTTAGGCATATGATTTTTATGAATAGTTGTTTGTTTTAAAGGTTTTGAATGGCATTTTAATTATTTCCAAGATTTGGGGGCGGGGCTTCAAATTTCGGTAATTTTCGGTTTTATTTAACTCGAACTTGAGTATTTTGAATAAAAGTTCAAGTAATAGTTAACTAAAATATTACTACACTTCAATATATCGGGCCTAAATGTTACATATTTTATATTATATTTGCAACTTGGATTAGATATTGCTTTAGTGTTATGTAGAATGTTCTGGCAAAGTCTAGCAAGTAACGATTCTTTATGTTTCGAGAATTAGCTTTGATCGAGAATTTCATAAGACCCCTGCAGGGTTGCCTAAGGTTTTGCTAAGAAATCGGTACATACCAAACTAAAAACCAGACTCCCAAATGTTTCCAATCGCACACAGTCGGTATTCTTCAACTTCTTCTTCTTCGTACTTCGCGGTCGATTTGCATTCCCGACGGAGTAACTTTTTTAATTTCAAAGTTACCACCGAACGCAATTTCACTTTTTTTATTTCTTGTGTTTTTTTGTTACTCTCGCAGGATTAAATAATAATAATAAAAAAATATCGCGGGGAGATCCAATTATACAAATTTATTCGCAAAGTTAGTGGGTGGCGCGAACCGTACGCAAAACTGAAATACGTATTACATGATTGCGAAAAAAAGTCTGTACCCCGAGTATAAAATTTTTTGAAAAGTCCCCTCCATTGGGTAAATAGAAATATTGTACAAAAACCAAGTCTCTCACTAGGTGTGTTGTTTCATCTTTCATATATTTTTCTATTTACCTACGCAATTAAGGGGAGTCTACGCAATATTTTATGCTCAACGGTCTTCTAACATTTTTTTTCTTTTACGAGACAAAAGTTTTTTTTTTAAAAAAGCTCTATTACACATTCCAAATTTGAAATAATATTTTTCAATTTGGAATTCTCTTAAATTTAATTTTTATCACAAAAGCTTTGTTTTTCATTTTCGTATTTTTTTTTTCGAAGAATGAGCTTTTAATTAAGGAAACTCTTGAAGAAGAATACAATTCACTAAAAAAAATATAAGACCAGAAACAGGTCTAACATATTTAATGACTCATTTAACAACTCGTAATTTTTTTTTCATAGTTTATTAATTATTAATTACTTACCTAATGACATTTGATAGCTCAGGGTCACTCACTCGAACAAGCGATGGTTTTATTTTAAACATGCTAGTCTAAGCCACCGTCTTGAATCATTTGATGTTTTTACGAGCGCTGTTTTAGTGTGAATCACACTTCAAGAGCACTCTGTCATCTTGATTAATTTATTAAAAGATTTCTCTACTCGGTGTTCATTTCAATCTCGGAATCAAAATACCGGAAAGGTTTACTCAGGCATCAAAAAAAAAAAGTACCAGCCTCCCCGGGAGTCGTACAACCTCGTTTCAAGTACAATAGTTGGCTTAAGGCCAGCCCCGTTACATGTGAAAATAAATAAATAGGTCCCACCCGCGATAAAAAGTTACACTATAAGTTTAGCTTAGTAGCGAAAAGTACTTTACTTTATTAACCTAATTAGGAGACGATAATGATGATAAAATTAATCAGTTAGTTTGACTTAACTTTAATTGGAGCGCACGATCCTCTTAAGGTAATTATCGAAAAAACGTCCTCTTAATACATAGAGTATGGTGAACTCTTAAATAACATAGTCGTTAGAGAGCTTTGCAAGCTGTACTGTAATCGTTTTTAAAAAAGCTTTTTCTACTCCCATTTGGTAATTTACTAATTACAAAACGGCTAACGCAATCACAATGACATACATTTCTACACCCGTTGCAAATCTTACATCATAACAATCAGTTCACTAATAATAAAAAGTTACACCCAATAAACTATTGTATCCACGATTTCTCAAATCAGTGAATCACCACTTTTTCAGACTTACCTTTTAGTTTGTGATATAATTTAAAGGGTTGAAGTTGACTTACTTAATTCGCAAAGTTGCAAACTTATAGACACGGCACCGTGCAAATTGATGAACCTAACCTAACCTAACCTAAATATGAATAAGTGTATAACAAAAAGTAAAGCAACATAAATAATACCAATAAATCACATTAACACACTTACCAGCGGCTGCCGTGCGCATAAGAATAATGAATTTAAAAATGCAATTTTATTATGTTCAACCTTGCAACATATTGAAACATTTATGTGACTGGAATTTTGCCTCCGATTCGAATATATATTATGTACTATATGTCATGACGCGTTTTCTGGAAGCGAGTCAAAGGTTTTCATTTTAATTTCGCTCCAGCATACCGACGGTGGCAGACTTTGCAAAAATGCAATATCTGTGAGTTGCAAATCAATAACCGGTAAGGGTGGCCCACACCCCTGCAAAAAGGAAGGTAGACGCCGCATAAGTGGAGCTTTGAACAAGCCTGCCCTTGCGAGCTTTGAGTGCACCAAGATTTTTACAGAATCATTAAAAAAGCTACAGAGAGTAGAGGAAAGGAAACTGATTTAAAATCATTTGAAAAATAAACAAAAAACAAGTTTTCTGGTTTCATTTGGTATGTGGCTGTCCACCTATACTGGAAAAAATATTTCACTTTGCCAATTTCATTGTGAAATTGCTTCCTGCTTCAGGAAAGGTCGGCAAAAGTTGCAGCAGTGTTTTATGTTTATTTTAACATTTGAGTTTTTTGTTAGAAATTCACATGCGTAATGTGTAAGAGCCAAATTACATGTGTCTGCTTGTGAGAATGCACTAAATATGAAACTGAATTTTTTAGGTATTTTTGCATCTTCAATTAAGTACCTACACATTAAATGTATTTTTAGTTTTTTGTTAGTATGAGGCTGATTATCCATACTGTTAAAAATGGTTCACTTTGCCAATGAAACCCCTGTTTCAGGGAAGGGCGGCAATAATTTCAAAGGTTTTTTTTATGAATATTACGAGAAATGGCATAAAGAACTGAAACTGGCCACCTCTAGTGGAATGGCAACACAGTCATAACTTTATTTATTTCATTGCAAGATTTCTCTTGTTTCTTCGCCTCAAGTATACAACATTTCGTAAACTCCCCTCGATTGGGTAAAGAGAACAAAAATGTACGAAAACTAAGTCATTCACTAGAGTTGCTTCTGTATCTTTTATACATTTTTACAATAACGCGCTCGAGGGGAGTAAACGCAATGTTTTATACACGTGAAGAAAATATAATTAAGTCTAACTTCTTTTGAAGTGTGTGAGGAATGAGAAACAAAATTGTATCCAATACTAAGTACCAGTATATCACATTACGTTTTACTTAAAGAAAAAGAATAGAAACCAACACAGCGCTTCTAGTGAACGTTTAAGTTACCATGATTTTTGGTGAAAAGCTGTGGTTGAGTTTAAACGTAGGTACACAGTAGTCACCTGTAGAAAACTATACAGATGAAATAAGTTTGGGGATTGCATTAGGCATGCACCCCATCGCAGACGTATGGAGTGCTATATGGGGTCCTCATGAACCCCAACGGGTGGGTAAAAGGAGCCCTACGTCATAATATGACAAGGGTTGGGAGGGTATTATGAGGGAATATGAATTTCTGTTTTAAAAAAAATATGTTTTGATTTTTGGAATAACAAAACAATGTTAAACGATTAATTAAGAAAAAAACTATATGCTTGTAAAATTGGCATACCGGTTATTTTATGTTGCTTTGTCACAAAATTGTCAACGGTCCCACCCTATAAGAGGGTTTTAAGTTTTATTTGCCGAACGACTGCGAACAAGACGGTGTGATCTTTTTCATGTACCGATGTGCTTTAAGACGGCCACATACCCGAAAATTGCGGAGTGACAATTATGTGGAAAAAAATGCGTGTTTATTAGAATGTATAAAGCTTTAAAAAACTTAATACAATTATTTTAAAAATATCACAAAAAGTGATTTTTAAAACTATATTTTTTCATTTTTTATAAAAAGTTTTTCTTTACTTCAAGAAGATTTTTATAATGTGAATAGTTCTCTAGCTAGAGTACTAGAAAATATGGGGGAAAAACAAAACAAAATTATTAATTACTTTTTCTTGACAGCAGTTTTTACATATTTTCTCTAAAACTATTAACATTGTTATAAAACTCCAGATCTATAAGTTGATATAAAGTTATATTTTTAAGGGTATTTCTGTTAACACAGTGAAAGTTCATTATTATTTTTTTTTTAATTCAACAGGAAAAACAAAGTTTTAATAAACTTATATGTATTTTTTTGCTCTTATATGTAGTTGTTTGTGAATCAAGGGAAAAAAGAAGTTGGATAAAAAAGAAAAATCAAAAAATTCTTTACAAACGGAAATAAATCATCTCCAGACACCCCTACACGGCAGAAATGTCACATTCTTCAAAGGTTAAAATAAACCCCACCCTTCCCTCACCCCCCACGCCTCCATAACCTAAAACACCCTCGGGCTTAAATGTGATTGTTTTTGAAAGTCTTCCCTCAAAACTTGATACATATTTCAAATATACACTTCAAAATTTACTGAATTTGCATCCCTCGTCCCTCTCTCTCCACACATCCTGCCGCTAGGGGTGAACGAGATGGGTGTATAATAAAAACGAATACGGTTATCGTGCTTTATGGCGCTACTTTTCGGTTCAATTTGGAAATTGTGTTGTAGAAGACACTTTCTTAAATCTCTCGCATTACTCGTAAAATATTCACTCAGATAATGTAATCATAAGGGAGCAGAAACGTATAAGGGTTGAGCTGAAGGGATATATCAAATTTTATATTTTAGCATAAAATTCAATTCGTTTATCCACTCTCATTCATTTTTTATATTTATAGATTTTTAAATTGACTCACATGAACCATATATGAGATTTAGATTCTAGAGAATAAATTAATTCGTCGTACTATCAAATATACTTCAATTTGTTTAGGGATTGAAGTGTTGAATATCGATACCTTAACAGTAAAACTTAACAAGTGAACTATTAAGCTACCGTGTGTTTCTCAGAGAAATGCACCTTTTTCCTATTTTCTTCGAGAGAAAACACTAACAAAGTATGAAAATCCTGTAGTTCTTAAGTTTTTCATGATCATTTCCTTATAATTGGTTCACTTACCATGAGAAAATATCCTCAGTTTGTGAATCAATACACCAAGTAATCCAGCACTTATTCAGTTTTACCTGTACGGTGATATGTCATGTTCATTTGAGGTTTAGTAATTCCTTTTGTTAGCACAACTGCAAGATGTCTAAGAGCGAACTTACACGTATTTGCTTTCAGCGTGCATAGGATAAAATCCTGAATGCTAATATATCTTTGCAGCTTAGAATTTATAAAGCAAAAACAGCCAATGTGCATAAATCTTGCAACTTTTAAAAATATTTTTCCCGAAAGTATCACATGTGATGTGTGAAACTTTCTTATTTGAACACCTAATGAGTCCGGCCTTACGCCAACGGCCAACCACAGGTAAAGTGGGGATTTCAAGCTCCCAAGAAGGTTGGATCTCATTTCTTGTGAGGGCTGAGTTAACTTTGCCGGTATTTTTATTTTGAGTTTGAAATAAACACCGAAACTGCACATACAAAAATAGCACTCCGGCATGGAACGCAAGCATTCTACCGACTATCTAGCTATCGACATGACTATAAAGTATAAGGTGTACATTTATGGGTGTAAATAATAAAATTCAGCAGACTGATGTAAGTGCATTGTAATAAAATATCTTGGCAATAAAAATAAAGTTCTGGAGCTCGGAGTGCTGAAGGCTTCCACTGTCTCTCTGAGTGAAAGTGCTGCCTTGCAGACATAGCGACGTCCTACAGAAAGAAGCCATCAAGTGCTTCATGCTATTTTTTCATTGTCTAATCTAATCTAATCTTATCTAAGTTGTCAAGATATGTAACATTGAAGATTCACATTATATGCATTTTCACAAGCAGACACGTATAAGGTCGCGCTTAAACATGCCGCATGTGGACCTTCTACACAAAAACTCAAATCTCAAATGAACATACAACCTGCAACTCTTGCCGACCTTCCCTGGAGGTCAGTCGCAAACCAACCTATAATAAGTCTGAAAATGAGATCTTTGAATATGTTTGTATAAAAATTAAAACTTTAAAATTTAGATACAAAATCGATTAACACGCGAGATTTTTTTCATTAATGTCATTTCTTTACTAAGGCCATAAAGTATAAGAAACATATTATTAAAAACAACGGGATTTTTGTGAACGGCCTCTTAAATGTTAAATATATCTCTAAAATATTATATATCTTTGCAACTTAGATTATAGATCGCAGCTAATTTTACTTTAAAGTCGCGCCTCAAATGAGAATTTCGTACAAAGAGTTTCTTAGCACAGTTGAATATCCTGAAAAAGCCTATTTTCATTCCACATTTTGTAACTTGGTACCTTTCTCCTATACGATGTCGATATATTAAAACCTGAGAGCTTCTATTAGTTCCACAATTCATACTTAATGGTACCTCACCAAGTTTTCAGTTCAATTTAGAGATTGTCCCTAAAAATACTCTGCTGGAAGGTTCTGGTTTTATAGTTTTTACGGCTGTGGAGGTTCTCCTCACGCCAATCTTTTTTTACGACTCTCGCAGATTGTTATGGCGTCTGAATTGAGCTTCACCTTTTTGATACCTTTAGATGTGGAAATTGAAAAATGCAATTTACTGAAATTTGAATACCTCTTCACTCCATTTACTTTTTTTTATAAGAAGAAGTTTTCTTTTCTTGTTCTTGCATCGAGTCACTTTTTCGCTAGGGATGACCAATACCTTCGTAGAAGTGTCTTCAGTGTATGCCATTATCTATTCTTTCTTGATGCCGGAACCATCCCAGTGTACCTACTACTATTTATTGATTATTTATGTTTTTTAAAAACAAATTTCTGATTAAAACATTTTTTTTTTATTTTCACACAAGATATTGATTGATTTGAATTATAATTTACAAACGTTTTCGACCTTTTTGAGAAATTGTATATTATATTAGATTTTTTTTTTTAAAAAACATAAATAATCAATCAACATGAATTTTAACAGTGTTAATACACAACCCATAAAAAAATATACTCCTATATACTTTAACTCTCATATTTTCTCAGAGTCTTACCAGTCATTCCTCTTAAGCAAGTTATTTCTACAGCTCATGATTAATTTAGTTTGCTTTTGATGTTACATATTTTCTTAGATTGCAACTTACTACCAAATTTGAAACTTATTTCATTTCAGTATTTTGCTAGCTGCCAAATTTCAAATGCATTTTTTTTGCAAGAATAAAAATACTCCCTATCTTTCTGAGCTAAGATGATGGCAGATGTATTAAAATTTAATAATGCCGAAAGTCAGCGTCCATGTTTCAGGAACAATGCCGAAGATATTTCAGGTTTATTGAAAACGGCCGTACTGAATAACAAAACGCCCTATCCATGTAAATGAACATTCTTGCGTGTTATTCTTGCGTGTCATTCTTGCTTGTTTACCCAGAATGCCAAAGTCATCTGAGGCTGGGATATATAATGCTATCAAAGGTATGTTTGTCGGTGTTATGGCCGAGGGGATAATATTGCTATTCTTGACTAGCGTATTTGGAACAGAATAACGCTGGTTCGAATCACGCTTGGCCTTTTGATCATAACTTCGACCCTGGTTCAACAGATGTCATTGCTCGCGCAAAAGCTTCTGCTTTCGCATGAAGATATCCGGCCAGGGAAAATAGGTTGATGAATTGCATTCCTCTTCACAAATGTATTTAAAAAGAAAAAACATGGCAATTCCTACATGTGATGCTGTTGGTTTAAATAGAAATGTAATGCTTTAGACATGATAAAAAATCTAATCTTATCTAAGTTGACAATATATGTAACATTAAAGATTCACATTATATGCATATTCACTAACATACCTACACGTATAAGTTCGCGCTTAAACATGCCGCATGTGGACCTACAATATAAAACCCGAATCTCAAATGAACATATACCCTGCAACTCCTGCCGACCTTCCCTGAAACAGGGGTGACATTGGCAAAGTGAACCATTTTCTACAGCATGGGTGGTCAGCCGCATACCAACCTATAAGTCAAGGAACATGCACAACAAATTACATTTTTTAAATCAATCTGAATGCACGTAAACTACATATATTCATCGTAGCAAAGCAATTTATCTGCTTTATATGCTCTTAAAAAATTTATCACTCCCAATTTTAAAATAGCGACGGAATGTTTTTTTGCACAAATGGCAGTCAGTCGCAGTCCGTTCCACTCCACCGGTCCCGCAGTCCGGAATGCACGGTCCCCAAAATAAGTGCGTATTAGACGGTACAGCTGTATCAACCTGGCAGCACCGTGATACTCTCTGACTTGAACCCACATCTGCCGCTACGAACGTGAAAGTTATTTGAACTGAGATTTTGCATGGGCATTCAAAAATGTACACAGACAAATGTGGCAAGCGTAAATGACCGTGTGTAGTGGGCGTAACGCGAGGCGGTTGGCAAACTAAGAAAGGAAAAGAAAGTCGGGAAAGAAATGAGTTGAACAGAAAAGAGAAAAGCTGGGGGAGATATTGGATGAAGCCGTTACATGAAATATTATTTTAGGGTTAGAGGTGCAGGGGTGTGCAACACAGCTTTATAGATATGGCTATGGAAATGCATGCTAAAATATTCTATGGCTATCCATGGTAGTAGATGGAGATTGAAAAATTGCGTTTTTATTTAGTAATAAAAATCTACTCTGTTTTATGTGCGAATAAAAAATATTATGCTTTTTAACTAAGTATGAAATATTTATAAAGTTTACAGTTTATATATTTTGTCTTATTTACGAGTACAAAGATATATTAACATTTGAAACCTAATCTAATCTAATCTAATCTAAGTTGCAAGGATATGTTACATTGAAGATTCACATTACATGCATTCTCACAACCAGACACGTACAAGTTCGCGCTTGCACATGTCTCATGTGAACCTACAACATAAAAATCAAATCTCAAATGGACATACACCCTGCAACTCTTGCCGTCCTTCCCTGAGACAGGGGTGACATTGGCAAAGTGAACCATTTTTACAGCATGGGTGGTCAGCCGCATACCAACCTATAAGTCAAGGAACACACACACACGACAAATTACATTTTATACATCATTAAATAATAATATTCAAATACAAAATATCCATTTACAAACAAAAACAAATTCCAATTTAATAAACCCTATTCGCCAACATTACAGATCAACCGCCATTTCTTTCTGTCCTTACATACTTCTTTCATTTCCTCCAGAGTCATAACCTTCTTCATACAAGCTCTTCTTTTATTATGACTCTGGATATTCCATTCATTCGCAATTTCGGATATTTGGTCCATCCATACCTTTCTCGGTCTTCCTCTACCACGACATCCATCTATTCTACCAACATATACTTTCTTCGTCAGTCTTTCCTCATTCATTCTCTCCATATGCCCAAACCATCTTAACAAACTTCTTTTAATCTTCACTTTCACACTTTCTCTTGCACCACATTCTTCTCTTACAAAATCATTCCTCACCCTGTCACTCCGTTTTTTCCCAATCATACTTCTTAGAAAGTCCATTTCAACAGTATGGACTTTACTAATTTCACTTTCATTCACCGTCCAGGCCTCGCTTCCATACATCAAGGTGGGTAAAAGTATGCCACTGCGTACCGCCAATCGAGCATTTTTTGATATGTTTTGATTTTTGGCGATACAAGCTGTGGCACCCAGTACACACCTGCCCTTCATTACTCTTCTTTCAAATTCACCGGTCATTCTTCCATCTTTTTCAAACTTACTTCCCAGGTATACAAACTCATTTACGACATCAACATTCATTCCATTAATTTTAAATTCATAATTCATACTTTCATCATCTCTTTCAAAAATCAATACTTTCGTCTTACTTGCATTCAACTTCAGATGGTTACCTAACAAAGCTTCATTCAATCTAGAGAGCATTGTTTGCAATTCGCAAAACCCACACACTAAATGCATGCTTACGAACAGACACGTGTAAATTTGCGCTTATAAATGCTGCATACGTTCTTGCGAATTAAAATCCAAACCTCAAATGAACATAAGCCCTACAACTTTGTCGACCTTCTTTGAAACAGGGGCGCGAATTTAAAACGTAACTTCTTTTGGGCATGAATTTCAAAAGAATCTTATATGTATTTGTATTTTTTTTTTTTTAAGATTATTGATTTTATAGACATAGCTGCACTCAGTTTATGTGAGCAAAATGTACGGAATCTTATAAAAAGTTGGATTTTTTGTTGTTGCTTCAAAAATGTTGTAAAAAAACATTGTGATTTTACAAATTCCAAAACCATTTTTAACCTCAAACAACTTCAATAAAAGGGGTGAAAAACTGCAACATGTACAGAAATAAGGGTAGGGAATCGAACCATGCGTCAATGCTTCAATATGGTTACTGCAACCCTCCTCACCCTCGTGCGGATCTATCATCCCTTACTCTGAGAGCGCTATCCTCTTGAGTTCCAGGACTCGGGGTGTAAAGGGGATGATCTTGTACTAGATATATCAGGAGCTACCCTTGGTTTAGTTAACCCCGGAACAGCAGGGGCAATTCACGTGGTTTCTGTTTTATGGTGCATCTTGCAAATTTCAATGTGTTTTTTAAGGAAGCCTATGCGGGAGAATCTCTAGATTTAAGAGACTCTAGGGGCCTATGACACTTGCTGTAGTGCCGCAGAGGTGTTGGTGATGTGGCAGTTGAAGATCAAGTTGTAGGGCTGTTGGCTGCGTAGTGTTGTGGTGTAGTCTTTAGTTTAGTTAACTGAATCTTAGAACTAGCAGTCTCAACGGGCGTTTGTAGATTTTTTTTTTTTTTTTTAAATAGATTTGTGGAAAGGAATGCAATCCACCAACCTATTTTACCTGGCCAGTTGTCTTCATGCGAAAGCAGAAGCTTGTGTGCATGCAACGACATCTGTTGTACCAGGGTCGAAGTTATCGTCGCGAGATTCGAACCAGCGTTATCCAGTTCCAAATAACCTGTCTTGATCCCCGCGGCTATAACACCGGCTAGTTATAGCCGCGATCTTACTAGATCTTACTGCATCTATTTTAAGATATAACGTAATATAATGTGGTGGCATTTTAGCAGCTGATTGCTTTACCACTTACAAAATGTATCGGCTGTTTAAATGCCGTCATGTTTTATTGCGTTCTATCTTCGAATAGATGATGTTTCTCATGTTTAAAAAAACCGATACTAATTGTTTTGAATCAACCCTGTCCCACTGGGTTAAAATTAAATATATTTTTTAATAAGTAGCTCAACACGAATGCTCACAGAGAAGTAGTTAAAATATACGCGAGTATTTATTTATTTAATGTTCAAATTTCATGTAGTTCTGTTTGCGGTTAAGAAATTAAAATTAATATGTACATATAATTTACCGAAAGATCTTTATTGACATGAATATCAGAGACGGATTAAGACACTTACAAATACACATACTTATATTGTAACTTCTTCCCGCGTTATACCCGAAGGGTTTTGCATAAGGTGAGTGAAACGTTTTATTCTATTTTTACATTTAAGGAGGGTAGCCTGACGCCAACTGCTTCAGTTAAAGTGGGGGTTTTCCAGCTCCCGATGGGGCTGGTACTCATTTATTGTGAAGATTGAGTAAACCTTACCGGTATTTTATTTTAATAAACACAGAAACGGGAAATCATTTCTCACTCCCTCCGTGGGATTCGAACCCGAGCTATCGGTGGCATCGAATGTAAGCACTCTACCAACTTACTTATTCACAATTTATAGAAACCTCTGTTAAAACGATCGTTTTTTAGGCAGGAAAATAATTTTAAATATTTTTTAGGATATTGAAAACATTGTCGTTTTGAATTCCCTCCTAGATCTTTGCCGTAACTCGAGCCCATCTTAATTTGTGGTCAGCTGTGACCACAGGCGGCAACTTTACCCGTCCGGCCCTGGCGACGCAGACGCTATCCAAAGGTACTCGTATCGCCGAGACAGACCGCAAGCCAAGTAGACCTTACATGTCAATGAATTGTCATGTGATTAATTACATCATGTGTATTGAAAAAGGTACATAAGGAGATCTCGAGCCTTTCCGTTACAGGAGCTTTAAAAGAGGCAAAAACGTATAGTTGATGAGTATTTTTTCTTGAATCATCGTGGGAAGAGGAATGAAATTCTTCATCATATTTTTACATGGCCAGAAACGAGTATTTACAATATCAATTCAAAACACCTCATTTTCATTTTTATTTATCAATAAATAATTACCCCACTACATCTGTCGAACCAGGATCAAAGTTATTGTCAAAGGGCCCGACGCGACGGGAATCGAACCAGTGTATTTTTTTTAAACACGCGCTGACGAATTGACTGATCCTGATATGGGAGTTTCTCTGTTTCCAATGGAGTAATTTATGATTTCTTGAAAACATTAGAAGCCTTTACCAAAGACCGGTCACCAAAGGTCGATCCAGCCTTAGAGCAACTCGATCTTGCTTATGTAATTGACACTTTTCTTAGCTACGACCAAGCTTGCAGACAGCTCTAGAGTTGTGATTGTCGTGAAAAAAGCGTCCACCAAAAAAACACTCCTGTGAAGAGTCAGTTTACCTTGCCAGTACTAATTTTCGTGTGTAGAAAACACTGGAAATTGAAATATTTTTTAATGCCTTCGGTAGATTCAAACCCTTGTACTCTGGCGTTTAACGCAAACGTTTTACCAACTGAGCTATTGAATATGATATTTTTCTTTAAACACTGCGGGTGAACCTTTTTTTTTTATGGATTTTCGGCCTCATAACAGCACAAGAAAGGAAAGAAACAAAATTACAAGGAAACTTTTTATAAATCTTTTTTCTTGATTAGAAATGTCTTTCTTTATCAATTTCACGCGCTTTGAGTCGCCCTTAACTCTAGAGACCTCAGACCGAGTAATTTAATGTAAAAATATAAGCGTTACTCTTCTGGTTTTCTTTTGTCTACGTGTCGGTAATCGCTTGCAGTGGCGTCCCCAGGGAAATCATCGCATCATGAAAAGGGGGGAGGGCAGTGACGTCATATATCACAAAGTGAAGGGGGGGGGTTGAAGTCAAAGGTGGTCTAATGGTAAACGCTTCCGACGCTGTATCGGAAAATACAAAGTAAATAAATATTAATATGGTTTATTTGGTGGGAGATGTTTTTGTGTGAATCGCACCTCAATCGCCCTCTGCGAGCTTAGTCATTGCTGTTAAAAGCGCCAATAACTCGCTTATATGACTCGGTTTCGGTAACGTTGAAAATAGCTTTGATTTATGAATGTTATTTATTTATTTATACCCAAAAGAAATACACATTAGCATAAAAATTGTTGATGGCTGTTCTTTGGTAAGGCTTAAGAGCATCTGATTTTTACAACCCAGGGAACAGAATATCTTGAAAATTAAAATATATTTTAATTGTCATAACCGGGAAACGAATTTAAAAATTGAAAAAAGGATCTGGTATTTTTTCTCAAAAAGTCTCTTCAGCCTCTACAAATATTTAGAACCTCTACGGCACCTCTCTAGTAGTGTCAAAAAACTTTTCGTGTTTCTTTCATCGCCTAATTAAGTTAAACAAATGCAACAAAAATACTTTATATAAGAAATTAAATGAAATGAAAATAAAACAATTATAAAAAACGGTAATAAAAAAAACTTTTCATGTTTAAGTCAACGCCCAATTAGTTATACAGGGCGTAAACGACCGTCAAGTCAGTCAATCTTCTTATTTTAAACTACATATGTTCTCCATATGTTGTGTATGTGTAGTACACGAATATGAAAGAATTTTTCAATTTATTTAAGATTTTTTAAACTTTTATTCGTCTAAAGGCCGCCAATCGCGTCGCGGCGTTCGCGTCGCGTTGCGTGCGCGCGGGTGGTCGGTTTGTCTGCCTAACTTTCGGTTGGGCCGAAAGTGACCACTACTTTCGGCCGAAACCGTAAGTTTGCCGAATGTGGCAAATATTGGCCGAAAGGCCGAAAGCCGAAAGCCGAAACCGAATATTCGGTCGGACACTACTCTCTAGGTGTTAGAGACCTCCAAATAGGCTTCAAAAAAAAATGCGGGGGCTTGGCTAACCTCTGACGTCATGCATCACGTGAAGAGACTGGATGAGGGTGGGTTATGACAGCCTTTAGGGATCGTTATATAGAACAAGAAAAACTACCCTTTCTGGAGCAACCCTTACCAAGAGAATATATGGGATTATTAAAAGCCCGGGATAACAAGTCAGGGATGCGGGGTGCGCAGCCATTTGTTATGTGTGGATTTGTTAACTTTACCTTTTGTATGCTTTTCGCTTTTTTTATATTCTTGGTTTTGACCTTCTGGTCTATTTGTTCCGAGCTGCCTCTACCCTGTGACGTTGACTCCTAGCTGTCTTCTATAATCTAAGTTGCAAATATTTATTAATATTATATATTAATAGTGCCTGCATAGCTTAACCAAGTGCACTAATAAGCTGCAATTACACTTGCTGCATGTGTATTTATGTACTTACAAATTTCAAATCAACATAAGCCCTGCAGCTTTTCCTGAAACAGTGGGAGCATTGTAAAAGTGCACCGAATTTTACAGAACGATAAGTCTGTCTTTAAGGGTGAGCACAGTATTTCAATAGTGAATAGGTAACAGTATGGAAAATTTCTGACTCTCGGAAGATTATATCCTGGAAGCGTAGAAATTTAAGAGATGCAAAAAAAAGTATGCTCGGAAAAATGAAATAATCGTCTGATAATTTAGAGACAAAATACATTATTTTTTTGTTTTGGATTAAATACGTGAAGTATTTTCTTTACATTTAGGTACTTCCTGTAGATTTGTCCTATTTTTGCAATTACTTTAAAATAAAATAAAACCAGTATATTTATTCAATATTTTGTTTCGCTTAGTAAACAAACCGTATTAATTTATCATTTTGCAGCCTTATTTTTTCTATCCTTAGGTGTTGTATCATATTTTCTAGAAGAAGACTTTCCTTCTAATAAACAAATGAATAAACCGGATGTTATCTTGCATTATGAAATCAATTAAATTTATTTCTCCAACATATTTTATTTAAATTCTTACGAACATTATACATTGCAATTGTTACAGTCCCTAAACGATCACAATAAAACAATATTATTGAAGTCTAAATGTCAGCATTTATTATTTATAGTTTTAGTATTATTTCTCCTGTGCCTACCCATTGTTCTCCCAAGCCATTGTTGTTGAAAAGACCAAGTAGGCCGAGGGCCGACCATCTTAGGGACGACAAAGCTCTCTCGGCAAGTTTTTCACGAGTTGACCCGTTTTTTTAATGCAAAAAACTACATTTAAAAAGTAGTGAAGGCTTTTTGAACGCCATTGTAAAGATGGCGCAGGAAAAACATTTACTTTCAGTAGACGATAGAAAAGGGTTTTGATTATTTCGTTTTCTGTTTAAAAAAATTGAGATGGTAGAGGTTAATTCAGGTATTCATAATTTGTATGTTGTATGTCCTTGACTTATAGGTTGTTATGCGGCTGACCACCCATAATATAAAATTGGTTCACTTTGCCAATGTCACCCCTATTTCAGGGAAGGACGGCAAGAGTTGCAAGGCTTATGTTCATTTGAGATTGGGTTTTTATATTGTAGGTCCACATGCGGCATGTGTTAGCGCGAAATTATACATATCTGCTTGTGGGAATGCATTTAGTATAAATCTTAAATGATATATATCTTTGCAGCTTAGATTAGATTAGATAAAATTATATTCTGTTCTACGAATTTACTAAAAAATGTCTCTAAAATATTTTTTTCTCTATTTTCAGGTATGTGCGAGTACAGAAATCAGCTTTCATAAATTAAAAAAAAATGGACAATAAAATTGGTAAGTTGGAATATATTTTTTTCGTATTTTATTGAATTTCGGATTTAAAAAAAGGTTCCATAGTGGTCAACCTGATAATAAGAGGAAAACGCGTGTGAGAAGGTTAGAGGTACATGGATAAGATTTTCGTACAAACTTCAAAAGTTCCTACTCTTTTTTCTATATAGCCCTTATCTCCATAATTTGCCGTCATATTCCCCCACACGCAAACGCAACTAAGCTACACATATAGTGTAACTTCTTGCCTGCGTTATCCTCGAAGGGGTCGCATGTGGCGCTTCGGGACCTATTTATTTTTACAGGTAAGGGGGCCGGCCTCACACCAACCACTTTCAGTAGAAGTGGGGGTTTCCCAGCTCCCGGGGGGGCTGGTTCTCATTTCTTGTGAAGGCTGAGTAAACCTTTGAGATCGAACCCTTGCTCTCGGCATGGAATGCAAGCATTCTACCAATTGAGCTATCGACCTTTTTACGAGCTTGATCGTCGTCGCTACAAAGCGCCAATTCTCAAGCAAGACCCAGTTGCTGTAAGGCTGGATGGACCTTTGGTGACCGGTCATTGGTAAAGGTTTTATGAATTTTTCAACCCGGCGAAGAGCAAATTTGAAAATATAAATGGTATATTTTTGTGTTCCGCCGGGAATCGAACTCACAACCTTCCCATTCAGAGTCCGCAGTGTTACCACTGAGCTACGGACCGGTCACGAAGTCCTTGTAAACGTCATTTTGGTATAAAATGTCGTTTACCGTGTGTTGTATTTAGTAATTGGTACCTACCTTTTCTACACTTCCAAAATCCATCTCACAATGTTTGCTTTTTTAGTGCAATATTATTATATTTCAACCATTACATCGTTATTGCTAAAAAAATAAATGTTTATTCCACTTCTTCCACAAAAGCAACAAAAAAAAAATATATTTCCACAATATCTTTCGGAAAAAAGGTCTTATAAAAATTAACTGAAAATGTAATATCAAAGACTTTGTAGAAAAATTGACCCATTACGTTGGTAAAAACCTTGAGATGTATTTTTTTCTGTATTCTCATTCACTTGAAAATAACAAATGTTTTTTGTGGTAAAGTCGGTAATGTGGATTAACTTGAAGTTTCTGGCCAGGAGTAATGGATTAATTTTCTTGGAACATATTGCGTCCAATATTTCCCTGTCACATTTGACAATCGTCATTGTTGGAGGTATTTCTATACGCTACAATAATACCAACACTTGTGACAATACTGAGAAAAGGTTTGAAAGGTTTTTATGTGAAAAAAAAACTTTTTGTACGTTGCCTCTCAATATTTTCCCTGACATTCATCCTTTTTCCTTTTACATTTTTGATCTAGTTTGACGTAAAATTAAATATGAAAATAATGAGTGTTAGTGTGTATGTAAAAAAATGGTGTGTACATAACACAACTAAGCTACACGTAAAGTGCAACTTCTTGCCGCGTTATTCCCAAAAGGTTTCGCATGTTGCGAGTGGAACCTATTTATTTTTACAGGTAAAGGGGCCGGCCTTACGTCAACCACATCGGTTGAAGTGGGAGTTTCCAATATCCTGATGGGGTTGGCACTCATTTCTTATGAATGCTGAGTAAGCCTTGTTGGTATTTTATTTTGGGTTTTGAAAGCTCCTTGACTGATTTGTATGAGGCTGACTCCCTTTGCTGTAAAAAATGGTTCACTTTTGCCAATGCCACCCCGGTTTCAGGGAAAGGCGGCAGAAGTTGCAATATTTTTGTTCATGTGAGGTTTTTATTTATTTGTAAGCACACATGCATAATGTATTACATGTGCCTGTCTGAAGGCATGCATTTAATATGCGCCTTAAATGTGAACATATCGTTGCAGCTTAGATTGTATATAGATTAAAGATACACAAAAAAGGTGGTTACATAGCGTTTCTCGTTAAACGCATTCTGCTCGAATTGTCAATGGTTTTTTTTCTATACGATGCCATGGCGGAGGTCTAGTATGGAGATGTATAAAAGCATACGGTTCGTCCGGTATTCCATAGACAAACCGGGCAGAATGCGTCAAGTGTGAAATGGCTGGTACTTATAGTTGATTTCTTATTGATACAATTTCCACAGTCCTCGCTTAGAGCAAAGCGACGTCGTGCACCAGAAATGAAATGCCCAACATCTGATAGCAGTGCCATACCCGCTGGCTTTGTGTTCCTACAAAGACCTCAGTTAATGGGCCGATAAATAACCTCATAAAGAGACGGGTTGCAGTTGAAGGTGTCCCACCATTCTTATAGACACCGAGTTTAAACTCTACCGTGGCGATTTACAAAAAATATTTGGAAACTGCAACCCTACCACAGGTTTGGTTTTAGTTTTTTTAGTAAACGCGATAGTTGTGCTTAAACTAGGGATGTTGATGGATATCGATATCTTGGCACAGCAATTGTCAAACTCATTAACTTATAGGTTGGTATGAGGCTGACCACCCATACTGCAAAAAATGGTTCACTTTGCCAATGTCACCCCTGTTTCAGGGAAGGTCGGTAAGAGTTGCAGGGCTTATGTTCATTTGAGATTGAATTTTTATATTGTAGGTCGGCATGTGTTAGCGCAAACTTTTACATGTCTGCTTGTGGGAATGCGTTTAATATGAATCTTAAATGATATATATCTTTGCAGCTTAGATTTAGATTAGCGAGTCACAAATTGACATATTTCAATATAAGTAAGCCACCATTTTAAGCCATTTAAAGAATGGTGACAAAATTCCTCCTAGCTTGTTGATGACTTTGAGGGTGCACTTTAATTAGGGTAACCTGTTGTGCACCAAAAAAAAGAATCTGGATTATACCGATTTTATATACGGTTACAGAAATTTAATTTTTCGGATTATTTGCCATGGTCCGGTCGATAGCTCGGTCGCATGCCGAGAGCTCGGGTTCGAACCCCACCGAGGGTCTCAGAAATGATTTCCCGTTTCGGCGTTTCTTTCAAACAAAAATAAAATACCGGCAAGATTTACTGAACAATTACAAGAAATGAGTACCGGCCTTACAGGGAGCTGGAAACCCCCCACTTCAACTGAAGGGGTTGAAGTACGGCTGGCCCTGTAAAAATAAATAGGCTCACTCGCCACATGCGATCCCTTCGGGAAAAACGTTGCAAAAAGTTACTCTATATGTGTAGAATAAAAGCGTTTTTTTAACGGAGACTTTATTGTTTTAACTTAATATATAGTTTATCAATGGGCTCGGAACAAATACCATGGATAAAAAAATATGTCTTCACACGGCCGGGTTGTTAGGGAAAGGGTTAAAAAAAAGTTTGTTAGTCCTGTAGTCCCGTACAAGTGTGAAGTTTGCCCACCGAGAAAAACATAATGTCCATTATTCGGAACTTTAAATAAATATTCAATTACGGTTACGGATAGTTTTTATTTCAGATTTACGATAATTTCGGTTACGGTTACAGAGCTTCACACCATCCCTAGTTTGAAAGTAACGTTTTCTACTCGGTGTACAGATTTGGGATCCCGCTTTATGGGCGTTTAAACTTTTACGTCTTTATTTCATTGTGAGAAGGAATCTCGAATGTTGAAGCAGGAATTTGATTTGAACGTGTGACTTTATTTCAGTGTTGACTATTATTAATTCCAATGTGACAAGTTTTCATTGTGACAGGATTTTAATGTTGATGAGACCTGAGAATGACAGGATTAAGGGTTTAAGGGTTATTAAAGAATGTGAGAAATTTGAAAATGAAAGAGATATACAGGTGAGAGGTTTTTTTATAGTTTAATTTGGTCAAAGCTTAATTGGTGGAGTGATCTCGTTGAGAGCGACAGTCTTGGGTTCAAACTTATGGAAATCATATGTAATTTCCTGTTCCGGTGTTTGCAACTTACTATGAAAAAAATACGCAGTGTACAAAATGACGGTATGCTCTTTTGGTAACAACGAAAAAGTCCGGGAAGTAGATTAATACAGTGACTTTGACTAGCGGGTTTGAAATAAAAGCAACGTTGGTTTGAGTACCATTGGGCCCCTTGACGATAGCTTTGCCCATGCGTTAACAGATGCCATTAGACAGGTAGTCTCTTCTGCTCTGTAGCCCCGTAAAACCGAAAAACACGGTCACCAAAATGAGTGCGTTTCTAACAGTGCGGCTGGACCATGTCGACCACCCCAGCGCTACCCACCTTAAGATGCGTTAACATTTTCGGTATGTTGTTATAGTGCACATTAATTTAGAGTGTTGATAATTTCGATAGGTTGTCATTCGGAACGTTAATTTTGAGTGTTGGGATACGTTGGGTACTTTATCCCTGAGACGAGGGTTAATCATTAACCCTTAGCGAAGCCGCTTAACGGATTAATGACAAGTTAGGCCGGAATTAAATTAGCTATCATATCATGACCCTAGCATCCTCAGTGGTTAATCAAATTCGGTTAATAATATCATTACTGATATGACCTTAGTCCTTAACGACACCCTCACACCAAAATTCTGCCACCATTCTTCTAAATGGAGAAGTAAACCTTTGATGGAAAATAAAAGTTTGAACGGTTCGTTATCTAGTAGTTCACGCTTTTTACTTATAATTGGAAGGTCATGGGGGTCAGCCTCATACCAAAATATTAGTCAAAAAGCTCTTTATAACCTATAAGTCAAGTCAAGTAAGTCAGGTGTGCTCCATGCCAGTAGGATAGGGTTCGATCTCCACCGAAGGTGCCAGAAATGATTTCCCGTTTCGATATAAATTTCAAAACTAAAATTAAAATACCGTTAAACTTTGTTCAGCCTTCACAAGAAATGAAAAACAGCTAACTCGGGTGATGAGAAACCCCCAATTCAAATGAAGAGTAAAGCCATCCTCCACAGCTGTGAAAATAAAATTTAAAAAACGCCACGTGCGATAACTTCAGGGACAACGCAGTAAGAGGGTGTACTATATGTGCAGCTTAGATGCGTTTTGCGATACGAAATTTCAATGCGGACTGCGACAGCTAAGGGCCTATTATTGTTTTTGCGAAAAGGTGAATAAAAGCACACACTAAGAGCCCGTTCCCACTTGTCGGGTGTCGGATCCGTCTATTAATCGGAGGTTTCAGTGGCAGAACATTTTGTATGGAGCTATTCACACTTGTCGGAAACCGATTTTGTCCGAAATGTTCTGCAACTGGAACCTCCGATGAATATACGGATCCGACACCCGACAAGTGGGAACGGGCTCTCACACGGTTGTCCGTTTTTGAGATTGAGTGCGTTTCTAGCCGCCGCGCCGTTATTGGAGAAGCATCAAGGTAACAGCTACAACTTTTAAAAAATCTAAAAAAAAATAGTGTATCACAGAAGTTGACCTTAAATTTGGTTTGTACCCATTTATAGGTCATTTAACTGTTTTGAATTAGAGATATCCAAGGTGTGTGCGTTTCCCCGCCGGCTCCCGAGGTGTTAAGAGAAGTTTCACGTTGTGTAAATAAACTTATCTTAAGTGCCTACACCACCAACTACCAACTGAATTCCTCAAAACGTTCACACTTAAAGTTTAAATTACACTAACATATTTTTGTTCACAAACAAAGTTACTAAATTCAAGATTTCATTTTGAATACAATCTGTTTTTAAACGAATCAAACTTGAGCACTATATTTTTTTGGATGTGAATTGACTTCTTGTTCTTCTTTTTCAGCCTTTTTCAGTCCACTCCTGGTCGTAGGCCTCCTCCAACCTTCTCCATGTTTGGCTATCGGCTGCTGTGTAATAATAACTGAGCTATCATCCTGACTTCCAATCATCTTCTTATATTTCTTGTTTTAGATCAATGTTCAAATTCAATAGGAGTTCTAGGCTTACACGGCCGGCTGATGATGCTGGAGAAATGTTTACCGGGATCTGTTGCCGTGGTCTGTGGGAGCTGGAGCTTCCAGACGTTTCGACCATGTCTACGATGAGCTTCTTCAGCGTGAAAGTGAAATTATAAAGATCTCACCACAGTTTCATCAAGATCATCTTCACCATTTCACTTTCACGCATCGTAGATATGGGCAAAACGTCCGGAAGCTCCAGCTCCCACAGACCACGGCAGCAGGACTTTCTCATCACCACGGTAATTCTTACCTACCGAATATCGGTAATATTTGTATGATCAGCTAATCAGCTGCTCACTTGCGGCCATCTTGAATTGACAGGTCTTCATACAAATATTGCCGATATTTGGTAGGTAAGCATTACAGGTACACCGCGTGTTGTTGGCATTTCTTGGACCGGTCCGTAGTCCAGTGGCAACACTTCGGACTCGTAAATGGTAGGTTGTGGACTCGAATCCCAGCGGAGCATAAAAACTATACCATTTATTTTTCCAAATGTGCTCTTCGCTGGGTCGAAAAATTCATAAACCTTTACCAAAGACCGGTCACTGAAAGGTCCATCCAACCTTACAACAAGTGGGTCTTGCTTAAGAATTGGCGCTTTCTACAGCGACGACCAAGCTCGCAGAGGGCTCTTGAGGTGTGATACACACAAACACAGCGCTCACCAAATAAATCATCCTAATATTATTATTACGGTGGTTATAAGACTTCCAGCAATGATCCAATTGTTTGTAATTAAGACAGGACAACGTCTGCTGGGTGAGCTAGTTCAGAATGTATAGAAGAAGTTTCTGTTATAGGATTATGTTGATTCCCGCCTCCCCCGCATTCTGTTAATCCCTCTCTCCTCCCCCCACCCTGCGAGGCAGGTCTCGTTATCAGTTTGATGGAACGTGTCGGTCCGAGGACTTATCTGTACCCGCCCAACATTTACCTACGTACAACTATAAAGCTATTGCATATCTATGTTATTTATATAAGATAGAAGTACGCAGTTAGATTATTCGAGCCGCATAAAATCAAAGGCGACAATCTTGGTTATTTTTAATTGAGATACGAAATATACATGAAAGCATTTTCTGTGTTAGCATGAATTTTACTTATGAAAAAAATCCTGGATGGGTTACGAGACGAATGAATATTTTGTTGTATACTAAGCCTCTGATACCTACTATACGATTCTTATGTAGGAAAAATTAAATTCTGATTGATCCTTTGACTAATGGGGTAGTATGAAGCTGACCACCTAAGTTGAAATGCTATTACATTTAAGATTAATATTTAATGCATTCCCATAAGCAGACGCGTGTATGTTCGTGCTTACACATGCTGCATGCCCAATCTCAAATGAATGTAAACTCTTTCTGACCTTGTTATGTTTTGATTGAAAGGTATCTCCAGGATACTTACATCCGGCTAGCTCTCATCAGCATCACTCTCAGGGCGTGGGGGTCTTTCTTTCGGTTGCTCACTTGTACTTTGGGAAGGGTTTTATAATTAAAAGATAAAGTTAACATGAACAAATAAGGGTTTATTACTGTACTAATATGGGGGGGAAAAGGGGAAATAAGGGATTGGCCAGACCTACAGGTTGTCACTAGAACACTCCCTATTCCGTTGGCTGGAGTTCTAAACGGAAGGCCTGGGGCAGCGCCCCAGGCTAGCGACGGTTCACAAGGCGGACGCCTCCACACGTTGGAGTCCCTGGGTGGGCGCTCCTATGCCTCTGGTCCACAAGGCGGGTGCCTTGCTGGCAGGAAATCCAAGTAGATGGGGGGGGAGGGAGCTCCATTGTAGTGCCCCCTCTTGCACCGCTTGGTGCTTGGTCGCTAACGTCTTAATCGCTTGGCATCTTGCCGGGAACTAACGAACGACGGCCTGATTAGTTCACACGGTGCAGTTCGGCCGCTTCCGTGACCGTTCGGCTCCGCTCGGCCCACAAACACACACTGCACACTTCGGGATTGTTTTTTTTATAATATGTTATTTAAAATAACATAACAACCTTCACTGAAACAGGGGTGACATCGGCAAAGTGAACCACTTTATTACAGTATGAGTGGTCAGCCTCATACCAAGAACATGAAAATTTGTTCACTATGACAATGTCAACAAAGGGCGACAAGAGTTATAGTGTTATTTGAGATTAGGGTTTTTATAGTGTATGTTATATGTATTATGCAGCATGTGTAAACGCATGTGAGTATGCATCAAATATGCAAGCAACCAAAAACCTTAACATATCCTTGCAACTTCAATTATAGATTATACAGACTACTTACTTTGCAGAAAACACCAGGAAGAGTTGCAAAAATCCTGGATTTGCATATTAAATTTGATGTTATATCTACGCAAATTATGTACCTCCTGCCGTTTTATACATCTAGTGTACAAATTTACGTTTAATCCCAACCAAAGCGTTTTTATTAAAAATGTATGTAAACGAAAACACTCAAAAGAGGCGCTGTTTAGTTTCCATGCATCATTTGTAAAACGCTCCAGTTCAGTTTACATGTTGAGTCACTGACCGCAGGGTTGTCACGACCGAGATTCCGTGAATCCCGATCCCGAGTTACGCAGAGATAATCTCGGCAAATACTTGCCCCGACATAATGTGTGTGAGGCCCTGGAAAAGGTAGACGAGTAAAACAATGCAAGGCAATATGATTATACTGGAGGTAAAGTGCAGGATAAAAGTAGCTCCGTTATTTTGGAACGAAGTATTTATTTCAGGAATCTTTTATTAATTGTGAATAGAGTTGAAAGTTCTTTTTAAAAGTGCTGTAAAAAAAACTGTGTAAAATGCAACATGCCAACAAAAAAATTAACATTAAATCTGTACTTTAGAGCATAAACAACGGATGTCCACTTTTTTTTGCGTTTTTGAGTTAATGATGCAGAAATTATTATAATTAGCTGTTCTATAAGTGGTAAAAATATTGGAGTCCTCGGACTCATAGTTACTGAGATATCAAGTGTAATAAATATGGGATGCACATAAAAGTGCGAGCATAAACAACGATTAATTAAAAAAACAAACAGATTAATTGAAAAAGAAAAAACTGCAGGTTTTTTGGGAGTTGCAGGTGGTAGGTAATAATTTTTCAGTGACCTCACTAATCTTAAAATCAAACCATGGTTCCATGTGCGTAATCTTAGATATTTTGAAATCTATGCGTTACCATTAGTATGAACTTCTAATATTAAAAAACACCGCGTGGATATTAAAATGTAAAGAACTTTCAACAACACCTCTGGAAGTTTTTATAGTTTTTTTTAAGTGACGCGATGTATGGGAATTTGGGGATGTTTTTATAGTAGGAGGACAGTTTATTTGCGCTTGTAATTGTTTGGAACGTTCTTTTAGACTTTAGAGTGCAAATAAACCTTTCAAATTGTATGTCTTCTTTATGAAAGTACGTTATAATATGCTCATTTTACTTTTGTTATTATTGCGCATTGATAAACGTCTCTTTTGTTTTTTTTTTAGCTTAACTTAAATATTTGTGCCATTTTAAATTGTGCCACGACTGTATAAAATAAAAACAGAAATTCTTGAATAGATGAAGAAAGTAAAACACAAAGTCTATGGTTTAGTTTTGTCTACGAGCGTCCCACTATCAGATAATATTTATATTGCATTCCAGCAGAATAAAGCACTTTATCAGAAATTCGCTTACGTATTATTTAATGCATGTAGATGGATACAGATATTTAAATACACATTCTGACCAGATTAAATAAAAACTTTAAACGCGCAACCCTGTTTTTTTTTGAACCAGTGATGCATAACATTTTTTCAACCAGCGGCTACTTTGATATATTTTTCTTATCACGAGGGACTATAAGATTCATAAATCCATATTAATCTGAACACATATTGTGTTAATCATAGTGGCCTCGTTTTGACTTTGCGGGGTGTTCGTCCCTGTTAAGAAAATATTTTAAAATAAAAATACATTTTAAGTATGATACCTCACACTCGTTTTATTATTACGTATTTTAAAATCTTAAAATTTATTCTTAATGTTCTGGTCTTCATATCAAATAAGTCAAAAAATCAAATAAATAAAAGATGGAAATCTTGGGTTTACTTCTAAATTGTATCCAAAATTGCCGCTCCTGATTCTATCTAACTAAAATAGAAATTAACTTTAAAAATAAAAGCGGATGTACACTTTTTAAGCTGAACTTACATACAGAAAGAATATCTCGACCTTGTCTTCATCTGAAGGTTTGGTTTAAGGTCAGTCCCCTTACCTGTACAAATAGAAAGGTTCCACTCACCCCTTTGGGAAAAACACGGCAAGAAGTTACACTATAAGTGTAGCTTAATAGCGGTCTTAACCGTTCATTGAAAGAACCTGAAATAGCCTCTTTAAAAAGATGATCTCGCCCCAGTGACATGTTTTTATGTCCATACTGAAGATTGTTGAAAGAAGTGAACTTTCTTGCTTGCATAAAAAACCTCATAATGAAAGTCGTTGCAAAGAAAAGCTTAAATATTTCATAGACTTTAAAATCGTCTTGTTTTATCTGTTGACGTAAAAAGTTTAGTAAATGTTATGATTTAGTGAATTTGGAACTTCTTTCTCGGCGAACAGACGTCAGTCTTGTATGGGACTGCCATCTTTAGCAACTAATTACAAAATATTTGCACGGCATTTCTTAGAAACCCGGCCTAGTGACGAAAGCTCGGGCTCGAATCCAACCGAGTGTGTCAGAAATGATTTCCCGTTTCGGTGTTTATTTCAAACCCAAAATAAGATACCAACAAGGTTTTTTACTCAGCCTTCACCAGAAATGAGTACAAGCTCTCCTCCCGCTTCAACTGAAGTGTTTGGCAAAGTCCGCCCCCTTTACCTGTAAAAATAAATAGGTTCCACTCGCGATATGCGATCCCTTCGATATAACGCGGTAAGAAGTAACACTATATGTTAAGCTTAGTCACAGTCAGTCACACTGCAGACAATGAGATTGCTCTCAAATATCCGGCTCAGAACTGGTCAACTGCCGCGTAGATCCCACATGAAGTCGCAGGTTCGAGTCCCATTCATCATTTCCTACAAATAACGCGCCAATTAGCTGCGCGGAGTCTGTAAATTAAGACATAGTGTCGATAAATCATGTATAAGTGAGGCCCGAGGTGGCCAACCTCCGCTAAGCTGGGAACAGGCACAAGAAACATCTGCGTGTATTCTAATGGACCCGAAACTATCGTACAGGTGTGAAGCGATACGCAACTAAGCTACACATATAGGGTAACTTCTTGCCTGCGTTATCCCCGACGGTATCGTATGTGGCGGTTTGGGTTTGGAACTTATTTATTTTTACGGGTAAGGGAGTCAGCCTCACACCAATCCCTTTTAGTTGAAGTAGGGGTTCGCCAGCTGCTGGAGGGGCTGGTTTTCATTTCTTGTGAAGGCTGATTACGAAGGCAATAGGTTCAACTCGCCACGGGATTTTAAACAATTTAAAGTCAAATTTCCCGTACTTAAAAGTGCGCTTAAATTAGGTTTTTTGTTCAACCGATTTAATAAATAAGACCAAAATTCAGACATTATTTCTAGGTTATAATTGGGTTTTACAAAGATAGTTTCGGGTCCTTTACATTATAGGTCTATGAGAAAAGCAGTGTTTAATTACCTGTAGGTACTCCAAGTACAAAACAATGCGTAAACTCACCTCGATAGCGTAAATCGAAAAAAATATGGTAACCAAATCACTCTCTAGGCGTGCCGTCTTACATTCAATACATTTTCGATTTACGTGATCGAGGTGAGTGAACACAATGTTTAACACTCGGGGTACTGTTTTGATGGATGAAGAGCCCTCGAGCTAAGTCATCTCGGCTTAAGCCGTGGTTTAGTTTATGTCTTTGCTTAGATGTGGGTTTTTGTGTGTCCAAGATAGGAATGGACATCAGCTATTGGACCTGAGATATAGCGTGTGAATTTTTAATAGTTAATAATGGATGGAAACCACGTTACGTCATACTTTGAAATCGGTATTATGACCATGCAATCTAAGGTAAGTAATATGGAATATGTGTAGATGGGACCTTTTTGGTTGGAGTATATTTTTGGTTCAAGTTCAAGTTCCTTGACTTATAGGTTGGTATGCGGCTGACCACCCATGCTGTAAAAAATGGTTCACTTTGCCAATGTCACCCCTGTTACAGGGAAGGACGGCAAGAGTTGCCAGGTGTATGTCCGTTTGAGATTGGTTTTTATGTTGTAGGCTAACATGAGACACGTGCAAGCGCGAACTTGTACGCGTCTTGGTTGTGGGAATGCATGTAATGTGAATCTCCAATGTAACATATCTTTGCAACTTAGATTAGATTAGATTAGATTAGAAGTATATTTTAAGGTTGCTGTGAAGCTCCTACAGATATTTTTTATTCATATTCCGTTAATTACACATTAACTTATTATGAAAAATATACCGGAACTGAGGAAAAATAACTAAGCTAGAAAATCCTGAAAAAGTACGAATATCAAAGTAGCAAACGGCCCGTATCGGTCAAAGATAACTCGTCGACGGACAGCTGGTCCATTGATAAATCGGTCACAAAAAACCCAGCTACAAACAATCGGTCACGGTCAATCTGGTCAGTTGGTCCACGCGACTTAATCGGTTAACAACATTTTGGTCATATACGATATAGGCCCATGTACAGCTTCATCACATAAAACTTGATCTCCAAAATACCTTTACAATAATTGGTTTGTCTATCTGTAGACCATATATTGTATGTGACCAAAAAGTCGTAAAGATGAACTGTAATATGACCGAATTGTCCGTGGCCAAGCTGTCTGCGTACGAACGTCATTGACAGAAAAGTCGTGTGTACGAACTGTCGTTTAACTGATATGTCCATGGCCGTGGCGTGGAAACTTGCGTCAAAGCTAGTCTCAAAGTGATATTCGTCCTGCGATATTGTGATCTTGCATCTGCAGAGCTTTAATTAACACATCTCAAACACACACGCACTGTCAGAGCGTTCCCAGATCTGGGATAGGCTGTGTCTGCTGTCATATTTCGCCACTGCTGAGAGAACTGCACTGGCTGAGGGTCCGAGAGAGGGTGGAATTTAAGTTGTGTCTCACTGTGCATAGGGCCCTGAACGGCACTGCACCCCCATGTCTCGCTGAGCTATGCTCTGTCGATGGGACTTCAAAAAGACCACTACGCTCTGCCCTTACTGCTGTCAACAAGGTTATAGTGCCCAATAGAGCAAACACATCAAACTTTGCAGACAGAAGCTTTGCGGTGGCCGGGCCGGTGGCCTGGAACAATTTACCCATCGGTGTTCGCGCGAACCAGCCTACCACCACCTTCAGAAAGGAACTGAAGACACTACTTTTCTCGAGAAGCCATGGCGCCCTTGAGATGGTCCTGGACCATTAAATGGCGCCACAGGAAAGAAATCATCCATCATCATCATCATCATCATCTGCAACAGATTCAACGATGACGCATGGGCAGAGATAATCAGCCAAACCTGAAACCAAGATCAGATTAAGATTAATGACGACCATCCATCATGCAATTTATTTCGTGCTAATTTTTTGCAACCGTATTTAATTTGGAATGCAAGAACTTCTGCTTCATTTATTGAATGCCATCACTGAAGCGTGAAATCAAAGAATGATTATAAACAGTTGTGGCTTTTGCTTCTGATTATTGATCAGAAGATCCGTGGTTCAAAATCTGACAGCACTAACTTTGATTGTGACCTTAACCGTACCTCTACTGGAGAGCTACTTTCCGGGATCTCGTCCCCTTAGTGCTTGTTTGCCTTATGTCTAACAGAGGTAATTTCACATGAGCAATGTTTGTATGTGTACTGGACCAATGTGTCTTATGAAAACTGTCAATTGATTTAAAAAACATTTAAAATAACTCGTACATTATCGTGTTTTACGTTGTTTTCTTAGCTCAGATTGTGTAGAATGTGATTCTTAAGACAATGTCATTGAAAGGTCATCTTTGAATCAAATGGCTGATGAGCTAATCAAGCACTGGGAGAACGATCAGTTGCCGTGATCTATGGGAACTGGAGCTTCCGTTTCGCGTATGTCTGCAATGGGCTTCTTCAGAAACTTAAGTATCAACAGTTTGCGGGTCATAAGGGTGTATTTACGGTGATGATGGCGTTATTTGACTGCCAAAACTCTTCAGTAGTTTTATGACTTGTCTTTAGTCACGGCTAAGCCAAAACCAGCTGAGAACTATATTTAATTCGATCCAATTACACTAACAAGTCACGAGAATGTTGTGTCGAATCGAATCAGCATACGGCAGGATACTAAAGCATGCCAGTTTCCGTGTTCCCTATTGCACCACATTTCTCAAATCTTATTCGAACAGATGTTCTCCATTTCCACATAGGTATGTAACACCTTTTCATTATTATTGGATATTTTCATTTTTATTAACTTAAAATATGATTTCATGAAACACATAGTTTTATTTTCAGAGTTAAATTGCCTAACCTCTATCGAACTTCATCCGTCCATCATCAGATTCCTCATTTCTCGTTCAAATGCATTATTCATAGACACAGATCCTTAAATTATAGGTTGGCATGAGGCTGGCTAGCCATACTGTTAAAAATATTTCACTTTGACAATGTCATTTTTGTTTTAGGGAAGATTTTACAGTTGCAGGGTGTATGTTCATTTGAAATTTTCAAAAGTTTTTTTATAAAACGCTGTGGAAAGCCATTATTAAAAGGCGCTACTTATCTATATTTATTTTTTTAACTTTGTTTTATTCCACTTTTATTGTTATTTATTTAGTCATTCCTACCCTTTTTAGGAGAACCTCCATCTTCGGGTAACAAATAATCAATAATCATCATGAGAATACATTTCATACGAATCTTCGATGTTAATCTATCGTTGCAACTTAGATTAATCAAACCCGTCTTCCATTGTTTCCAATTTTTTTTTGTACCGCATTTTCGTTGTTAATCTTTAATTCAGTAAGTAATAAACGTTATATTAAGAAAAGGAGCAACAATGTAATTTATTCTTCGTACAATAAATGTTACGGAGATATCATCAAACTGATTAAGTGCATTGTTCCCAGATAAATGAAACAAATTACGTATTATCCGATTGTACGTTACAAATATCATACAGATACAACGACTCCTTTTTTAACTCGTTATGCGCCTGTTCGATAGCTCAGTTTGAATAACACTTTCTTATGATTAAGAAGACTTATATAGGTTCTATTTCTCATTACTCTGTTTTCGTGTAACTAAGAATGTCTTATGAGGAGATAAGACATTCAGATATCTTGGACCGGTCCGTAGTCCGTAGTGGCAACACTTCGGACTCGTAAATGGAAGGTTGTGGATTCGGATCCCGGCGGAGCACACAAAATATACCATTCATATTTCGAATGTGCTCTTCGCTGAGTTGAAAAATTCATAAATCTTTACCAAAGACCGGTCACTGAAAGTTCCATCCAACCTTACAACAACTGGGTCTTGCTTGAGAATTGGCGCTTTCTACAGCGACGACCAAGCTCGCAGAGGGCTCTTGAGGTGTGATACACACAAAAACAGCGCTCACCAAATAAATCATCCTAATATTATTATTATTATTATACAAAGCGAAAAAACATGGCCACCCGTGAACAGCTGATCTCTACATTTTGAATGAAGAATATTTGACAGACTGATCAGCTATGCACGCGTGGCTATGTTTTAATAATCTTCGAAAATAAAGATCTTATTTGTTACAGACAAAAGTGAAATGAAAAAAAGACTTGAAACAGGGGTGGCATTGGTAAAAGTGAAACATTTTTTATCTAAACCTGTCCAGAAACATAAAACTAAACCTGTAAGACGAGCTATCCCTTATTTGCAAAGAAGAATGCAATTCACCAATCTATTTGGCAAGACACACGTATCAACATCATCAATCAATTATACAATGTTTTTTTTTCTGAATTATCATTTAATTATTATCCAATGACATCTGCTGAACCAGGGTTAGTGTTATAGACAAAATGGAGGCAGCTCTGTCGTGGCTCTGACCACCCCTAGCGGAATTGCGACAGAGTTACAGTTACAAGAAATTGCGTTAGTTAAAAAAACACAAATTCGAGGGGGAAAGTTTTTTTAACCGCTTGACTGTAGCATCTGTTATTTTTTATATTTTGACGTGATATCTTGCCTGTGGTAATGAACGGGTTACAATATACTTTTCACCGTTATAATTTCATGTAGGCGCCTTATATATACACCTACATACATCGGATCATTACATACTTATTCTTTTTTAATGACTCCCTTATCGGAATCAATAAATCATTGTATCCGAGGAATGATTTATTTTACACGGATCTGTTTTAAAAAAAAATATCTCAAATGTAATAAGTTAATATTATAATACATTGAATGAAAATACCATTCCTTTCTCTTTTCATTTCCATCCTCCAACCTTTCTTGCTCTGAGAAATCAATCTATAATCTAAGTTACAAAGATATATTAACATTCATATTAAATGCATGCCCACAAACAGACACGTGTAAGTTCGCGCTCACAAATAGTGCATGTGTACCTACTTACAAATTAAAATCCAAATCCAAACCTCAAATGAACATAATTCCTGCAACTTTTACCAGCCTTCCCTAAAATAGGGGTACATTTTTTACAGTATGGTTTTCCAGCCTCATTCCAACCTATAAGTCAAGAATCTCTGAGCAATAATAAAGGTAGTAAATACCAGAAGCGCTATTCTGCTAAATTCCTTACACTTTGGATATCAATCCAAATCGGAGCTTGCTAGCGCTTGTAAAAGAATTTCATAGATATAAAATCACAATAGACCTTATTTTTGGACAGGAATCGCTATCTCGTCGCGTTAAGGTCGTAAGGAATGCATAATAGCGCTTCAGATATTTTTTTTAGCAGTTTGTCATAACAGCATCCTCCTTTAGCTGTCGGCGACGTTCAGCTTAAGAGCCCTACATACCCTGAAACTGCCGTTTTTGTATCTTACACTTTATGGTCTTAGCAAAAGAGTGACAGTTATGAAAAAAATCAAGGATGTTAATTAATTTTTTATCTTAATTATAAAGTTTAAACAAAATATATAACTTAAAAATTGCCACCACAAAAAAATATTTAAAATAATACGTTTTTTTCACTTCCGTAGCCACTGTCTCGTGTGTGCTATGTTTTGGAAATATTTTTTTTCTTTCTATTTATAGAACTATACATTGTCTATTGTAGTATCGAAACAGTTTTTTTTATAATATCAATAGTTTTTGAGTAAATGGGAAAAAACTGTGTTCTTCGATTTAATTAAAATTTAATTCATCAAGTAGTTTCAGTTTTTCCATATTTACTCAAAAACTATTGACATTATAAAAAAAATGTTTCGATACTACACTAGACAATGTATAGTTCTATAAATAGAAAGAAAAAAAATATTTCCAAAACATAGCACACACGAGACAGTGGCTACGGAAGTGAAAAAAACGTATTATTTTAAATATTTTTTTGTGGTGGCAATTTTTAAGTTATATATTTTTTTTAAACTTTATAATTAAGATAAAAAATTAATTAACATCCTTGATTTTTTTCATTACTGTCACTCTTTTGCTAAGACCATAAAGTGTAAGATACAAAAACGGCAGATTCAGGGTATGTAGGGCTCTTAAGCCGTGTATAGGTTATGGTTATAATCCTAGGTTAACATCCGTTTTCTTTATGCTAGAATATTTTTTTGAAGTACTGAAAATAAAGAGTTACTCGTTAGTACTCGTATCCAAGATTATTTTTTCGTGTTACATCCATTAGCCGGCAGAAAACTTGTTTCCAACATATTATTACAGCTTTTCAGGCGAGTACATGTGTAGTTGGCGCTTTGGTCCTCACAGTGTCCGAGAAGCTTTTAGATCTTTCAGGAAGGAAAGTTTGTAAGTTGCTTGCACAGCCCGAGCTTATTTATGTCGAAAGCTTTTAGGATCTCAGTGTGCGGAAATAAAAATAAAAACACTTCCGAGAAAGTGTATCTAATCACCAAGTGGCTAGAACAGAGTGTTTGTACGACAAATATTGCTGAAAAAAAGCTCTATTTAAGTATAGTACATACTACATTCTTATGTACCGAACCGTAGTACGAGTTGTAAAACTTTAGTGTAAAGTAAAATTTACGGTAAGTATTGAAGCACACCATGGCATGGAGCACACCTGACTAACTTGACTTGACTTAGGTAGGGTAGACCGAGGCGAATCTTGACTTGACTTAGGTATAGGTTAGAAAGAACTTATTGACTAATATTTTGGTATGAGGCTGACCCCCAGTGGTGTAACCCATCACCTTCCAATTATAAGTACAAAGCGGGAACCACTAGATAACGAACAGTACCCTTAGTACGAGTTGCAAAACTTGAGTAAAGTAAAGTTTACGGAAATATTAAAGAGTGATTTTCCCCAAAATCTGCTGTTTTTATTTCTTACACTTTATGGTCTTAGCAAAAGAGTTACAGTGATGAAGAAAATTAAGTTCAAACAGACAAAAATGTCAGATTTTGGGGAAAACCACTCTTTAAGACTTTCCGTAAACTTTACTTTACTCGAGTTTTGCAACTCGTACTCGGGGTACCGTATGCGTACGGAAGACTGAACTGTTGAATTGTTTTACTGTTGAAGAACTTTGTTTTATTTTATTGCTAGTATATCTTTCATCTATAACTAAAGCTACAATTATAGAGTAAAATTTAAGATTTATATTTAATGATGACTTATAGGTTCCTTGACTTATAGGTTGGTATGCGGCTGACCAAATGAACATAAGCCCTGCAACTCTTGCCGATCTTCCCTGAAGCAGGGGTGACATTGGCAAAGTGAACCATTTTTTACAGTATGGGTGGTCAGCCGCATACCAACCTATCAGTCAAGGAATACAAGCAATTAATACAATCAAATATATAAAACACATAAACTCTAAACAATTAAACAGTAAAAAATTAAAAAACTACAAAACATTTTTTTAATATAAATGATATAAAAATTATGTTTATATGTTCAAAACAAGTATTCAAGGAGTTAACGTTAATTATAGACATAGCTGATTACACAGAGAGATTTTATTGTTTGCTATAGTTTTCATGACTAATTAAAGTTAGCAATTATGAATTCCTTGTTTAATGGAAAGTACAGAAATGTGTGCAAAATTAAATCAAATGCATTTATAGACTTAATGATTCAATGGCAAAAAGATCAAAGTTCCGAAAGGCCATAAATGAGTTTAAAGCAATTTGACATTTGTAGTTTAATGGGCAGTAAATTATTTCATTACAAGGAAGTCTTTCATTACAACCTCGCTGCTCGTGGAAAACAAAGCGTACAATTATTGAAATATCAAATCAGTAAAAATATTTATTGTACGGATTTCTTGCTTGTAAAATATCTTCAGGCGATCACCAGATATTGCTGATTTCTATATATCGACCTGGGTCAAATCAGATTGTGAATGAATTCTTTGATGAAATGAGAACACTACTGGAACATTTTTCAAGTTTTTCTACTAGAGTTATAATAACAGGTGACCTAAATATACGTTTCGATAGAGATACTGATCGTCATGCAATAAAACTCACTTGTTTACTTGAGGACTTCCAGTACTGTCAATGGGTCAGTGGATCTACGCACAGTGCTGGTGGTACATTGGATGTCCTTATTTCACAGAATGACCAAGAGCTAAATGCCCATGTCCACGATGTTGGTTTCTCGGACCACAGACTTGTAAGCGCTGATATTAAATCCACTCTATCTACTGCCTTGAAATTTACTTCTCAGAAAGTTAGAGCATGGCGAAAGTTTGATTATGCATCTTTTGAAAGGGACTTAAGCGTGACGCCACTCTGTGACAAAGTTGAAAATCTTGATAATGACGTTGACAACTTGATTGCACTCTATAATTGTGAATTGACTGCACTTTTAAATATTCTTGCACCTTTACACCAGGTAAATCGTAAAATCCGAAGGTCTGACGTTTGGTTTGACGAAGATTGTATTGATAGAAAACGTTTCATGCGAAGGTGTGAAAACCAGTTCAGAAGAAGTGGCTCTGAAGAAGATCATGATCATTGGCTGGAGGCGCAGAGGGTTTATAAGTCTACTATCCAGTCAAAACAGCGAGAATACTGGGCAGATCTTGTAAATGGCGCCAGGGATTCTAGGACTCTATGGAATTGCCTGAACACTGTGACTGCGAGGAAAAATCAAAAAGTAGTTTCAAAAAAATCTGCTCTTGATCTTGAGAATTTTTTTAACGATAAGATTTTGAAAATACAGTCAGAAGTTGGTGCATATGTGGGTGCTGATGTAAGTGAAGAAAGGTTTTCAAGAGACTCTTCTGTAAAACTTGAAGATTTCACTCTTACAACAGAAGAAGAGGTTGACAAGATAATCACAACTTCGAAAAATAAACAGTGTGCCCTAGACCCAATTCCTGTATGGCTTCTGAAAAAATGTAGAGGGTTATTGCTAAGGTTTTTTGTTCACCTGATAAATTTAACCATTGTGTCAGGAAATGTTCCTCAGGCTTTGAAGACTGCATGCGTAGTGCCAATTCTGAAGAAACGTTGCGCTGATCCTGATTCTGAGGAAAATTACAGACCTATTTCCAATATTCCCTATCTGGCAAAGCTGCTGGAAAGAATCATCTTGAGAAGACTGACGAAATTCTTAACGGAAAATAATCTATGGCCTACGAGACAGTCAGCTTATAGGAGCCACCACTCTACAGAGACCAGCTTGGCCAAGCTTATTTCAGATATCGTTACCTACAATGAACAAGGGAAGCTTACTCTCCTGTGCCTACTGGATATGAGTGCAGCTTTTGATACGGTTGACCATAACCTACTTCTTGGGGAACTGCATCAGAGGTTTGGTGTACGAGACTCTGCCCACCGTTGGTTGAGTTCCTACCTGTCTGGTAGAAGGCAGACTGTCTGTTTTGGTGAAGATGAGACTCCCGAGCGCCTGCTGGAGGTCGGAGTTCCGCAGGGATCAATCCTTGGACCTATTCTGTTTGTACTGTACACTGCGGGAATCCAAGACATTGCTCTGTCATTTGGGCTCAATGTTAGCTGCTATGCAGATGACATACAAATGTATGCACCTTGTGAGGTTGCTGACAGGTGTCAACTTGAAATGAAATTTCAAAGTTGTTTTGACAAGATGCTTAGTTGGTTAGCATCTAAGAAGCTGTGTCTGAATCCTGACAAAACAGAGGTTATATGGTTTGCTTCGAGAAGAAGACAGCATTTGATACCTGTCGGTGACCTGGCTGTTGGTGGGGTGTGTGTAAGGCCTAGCACATCCGTAAGGATTCTTGGAGCCGTCGTGGACAGTGGCCTGTCAATGGAGCAGCATATCGGTACCACAGTTGGGTCTTGCTTTTATCATCTTAGACAGATCAAGACAGTCAAACGATACTTACCGAATGACTGTTTAAAAACCTTAATATCTTCACTGATTCTGTCTAGGATTGATTATTGCAACGCGATTCTGATAGGTTTGCCACATACGCAGCTGAACAGGCTGCAGTCTGTAATGAGGGCGTCAGCGCGTGTTGTGTTCGGTGCTGGAAAATACGACAGCTGTACACCTCTCCTGCGGGATCTACATTGGTTACCGTTTGAGGCCCGAATACAATACAAAGTGTGTACCCTCATGTACAAGGCTGTCACTGGTGTGGCGCCAGATTATATCAGGGAGATGTGCTGTTTCAGAGATTTGGGGGACAGGCATCGTGCTCTGCGATCTGCGCAGAGTGCGGCCCATGAGCTGGTTCTGCCGTACAGAGTACGAAAAACTTTCTATGGGGATCGTGCTCTGTGCCATGCAGGTCCCAAGCTCTGGAATGAGTTGCCTCTGATTCTCAGGCAGGCCTCTGACCTCGACGGTTTCAAGCGAAGCCTAAAGACACACCTATTTGAGAATTTTTATAATATTTGACTATTTTTTGACTCTTTTAATTTAATTTGTATAATTTTTTACTTTTTAATTTCATTATTTGACCTAGCGACATTTTTATTTAATTTCATTGTTCTGTTATTTTAAAATTGTTTTTAATTCTGTTTTCAATTTTACATTGTATTATATTTTATTTTATAATCTAATATTTGTAAAGCGCCCTCGAGGTGATGTCACATGACGGCGCTGTATAAATTACCAAAAATTAAATTAAATTAAATTTGACGGATAATTGTAGAAAGGTTGGAGTAAAAGGTCTAATATAAAAATAGTACCCTATGATTCTCATAAATTTGTCACGGAAACAAGTAACCTGTCGTGAGAGTATCTCGCATTGTTATCTGTCTCCCTCGAACTTGTTTTTTTAATGCATCCGTCTCTTTTCCTCGCAAAATCGAAATATCTACCTGTATGGCACCTTAGGAAATCGATGTTTAAAAATTATATCAAACAGCAAAACGTGAAAGATAAAAATAATATAAGTTACAAGTAAATACGTAATACGAAAAATGTATGAAAACCAAAACGCTCACTGGAAGCGCTTAATGAGTGGTAGTGAGTTTTTACGTGTAATAAAAAAACATTACATAAACTTCCGTCGGTCGCGTAATTCGAAAAATGTATGAAAACTAAATCACTCACTAAGAGTGCCGTCGTTTATTCTATACGATTTCGATTATGCGATCAAAGGGAATTTACGTAACTGATTTATAAACTCGGGTTGCTGATAGCAATCTGAAACGTAAAACCTTTATTGGTCATTGTTCGATGATCACTCGCCAAAAGCTCGCAGTGTTGCCACCCTCGGGCTGAAATGGCGGCAAAGTTAATACTGCTGCCATTAAAAAAAAATGCATTACTCCGATAGGTATATAATTTACCAACCAAAGAGCTTTATGGAAGAATCGTTACGCGATTTTGTTCACACCTTTACCGCGAGTATAAAACATAACGTAAATCACACCTCGATTGCGTAAATTGATAATGCATGAAACATGCGTATGCATCCCCAATGGGTGATTTTGTTTTCAAACGTTTTTTAGATTAATTATGCAATCGAGGTGTTTTTGCGGGGTATTGTATAATATCTTCAGGGTAGGTACTTGTTGTTATTTTTGCATTGTCGTTATGTAACGGTACATTTTGGATTTTATTTTTTGTACGAATAAAAGGTGTTTTGTTATGATTGTTAAAAAAAAAATCATTTTAAAAAAAACAAGAACATGCTCCTGTTTTCATAGAAAATAAAAAAAAACCCTCTTATAAGTGCATTACTATTATTTTCTTCCAAATCTTATCACTCATGAAAAAGTACACATTTGATCTAAATTTATTGTAAACCCCTCACCACCCACAATTCTTCAGTCTCTTTTTGGTGCGGTGTATTGTGGAAATCATAAATCTATCGTGCATTAGAATCAAGAAACAAAATGTTTTTAAAAAATCCTATAATAATAAAAAAATGAATACATTTGAAGACACAAAAAAAAGGAATTTTGTAAATTGCCATACTCAGCACATTGTTGTATGAAACACGTAGTTATATCTTGATTACTTGGGTCTACCTTTTTAGACCTTTTGACCCCATCTCTTCTGCAGACAAGAGGACGACCCTTTGCCTCCTAAAAAACCTGCAGAGGTCTCAATTCAAATAAAACACACCTACACTGGCGTGGGTCTACCAATATCAGCTTGTTCAAGCTATTCCTTTTATGTTGTGTTCCTGGATACAGTATTTCGTTATGTATAGAATAAAAAACGGATGTTACAGAATGTGATAAAGAGAAGAACGGATTCATCAACGTTTTGTCAAAGTCGTTTCCGCAGTTATCAGGAGACGCATCTCTTCTTCTATGGTTTTTGCCAGTTAGTTCGTGCTTCTTCGTCGAAGAAGAGATGACCTGGGATACGACTTTGACGAAACGCTGAGACTTCCTTTCTTCTCTTTAACACGGATTATAAAGTCTGCTCTTACTTCTAGTTTTTTTCTCGGCAGGCAAACTTAACATTTCTATGAGATTACGGTACTTAGCAACAAATAAGAATATATTTGGTTGCCTTTTTTCTTCAACATGGCCGTATGTCATCACATTCTTCTTTCTCATTTTCAATATGCCGAGTCTTTTATTATTTGTACCGGTATTTTTTCTACTGGTTAACGCTACAGACTCGTAAAACAAATGACCTCAGTTGGATTTCCGGCGGAACCTAAATAAAATATCAATTTATTTTCAAAATTTGCTCTTCGCTGGGTTAAAAATTCATGTGCCTTTATAAAGACCGGTCACTTAAGGTTCATCCATCCTTACAGCAATGGGTCTTGCTTGACAATTGGCGCTTTCTATAGCGACGACCAAGCTTGAAGAGAGCTTTTGAGTTGGGATTTACACAAAAACAGCATTCACCAAATAAATCATCCTTTTATTATTATTATTATTGTCCTACCTATATAATATAACTGTGGATCTATCTATATATAACTATCCTGATAAATATTCTACTATTTTCATAACGTTATCTTGGAAGAGAAAAGTAAAGAAAGAATGATAAAAATGTACTTGAATCATCATTTGATTAGTTTTCTTATTATACATGCATGTACCTTAATGTGTAAACATACCAACACTTGATATTTTTATTAAAAACTTGTATTTCTACTGAGGATGCTTGTTAACTGATAAACATATGTATGTGCTAGCAAACAGAGTTTCAAGGGTAATCTAAGAAAAACATGCATTCTACATTAAAAATATATGTTACCATTAAAAATAAACAAAGAACGTGTACCTACTTTTTTCTTATCTCTATATAATCTGAAAATGGAAAAAAATAAGGTTTCTAAAATTATTGGAAACCAGTATATTTAAAGTAGGATTTGTAAAATATTTTTTACATAAATAATTTATTTCAAGGATGGATGTATATTCTTGCTTAGCTAAACGTTTGCGTAGTTTTAGATTTACAAAATGCAGGTAGGCAGGAAATCTCATTGTAAAGCAACTAAGCTGTACGTAAAGTGCAACTTCTTGTCCTTGAAGGGGTGGTATATGGCGTATAAGAAAAAAAAATCAAATGCCAGCCATACGCCAACCGCTTAAAAATTAAATTGGGGGTTTCCCTATTCCCAAGATAGCAGGTTATCATTTATTCTGGAAAATATCCACCGGCATAATGTCGACATTATGACAAAATGTCCACAGACATTTTGTCTCCCGAAAAAATATTTTCAAATCGTATACTTAATATATAAATCGTGTATCCTATGAAAAAAAACTAATTTTATCAATACTTTGGTGGATTTTTTGCCGGTGGACATTGTGTTGATGGACATTTTGTCGTGGAACCGTCAGGGCCTTCCCTCTCTTCTTCTTCCTTATTTTGAGTTTTGTAATACTTGTGAAACCCACCGTGACTTCACGTACCTCACGAGCAAATAACATTTTTTGTAAAACGTAAATACTTTTCACCCGAAGACGGACCCTTGAGCACGCACGGTCCGCATGCCGGGCGCTTTCGTGCATTATGGATTCATGTAGAAGGCTGGGTAAACCGTTGGCGGGTCTCTTGGGAGGCCAGGCGTGAGGTCAGCGCGAGACACACCTCAAGAGCCGCACGTGCCGCATGGACGACACGGAAATACGATTAATATATACGTTTCAAGACAATACCACAAATGTTACGATTTACGGGTTCAATTTGATTAAAACTGATTGATTAAATCTAAGAACATGTCCATTCTCTCACTTAACGCCACACATAATTTTCCTAAATCAGTTCCTTCGCTACTTGATCTCATAATTGTTTCCTCTTGTGAACACGTTGCTAAACACGGTCAATGTTCTGCAGACGAGTTTTCATATCATGATTTAATTTATCTTTCATACAAAATACGTCCTCCTAAGGCCAAGTCGAAAATACTTCTGCAACGTAATTTTGGTGGAATGAACCTTGAGAATCTTCGTGGAGATGCCGGCAGCATGGACTGGGGTCCATTGTTCTCCTCGGAATCAGTTGATGACAAAGTCAACCTTTTTACCTCAAATCTTGTTCAATTATATGACGTACATGCTCCAATACGCAAAATTAAAATAAAACATCTTCCGGCACCCTGGATAACAGAGGAAATAAAATAATTAATGTTCAAAACGTCAAAAACTAAAACTAAGTACAAGTGTCGTCCAACAGATACAAACTGGGATAACTACGTAGCTATCCGGAATCTCCGCAATAAGGTGTGTAGAAATGCACAACGCCAACATATCCATAACTCTGTGGTAAACGGTGATTCTACAAAGGTTTGGAAATTCCTTAGAACATTGGGGGTTGGCAAAGTGCGTCAAGATACTATTTCAAATGATCTGAACATTGATCTTCTTAACCAACACTTTTCTTCTTCATCTGACTGTGACAGGACTGAAAAAGCAAATACTTTAAATTATCTTTTATCTCTACCAACTCCTAGTTACTCACAATTTGTCTTTAGCCTTTTTGACGCTTCTGATGTTAAGAAGTGTATTTTGAATATCACGTCGAACGCAGTTGGTAGCGACTGCGTCAGCCGTAATATGATCCTTCCCATCCTCGACGAAATCTTACCAGTCATCTGTCACATCCTGAACTCCTCTGTTTCCATGGGTCATTTTCCAACTGCTTGGAAAGAAGCCTATATTATTCCTTTACCAAAAAAGCCAAATCCCAAAACCTTCACGGAATATCGCCCTATTTCAATATTACCATTCCTTTCCAAAGTCCTTGAACGTCTTACCTGTGACCAATTCAACTCCTTCCTTTGTAGAAACAGTCTTCTTAACCCCTTTCAATCCGGTTTTCGCCCTGGACACAGTACCGTCACAGCCCTGATCAATATTACGGACGACATCAGGTCAGCCATGCAGGGTGGAAATATAACTTTACTTTCTTTACTTGATTTCAGCAACGCTTTTAATACAGTTGATTTTGACATCCTCCTGGGAATACTTCGCTCTCTTAACATATCTCCAATGACAATTGGTTGGTTTCATTCGTACCTATTTGGCCGTCGACAACGGATTCATATTGATGAAACCTTTTCCTCGTGGTGCAGTACGGTTGCTGGCGTGCCTCAGGGTGGCGTTTTATCTCCTTTACTTTTTGCTGTATTTATTAATACAATTTCAAATCGACTTATTTCTTCTTACCACCTTTATGCAGATGATCTCCAAATCTATTTTCAAGCTACGCCAGATAAGTTGGCAGAAGCTATCAAAGTGATCAATACTGATTTAGATGAAATACATAATTGGAGCAAGGCGTACGGACTTAAGGTCAATACTCTGAAAACCCAGGTTATTGCTGTTGGCGGCCCTAGGATGATCTCGAAGATTGACTGGGCGCAGTTGCCCCCAATTCTTTTTGATGGCACAACCATTCCAATTGGTGATAAAGTAAAGAACCTGGGGATATATATTGATAAAACCTTGTCCTGGGTACCTCAAGTACAGGAAGTCAGTCGCAAAGTCTTTGCATCTGTGGGGTCTTTAAGACGATTACGCAATCTCCTGCCAATTTCCACTAAAACTGCGCTTGCACAATCTCTCCTTCTTCCGATTGTCGACTACGCCGATGCCAGCTATCTTGATCTCACCGAGGACCAACTTGATAAACTTGAACGACTTCAAAATCTTTGTATAAGATTTATATTTGGTCTACGCAAATATGATCAGAGTTTCGTACTAAGCTTAAATGGCTTCCTATACGTCTCCGTCGGAATACACATATTCTTCACCTTCTATACAATATTCTGTACAATCCTTCTATGCCTCGCTATCTTAAAGAACGTTTTGAGTTCCTCCATGACACACATTCAAGATCCCTACGGTCATCAGAAACTTTAACATTGAAAATACCAACGCATTCCACAAATTTCCTTGGAAAATCGTTTACAGTTCATGCCACTCGCTTATGGAATGCCTTGCCATTAACTATAAGATGTGCACAATCCCTGGCAATATTTAAGAAACTTTTAAAGGAACACTTCCTATCAATGTAATGGCTAAGTTATATGTATATATGTATGTATGTATGTGTGTGTGTATGTATTTATGTATTTATTTTATGTGTGTATCTATGTGTATATGTTGATATATTATTAATATATATATATATATATATATATATATATATATATATATATATACAGCTTGCTATACTTCTTGCGTCCACCCGGGAAAAATCCCATAGTAATACTGCGTCCACCGACTTGTTGCGTCCGGTATACGGACGCACTATTATTTTTACTTAAAACCGAGACCAATCGAAAGCTATAGGCCTAGGGTTACTATAGTTAAAATATAGTTTGGACGCAATTTATCCTCCCAAGCGTCTGGTGATATATTTTGTAGTTCACGGTTTGTCCGCTTGAGGCGCTGCATCGATGTATATTTTTTGGGAGTATATTTTTTTTCATTTTGACGATCATCTTGCTTCCGTTATCAACTATCATTATTGCGGAATGGGGAGCAAGGGAAAGGGGAATGCGAAGCAAGTTTTTTCCTGCTCATTCTGCGGATTCTGCGTTTGAGCTTCGCGGAAGCAGCATTAACCGTGTGTCTGCGATAATATTTGCACAGTATACTGTGATGTGTTAAATTTACTGGCAAGATGAAACGAAACACCAGAAGTAGACGTATTTTGAATCTGGCGTTGCGCAAAGATGAGTTGATACCATTGGTTGATACCCATATCTAGGATTTTCATCAAAATTCGCTCAATCTGTATTAGTCAAAAAAATAAAAACACGAAACAGATAAAAGTATGGATTTCACAATATTTGGGTTTATATTATGATGATGATGCTGAGTTGTTCATCAACTCAGCTTTCTCTCAGATTTCTTTATAGCGCCGTTTCGTGATGTAATCACTCCAAGGCTGCTTGTGTAAACGATGCCAGAAATTTGCTTGTCTTCAATGCATTCCGGAACTTTCCATGGTCCTCTAGCTCTCTCACATGATGTGGCAGGTGGTTCCAGGCCAGAGGACCAGCAACTGCAAATGAACGCTCTCCAAACAAAGTATTAAGTTACTCTTTTTATCGGTTCTTCAATCTTTGATTTTAGCTAGCAAGCTTTGACGTCAAAGTTCGCAAAGCCGACTTTGCTGTGTTTTGGCGGGACTCAAATTCTGCGCATATTATTTTTGAAAAGTATCAATGAAATTTTTATTTTTACTACTTAAAAAATATATTTGTTGTGATCCTTGAAACGTACTCTACACAACCATATTATTTTTAACCGTTTAACTTACCACTGCAATTACATTATTATTTATTTTTAAATATCGACTGAAACGGTGAAACTGACAGGGCAACTCGTAAATGTGCTGCTTCAACTATTGACATTTAATTTTTAGTTGAGGCACACACTTTGTAATCCTTCACTTAAAAATATAGATATATTTTATATTTGTTTAGCTGCTAAAATCTGAACAGATCAAAAATGTGCAGATGAAAGTAATATGTAGATTAAAAGTAATATACCCACAAGAAATATGCCCCAAAAGTCACAACCAAAAAACTGCTTATAAAAAAAGTACTTATTCACATATGAAATTGTTTTTGCCGCAGATGAAGAAGTTCAAGAAAATGTAAGAGAATTTGCAGAAGAAAAACATTTTTTTCTGAACCAGGTATGATGCTCATTTAAATTGACTTAAAATGCATTTGTTGAAGTGCTTATTTTGGGACTTTTTGTCTTCAATTTGTCCATCAAATTCACGTTTCGTTGAACATCTGTGGATGATGTGACTTTTTCAGAGTAGATAAATGTCTAAATGAACTAACTACTGTGCCCTTATTATAAAACATAGCGTAAATTCTGCCTTGTCGCTCAACTTAAAAAATGCATGAAAGCTTAATTACTCTTTTTATACTTACGTGTTAGGGTGGAGAATTTACGCAATTTTCATACAAGGAGTACTGTACTCACATGTATGCGTAAAACAAGCACTTCAATGTCTAGAGCTGGCCATACGAACCTTAAACCTTTTTATATTCAAAATAATTTACTTACAAAACTCAAAACTTACAGGACTATCCAGAATCAGACTGCTTTTCGGCTTCTGGCTCGTCTGATGAATATCAATCTCCATGGGAAAAAGATGAAGTAAGCCATAGCTATTCCAATGGCTCTATTAGCGACGAGTCAGCTGACAACATGACGCCCAATACCACTAAAGATAATATCAATAAAATTCATCCTAGCTACAAACCATTAACCCTCATACAACAAGAACCTCGCCAGCTTCAACCAGGCTATGTATCACCAACCATCACACAACAAGAACCTCACCAGCTTCAACCAGGCTATGTATCACCAACCATCACACAACAAGAACCTCACCAGCTTCAACGAGGCTATGTATCACCAACCATCACACAACAAGAACCTCGCCAGCTTCAATCAGGCTATGTATCACCAACCATCACACAACAAAAACCTCACCAGCTTCAACCAGGCTATGTATCACCAACCATCACACAACAAGAACCTCACCAGCTTTAACCGGGCTATGTATCAACAACCATCACACAACAAGAACCTCACCAGCTTTAACCGGGCTATGTATCAACAACCATCACACAACAAGAACCTCACCAGCTTTAACCGGGCTATGTATCACCAACCATCACACAACAAGAACCTCACCAGCTTTAACCAGGCTATGTATCAACAACCATCACACAACAAGAACCTCACCAGCTTTAACCAGGCTATGTATCAACAACCATCACACAACAAGAACCTCACCAGCTTTAACCGGGATGGGTATCACCTATCATTACACAATACGGAAATTTCCAACCACAGGGGAATTGCTTATTTTCAACCTTCACAGAATATGAACCTCACCAAAAGCTAACAACCCACACGTTGCAAAATACCATAGAACCTGACCTTCTTCAAGCACAAACATATCTTACATCACAAACCACCACAGACTACGAGGCTCACCAATCACCAACATACCTCTTGCTGCACAATACAACATAACTAGAGTCTCACCAACCGCAAACATGCCTCATGCCGTTAACCAACAATGAGTCAGAGTCTCGTCAACTGCAAGCATACATGCCACAAAACAGCACTAAATACGAATTTGGTCAATTGAAAACATACCACATGCTGCAAAAAACAACAAAACTAAAATCTATCGAACTGCAAACATACCTCGTGGAGCAGAATATCACATCACAGGAGCTTTGCCAACCGAAAACATACATCATGACACAAACCAATACTGAGCCAAAGTCTCGTCAACCGCAAACAGACATGCCGCAGAACACCACTGAACACGAATCTGGTGAACTGCAAACATACCCCATGCTGCAAAACATAACAGAATTGGAGTCTCACCAACTGCAGGTAGAAGTCCTGTCTCCTACTACCGAGGAACATCAATCTCAAGCCGTGGGCTGTAATACTTTGATCAAAAAAGGGCGTAACAAAGATTTTTAGAAGCTTAAGGTGACCTAGTTTATAGCAATGTTTGTGGACCCATGAGTGTCTCATCTATTCAAGGTGTGAGATATTTCTTACTCTTCAAGGATGCTGCAACAAATTACAGGCATGTATATTTTATGAAACATAAAAGTGATGTCATGGAAGCCTTCAAGGGGTACAATGCTATGATTAAGAATAAATTCATGCACAATGTCAGAATATTACGTCATACCGACAATGGAACAGAGTATGTAAATAAAGTTTTTAAAGAGTATTTGGAAAGAGAGGGGATAGTTCATGAGCGTACTGCACCCTATACGCCAGAACAAAATGGTCGAGCAGAGAGGGAAAATCGTACCATAGTGGAGAGTGCACGTTCAATGTTGTATGCGCGAGATATGCCATTGGAGCTGTGGGCAGAAGCTGTACAATGTGCTACATATATATTGAATAGAACATCCTCCACCCAGACCCCAAATACAACAGCTTTTGAATTGTGGAACGGGACCAGGCCTCAATTAGGACATTTGAAGGTGTTTGGGAGTATAAGCTATGTTCATGTTCCAGATCATTTACGAACAAAGTTGGAGAAGAAAAGCAAGAAAATGATACTAGTTGGCTATGACAGCACCAACTTCAGAATGTATGATATGAATACAAAGAAAATACCTAAATATCTCAAGAAATGTAATGTTTGATGAACATCATTTTCAAAGCACAAAGAAAAATATTGCACAAATAAGAATTGTTGATGATGAAGCTACCAATATAAATGAGAGTTTGTAACAAGAAGCCAATGCAGATGACACTCTAGTTAGCAGTCCGTCAACAGAGAGGGAAGATAGCATGCTGAGTTGTACCGGTGATGACCCAGACTATGAACCATCTCGACAATTGGAAGATTCAACAATACAGACAACGAATTTGAGACCACGGATGAATAAAAATTATGAAGCAAATCTTGTCGAGCTGTCATTGCCTCAAACATATGCAGAGGCACTGAATAGTCCACAAAAGGCTGAATGGTCCAAAGCTATTCAAGAAGAATTAACAGCACATAAAGAAAACAATACCTGGGCTGCGGTTAAAAGGTCTGCTCAACGAACCCATACTACGATGTGGGTTTTTAACATAAAGAAGAATGAGAATAGTCAAATAGCTCGTTTATGTGCAAAAGGGTTTAATCAAATTAACCATATTGATTATCAAGAAATATATTCTCCAACAACCCGTTATGATTCTATAAGAAAAAATCTTTCTTATGCTGCAAAGTATAATTTAGAAATTCAAAAGTTTGATTTCGACTAATACTTTTTGTTTATCAGTCAGTATATAGATAGAGTTCAATTTTAGTGGGAGTATTGGGATTATAAAAATTTAACCTGAAAAATGAGAGAGCGCAGCAGAATTTCCTCACCAATAAAAAATCATTCTGGAGCTGGGTACGTGATAAAAACGAAAGTCGCGGATCAACCACCCCAGGCATTAAAAACGCTGAGGGAATCTTGCTGTGGGACGAAAGTGATGTAAGGAAGAGATGGAATGAATATTTTAAAAATTTATATGGCCAGGGCGAAAGAGACTATTATGATGTTGAATATAATGACAGCGATGAAGAAATTGTGAAAGAGGATGTGATAATAAGTATAAAAGATCTGAAGAATGGAAAAGCTGCTGGGAATGATGGTGTGAATGCTGAGATGATCAAATGTGCTGGGGAGTGCATGGTTGAATGGATGTTTGAACTGTGCAAGATGTGTGTGAAAGAGAGTAAAGTGCCGATGGACTGGAAAAAGGCGGTCATTGTTCCTATCTACAAAGGAAAAGGTGACAAAAAGGACTGCCAAAATTTCAGGCCCATCAGTCTTCTCAGTATAGCTGGTAAAGTATTGTGTAAGGTTCTCATAAAAAAAGTGAGACTGTCTACCGGTCATGGGGTTTCTGATATCCAGACTGGCTTTATGCCAGGAAGAGGGTGTGTAGACCAGATCTTCACTCTCAGACAGATTGTTGAAAAACATCTGGCTGTAGGTCGGAAGGTCTACACGGCTTTTGTGGATCTCGAGAAGGCTTTTGACTCGGTGGACAGAGGTATGATGTGGAAAGTACTCCTAAAGTACGGTGTGAACGGCAAGCTTCTGAATGGAATACGCGCCATCTATGAAAATAGTTTGGCGTGTGTAAGAGTGGATGGTAAATGTAGCGAATGGTTTGATGTTTACAAGGGAGTACGACAGGGGTGTGTAATGAGTCCGTGGTTATTTAACATAATCATGGACAATTGTATGAAAGAAGCAGAAATTTCTCATTATGGTGTGAAAGTGGGTGAGACGAATGTTGGAGTTCTTCTCTATGCTGACGATGCCGTAGTGTTGGCTGATACAGCGGAGGAGCTCCAGATGATACTCACCAAAATGAATGATGCTTTTAGTAAGAACGGTTTAAAAGTGAATGCCAGTAAGACGAAAGTATTAGTGTTTGACAGGACTGAGGAATGCGAGGAAATTGAGATAAGAGTGAATGAAACAAGAGTGGAGGTCGTGAAAGAATTTGATTATCTGGGAAGCAAGTTTGAGTCGAATGGGAAATTGACGAAAGAATTGGAAAAGCGTGCTAGTAGAGGAAGAAGTGTAATGGGAACGATTGGAAGAATTGCAAGAAATAGGAAACTTACGAAGAATATGAGATTGGCGGTCCACAATGGTATATTGGTTCCGACATTGATGTATGGAAGTGAGGCGTGGACAGTTAATGAATGTGAGCTGAGTAAAGTATGTACGGTTGAAATGGCTTACCTGAGAGCAATGGCTGGAAAAACACTGAATGATAGAGTACGTAATGATTGGGTGATGAACGAGTGTGGTATAAAAGAGAATATGAGAATGAAAGTACAAAAAAGTACGATGAGATGGTTCGGACATCTCGAAAGAATGGATGATGAACGACTAACGAAGAAAGTGTACAAAGGAAATGTCAGAGGAAAGCGCGGAAGGGGAAGGCCGAGGAAAGAATGGTTAGACCAAATAGGTGAGATTGCGAAAGAATGGAACCTGCAGAGTGAAAATAAGAGAAGAGTATGTATGAAAAAGGTGATGAATATTGAGGAAATGAAAGTGGTTTGTAAGGACAGAAAAAAGTGGAGGCGCATCTGCGGAGGTACCGGCCACCCCTAGTGGAACGGCGGCAGGATACAGTAACAGTAACAGTAACCTATAGAGTTATGATACCTATTAGAAATAATCATTGGAAGCATTGAACAAATTATTATTGTTGTAACTGAGTATTCGTACAATAAAATTGTTATGTATAGTAAGAAAAATAAAAAATAAGTTTTTGCACTATAAAAAGATATTTTCTTCAAATAAAAACTCATAATCCAATAGTTTTGAAAATTGAATGAACTTATTTCTGCCCAGCCCCATTCATACTAACAGCTTGTGATGGAGTCCGGTGGGCTACACGTATTGCATCATCATTTCATAGCACGTGTTGTCTGTCACATAATATTATTACGTAAGTGCGTTGTTTGACGCCAAATTCTGCATTTTAAAGGGTGTAAGACGTGTATTAGATTAGATCTTTTACAAAACTCGTATATTGGAGGACGCGCGATTAACCGTAAGCACAAAAGACGCGACAAGGGCCCTCTAATAGTCCGTATATAAAAAATATACGAGTGGACGTGAAAAAGTAAATGACGCAATAAGTACACCAAGACAAATGGTGCGTGAATATCCATAATTTTTTGTTTTTTAAAAAACTGAGTTGAGCAGGAGAGTTGCATACAATATAGAAGTCAATATTCGCAGAAACTTTAGTTAAAAACTTAGTGGAAAGGACGGAAGCCATAAGTCGGTGTCCCTGTACGGACGCAACAACTATACCGTGATGTATATATATATATATATATATATATATATATATATGTATTTATACAGTATTTTTTTACCATAATTATTGTAATACCACGGACTACCCATACCATTGTGCTTGCAGATCTTGTCCATCCTAAGGTTGTCTGTAAGATATCGCCATGTGCGATAAGACCGCCCATTGTACATATGTCTCTTTTGTTTATAATTTTTAATGTAATTTATTTGTGGTGTACAATAAAGTTTATTATTATTATTATTATTATTAAAACTTTGATGAATTTATTTTAAGGTTTCGTTCATAGAGTTAACTTCACACGGCGGTCGCTTGACTACTTCTTATGGGGCTTCCACACGCTTGCCTCAAACGCCTTGAGTCAAGGGCTTGCAAGCGCTTGCAAGCTCTTGGAAAACCAAACAGGGTCATCCACACGCTTGTGCGTGCGTCTGTGTGTGTTAGAATAAGCAAGCATGGCGGACGTCCAGCTTTTAGCTATAACATTTGGATAAACTTATTTTTATTTAAAAAAAAAACAAAACAAAAAGAGAGAAACTAAAAAGAAACGAATAATTCGGCAAAGACGATGGTGGATGATCAAAATTCATAGAAACCGTACCGCACCAGAATGCGCGCGCACAAGTATGTGTGTGCCTGGCATGCGCATGCGTGAATTCCCTTTGACTTGCGTCAAAAAACCGACTCTGGTCGGATCGGCGACAAGCTGAGCCAAGGCGGCTTAAGCCACGCCCCCAGCTGAGCCAAACGGCCGTCCACACGCTCGACTTGGCTCGACTTGGCAAGCGTGTGGATGCCCCATTAGGTCAACAGCTCCAATACAAGTCTCACGCTACAGACTGCTTTAACCCTTTTTAGAGCATGGCATAAGGATGGTTCTTGAAACATTGGGAACTGGAACATACTTGGTTTTGTCAGAATATTATATCTAACTCTAGTTAAGTATGTACGGTAGAAATAAAGCATTTGAGAAAAATTACAGGAGAAACGCTGAAAGATAGAGTTAGGAATAGATTAGTGAAAAAGAATGTAAATTGAAAGATGAAAGTTAAGGTACAAAAGAATGTGATGAGATGGTTTGGGCATGTGGAAAGAATCGATGATGATAGACTGACAAAGTTTTATATACAGAGGAAGTGTGAAAGGAAAAAGAGGTATGGAACGACCGAAAATAGTATGGAGTGATCAGATTGAGGAGATTGTGAAAGAATGGGATATACAAAATATATGATAAAGGTGATGGATATGAATGAATTGAAAAGGGTATGTAAGGCTAGGAATAAATGGAGGCAGCTCTGTAGAGGCTCTGGCCACCCCTATCGGAATGGCGAAGGAATGACAAGGTTCAACGAATACAACGAAAAAGGTCTTAAATGTTGATGTATATTTGCAACTTAGATTATAGTTCTAGTAAGTGTGTAGGTATATTCTCTCAAGTGGCAGCCATATTACAAATCCGATCCGTTGGAGTGCTCCAGCCTCTGCACACAAAATAAAGTCAGATCCAACTCGGGCTAAGCAAACACTCTTGTTTCTAACTAAAGTTGCGCGTGTGAACAGAGCAGGCTACAGGCTTACATTCAGAAAGGCAAAGCAATCAAAATCTAATGGACACTTATTTAGATGATCAGCAAACGAAGCCTCTTCTTCTTCCTTCTGAATTTTTCTCGTTCCACTCCTGGACTTATACCTCCTCTTTTTTTAAGGAATCCTGTCCGGGAGAATTTCCAGATTCCACGTCATTTGGAGATCTGTGACACTTGTTGAAGTGCAGCAGGGGTGGCAGTTGATATTGTGTTGCTTTGTTTTGAGTCACTCAGAAGAAGTGGCGATTGATGATCAATCTATAATCTATAAACTAAGTTCCAAAGATATATTGACATTTAAGACTTATATTTAATGCACGCCAATCGGAAGGCACATGTTATTTCGCGCGAACACACATCGTCACCCCAGTGTTTGTTTAGCTTATCTACCATTTGATTCAAAGATGACCTTTCAATAAATTTTCTTAATAAGAATCACATTTTACACAATCTGAGATATGGAAGAAAAAAACGTAAAACACGATAATCTAAAATTTGTTTTACATATTTTCAAAATCCGTTTCCAGTTTTCATAGATACATTGGTCCAGTACACATGCAATCATTGTTCATGTGAAATAACCTCTGATGGACATTAGACTAAACAAGCACTAAGGAGTCTATGTGACATTAAACTAAAATTAAAACTACCCACGCGATTTTTATAAGTGCGTCTTTTTCTCACAGTATAAAGTCGCCATGCTATCGTTGGAAATACCGGGCCATAATTTCTCAGCTTTTAAGTCTTGCAAGTATATTACTATGTGCTGATATTAAGGGCGCACACTCTGACGTTATCAAATTAGTTTCACTTTAAGGGGGTGGCTGCGAAATAAAATTTAATTTAGGGAGTCATTAGCTCCCCGCGCGGCACTTAGCGTGATTTATTTAGTTAATGTTAATTAGTAATTACCTGCGTTAATCTAATCAAAACTGCTCCGCTGGCTGATTAATGTTAACGCCTTTTTAGGAGCTTAACTAAACAGCGCTTAGGCTAGATATCGATAACTTAAAAGTAAACTGAATAAGTGACATATTAAGCTAACATAGGTTTCTTAGGTAAATGCACTTTTTTCATATTTTCTACGAAAGCAAATATCTACTAGAAATGTGTGGAGATGAAGTTTTTTATGAGCACTTTCTTATCATTATGACCAGTCCGTAGTCTAGTCAATTAATCCAAATAAATTACAACAAGATAAAGCAAATCACTTTCACTTGGTAATAACAATATTAATCTATTTAATTGATCCACAATCGAAGTCCGGTCGATAGCTTACTTGGTAGAGTGCTTGCACTCCACGTCGGGAGCTCGGATTGAATCCCACCGAGGCGAGGGTGCCAGAAATTATTTCCCCTTTCGGGGTTTATTTCAAACCCAAAATAAAAGTAACGGCATGGTTTGCTCAGTCTCCACAAGAAATGAGTACCAAACTACCACCCCCTCGGAAGCTGGGAAACCCCTTACTTGGCAAGACAAATAAGTTCACTCGCCATATCGCTCCCCCAGTTCTTGTTTGCCGTATAGATCAATTTTGTATTGTCAAATATGACTTTTTAATGCAGTTTTCTTAAGAATCAAATTCTACACAATCTGAGCTAAGAAAAAACGTAAAACTCGATAATGTGAGAGTTGTTTTAAATATTTCTTAAATCAATTTCTTGTTTTCATAAGACACATTGGTCCAGTACCTACACATGCAAACATTGCTCATGTAAAATTAGCTTAATGGTATATACGGCAAACAAGAACTAAGGCAGCGATATGCGACCTCTTTATTTATTTATTTATTTATTCTTAAAGACACCAACAGAACAAAGGAGTAGCACATACACAAAAAAAAACACAATAATACAAATACATAAGTATCTCCAATGCTCCAATAATAGGTGCCTATCGCATAATCTTATTTTAACAATAATTAATTAGCGGGAGTAGGTATTATGAGTTGGAATAGGTAAATACACTATGCCGGGGCGCGTGTTCCCATTCCACGACCTAAAAGGAATCTTTACTCAGACAAGCACACGGAAAAAAATTAATTCATCAAGTAGTTTCAGTTTTTCCATATTTACTCAAAAACTATTGACATTATAAAAAAACGGTTTCAATACTACACTAGACAATGTATAGTTCTATAAATAGAATGAAAAAAAATATTTCCAAAACATAGCACACACGAGAAAGTAGCTACAGAAGTGAAAAAAACGTATTTTTTTAAATATTTTTTTGTGGTCGCAATTTTTAAGTTATATATTTTGTTTAAACTTTATAATTAAGATAAAAAATTAATAAACATGCTTGATTTTTTTCATTACTGTCACTTTTTTGCTAAGACCATAAAGTGTAAGAAACAATAACGGCAGATTTAGGGTATGATACTTCCGTGTGCTGTCTGAGTAAAGATTCCTTTTAGGTCGTGGAATGGGAACACGCTGCCGGGGCGCTGAGCTTCAACGCACATATACAGCATACAATGCTGTACAGCGAAAACCAACGCACACACGCACAATGCATCAGATTCATAAAACGTCACCGGCAATGTCTATCAATGTCTATCGCAAAGAAGGCAGCAGGAAATTACACTACATGTGTAGCTTAGTTGCGTTGCGGAACATCATCTTGACTACTTCCTCCCACGTATATTTATTTGTTTAAATCTATTCATTAATATTAAAGATATAATTGTTTTTGATGTAACGTAAAATTTGATCAATAAAACAATAATTTAATTTGCGAATGTTTGGAGTAAGACAGCCGTCCTAGTGGCCTGGCACATTTGACAGGTGAAACTCTGCAGGGAGATTTCGCGATACTGAATGTTAGTACTGAGCAGGCACAAACGTGACTTGCAAGGCGTTGCGAGATATCGTTATGAGTTAACTTCTCGTATAGCTTCATAAAATCTGTATTTATTCATTTTACGAAATATAAAATAATATGAAAACAAAGGTGATCTCTTCGTAGGGTAACAATGGTACACAGTAGTTTCAATATGGTTTAACTATTTTTTTTCTTTTTAACTTACGATGCAGAGATACTGAGGCCCGGTATTTTCAACTTCAGAATAGCGACTTTATACCGAATGTAAAGGACGCACTTATGCTAATCGTGTGAGGAGTTTTTTTTTTATATCAGCTTAAAGTAACATAAGCTAACGTTGAAAATACTGGGCCTAGCCCTCACTAAATTTAATAACAGGAATTGTTGGGTTGAAACTGGAATTACGGTCGTTTGACGTACAGTTACATATCACATACAAAGATAATAACTGAGCAGTTAGATAAACATAACTAAACTTTTCGGATATGACACCAACCGTTACGGGAGAACTGACATCGTTCTCGACATTTCGTTGGCGACGTAGCCAACCTCTTCAGGAGGCGCACTCTCTGCTGTTCATTTTCAGTCGTTGTGCAGAGTAAGTGTCTCTTGAAGACGTTGGCTACATCGCCAACGAAACGTTGAGCATTTATGTATCTTTTTCCTAAGTAAGTGTTCATTTTAGCTCTTGTTTTGGTTTCAACGCTACGATATTTTCACGATAAATTCTTAGGGAACCGGTGAAATTTCGTATTTTTCCTGTACTTTGCATTTTCGGTTCAACGCTGTGCTCCCGTTAACTAGTAAAAGTTGTATACTTGGGTTTATTTTGGTTTTTGATACCTCAGTTGTAACCGCCTCGCCATCCCGGAGGGGTCTTGTGTCTATATTTGCCTTGGTTAAAAAATAACAGCGAAGCGAGTGGCAGGCCTTAACCACGCACTGCGGCTTTGTGTGGAGGCTCCCCTTAACTGACGTCAGTGGGCTTTGCTTATTATGGGAAATCTGAATTATACGTCATATGCCAAAAATTCCCTAGATCAGTTATGAATGCAAATAATTTAATATCGCCACCTTCAAGATACTGTAACTGTAACTCTGTCGCCGTTCCGCTAGGGGTGGCCAGAGCCTCTGCAGAGTTGCCTCCATTTTTTCCTATCCTTACATACCTCTTTCAATTCATTCATATCCATCACCTTTTTCATGCATTTTCTTCTTTTATCCCATTCTTTTACAATCTCCTCAATCTGATCACTCCATACTTTTCTCGGTCGTCCCTTCCTTCTTTTAAACTGATTAAACTGGTAAAACTGATTAAGTGCTGATTCACTCATTTGAGAAATCGTTAAAAAAATATTTTATTGGGTAAAACTTCTCACAGTAAGTGAAATCATTATAAGGAAGTGATCATGAAATACTTTTTGAATACAGAGTTTTCACACTTTTGTAGTGTTTTCTCTCGTAGAAAATAGGAAAAGGGGGCCTTTATCTGAAAAACCCATGTTAGCTCAATATGTCACTAATTCAGTTTTACCTTGAAGGTATCGAAATGTCGCTGGTATGGTCAAGCGGATAAGGCGTTGGCACTCGAATTGGCTTTATTGCGACAAAATAAGAACCAAATCTCAAACAAACGTAAACACTGAAACTCTTGCCGACTTTCCCTGAAACCATGGTGCCATTAGCAGAAGTGAACCAGTTTTTACAGAATCGGTTGACAACTTAGTATCAACCTATAAGCCAAAGAACGTTTAGGCAAATAACTTAATATGACAGTTTATCGCTAAAAATATGTTTACGCGTTAGTTGCTTGTTTTTACAATGTGCATTTGATTTTGAAAGTTAAAAGAGGCAGTGAATTGGTAAAGTAAACCATATTTTAGAGTATGGGTGGTTAGCCTCATATTAACTTATAATTCAGATCCAAACAGCTGCGAACTGATGAAATGTACCTGCTAATAATTGCTTGCTGGAGTTGATATATTTTTTGCTAACTTCTGCATGATATATCCGATCCTAAAGAATTCCGATAGACTTTTTAAGCGTCAGTGATGTTTTGTTAACTGGCATGACTTTTAACTGCGGGCCAGTGGCTCGAGTCCCGTGACAATATATATATTGACAGTCCAAGTGAAGTGAGGATAAGTCCAAGGTAAACATTTCAAGTAGAACTGCCGGGAAATGATATGCCAGAATCCCAAGCATAAAAATTTACGTGTAAACTCAACCATAGCGTTAACCAAAAACGTATGAAAGCTAAAACGCTGACTGGAGGCGCTGTTGAAGTTTCCATGCTTTTTTGATTAACTCTTTTACACTTGGGGTGCAGAAGCATCAGATATTTATAGGAATTTACTTAACACACGTCTGAAGATGAGAGATGAAGGATCAAGTAGCAAGGATACCAAACAAAACGTGGAAAAAATATGTCTGGTAGACGAATGACACAAATAAGTAATATCATCTTCTCTAGTTCGTTTTCTTAGGCCCGGTATTCTCAACGTTAGCATATATGACTTAAAGCTGATAAAAAAAACTATACACACAATTGACGTAAGTGTGTCCTTTTCATTCTGTATAAAGTTGATATGCTAACGCTGAAAATACCGGGCCTTATAGTAGATCTGAAACCTGTTTATTTGGGACTCTCCTCTTGTGATGCAGAATACCAGCTATTCTTCCATCTTTTGTGTGGTTAGCCTGGTAGACGCTGGCGGTCTGGTATCTCGCGTACAACGATCCGAGTTATCCTACTTTCATCCATGCAGTCTACATGGTCCCTCCAGAACCATCTCTTCTTCCTGCTCCATCTGACGATGTCCTCAGTGTCGCACATGCTTCTGATTTCTGAGTTCCTAAGTCAATCTCTTAGTGTTTTTCCAGAAATGGCGTGAAGTGTTTTCATCCCAGATGTTCTGAGTAAGCTCTTTGTTATATGTAGATATCAACACGACAAAACCTCTCCTGAAATAGCAATATTTCTGTTATTGTCAAAAAACGGTTGATAATTCCATGTTGGCGGCTAGGAATTTTTAAATTTGAAAGCTAATTTTCATTGTTATCTTGCATTTCAAAGTTTTTTTTGTCTGTTGTATAGTCAAATGATTTTTTATAAATTTCTGTAAAGATAATACTGTACAAAATTATTCACTTTTCCGAAGTCACCCCTTTTTAGGAAAGGGCGGAGTTTCAGGGCTTATGTGCATTTGAGATTTGAGTTTTTATTTTGTAAGTACACAAGTAGAACGCAAGCGTGAACTAATACGCTTCTGCTTGAGGGCATGTATTTGATGATGATGATGATGGATGATTTCTTTCCTGTGGCGCCAAATAATCCACTACCATCTCAAGGGCGCAAAAATTTAATAAAAATTAAAAATTACAAAACAAAATAATACAAATCATAAATTTAAAACACCCTTGCAACTTAGAAATTAGATTATAGATACTCAAACAGTGAGAAAAGTAATTCAATCGAGTTTTATTATTCAATATGAAAGTTAGCACATTGTGTGAGTATGAAAAAATAAAATGCCCGCAATTTTATTTCATTATATCACAGACCAACTCGACACGAAACATTTCGAACGGCAGACATTTCGTATTCCTTTAGCGGGCCAAAACTTTCGACATGAAAAAATATATCTAGCAACGTTTGTGGCGAAACACGTACAAAATATTTTTTTATAGCTGTGCGAAAAATTCACCCCCCTGAGACGCAAAGGGTGCGTAGAATTTTTATTAAAAGGCTTTTCAAAAAATCCACCATGTAATAAAATGTATTGTTACATTTTTGAGGTGTGAAACACTTTTAGATTTGGAGTTTTAATACATCAATTTTTTTTAACTAAAAAAATATTTATAAGTATCTGTATTTATTTTTTATCCAGGATATGATTTTTCGAGAATCGGAAATTTTCCATGTTGTTGCCTATCTATAACCTAAGTTGCAAATATGTATTAACACGTAAGATTCATATTGAATGAAAACCCATGAATAAGTTCCCGCTTATGTAAAAATATAAAAATATCAAATAAACATAAACCCTGTCGATCTTCCGTGAAACAGACGTGACATTGGAAAAGTGAACCCTTGTTTACAGAAGGTATGGGTGGTCACTGGTCAACCACATATACAAACCTATAAGTTATGTAATTGTTCCGTAGTCAAGTGGTTCAACACTACGGAATCGTGATTGGAAGGTAGTGGGCTCGAATCTCGGCCGAGCATATAGAGTTTTTTCAAATATGATCTTCACTGGATTATAAAATTAATCTACCTTTACCAAAGACCGGTCACCGTAGGTCCATCTAGACCTACAGCAACTGGGTCTTGCTTGAGAATTGTTGCTTTCTAAAGCTCGCAGAGGGCTTTTGAGACGTGATTCACACAAAGACAGCGCTTACCGAATAAATCATTCTAATAATATAATATATATTTTTTGTAACTTTCACTTTCAAATAAATTTAAAAAATAAAAATGGCGTCACTTTCTTTTATTGTTTCTTTTTCATCTCGTAGACATTGGGTCACATGCCTCAATACTCCAAGTATAAAACTCAACCGTAGCGTTTTCATCAGCAATGTACGGAATGTAAAACACTCACTAGAGGCGCTGCATTTAGTTGCCATACATTTTAGCTAGAACACTATGATAGGTTTAAAATTAATGTGTTATACTTGTAGTACAATACCGCCATCCTCAGGAGACAGTGCTAAGCCGGAAGTAGCGGTCCCGGAAGTGAAATGGTGACTTGAATTTTAAAAAACCTTTCACACCCTACAATGAATTCCCTGCGAATCGAAAATAAAAGTTTTCCAAGGCACATCGGGAAAAGTTTATATTAGTTTTTAATTCTATTATATTTGCAATACTTATTACTTCACGTTAAGGCAGAAAGAGTTGCAGAGTTTTAGTTCATTTTAGGTTTTGATTCTTTTTAAATTATGCTTCATTGTCTATGGTGGAGTTCTGATAGACAAGAAAAAACATTTAGGATTATATCCAAAATAGGGTGACATTAGCAACATGAACCAATTTTTACAACATTTTTGGACATCCCTTACCAATCTATGTACAACGCAAGGAATTTTCTATATAGTTACTATTATTAATAAAGATTATATCAAAGAAGTGTGCAAGGACAGGAAGAAGTGGCGGCTAATCTGCAATGGTGATTTCTAATGTTGGTGTTTTAATTTGCTACATTTTTTTCATAGGAAATTTCTGACTTTTTTTGTATAGATTTCTTTGTAAGGTTTTGTTCTTTTATATATTTAAATGTAATTTTTTATTCATATTCCTTGACTTATAGGTTGGTATGAGGCTGACCACCCATACTGTAAAAAATGGTTCACTTTGCCAATGTTACCCCTGTTTCAGGGAAGGTCGGCAAAAGTTGTGGGGCTTATGTTCATTTGAGGTTTGGATTTTATTTGTAAGTACACATTCAGCATTTGTAAGCGCGAACTACACTTGTTGGTTTGTGGGCTTACATCTGAGAGCTTTAAATGAATATATCCTTGCAACTTAGATTATTATTATTATTATTATATCAATAACTTGAACTTGTGACATATTAAGTTAAAATTGGGTTTCTCAGATAAATGCACCCTTTTTCCTATTTTCTACTAGAGAAAACACTATGAAAGAGTGAAAATCCTGTGGTTTAGAAGTTTTCTTGAGCGCTTTTTTAGTTTTACCTTAAAGGGGGCGATATTTAAGATAGGGTGACATAAGCAACTTGAACCTATTTTTGCGACATAGTTGTTGGTCCTCATTCCGACCTACAACTCAATGAATTTCTTATATAGTTACTATTATTAGTAAAACATATAGAAGTAAGAAGTACTTATCTAATTTTGTTTTTCCTTTTATTTCAGGTAACGACTATTCCGTTTTTTTGTTCAAAAACCAGAAAAAGCTGATCTTACGTCTACAAAAAGTAAGTAGCTAATTTATTTTTCTTTCTATTTCTAATAGTAATACAAAAAACACACACACAAATACCACGCATGGTAAACGATCGTTTGTACCAAAATGTACGGCTGAGAGAGATTTTTCATTTCATGTTTGAAAAATCTAGTAACAAATAAAACCTTCTTATTGTTACTTTTTGTTCTTTTTCTTATTTTGTAAAGTATGGGTGGTCAGCCTCATACCAACCTATATGTCAAGGAATCTCATTGCCTTTTTAATCAACCATTTATTTATTCTCCGGGTACCTAATTAAATACGACACTTTTTTCGACGTATATACATAAAAAATAATGGTTTTGCCAAGAATCTTCTACAGAATTTTGTCATTGAAATCGTTTACAAGCGTTCAAAATAAAAACGTGATAAATTGTTTGACATCTGAGCAAATATTTTGCCATTAGGAGTGACAGAAATAACGATAGGACGTGACATTGCGAGAATAATTTGGCTCTGAACCAAGGAAAAATAAAAATCAGAGAAATTGAGAGACGTTTGCAAAATTTTTGTGTAATACCTAATGTCTCAGACTTTTATTGAAAAGTTAACTGGTTTGAAAACCAACAAACGAGAAAAAATACGTTTTTATCATCCCTTCAAATATTTATTTTCATTGGTATCCCCTATAGTTCAGTTTTTTAACACTAAACAATTTAAGTCGAGGCTACTGTCATGGAAATGTAAAACCACTCTGTACAAAACCCTAATAAAACTAGTCCTCACATATACCTGGACACTGACCAAGCGGGACCAATGTTCTCTCAACGTCTTCAAAAGAAAAATACTTCGACGTATTTATGGTCCCATAAAGGACGGAAACATATCTCGAAGAAGATATAACTCCGCATTGTATAAGCTGTACCAGGACGCTGATGTGGTCCGCTCAATAAAGGTCAACATACTGCATTGGCTGGGGCACATTCAGTAAATGGACCATCGGAGCCTGGAGAAGACGATTGTGATGACGAACCCGGAGGGACGCCGGACAGTGGGAAGACCACGTTCAAGATGGCTGGATGGAGTGGTAGCGGATTTCCGTGCAGTGAGAATGTGGGACTGGAGGAGGAAAACGTTGGATAGACAGCGCTGGCAGCGGTTGCTGAGGGAGGCAAAGACCCACCCCGGGTTTTTGTGCCAGTGATGATGATGATGATAGTTTAGTTTCAATGCTTGAGAAATAAGTGCCCTTAGGGTGGTTAGTGCCACTAAACGGCGCTATATAAAATTGACCATTGAGCAAGATTTAATTCTACATCTGCAATGTACTGTAGGTACTGTATACTGCCACCGTTCCGCTATGGGTAGCCGGTTCCTCGGCATATGCGTCTCCACTTTTTTCTGTCATCGCATATCTCTTTCATCTTTTCAACATTCATACTCATTTCTGATTCTCACTCTGCAGGTTCCATTCTTTCGAAATCTCAGCTATATGGTCTACCCATTTCGTTGTCGGTCTTTTACTTCTACGCTTCCCTCTGACGTTTCCTCTGTACACTTTCTTTGTTAGTCGTTCATCATCCATTCTTTCAAGAGGTACGAACGATCTCATCGTTTATTTTTGTTTTTTCAGTCTAATATTATCTTTTATACCACACTCGTTGATCACCCAATCATTGAGAGCTTTACATAATAAACGAATTATGTTTCAATGTGCCAAGGACTAGAGTATCGAGTTTCTATTTCTGTCGTTCGTTTTTTCTCTACCAACAAAACACTTGTAAAATATTGTAGACATGACAAGTCATTAATCTAATATGTTTAATATAGAGTTACAGAACTGGATATTTGTTCTGGCAAAATGTCAAAAGACTTAATACAAAAAATATAGATTAATCACGTTAAAATACATTAATTAATACAAGCGTTAATGATCGTATCGGCTTTGAGCAAAACTTAACCGTTAATCCGCGAGATCTATTGAGTACACTTGCTCACCATTTATTGTTAGTTAATCGCTTTTAATACACATTAATCACAAAGTAAAAAACTCGTTTAAATAGGTTTTAAGCTTACCTGTTTGATATTTAAAATGAAAGAAAGAGCTATATAAAACTTGTTAGTTTGAGACATGTGCAAACATGAGAGTGCTAGTGTAGAATGTACTATTGCGTTCGCGATCATGGATTCTTCAATGTTTAAAATTCGCTTGGACGAGACAAACAATCGGATTGTCAGGGGTTGAGCTTGTCTATTAAAAAAGGAAGTTTCGTACAATTTTTGTCTCAGTTAATAAAATTTTTGCAAAGTCATCATTGGTATAAAGTTCAAGGTAATTCCAGTTCATCGGTGCATTATTATTTCTACTTTATAAAACATTATTATCTGATAAAAAACGAATCATTATTACACTCATTATTATTTCTATTTCTATTATTTACTACGAGTAATTACCAAAAAAATTAAAAACACTTATACAGTTTTATGGATATTTGATAAAATATTTTCATAGCATTTTGTGAAATAATGTTCAGTTTATTTTTGGAAATATGCCTACTACCTCAATTTACATATTAAATTTTCTGCCTTAGAGATCGGTAGGTAAAAAGTAAATAAATTTGTTATTAAATATAAGAGTTAGGCTGACCGGACAGTCTGTATGATAACACGAAAGTGTACCGACAATAAATAACAGCGCCTTTTGCGAGCGTTATAATGTCCATATATTTTTGTGTGTTTAAACGTAAAGCTGTATACTTGGAGTACCTTTACCTAATGTGAATAAAATTCAATTTCCTGTCGGATGTTTTTATTTGCTGCCTTTTGATTTTATTTGCTATTTTTTGTTTCATTTTGATTTCATCCCGCACAAAAACAATACATTTTCATATTCCACTCGACTCCGTTTTTTCGCAAAATATTGGTTTTTCCTCAACAAATAGAAATTTTATGAATGAATAATCAATTAAAAATATATCAGTTTAATTCGCAAAACATTTGATCTACGGGTCATCTTTATTGGAGAATTTGCTTAAGGCAGCGGATGAGCCTTGGATTTGCTGTGAATAACGTTGTACATCATAACCTTTGCTCTTACTTTTAAAGGTGTACTTCTTATTTTTTTAGTACAATAGGAGCAAGATCGGTCATTCATTTGATCGGTTCTCAATCTAGTCATTAACGCTACGGAACTCGTTCTCGGAAGATAGTTGGTTCGATTGCTGGCGAAGCACAAAAAAAAAAAAAAACAAATTATATATTTGACTTAGTAATTGCTTGTTTCATATAGTTAAATTTAATAAATTGTTTGTGTTCTTTGACTAATAGGATGATATAAGGCTGACCGCCCATACAGTAAAATCATTGCCATTTTTCAAAATTTTATTTTCGTAGAATTTTATCTTTATCATTTTAAATTAGAATTATAGTCGGAACAATTCAAAGTGTAAAAAATAATTCGAACCGTGTTCCTTGATTTAAAGGTTGATATGACGCTGACCACCCATACTGTGAAAACAGGTTAACTTTGCCAATGTCACCCCTGTTTCAGGGAAGGTTAGAAAGACTTGCAGGGCTTTTGTTCGTTTGAAAATGGTTGTTATGTTGTAAGCACACATGCGGCAAATGTAAGCATGAACTTATACGTGTCTGTTATGGGAGTTCATGTAATATATCTTTGCAACATAGATTATAGATTGTGGGAATCGATGGCGATTTTCCAAAGAAACCACTAAAGTGATGAAGACATGGCTGATGATCTACTCCTAAAAAGAAAAAATCTTGTTCAGCAACAAATAAATGATCTACGACAAAAAGAAGAGAAGAAAAGTATACAGCATTCAGATGGTTATTTTGTTGTTGTATAGTCAATAATTTAAAGCCACCCTCAAACAATCAATTATCTGTAGACCACAGTAAATTCCAAAAATTCCTGCTTTGTCGGTTGATTTTCCAATCAGCGTCTTGTATCATACGAGTACAGTGGAGAGATCAAAAGGTCTCTAGGATCTGTCGTAGGCTTCGCACGATGCTCCTCTCGTAGACCCCTTTATAGGGGGAGACAGGTAATTGAGTCAAGTCGTAGAGGGTCTACGCCGCTACGCCGAGCTTTGATTCGTAGCATTTCACGGGCGGAGGAGTTTCAAGTACAACGATGAGACCGTCAATATATTACAGCAAATAGCGTAGAATATGTGTCATATGATATGCGAAATGAACGGTTTAATCCGCTTAATAATGAACGGTTCGTTTTTGGTTTTACGGCTGAAATCCGTTCATAAAAGTCTTTATATAAAATTATACCATTTCAAAATGTTCACCATTGCAAAAAAATCATTTGAACTCTAGCTTGAAAAAATAAATAAACGAGGTATGTAGTGAATGAGTAAAAAAAAATTACGACTTGTCAACCATTTCGATTAAAGTGAGAGTTTTCCAAATTTCGAGGATTGTAACTTCTTGCCGCGTTTTTCCCCAAGTGATCGAGTGGAAACTATTTATTTTCATACGTAAGAGTTTAACCTCACGTCAACCAGTTGAAGTGAGAGTTTCTCAGCTCCCGAGGGGCTGGTTCTCATTTCTTGTGAAGGCTCAGTCAGCCTTGCCGATGTTTTTATTTTGGATTTGAAATAAACACCGTATATTGACAATATTTTCTGAATCCCTTGATGGAGATCGAGCTCTAGCCCTCTGCTATATAATGCAAGTATTCTACCAACTGAGCTATCGACCGTTCAATCCATATGCAGAAATATGTTTTAAAATGAATAAAAAGTAAATCAGAACATGTCCATCTGATATTTCGTTTTACAATGTGTGGGTTTTTTGTAAGTAATGAAATATTCACATTTATATCATGTGTTACAATTATAATGTACTCCGACACACAACTCTAAATAAATCACGCTGTATTGTATACGGTGCTTTAATGTGATATTTTTTTCTCTCTCTCGTTTGTTAAAGCTTTTCCGATTTCACTTGCGGTGAGATAAATCAAATGAAAACAAAGCAAGGCAGAACAATCGAAACCTGAAAACTGTACCAGCAAAACGTCAGTAGCGGAACTGCGTAAAAATGCGGAAAATTTGCTGTTTTTTTTTGTGAAAATAGAAATAATGTAATTTTAAAAGCAGGAAAGAAATGGGATTCAGTAAAATAAACAAGCTGACACAAAAAAATGTGAGGAGTTAAAAATGTGTGGAAAAAAATGTGCGTGGCCCTTTACGCTCACTGGAGGCGCTTTTAAGTTTTCCAAGCAAAGGTTCAAAAAATTAAAAACCTTAGCTGTCAACATTGCAGATCAACCGCGTCATTTTTTTTTTCGGTCCTTGCATAGGCACTTCTTTCCTTTCATCCAGAGTCGTAGCTTTTTCACACAAGCTCTTTTTTATAATCAAACCTAATCTAAGTTGCAAATACATATTAACACTTAAAGTTCATATTAAATGCATGCCCACAAACAGACACGTGTATGTTTTCGCCTACAAATGCTGCTTGTGTACTGACAATTTAAAAACCAAACCTCAAATGAACATAGAATATTCCCATTCTAAATAGATTCCCATTCTAGATATCTCATTCATTGGTTATTTCAGGAATTTGGTCGATACATACCTTTTTCAATCTTTTGATTTTGATTGGTCGATGCTTCGTCACTCCTTCATCATTCATTCTCTCCAAATGTAATTTCATTATTTTCACTTTCACACATATTCAATATCTGTTTTTTAAATCTTTTCTCCCCCTCTGTGCATCGCACGTGTCTCCAAGATCACACGTTTCTTCTCCACATTTCTCTTCCATCAGAGTGTTTGGTGTTTACTCTTGTTCCGTTTATTTTCCCCACCCGTACGTGCGGCCTAACGAGCCATTTTCCCGAGATCCGGGGAAAGCGCGGGTCCGCTGGATCACAACACCTCTGCGCTGCTAAACACCGCTAACGACCCCTAATGATCAGTTAAATGGGAGGGGTAGGTACTAGATACTATTGGTTCTGCTACCCCGATACAGTGACTATAAAACTGTAGATTCAAAAAAAATATGAGGTGCTTGATATGTTTTATACGTTATATTAAATATTATTGAATTGACGTACCATCGTAATTGACGTAGTATCGAATTTAAGTTAGATTTACGGTTGTTAGGCATATTTGTACAATCAATTAGAAATATATAAAATCGTATGTGTTTGGGCGAGCTGTTAGGTAGATTTGTTTATAGGTAGCTGGCCATAAAATCCTGTGTCCTTAAGCCTATAAACTGACCACTCCTACTTTACCCAATCACCTGTCTCCAGCAGTACTTCTTCATACGCGGCCTTGGATAGACGTGTCCATCGCAGTGTTCATCGCGCGCGACAGAAATAAAGGAGAAACCATACACAAAAACGCGACCAGTGCTCCGCGAAAGAGGCATCCATTGGAGATAAGGTGAGTCCAGACTTTGATTCGTGATTCCCTCCTTTGCTCCTTTGGTTGGCTGCCTGGACAGATTTGTTGGGCAGTTCGTCCGAACGCGATAATCGAGAACCAGTAAGATTTAAAATCCTCCCCATCTCGCATCCCCACATGATAGCGCCAAACTTGGCGTTATCATAATTTTGGTCCTTAACGAAGCCAGATCGTAAATTAAAAAACTAGATTCACGCAAAATTAATTCGGATTCCTCTAGTTTGAAATCGGATTCATAAAATTATTAGCCATTTTTATTGCTACAAAATTGCAATTCGTGACGCGTTCATACATTATTATCATAAATATCGCTTTGGAATCGAAGTGCGGGTTAATTCTTTAATTGCCTTGTAAGTATACCTATCTCTTGCATTTTAGGTACATTCGAATTAAGCCCGCGGTATAAGTAACTACCTAGGTACTTGCATTGTTTACTTTCTTTGTTTACATTATTTGTTTACATTTTGATAACATTATTATAACCTTCTTCTTTCTTTGCTACCTTAATTTATAAGGACTTGTACGTACGGGATTTGTAAAATTTATTATTAACTTTATCAAATTTAATTTATTAAAGCCAAATTAAAACATGACTTCAGAACGCGAAAAACGAGCATTTCAACGACGTAAGGAGCGCCTCCAGAATGAGATAGAGACGTACTTGGAACGGGCACAATGCATTTTCGATACCATTAATTCAATTCATTTGGGAGAAATTTATTTGCATAAATTTAAAGTGCACGCGGCAGGCATTGACAACTGGCGTAAAGAATTTTTATTACTGGTGAAAGAAAGAAATGATTTAATTGCAGAAAGTGAGGAAGATGAAGCAACAGATAATAATATTATTCTGTCATTTGAAGACTTATACGCTGAAATTAAATATACTTACGAGAATTTAAAAGACACAACAAAATCCTCAAGTGCAAATGATATTCCTTTAAAAAAGGAGCATCCAACTACCACGATTAGAGCTGTGTGCCTTCAACGGAGATGTAAACAATTGGCCGGTGTTTTATGAAAATTTTAAATCTATGGTCCATGAGAATGACAGTCTAACGGAAGGTGAAAAGATTCAATATTTAGTTGGAAAACTGGTAGGAAAAGCTCAGAGCATTTGCCAAGGTTTATTGCCAACTGCTCAAAATTATACAATTTTATGGAATTCGTTGGTCAAGAAATACAACGATAAGCGCGTTCTGGCAACAACTTATCTAGAGAAATTGTTAAATATTCCTGCAGTAAAGGAACCATCTGCCTCAAACTTGGAGGACTTTATTGATCTATTTTCAGGTTTAACTGCTGCAATCAAACAGTTGAACATGGAGAATCTAGAAGACTTTATATTCATACACATTGCGTGTAAGAAACTCGACATGGATACGATTAAGGCTTTTGAAGTTTCTATACAAGATTCTCCAGACTCAGTAGATTCAGTAAAATTTGTGGAATTCATGAGAAATTACTCGCGAATACTACAGCGCGCAAACGGAAGTAGAAGCAGTAAAATTAACAATCAAATTAACGCGATGCCGCGCAAGCCCTCAGCTTCCCAGAAAAACGTTAGGGCATTTGTGACAGTTAATACTGACAAATGTTTGTTGTGCGGAGATAACAACCACTCAAAGTTGTACCAGTGTCCAAAATACACTATCCTGGACGCTCGGGAAAGGTACAATTTTATAAAATCAAAGAAATTATGTGTCAATTGTCTAAGTACGATGCATAATCTCAAGAATTGTAAATCAAAGGGAAGATGCAGCGTTTGTAATCGATCCCACCATACTAGCCTGCATTTCAACTTGAATTTGCAAGCCGCGGCCGAAGAAAAGGCGGAGCCCTTAGCGCTTTGTGCTATGGGCCCTAATTCTAGTGAGGTAGAATCTACGGTTTTACTAGGAACTGTTTGTTGTGTAATCTTAGACAAGCGGGGTCAAAGACACACTATTCGCGCTTTATTAGACAGTGCTTCACAGAGAGACATAATAACGGCCTCCTGTTGTCGAGAACTTCATCTTGATGTAAAGACGACGCGAGACAAAGTTGTTTCAGGAATAGGGGATATTGTCAACCCTATCAAGGGAGTGACAACAATTACCCTTCTTTCGAGAGTTGAGAAATCGGTCAATTTTAAACTATCGCCTTTGGTGGTTAATCAAATAACTGATAAAATACCCGTCGCCAACATTAATATTGAAAATTTAGAATATTTAAAATCATTACGTTGGGCTGATGAAAAATATTTTATTCCCGGAAAAATTGACATGATTCTGGGTGCAGATGTATTCTCCCGTGTGATAAAACACAACACTATCTCACGAAATTTAGGCGAGCCAGTTGCACTGGATACCCTATTTGGGTATGTGGTACTAGGGGAAGTTCCAGTGCTACCGTTAATCAAAACAGATTATAGTTTCTTTTCAGCAATTGAAATTGAAATGAAAAAATTCTTGGAGTTGGAGGACGTACCGGACGTCTCCACTCCGCAAATCGAGGAGCTGGTATGTGAAGAGAAATATACCAACACCACCACGAGAGACAAGACTGGTAGATTTTCCGTAATGCTGCCTTTCAAGACCGATCCGGGGCAGCTCGGTGACTCTCAGAGAGCGGCAGAGCGGAGATTTTACGCGTTGGAAAGGAAACTGCTTTCAAACTCTTCTGTAAAATTGGAATACGACCTTATTTTCAAAAATTATATACAAGAAGGGTATTTAAATCCTGTAAATATAAATTCGGATCAATGCTTGAGCTTGCAATACATAGCACCGCATCATGCAGTGATACGTGAAAATAAATCCACAACTAAGGTTCGCGCAGTAATAGATGCTAGTATGAAAACTACATCAGGATTATCGCTGAATGATGTTCTACATACGGGTAGAAATCTTCAAAATGATCTATTTAAAATAATATTACACTTTCGCTTGTTTCCAGTTGCTCTAAGCGCTGACATACGTAAAATGTATATGCAAATTCTGGTAAATAAAGAGCATAGATGCTATCAGAGAGTTTTATATCGGTTTGATAAAAATGATCCACTTCAGCTTTTTGAATTTACACGCGTACCATTTGGCTTAAAGTGCAGCCCATACCTTGCAATGCGTACCGTTCGTCGTTTAATTGATGATGAGCGAACACGTTTTCCATTAGCGGCACTTGTAGCAGAGAGAGATATTTACATGGATGATTTGGTTTCTAGCTGTTTAAATGATGAAGAGGCTATCGCACTTTCAAACCAGTTGATTGAATTATTTCTTGCGGGCGGTTTTGAATTAGTGAAGTTCTCGAGTAATTCACCATCAGTCATGGGAGGCATTCCCTCAGCTTGTCGCATTTCTGAAGCTGTGGAGTTCAGTTCAGAAGATCAATGTACCATCCTTGGTTTGCATTGGTTGCCTGGAAAGGATGTTTTTACCTTTAGTGTCACTAACAAATTTCGTAAATGTACAAAACGAAATATTCTGTCGACAATTGCGCGCTTCTGGGATTTGATGGGGTTTGTCGCACCCGTGATTGTAACAGCTAAATTAATGATTAAATTTCTCTGGGAACATAAAATCGATTGGGACGATTGTCCTCCTCAGAGTATAATTTCAACTTGGGAAAATTATGAATCGGAACTCCCACTCCTTCAAAGTATTCAGCTGCCACGGCATACAGGTGTAACGCAGGAGTCGATTATATCCCTATTGGGATTCGCGGACGCAAGTGAGAGAGCATATGGAGCGGTGATATATATTCATGTATATAATCCTCCAAGTAAACGCGGAGAAATAAGTTTAGCTTGTGCAAAGTCGCGAGTAGCTCCAAGTCGTACAATATCTTTAGCAAGACTTGAATTATCGGGAATATTGATATTGTCAAAATTAATGCGTGTAGTCATTGATACATATTCAACTCGCTGCCAAATTAATAATGTATACGCCTTTTCTGATAGTACAGTGGCACTCGCTTGGGTTCATTCACACCCATCCCGCTGGCAGACTTTCATCGCGAATAGAGTAACTATAATTCAGGATAATATACCTCCAAGTCAGTTTTATCATATTGCCGGGAAAGACAATCCCGCGGATTGTCTCTCACGCGGCCTGACTCCCGCACAATTAATTGACCACCCGCTCTGGTTTAAAGGCCCGGGCCTTCGCGCGCTCACCGATTGAAGAATGGAATTTTTGTAAATTTGATCCAAATACTATTGAAAACCCGCCGGAACAAAAAATAAAAGTGATGACTGTAATGGATAACTTACCCAAGCAACCAACTTTATTAGGTTCACTCGCTGAACGAATCTCTTCCTGGAGTAAATTGTTAAGAGTTGTTATTTACATACTTCGTTTTATAAAAAGATTGTCATCAAAATTTGAAGTCTCTCACCTACGGTTTGCAGAAATCGTAGTTATAAAAGACTTACAAAATCATCATTTTTCGAACGAAATTAAAAACGCGAAAGCCGGTAAAGTCTTATCTCCTGCATTTCGTAAGCTTAATGCCTTTATCGACGCCGATGGGTTGTTACGAGTAGGAGGGAGACTTGTAAACGCTGACTTAGCTTATGACAGTAAACATCCAATACTTTTACCAGGTCGCGGTCATATTTTGAATTTAATCATTGATTACTATCATAGAAAATTCTTGCATTCCGGACCTCAGTTACTAATGTCCCTTTTGCGACAAAATTTCTGGATTTTGTCGGCTAGAAATATTGTGCGTAAACGCGTCCAATTATGTAATACTTGTTATAAGGTTAATCCAAAATCACGCTTCCCCCTCATGGGGGATTTACCTGCCTGTCGGGTAAATGAAGGTAAGGCATTTTTCCACTGTGGCATAGACTACGCGGGCCCCTTAAGTGTGATTCCTTATAGAAAAAGAGGTGTGCACAAAATTAAAGCATACATTTGTGTGTTTGTGTGCTTAATCACGAAAGCGGTTCATATCGAACTCGCATCAGATCTAAGCACGGAAACATTTATTAACGCTCTTAAGCGATTTTTGTCTCGACGCGGGCCGGTAAAAATAATGTACTCAGACTGTGGGACAAACTTCATTGGTGCAAAATCTCACCTCTCAATATGGTCTCCTGGAGTCTGAAGCTTTTCAAAATAAGTTCGACAGGGAACTAAGAGACCATCGGATAGATTGGAAGTTCAATCCCCCATCTGCCCCGCATTTCGGTGGAATTTGGGAGAGTAACGTGCGGAGTATCAAACTCCATCTGAATCGAGTAATTGGTAAACAATTATTGACATTCGAGGAAATGTCTACAGTACTTGCGCAAATTGAAGCAATTTTAAACTCCAGACCGCTTTCATGTTTGAGTGCCGATCCATCCGAACCTATTGCTCTAACCCCCGCACATTTTCTCACATTGACTCCTCTAAAGTCACTTCCGGCGACAGATACCTCCTCTAGAGACATTAGTTTACTGTCTCGTAAACAGTATGTGGACCATTTAGTTCAGTCTTTCTGGAAACGGTGGAAGGTGGAGTACCTTCACACTCTCCAAACGCGTCAGAAATGGAACACGGAAACAGAGCCAATCAAGATTGGATCTGTTGTCTTGTTAAAAACTGAAGGTAGTGCACCTCTTAATTGGCCACTAGGAGTTATTGAGGATGTCTTTCCGGGAGCGGACGGTATAGCTAGAGTAGTTAATGTCCGGACGAAAACTGGAACTTATAGGCGTCCAGTTGTCAAGGTTTGTCCGTTGCCAAATCAATAACATTACAAAATAATATACAGTCCACTCGCTAAATTAAGTAGATTTAAATAGTAATAAATAAATAAATAAATAAATAAATCGTTGTTTTGAAAGGACTACGTCCTCTCAAGCTGGGGGGCATGTTTGGGCGAGCTGTTAGGTAGATTTGTTTATAGGTAGCTGGCCATAAAATCCTGTGTCCTTAAGCCTATAAACTGACCACTCCTACTTTACCCAATCACCTGTCTCCAGCAGTACTTCTTCATACGCGGCCTTGGATAGACGTGTCCATCGCAGTGTTCATCGCGCGCGACAGAAATAAAGGAGAAACCATACACAAAAACGCGACCAGTGCTCCGCGAAAGAGGCATCCATTGGAGATAAGGTGAGTCCAGACTTTGATTCGTGATTCCCTCCTTTGCTCCTTTGGTTGGCTGCCTGGACAGATTTGTTGGGCAGTTCGTCCGAACGCGATAATCGAGAACCAGTAAGATTTAAAATCCTCCCCATCTCGCATCCCCACATGATAGCGCCAAACTTGGCGTTATCAGTATGTATGATGTATGTATGTTTGTTCTGTATGGACTCCTCAACAACTAAACAGATTGCAATGAAACTTACATGAGTAATTATTTACATTCCAACTTAGTCTTCTGTATAAAAATGGATGTATACAGAAAGTGAGAGCAGAAATATGCTACAGCTATTTACACCTTATGACAGGGGGATTTTTAGGCTAAAAGAAATGTGCAAGGACACACCACAGTAGAGACGCATGTGTGGAGATCCTTGCCATCCCTAACAGAATGACAGCATGATAACTGAATAATCAGATGAGCCACCACAAGGGGTGGCAGGGTACAGATAGTTATAAAAATTAATCAAATAGACGGATATTTGCTACGAACTGTTAGTAGAGAATCTATAACTTTAGACGTTTCGTTGGCATCTATTTAATTTATTTTAATAGTTTTTCAAATATGTTCGATATTACGTAATGATAAATTGCTTTCTCAGAAAAATAGGTTTTTATTTTCATTATTTCCTACATAGGTTAATGTCTTAAAATGGATAGATAAAGTCCGATAGCGCTTAAAAATTTATACTAAAAAACTGAGAAAATAAGAACATTCGCTGGAAATGTTTATTATGGAACTAAAAGTTACTAGATGAAAAATAAAACAAACTTGGTTTTTGATTCAGGCGAGTAAATTCAGTTCCACAACTGGTTTCGCAAACAATCCGTTTGCATCCTTCAGGTGGCTTAATAATTTCTAGCCACCTGAGGATGAACACGGATTGTTTGCAAAACCGGTCGTGCAACTGAATATACTCGCCGTAATCAAAAACAAAGTTTTTTTTCTTTTAAAATGAATTAGGTCCCTTTATTGATCACATTCGCAAAGCCCTAGTCTCTTAGATTTGTAACTTCATCCACCGGCAAACCTTTAATTCGACTCTGATGCGAAACAACTTTGAAAAATATTCTGAAGCGCTGCTTTATCACATAATACACAAATGCACCTTCATAATATTACTCGTACCAGTAGAAACATCTGGAAGCATGAAGTAGACTGGAGATGTGGAGGGGTGTCGATTTGTGGGAGATCCCCAACTCCTAGATATCGTAATTGTATTTGAACATCATATGGGGAAATTTATCATCATTTTTTCATATTATTTTGCAATGCAACTTCGATCAACTGCACTTTTTTTATGGGAATTTTGTCATGTTTGATGATGCATTTTAAATGAAAAAACTATTTACTTGTATGGGTAAAAAATCTAATACCTATACTAAACTCAAAAATTAGAGATTTGCTTTCTGGGATTTCGTTCCGTAGTGCTTGTTTGTCTTATGTCTTTTAGAAGTTATTTCACATGAGGAATATTAATTGCATGTGTACTGGACAAAAGTGTCTCATTAAAACTTGAAATTGATTTTGAAAATGCTTAAAACAACTCTCAAATTATCGCGTATCACTTTTTTTTTAAGCTCAAATTGTCTAGAATGTGATTCTTAAGACAATGCCACTTAATGGTCATATTTGAATCATATGGTAGATGAGCCAAACATGCACTAAGGGGATGATTTGTTGCCGTGTGCAATCGAAGCTGGAGCTTCCGAACGTTTCGCCTATGTCTGCGATGGGCTATCCCAGAAAGTAAATTTTCAGTGTCAACCGTTGGAAGTGTAATTAAATTGGGTAAACGCACATGCGGCATGTGTGAGCGTGAACTTATACGTGTCTGCTTGTGGGATTACGTTTAATATATAAATGTTAAATCTAATATATCATTGCAACTTTGATTAGATACCAGGTATATCTGAAATCAGTGAAATTTTCTAACATCAATTTTGCAGATCAAACTGCCGTATCTAAATTTATAGGCCTATATATTATAATGTTACTTGTTAAAAATGGACAGTATTTTCATCGTATCGGAGATTTACTGCGCCTCATATTGCCTCCTACAATGTATCGACAATATACAACAATAATCTATCGGGCATTTTGATGGTAATAAGGTAATAAAAGGTGATCACATGCGGTAACTAACTTTCACACCTCTGCAGTACATTGTGCGGTCTGAAATGTGCTTGTAACGGTCTTTACTGCTTATATACTGAAGCATCCTCAAACCGAGACAGTGAATAAACAAAGCAGTTTTATTTTTAGTTGAATTTAGTGCGATATCAATGAAAATGTTGAATGTGACCTTGGGAACAATAAATGTCACAAGAAAATTAGTTATTTGGAAAACTGAAAACACGTAGGCTTTTAATGTCAGAATAAGACTTGCTGCGTTGAAGTAAGTTTCACTCTCATTTTTTTTGCAAATGTCAGCACTTTAATTTACAGAAGATCGAGATAATGTCACCTTATTCAAGTCAATTTATTTTTAATCCTCAGGATGAAAAATGTACAGTTAGGATTTACCGCTTCAATTTTATAAAAACTTTGGTTAATTTAAAGACTCCGTTCACATTTAGTTCAATTACAGAGTGGCTTTGAATTGTTTAGCTCGACGGCTCTGATATCAGTCTCTCTCTACAGATAGCTTTGACCCTTTATAAAGCATGACATAATGACGGTTCTCGAAACACTAGGAACCGGAACAGGCGCGACTCAGCCAGAACATTATATTTAGAAGATTCGAGCGAATGTTGATACCATCGAACAGATACACGTATAATAATTAAAAAACCTGCATTTATAGACACAGATACACTCACACATGTAATACATACACTCGTTATAATACGATAACGATTGGAAGAGCTTTAATTTGTTGATTTCGCTAATTCGGTGCTATCTTGAATAAATCTTTTCCTCTCAGGATTTTGCATTCTTTCAAGATAGAGGAAAAGATATCGAATTAAATAAAGAATGGAGAAAACAAACAAGTGATATTAGTAAAGTTATCGCTAGTAGTCTATTGCTTGTTATTCGTTAATACTCGTTCATACTCTCGTTAAAACTTGGAGCTTTTTTAAAACCACTTACCACTTACTACTTGTCACTTGTCGCTTCCCACTTACTGTAGTAGCTTTTACTACCTTATGAGATCAGTATAATAAAGTGGTCCGTAGCGGCCGATCGTTAACTGAGTCGAATGAAACCATAGACTTTTTTAACAGGCCGTTCTGACGCCATTAGTGGCTGAGGTATTACGCCAACCTTTTCACCTGTAAGAAACTTTAGTCATTACGCTTACAATTAAAATCATTTAATAGAAAATGATTTTTTATTGTAAGGTATGAGGTTGACTAAATATATTGTAAAAAATAATCTCGTTTCCAGAAGAGAGTTGAGGAGATGATCTTATTTATTCTCATTTTCTTACTAACTTATATCTTAATTATGTGTAAAGAAAACTACACCAGATATATAAAAAAAGGCAATAAAGTTTGCAAGGCTAACATTAATGAAAAAGTACAGCCTTCTAACACAAATGTATAAAAGACAGGGATTCATGAAAGCTTTTTACTTGGAGCATTTTGTCGTATGTTCGAGAATCCTGGTTCATACAAAAATGCTAAAATCCACATCTCAAATGCCTTAAGGATTTGAGATGTGGATTTGAAGGCAGATGACCAAGACATCATGTGTCCAATAAAAAGGCGGGAAGTCAAAGAAAGAAGAGAGATAGTAAGTCACATTTTGAAGAAGAAAAACCAAACACATGGGACAGTGCAACTAAGATTATAGGAAAGTAGTAATATTTGAGTACGTATTTAGTACGTTCTACGTTATCACTATCAAGGTCATTCACACATGTGTTAGTTGAACGTTTAAAACGTGACAAATCCAAAATACTCAAAATACCAAGATTATAAGTAAAAGTTATCTATTAATGAGTTTTCGGTGAAAACAATATTGTGTTTAAAGTCCTCACTTATTTCACAAGCAAGATTCAGTGGCTGTAAGTCTGGATTTGTGTCTGGTTATGGATAAAGGCCGGTAAATTTTCTGTTTAAGGGGCAGTGGTTTAAAAAATTACACTATTTGAAGGTACAAAATAATGTGATGAGATGGTTTGGGCATGTGGAAAGAATGAATGATGATAGACTGACAAAGTATGTATACAAAGAAAGTGTGAAAGGAAAAAGAGGGAAGGGACGACCGAGAAAAGTATGGAGTGATCAGATTGAGGAGATTGTGAAAGAATGGGATATACAAAGTGAGCGTAAAAGAAGAAAATGCATGAAAAAGGTGATGGATATGAATGAATTGAAAGAGGTATGTAAGGATAGGAAAAAATGGAGGCAACTCTGCAGAGGCTCTGGCCACCCCTAGCGGAATGGCGACAGAGTTACAGTTACAGTTTACAGTTACAGTTACAGATGTCCGCTGGGATTCGAACTCATTAACTTTTGATTACGAATTTGAAGCACTAGCCACTACAATAAGACTGCTCTTTATAATTAAAAAAAAGGATTATGTTTCTAAAATCTCATCATAAGTGTAAACAATATATCTTTGCAACTTAGATTTTGATTAAAATTAAAATACATTTTTGTAAATTATTTATTTACTTTGGATGCTCATCCTTGGAGTAAATTTTCAATCGATTGCAAACGGATGCAATCAAGTGCCATATAAATTTCCCATTCAAGTAGTTGATTGTGAAATGAGATCTTATATCAGAAACAGATGTTCTGGTTGGTGTGCAGCCGCGACGGTGATAATTATAGCTTTGTATGCGCGTCAAGCGGCCGCATCACCCTCTGCGTGTAATTAACTTGTCGTATTGTAAGGACATCAAACTGATTCCGCTAATCTGTTGTAATTGCGTCTTGAGACAGGGCTTGCAGAAACACCGGTGTGAATTCTGCACTCATTTTGTACAGATGTTGTGGATACCGGTCCGTAGTCTAGTGGTTAACGCTATGGACTCGTAATTGGAAGACTGTGAGTTCGATTCCCGGCGTAGCATAACAAAAAAATCCAATGCGCTCTTCCCTTGGTTGAAAGATTCACTTTTATTTACCAAAGACCGGTTATGATGATTTACTTAGTGAGCGCTGTTTTTGTGTGAATCACGCCTCAAGAGTCCTGAGCGAGCTTGATCGTCGCTATACAAAGCGCCAATTCTCAAGCAAGACCTAGTTGCTGTAAAGCTGGATGCACCTTTGGTGACCGGTCTTTGGTAAATGTATATTAATTTTTCAACCCATAGAAAAGCATATTTGAAAACGTAAATTGTCTATTTTTTGTGCTCCGACGGGGTTCGAATCCATAACCTTTCATTTACGAGTCCGAAGAGAACGGACCAGTCAAAAGTCGGTTAACATAGGTTCATCCAGGCTTACAGCAATTGTTTTTTATTTAAGAAATTGTCGTTGTTTAGCAAAGTCCAAGCTTCCAAATAAATCAATCATATCATGTCCATTCATTAATTTTATTAATTTAATTTTGATAAAACGGTCTTCACAGCTGAATAAAATATATTGCAGTTTTTCATTCGGTGGCACTAATGTCCATTTTATAATGGTGAACAAGACAAAGTAGCGAAGTCTGAAATACCGGACAATGGTACAAGAAGAAGAGGCGTAAGTAGCAGATCCAAGAGGGCCTTTAACAATGGTTGGGCAGAAGCAGTGAAGTCAGTTCCAGTGATTTATATGAGATGAAAGTCATTTCCCAACGCTGTGAGCTCTACGTTTAAACTCAATGATAGCGTAAAATAAAAAGCCTCACTAGAAGCAGTATTTTCAGTTACATACATTTTCAACTATAATGTATATTCTAAGTTGCAGCGATATGTTGACATTTAAAATTCAGACTAAATGCATGCCCACAAGCAAACACGTGTAAGTAAGTTGGCGTTTACAAATGCAGCATGTATACCTAGTTACAAATTAAAATCCAAACCTCGAATTAACATAAATTCTGTAACTTTGTACGACCTTCCCTGAAACAGGGGTGACATTGACAAAGTGAACCATGTTTTACAGTATGGGTGGTCAGCCTCATACCAACCCATAGCACTTAAAATTCAGACTAAATGTATGCCCACAAGCAGACACGTGAAAGTTCGCGTTTACAAATGCTGCATGTATACCTACATACAAATAAAAATTCAAACCTCGAATGAACATAAATTCTGTAACTTTGTACGACCTTCCCTGAAACAGGGGTGACATTAGCAAAGTGAAAAAAAAATATGTTATGGGCAGTAAGCCTCATATCAACCTTTAAGTCAAGAATTGTATCAACTGATTAAAAAAGGAACTCATCAACAACAATCAACGAACTTAACTACAGAAGGAAAAAAAATAGCTTCTCTCACGTGTCTTTGTTTACAATGAAGTCACACTGAAAGCATCATTGTTATCCTTTTAACTAATAAGTATTTGTGTTGTAAACGTGTAAACCGCCATAATTGCGTTTGAACGCTGGGTTTCGTACTTGGCGCAGCGGAGACACATTCATCATTTTCACGGTCAAAGGCGTGAGGCTAGTACGTATCTTGGACTTTATCTGAGGCAGTCATTCTCAACCTATGTGTGCTGATCCATTTACCTTCTATTAAATCTACAAAACCTAGCAACAATTCAGGAACTAACAAATCTACAGTAGGAATGTCAAGAATATAAATTAGTCTTTAAAAAAAAAGATCACCCATAAAGGTTCATTCAGCCTTAAAACAACAAAACGTTGCCTTGGTTAGTTGACTCTGACAAGCGACGATCAAACTCACACGGATGAGCCTTGAAATGTAAAAAGAACTAAGCTACACATATAGTGTAACTTCTTTCCGAGATATCCCCGAAGGAGTTCGCATGTTGCGAGTGGTATTTATTTTTACAGGCAAGTGGGCCATCCTTACGCCAACCACTTCAGTTGAATTTCCCAGGTCCCGAGGGGGCTGGTACTCATGTATTTTTAAATAAAGTATTATAGCTTTGCCATCGATGCTAACGACATTACCCCATGTATACAACATTGCGTGAATTATCTTTGATCAAGTAAATAGAAAAATAATTACACTCACAAGGGGTGCTGTTGTTTTTTCATATAAAAAAATACTCGGAGAAATTTCCACAAAGTTTTATGCATCAGATTGTAATGTGATTTCAAAACGACAACTTCTAAATCTAATCTAAATCTAAGCTGCAAAGATATAAATCATTTAAGATTCATATTAAACGCATTCCCACAAACAGTATAAGTTCGCGCTAACACATGCCACATGTGGACCTGCAATATAAAAACCCAATCTCAAATGAGCATAAGCCCTGTAACTCTTGCCGACCTTCCCTGAAACAGGGGTGACATTGGCAAAGTGAACCACTTTTTACAGTACATATGGGTGGTCAGCCTCATACCAACCTATAAGTCAAGGAATTCAACTTCGTTTTTGATTTTTAGTATTTTTCTCGGTTCACCCTCACTGCCACAACCAGTCGCGGCCGGGGATTTTTTGTTCCCCGGAGATCATATCTCCAGTTCAGCGGCGGTCTCTCCATGCAGGCACGCCGCTACAGCCGACCCCTCACACAGACACATAATTGGACCTTATTGCTTCACGGACTTACGATTGTGGCATTATCGTGACGACCGAAAAAATATCCCAGATTTTTTTTCACACTGGTTGAGCATCACTAACCTAGAATCACTTTGATTGGTTTCTAAGTTTTGTTTTTTGCAGTTTTTATCACCGTGATCAAAACAAACTACATATTTTATTTTGGGAAACAGTCGTACATAATATGTTCATATTATGAATTTAATTTAATTTTAATTCGACAACAAAATCTTCTTAATCTATGTATATATTCCATCTATAATGTTAGGTGCAAGGATACTCAAACACTCAAAATTCTTATGAAATGCATTCCCACAAGCAGACACATGTAAGTTTGCGCTTACACATGCTGCGTGAGTACTTATAAAATGAATCCAAACCACAAATAAACATAGCCTAGCAACTCTTGGCGACCTTTTGTAAATCTGAGGTGATATTGGCAAAAATGAACCATTTTTTAGAGAATGGGTGGTCACTGGTCAGCCTCATACCAACCTATAAGTTAATGAACTGGCTGTATAGATACTGTTGTTATTTAGGATTGTTTATTGACCACATATCTAATTTTATTGTTTTTATTTTTATTTCAGGTAAGCGACTTTCCAATTCTTTCAAAATACTGAAAAAGATGATCTTGCGTTCAAAAAATGTACGTACTTACCTTCCTTCCTACTCATCTTTGTAATTAATTTCTTAGTCAAGTAGCCAATCAATTAAATGTGAAGGATCCTTACGCCCAACATACTTAACTTACTTTCTCCGGCACAGAAGCCTTGAAGGCTCAGGGCCTTCCGCAACACAACCCTCCAGGACTCTCTGTCTTTTGCCGATTCGCTCCATGGTCCCCTTACTCTCAGGACTTCTGTGTCGGTCTCAACATTGTCTGCCCACCGCATCCTGGGACGTACAAGTGGTCAACACCAGAGGGGGCACCATCCAAGACATTTCTGATTATCCTGGAGTCCTCTAAAGTTCGTAGAAGAAATGTAACTTAGATGCAAAACGCAACTAAGCTACACAAGTAATGTAACTTCTTGCCTACGATATCCCCGAAGAGGCTGCATGTGGCAATTTAGGACTTATCTATTTCTACGGGTAAGGGTGGCTCACCATTTTAGCTGAAGTGGGGGGCTCCCAGCTCCGAAGTTTCTGGTTCTCATTTCCTGTGAAGGCTGAGTAAACCTTGCCGGTATTTATTTTGGGTTTGTAATAAACACCGAAATGGAAAATCTTTTCTAATCGAGCCCTTGCTCTCGGCATGGAATGCAATCATTCTACCAATTGAGCTATCGACCGGAATTTTTCCGAACTTGGTCGTCGCTACAAAGCGCTCATTCTCAAGAAGGACCCAGTTGCTGTAAAGCTGAATGGACCTTTTTTGACCGGTCTTTGGTATAGGTTTATGAATTGCTCAACCCAGCGAAGAGCATATTTGAAAATATAAATGGTACATTTTTTGTGCTAGGGATTCGAATCCACGAGCTTCCATTTACGAGTCCGAAGCGTTGCTACTTGACTACGGAGTGGTCAAACATGCAATATACTCTCATTTGAAATGCTACACTTAAAATGGTTCGTATCTTACTTGCACTGCCTTCATCTATCAGCTTAAATATTAGAGCATTGCTGGGAGTTTTCCACGAGGCTGTTTAAAGCTAGACTAGGCTGCTCGTTCTGCACTTATCTAGCGCTATGCATCTTCCACACTCATCCTGTAGTCATAAATAATACTCAGCCAAGTATTTATCAAGATCTTCATTGAGAACCTGGTCGCACTCTACTCTAGAACCAGTGGCGAAGGGTGAACATTTCCGGAATTGAATTAATTGAAAAGATTCGAAAAAAGGAACAGCCTTTTTAACTCATAAATGGTATGAAACTGATTAAACACACTGTAAAATGTGTACATGCTGAATGTGTACATACTTAATCAGGAAAAAGTAAAATATTCTCAGAATGGTTCATACGAATCATCCTCAGTTCCTCATCAACCGTCTTGTAGAGAGGGTGTCTCCTGAAAACGTTGGCTACGTCGCTAACGAAGCGTCGATAATAATGTAACTTCTCTTATAGCGGTTCGTCAAGTATCCGAATAAAAAAAACTGTGTAGTTATTTTAATTGTAAATATGGTTCATATGATGTTTGATGTCGATCAGATTACTAACATTTTTTTTCACATAGAAAAGTTGCTACCCGCGCATGACTACACCACTCATCAGTTTTTGGCCAAATTTTCAGGAAACGTGTAGATTATCCTCCCAATATAAAGTGTAAACTTTGATGCCGATCGGACAGCAAACAAAAAAGCCGGTCCTGTTGTTGCGTAAGGCTGCCTCCCTTACCTGTGGAAAAAATGAAAAATCACCTACCCGCATTTACAGTGCAACTTTTTACAGCTTTGCTGCCGGAGAGATCGCAATTGGCGAGTGGAACCTATTTATTTCCCCTGCTTAGTCGCTTCACGCCAACCGTTTCATTTGAAGTCGAAACGAGAAATCAATTCACTTTTGGTAAGGATCAAACCCTAGCCTTCGGCATGAAATGCAAGCATCCTACCAACTGAGCTATCGACTGTTAGTTTATTTCATGTATTGAAGAAAGTGCCTTAAAGCTCACCTTAATGCTTAGCTCTAATAAATCGATAGAGATGGTATCTACAGGAAGATGCATGAACGCGGACGGTGGCCTAGCGACGTACATTAAATCAAACCAACACATTTATCGGGGACCTACCATCGAGCGGTTAGCGTAAGATGCGATCGTTAATGCTTTTTGCCACGGTAACGATTAGATGAAGCAATGTCGGAGAAATATATCGCTAAGAGAAGATGTGAGATTCCATTTTTTCTCTCTCGAGCATTCACTCTGTAATTTGTATGATGCCGATTATTTTATCGATTCGTTTCAGAGTAATTTCAAATGCGGTTCAGAATTAATAATTCTATTTTCTTTCAATACTTCTGTTAAGTATATCGTGTTAGAGGAAGACCGAGAAAAGTATGGATGGACCAAATTCCTGAAATAGCGATTGACTGGGATATCCAGACTCATGATTTGTAGAAGAAGAGAGCTTGTATGAAAAATATTACAACTTTAATTGAAATGAAAGCTGTGTGCAAGGACAGAAAAATGACGGTTGATCTGCAATGTTGGTGTTTAGAGAATTTAAGCGCTAATTTTCATTGTTGTATTGCACATATTTTGTTTTTTTTTTTCATGAAAGGTTGGTATGAGGCTGACCATTCATACTGTAAAAAATTGGTTCACTTTACTGTGCCTAATGCCAATGCCACCCCAATTTCAGCGACGGGCGGCAATGAAATGCAGAGGTCTTGTTGATTTCAGATTTTCACAAATATTATAATTTATATGTTTCTACACATACTGCATGTGTAAGCGCGAACTCACACTAATCTGATTGTGGGCATACATTAAATATGCATGAATCTTAAATGTTAATATATCTTTGCAACCTACGTTACAGATGTAGATGGCTAGATAAGTATAAAAAAAAAAACTAGTAAGAAATGCTAGTCGAGAGAATTATGTTTATAAAACTGAAAATCAACAAATTGTGAGTACGTACGTGTACCTACATAAATCCTGTATTTTTTCATGGCCATGAATCACATTTTAATCCATGGATTAAGCAGTTATGGCTGTGAATATTACTTACCCTGAGTATAAAACATTGCGTTTATACTCAACCATCGCGTAACGTGAAAAAAATATAAGAAAACTAAAACACCTACTAATGGCACTGTTTTATCTCTCATACATTTTTGTGTTTACGCGATGGTTTAGTAATTAACTACTGTTTATAGTCATGGTACTGTTATCTGTGACAAACATAGGAAATCACAGCTTGTGCTAAACTTCATAGAATACCGCTGAATGATATATTATACTAGGATAAGATATCCTATTTATATGCAAGATAAACTATTCATATTGTAGATATACTATTCGTATTGTAGATATACTATTCGTATTGTAGATATACTATTCGTATTGCAGATAACATCATAATCAACTTGTTGGATTCACTTTTAGACTAAGACCTCCCACAATTAATGTGCACTTCATACATTTCTCCGTTATTCTATTTGTACATTTTCTAAATTATGTTCTCATTGAATATAAAGGCTATTATAATATATAATCTACGTTGCAAATATATAAAAACTAACAAAGCTCATATCAAATGCATGCCCACAAACAAATACGTGTAATTTCGCGCTTACAAATCGCACGTTTAATAATAAAGAGAAATAACTCGAAAATTGGGAAAATCGAGATTTTGTAATAAAACGCAAGAACAATGCGAGAAGAATAGGTAAAATGTGACAGCCGTTCAATTTGGACGAAGATGACCGAGATAAAGCATCGGCCGCCTTTTTCATCCCATACAAGTTGTACTGGCTGTCTGAACTTCAAACGTGATTTCCCAACATTCATGTTTTTTGAGTTATTGCTCTTTATTATTAAACGTGCGAAATGCTGAATGTGTACTTACAAATTAAAATCCAAACCTCAAATGAACATAAAATCTGCAACTTTTGCCAACCTTCCCTGGAACAGGGGTGACTTGGAGAAGTGAACCATTTTGAGTGGTCAGCCTATTAGTCAAGGATTTTTTTCTAAATTCAGGGAAATGTCTGTTAACTGTTGAATACCCATAGGTACTTTGTTGTCAGATAAATTGATTTTTTCCAAGCAAAAAGTAAGAAATATTTTTAAAAATTGTAGGTAAATACAATCTGTCGTATAGAACCAATAACGAAAATCTAGGATTGTTACAAAGATGAGTATGGAAAAAGAGAGATTGTTATTTCCAGCGTTATATTTATACCTTTGAAAAAATAACCTGATTGCAGCCTCCGTTTCTATACATCGATTTTTTTTAATACCTTCCGTTCTTACCGTCAAAGTATTCATATTGGCAAGTAAAGTTAAATTGCCGGTACATGCGTGTACCAAAGTTTACACCAAGTATTATAAAAATGCCCGGAGCAAGTTGAAGAAACTGGAAATATTTTAAACGTTACGATAGACGCGCAGTTACAGCTCCCAGTAAGTTGATATCTTAACCACTGGGGTAGGAAATCTCTAAACTAGGCTATTATAATTTTTGTAAGTTGACCCTACGATATTCTGTCAGGAACAGACTTATTTCATAGAAAAAGGTTTGTGTTTTTTTCGTATATTAGTGGACTTTAACCTTTAGGTGCATTACTTTCTCAAAGCTTTTTATTATGCCGTATATGCAAATAGATATGGTAAGATCTAGCGAGGGTCGTTGAGACTTCTAAAACAGGCCATTTGGAAAAAAAGTCCTAAGACTTAAAAGAGCGCTTTCTTCTAGGTTTTTGGATAAATACCTGTAGCAACAGTATCTTCAATGGCATTATTTTAATCTTAATTAACCTTTTTTCATATACTCAAGCCGATTAAAGTGTCTTGAAATAAATAAAAAACTTATACGGGGCCAGAAGCTTCACTGGCTCCGTATACCGGAGCGCATCGAGTTCAAAGTGTGCACGATGGTCCACAAAGCTTTATTTGGAAAAACACACAAATATCTCCCTGATTTAATCAAACCAGTCACCCTCGGCAAAAAAAGCCTTACACTGCGCTCGGCTGAGAATGGAGCCAAATATGGTACAGCTCCTTCATATTTGGCTGACATGTTTACACCCGTTGAGAGGGATTTGAGGCGCCAAACGCTCAGATCTGCAGGGGATGGCGTGGTGGACTTGGTCCAGCCACACCGTCAGACACGCACTAATTTTGGGGACCGTGCTTTGCGGTTTGCGGGACCAATGGAGTGGAACAGACTGCCACCTAATGTGAGGAAGGCAAAGACTGTTGGTGTCTTTAAAGGAGCACTAAAGACACATCTTTACAAGAAATCTTATCCGTGATTTGAGAGGGCCCTTGAGGTGTGACACACACAAAAACGGCGCTCTTCAATTATGTGTACATTAAAATAAATTATCCTTATATATATATATATTTTATATATATATATAAATCAAGGATTGAAGAACCTATTAGAAGAGTTAACACAGTATTTGGAGAGCGTGCATTTGCAGTTGCTGGCCCTCTGGCCTGGAACCACCTGCCACATCATGTGAGAGAGCTAGAGAACCATGGAAAGTTCCGGAATGCACTGAAGACAAGCAAATTTCTGGCATCGTTTGCACCAGCGCCCTTGGAGTGACTACATCACGAAACGGCGCTATAAAGAAATCATCAACTCATCATCATCATCATCTATTCTTAGACATTTTAGTCGTCGGTTGAGCCCACGCTTTGACAAACTAATGATGCATTTGTATGAAACCCTGTCAATCCAAGATGGCCGCAAGTGAACAGCTGATTTGTCTTCATAAAAATATTACAAAATTCGGTAGGTAAGAATGACCGTGGTGTTGAAATTTTCAGACCGGGCACCATTTGTTTGTCAAAGCGTGGGCTCAACCGACGACTAAAATCTCTAAGAATAGCCCCGATAGTTGTTAAGCTTTTCGTTACTAAGGGCCGTTCTTATAAACGTTGGACTAAATATCCGTAAGTAAATACTCATTTAACTAACGGATGGACGTTAACGGACTGATCTTACCGATGGTCGTCTTAGGCTGGTTTTAGTGTCACGCTGACAACGCGCTGACCGTCAGCGCTGACCGTTCAAAATATATGAACCTGTAGGAAGCGTTTTAGAATGGCGCGTAGCTGTCAGCGCGACAAGTTCATACATTTGGCTGTCAGCGCTGACGGTCAGCGTGTTGTCAGCGCGACACTAAAACCAGCCTAATAAAGCTTTTTTAACCGTCCGTTAGTTCTCAATAATGCACTCGTATTTTTGATGATTTTTTGCGTGCATTCATGAACATATGCCATCCGTTTGCTGTCAGAGAAGAAACATAACCTAAAGTTGCGTATGACAAACACGAAAACGACTGATACAGCCCTATTTTAATGAATTCTCTATCTCTGTCGGAAGAAATTATCTTCAACAGGATAGAGCGGAGAAGTCCAAAGACGCGCAAAACTCACCGCAAAAAATAATGCTTTGACAGCTGACCTAACCTCAAACCTTAACAAACCGACCGGTATCTACCTGGAAACCGGGGGTTGGCTGTCGGTTAGATCCGCCGGTAAAATTAAACCGAAAATTTACGAACGAATTGTTATAATACAGAAAAACGAAATTTGTACCAAGTTTCGGTTTATTAGATTTGACATTTAACAAACGGATGTTTATAAGAACGGCCCTAAGTAAATATTTTTTTCCCTTTGCCTCACAGAATGCTTCGATTAAGTAGGCGATATTTTTCAACTAAATTTACTGAAAAAAAAATTATTCGCAATTTTTTCTTCCTTAAATCATAACATCAATGCTACAAAAAAAACCTAGGTTAAAAACTTACTTTCAAAAGCCAATACAAAATTTATTTTGATGCACCTTTTTAATACTTATGTGATTTAAAAACGCCTGAACATCGTGCAGTTAAAACAGTGTTGAATAAAAATCAAGATAATAGTGTTATTCTGTAAACAAGATGCATGTGGAAGTTTCTGGGAATTAAGTTTGTTTCTTCTCATAATAGATCACGCGATGATATCATGATTTGAATGTTATGAAAGGTGTTGAAGGAATGTGGAACACAATCTTTTATCTCTTTCTTCTTCTTAATGTACCTACCCGTAGGGTTCCCCTTACGTTGGTTATCACCACGGCGGACATTTCCCAGTCCTGCGCCGCTTGGAACAGCTCCTCCACACTTCGGATGCCGGTCCACATCCTTATGTCTAATCTAATTAAATGCAAATGCTTTTAAATCAGGATTCAGGAGGGGCTATGGCTCTGCAGTGCCCATGCGGTGAACTCACAAAATGGCACTAAAAATATTGTCATATTATTATTAGTATCTGTATTATTTTTATGTGTTGTACGGATGCGAAGCCTGGAGTCTGACTCAGAAACAAGAGAAATATCTCCAGATCTTTGAGAACAATGTTGCAAACATATACAAGATTTAAGATGCACATTACAGCATTCCCATAAGCAGACACGTATAAGTTCGCGCTTACACCTACCGGATATAGACTGGCAACATTTAAATCCAATCTAAAATGAATATATATGTCCTGAAATTCTTGCCAAACTTCCTTATTACAGGGGTGGTATTGGCAAAGTAACCATTTTTTTCAGTATGGGTGGTCACTCTTATACCAACCTATTAATCAAGAAATAAATTGGAATGAAGCTGACCCCTCAGAATGTATAAAAATGTTTCACTTTTGAAAGGGGTACAATCTTTAAATATTTTATCATTACCTACAGTGTAAGTGTGAGCAGTTTACGCCACTTTAAAGCTTAAATATGGCAAAAGTAACGTGAAATTCGAAGCCATGGCGTGGTGCAGGGATGCCAGGACAATAAACCAGTGTAAACGCACACGTAACTCTCAGCGAGCCGGAGTTATTGGGTTTATTGTGGCGAGTGTGGCTGTGACGTACATTACGAGCCTCGCCGCCATCCACAAATACGTATTACATACGATTACCAAGCACTGCGAGTCCTTAAGGAGGTATCGGACGAGACACTTACGGATATTTATCAATATTATTTTTGAATAAGAGTTTTAGGCTTACACGGCCGGCTGATGATGCTGGAGTGATGTTTTCCGGGATCTGTTGCCGTGGTCTGTGGGAGCTGGAGCTTCCAAACGTTTCACCTATTTCTACGATGGGCTTCTTCAGCGTGAAGTATGATGATGATGATCTTGATGAGAACTGTGATGGTCAACTAAACTGTGGTCAAGTAAACTAAACACTAGAACTGTGATCATCACAGTTCTCATCAAGATCATCATCATCATACTTCACGCTGAAGAAGCCCATCGTAGAAATAGGCGAAACGTCCGGAGGCTCCAGCTCCCACAGACCACGGCAACAGATCCCGGAAAACATCACTCCAGCATCGATATTATTTTTGATTAGCTTTAAGTTCACCTTACAGTTTGTTCAATGTTCAGATTCCTGATGTGTACCTACTCTGATTTGTAAAAACTGATTGTGTATAAATTAAACTGAAGGAGGGAATTTTAACAACAGCTAATTTTATTGAAATTAAAAAAAATTAAAAGTCTTAACACCAGCATTGCAGATCAACTGGTCCTTGTTTAATTCCTTCGATTAGACGGATTCATAATTTTTTTCCATTCAAGTTCTCCTTTTACTACCACTCTGGATTTCCCATTCATTCGTATTCCCTAAATTTGGTCCAAGGTTTTATGAACTACACTGTCTGTCTTTACCGTGTGATAATGAATCGAACAAACAAACAGTATCAAGTGCCTCATCTGGGTGACAGGTTAGAACGACACAGTGACAAAACAACACGTGACATAACGACACATCGCATAACGACACACGACAGAACAATACATGACAAAACCTTACTTGACAAAACATTACGAACAGCACAAATATTATTTTACCTTTTATGGGCCCTTGACTAATTTTTTGTCATGCCATTTATGGTGTTTTCTGTTTTGTGATGTTTTTCATGTGCCGTTTATGGTATGTTCTGTTTCAGGTTTGTGATGTTTTGTCTTTTTTTTAAAGAAATCCTGTGCGGGAGACTCCCTAGATTCTAGAGACTCTAGGGGTCTATGACACTTGTTGTAGTGCCGCAGAGGAGGTTGTTATTGTTATGTTCTATCATTGATTGTTCGGTCATGTGTCGTTCTGTGACTTGTCGCTAGTCATGAGTTATTTTTTGAGCTCTCGTCTGATATCGGCCTTACGACGCAGTGTGAACCTTTAGTGTTCGTGAGATGTGCGAGGAATATATCGTAAGTTAGGTAGGTTTGTAGCTAAGGGTCATACATATACATGAGAGCAAGATATGCAGTATACACCGCTGCGTGCTATGCGTAATCGACACCGCAATGCTTCAAGTTCATCCTATGCCCCGTATCCACCGACACCGCTGAGCGTCGCTTTAGCATTATTGTGTTATTCAAAGACAATGAACTCAATTTATGTTGAGTTTATTGTTGTTCTAGCAAAGCAGATTTACAAATTAATTTGATTGCACTTTTTGGATTATTAGCCGTAATGGGAGAAATCACATTATTCTTGCATGTTGAGAATAATTTTCTTCCATAACGGTTCGTCTAATATCCGAAAAGTGTCATTAACATTGAAATTTAATTACAATTTGTAATCAATTTGTAATTTTGTAAACATGTGACTCCAGTTTAAATTTAACCTCAAAGTAAAGCATTTGGTGATTATGGATTTTCTATAATTTTCAAAGTAAAAAAGGTCGGCAAAATAACTCATTTTTTACATACAAGTTGTTGTGCTTGTAACTGTTACGCGGTCGTCGTTTCAGTATAGGTGGCCAGGATTTCTGCAGTCTTCTCCTCTTATTCGTATCTTGATATACTTCTCTCAGATCATTCATATCTGTAGGTTTTTTCATAAATTTCCATCTTTCACTTTCACTCATTCTTTCTTCTTTCCGAATGTCACCGTTCTGATTAATCCATACTATTCTCGGGCTTCCTTTTTCATTTCACATTTCCACTGAAAAATATTTTTCAGTCTTTCATCATCCATTCTAAATGGTTCAATGATTGCAAAAATCACGACAAAAAAATCTAAATGTTAGATTCAAACTTAAAAATGTAAAATAAAATAAAAATATAAACCTAATATTCGCCAATCTTTTATAAAAGTGACACTGTTCAAAAGAAGATGAAGAAGAAATGAGAAAACTTGTTTCAATATTGAATCATTCAATATAATATACCTGTCGTGTGCAATTTGGTAAAAGGGTGTAAAAAAAATTAAGTCGCCCTTTTTCTTATTCACGCGGACGTAGGTAGGTATGTAAATATGTGATAAAACAATTTCGCATGCAAATCTGTGTGATGGAACATGCAAACAAAACTCCCGCGCTAACTCGATAATATTATGAATAACATTCTATTCCATCCTCCCTGATTTATTTGGCCCCGAGTCGATCAGGCGAAAGTGAAAACGGCCATTTTATGTGTTACAATGCCGCACAAACTATCGCTTTTGCGTGACATTCCTTTTTTAACATGTTTAATTTTAATAATTTAATTTATTTATTGTTGTTTTTATATAGTGTTTCGTAAGTTTCGTGGACGAAGGCCCGGTATTTTTAATATTAGCATGTGTGACTTTTAACTGATGAAAAAACTATCCACACGCTTGGCATATGAGTGCGTTTCTTTCATTTAGTATTAAGTCGCTATGTTAAGGTTGAAAATACGCAACCTTATATAGGAATCCAATTCGCTGATTTCTTTTCCGAACCATTCGGGGAGAACGCGGCACAAAGTTATCCTATGCTTCAGTAACAACGAAACATTTACTATTAGATTCATGAGCACGCCTCTGACCTAGAGGTTTTTTTAAGGAACCCTGTGCGGAAGAATCCCTAGATTTCAGAGACTCTAAGGGTCTATGACACTTGCTGCAGTGCCGCAGAGGTGTTTACGAGCTTAGTCGTCGCTACAAGGCGCCAATACTCAAGCAAGACCCAGTTTCTATAAGACTGAATGTACCGTAAGGGACTGGTCTTTGGTAAAGGTTTTATGAATTTTTCAACCCAGCGATGAGCATATTTGAAAATATAAATGGTATATTTTTTATGCTCCGCCGGTATTCGAACCCACAACCTTTCATTTACGAGTCCTAAGTTTTACCACTGGGCCGCGGACCGGTCAAACGGTTCTTGTTTTGTTGTGCCGTTCCTTTTACTTCACGGGAAAGGCTTTTGCCATTTGAAAAAATAAATAGCTTTGCATGAGCGTCCATGTGTTGTGGGGCCTTCTGACACATACACACAGGACGGGTATGAGGACTGTTTTAGCATGTGTAGTTTATTAGCGTTATTTTAAGCCACCCGTCAAATTCTGTGTCGTAAAAATACCTTATCCATCCCAATTTAACCTTGCCCTATTCAAAACCAATATCAGTCGTCATTTCCTTTCAGTGTCTCGAAACAAAGACAACGCAACGCAACACGCACCACAGTACTACGCAGCTAACGGCCCTGCAACGTGATCAGGACAACTGCCACATCACCAACACCTCTATGGTATTACAACAAGTGACATAGATCCATACGGGGCTATTCTTAGACCTTTTAGTCGCCAGTTGAGCCCACGCTTTGACAAACTAATGATGCATTTGCATGAAGACCTGTCAATCCAAGATGGTCGCAAGTGAACAGCTGATTTTTTTTTCATACAAATATTACAAAATTCAGTAGGTAAGAATGACCGTGCTGATGCAATTCCAGCACAGGCACCATTAGTTTGTCAAAGCGTGGACTCAACCGACGACTAAAATGTTGAAGTATAGCCCCGATAGTCTTTTTAATCTAGGGAGTCTCCCGCACAGGGTTCCTTAAAAAAAATACGCAAGAATGTTGGACGGTTGTGTGTATGGGGCATGATAATTGGGTAGTTATGTATGCAGATGGGTTGGAGACGATAAGTGTGTTGGTGCCGATGATCGCCGCGTGTGTGGGAGGGCGGAGGTACGTCCAGCAGGGGTGCCAACAGTCGCACTTACCCTAAGGGACAACTTGATTGCCTTACCTTCTTTTAGGGTCATCAAAATACAGAAATACATCGCCAACTTAAAGATAAAACTGAATATCATTAACGGTTGCCTAGTAATTGAGTATTTCAATAAGACCTTGCTGAAGCCCTAAACTTTGGTACGCCATGCCACTCCGATGCTCCTCTATATGCCTCTCTATTTTATATTGTTTGATGTGTGTAAACCTAAGAAGTTGAGATATCTATGCAGCAATTTATATTCTCTTCATTAGACTCTGTTGATCGATCTGCTCACCTAATCTTTTGGGGCGTCCTTGTAGTGGTAATGTCATGAAATATTTCCAATGAAAAAAATCAACTGATTCATCAGCATCATTAGCAGTAGCAAGTGCGAGCTTGGTAGTCGCTATAGAAAGCATCAATTCTCAAGCATCACCTTGTTGGTGTAAGGCTGGATGGACCTTTGGTAACAGGTCTTTGGTACAGGGATATAATTTTCCCAGCATAAAACATATTTGAAAAAATAAATGATGTATTTTTTCGAACCCACGACCGTCCATTTACGAGTCCGAAGCGTTACTACTAGACTACGGACCGATTAAAATGATGACAACATGATTTGTTTAATGTTTTCTTTAGGGCGAGTTCACTGTTTATAACCGCTATTTTTGTCGCGTTTTTACATCTATATATTAAAAAGTTGTTTTTGGCAACCCTTCTCCCTGCCCACGCGACCGTCTGTCTGTCCATCCACTTACCTGCCCTTTCCCCACCCCCTCTCACAATCCTCACCCTCTCCAACATCCACAATCATCTCTTTCACTCCTACCCTTCCACGATACTTAGATCCTCACTCCCTCTCACTCTAACCTCTCACATCTAGATCCTTCAATCCTCCCGTACCCCAAGTATAAAGATGTACGCTTAAATCAAATGTTTGGAATGTTTGAAAACTAAAACTCTGCCTCTAGCGAGCGTCATAGTTTCTTTACATGTTAGGTTGAGTTTTGACGTGAAGTTTTATACGCGGTCCCTACAAATAAACCACTTTTTTCACTTTCTGGACCGATGCATTAAATTGGTACACTATTTGCTCTTATTTGCTTCAAGCGATTTCAACTCTTATTCCCGACCAGCATTGAGTCAATAATCTTTTGAAACACAAATTGAACTAGTCTGGTTTTAAATTCTTGTGAATGACAAAACTGTGATGTATTTTAAATGCGTGGTTTAGAATTTAAATGTTTTTAAATACAGCACACCTGTCGTTTTCTAAGTTAATTGGTGTATTTTAAAACGACACTTTTTGAATAAATTTAACATCATTACTTCCCCGATATCAGGGAAGGGCGTCAAAAGTTGCAGGGTTTGTGTTCATTTGAGATTTGGGCTTATATTTTGTAAGCACACAAGTCAGAACATTGGTCAATGCATCTTTGCACAAGTATGCGTGTATGAGTGTTTGGTGAGCGTGCTTTTGCAATGTCGGCTCTAAGGGTATGAAACAGACCTATGGTTCAAAAATTGCCTCTTGACCGATCTGTTGGGGGTCCTAGGAGTGGAAATGTCACGAAACGGCGCCAATAAAAGTAAACTTCTTCATCACCATCAGTGAAAGTGTAAGCGCCAACTTACACGTGTCTACTTTTTGGCATGCATTAAATGCTAATCTTAAATGTCAATGCATCTTTGCAGTTTCTTCCTCCTTCTTCCTCAGCCTTTCTCAGTTCACTTATGGACGTAGGCCTCCTCCATTTTTTTTTGTCTACGGCTGCTGTGTTCAGCCATCCTCTGCCTGCAGTTCCCTTGATGTCGTCCAGCTACCTCAGTTGGGGTCTCCCCGCTCTCCGCTTTGAAATTTTGGGCAGCCACTGGACGATCCTTTTCGGCCAGCTTTGCAGCTTAGATTATAGATTATAGACACACTTTATATGTACATTTTACAAATACTACTTTTCAATAAAACTTCTTTCAAAAAAACTTTCAAAAAATAGGTTCAACTCGCCACATGCGACCCCTTCGGGGATAACGCGGCAAGAAGTTACACTATATGTGTAGCTTAGTTGCGTTTTTTTTTTTTTTTTTAATAAAACTTCATCTATTTTTTTACTGCCATATCCGTATTCGAACATCGAAACCAATCAACGTTATTGCGATCTATAAAAAATCATCTCGAATAAAATCTGCAGCAACTTGTGAGAGATTTTTTGCACAATATATTTCTGATTCGCCATGCAAGACTTGATTTGAATCGTATCTATTTTTTTGCATTCTGTATCTCAAGTTTGAAACATTAATTTTACACTCAGCCATAGCGTTGTATCAAAAATGTTAGAAATCTTAAACGCTCTTTAGATGCTCTGTTTTAATTTCCTCAAGTTTTTTAATAAACTATTTTCTTAAGTTTTAACGTAAATTTGTATGTACTTTAGATCCTGGATCACTAGATTCTATTATTATTTTGAACCTTCTAACTTATATACAAAAAAAGTACAATTGCATCCTATAAAACCAAAGTCGGAAATGTAGGATTTTTTTCGTAAAAGAGATAAATATATGTAGGCATAGGAAATAATTTTCTCATCATTTCCATGTTTTTATCTCATTTTTAAAATATCCTAGATTGCTGACTTTGGTCATATTCGCCTTAATTGTTCAGTCTTATTTTTTTTTAGATTTACTTTTGATTTTTGTATTTTAATACACAGTTCGGTCGATAGTTCAGTTGCTAGAGTATCCGTTTTATGAGTGAAAAGTCTCACGTTCAAATTTGGGTGTGTCCAATGTATTTAATTGATAATCTAATTCGGCAAGGTATACTCTAATTTAATGTGAATAAACAACTTCTGAATACAGAAAACCTCCACTTGAAATAAAGCAGTTGGCGTAAGGCTGTTTCTCTTGTCTGAGTGAAAAAACATTTTTAGTGGTTTGAAAACTACATTGATCACTTCGTTATCATTATTTTGTGACAAGGGCGTGCATAGTATTTCAAGCGTGGGTAGGCAAAAAAATATATAATTCTATCGTTCTCCGGAGGTTCGTATATTAATTTATTGCAACAAAAACTGTACTAGTGCATAGTTTTGTCTTACCTTGAAATTTCAAGGTCTTTTTAGTTACAAATCATTTCGGGTCACTCAAAATCGCATCTACGATCCTTGTTTTTGAAATGAATTTAGAACGGCAGTATCTTTTTGCCTGTATTGAGATTTTGCTACTGTTCTATCATATGTATGAATACCATAAAATCAGATTTGGTGGGGTTTTTTGTATTCACACAGTGAAAATTCATTATTTAAAATATTTTTATTTTTTTCTAAAACGTAGTTTTATTTTCACAATAATATTTTCTACCTTAAGCACTTTCGACCTTCAATACTTCAAGGATAATGACCTGAGTATTGAAGGTCGAAAGTGCTTGAGGTAGAAAATATTATTGTGAAAATAAAACTACGTTTTAGAAAAAAAACATTTTATTTTAAATCATAAAATCAATTGAAATCGCACGTACCTACATAGATTGTTGATCACTATTTTCACCTACAAATCTTCAAGCAAAAAAAAATCCAACATTCGTGTTTCAAAAACACAGGTAAGTAAGTATAAAAAGGCTCCATAAAAACACAGTTAGCTATAGGTACCTGGTCGTTTCTTGCCTAGAGGTGAATCGTGAGATCTACTTCGGAGGCAAATTAATGTATATAGATATACATAACTAAAATACATACATTTGTACATAAGTTTGCTTTGTAGGCAAAATAATGTTTACTTTGTTAGTTAATCTGTAAGCAAAAGAATGTAGAAAAACTCATTGACTGTTTTTGGCAAAATAATGTGCACTGGCTATATTGGTGGATTTGTAAACATAATTATGTGTGTTATTTTGGCTGATTTGTAAGCAAAATAAAGACCGATTCGTAGGCAAAAGAATATTACTTTATAGGTTGATTTGTAGGTAAACTAATGTGTGTAGGTTAATTTCGAAGGTTTGATTTCTAGGCAAAATAATATTATCTTCATAGGCTGATTTGTAGGCAAAAAATGTCTGGTACCTAGTACTTATCTGGTAAGTTGTCTGAAATTTAGGCAAAATGCCTGGTATTTTCAACGTAAGCATAGCGACTTTATACTGAATGAAAAGGACGCATTTCTGACAATTGTGTGCGTAGTTTTTTTTATCAGTTTAGAGTCACATAAGCTAACTTTGAAAGTACTGGGTCTAAGTGACACTTATAGGTCCGTTTCGTAGGCAATTGATTGTAGACAAAATACACTTGCAGGCAAAATAATGTTGACTTTATAGATCTTATGCGTAAGCAATATTATGGGTATGAAAGTAGATTTTTAGGTAACATATTGCACATGATATAGGTTGATTTTCAAACAACAAAAAAATGATAGCTTCATAGTTTTTGCTTAGTAGGTAGCATAATGGTCTCGGTGTAGGCAAATCAGCGTATACTTAACTACATTGGCTGATAATGCCGGTTGATTGTCCCAGAAGTTGATTGTTGATCAGCGTGCTCGTATTATAAAGAACCTAGAATCTACAGCACGTGTAGCCCCTGGGTAAGGAATAATTTCACTAATCTGATCGAGCCATACTTTTCTTTTACCTCTATGTAGGGGAAGTGGCATGGAGGGGGAAAGTCTTTCAGGGGACACTCATTGCCATTCACAAACTAAAGGAAATGATTAGAAAAACATTCCAAAATACGTAAAACGAAGTACGTATTATGTTACTCTCACAGGTATTATGTGTAAGTTCGCGCTTACTTATGCTGCATGTGTAGGTACTCACAAAATAAAAACCAAAACCTTAAATGAACATAAACCTGCAACTTGCTGCCTTTCTTTGAAATAGGGGTGACGTTGACAAAATTGAACAATTTTTTCTGTATGTTTTGTCAAGAGACAATCTCATACTATTTTTTGCTTTTATGAATACACTTTTACTGATCTATCTATCTCCTCCCCTTAGTGCTTGTTTGTCTTATGTTCATCACAGGTCATTTTACATGAACAATATTTGTATGTTTGTGTACTGGACCTGTGTGTTTTATGAAATTTAGATTTTTTTTTTAATATTATTTAATAACAACTTTACTTCTCACATTATCGTGTTTTACGTATTTTTCTTAGCTCAGATTGTGAAGAATGTTTAAGACAATATTATTAAAAGGTCATCTTTGAATCAAATAGTAGATAAACCAAACAAGCATTGGGGGGACGATCTATCTGTCTATCCTATCACTGATTCTCGTGTTTTCAAATTTAACTTTTATGTTTATTTTCTAGAACATCAGTAATTGCGTAGCGCGCACTTCCTGGTATTTACCTCAAAAACTCCCGATACACAAAATCCATTTATTTTTCGGTTCTATCAAATTGACGCACCTACGATGCGCCGAGTAATTTCGGGAAATTTCTGTATTCCGACCGTTTGATGTTTGGCATCCATTTAAAGCCGACTCTCTTCTATTTCGGCTCCGCCATGTTTTGATATGTTCTGATCTGCGATCAAAGGAACGCGCTTTTCAAAATATTGTTCGATTTTCAAATAATAATAATACCTAACCGAACTGAGATGCGTGCTTTTTTTTAAAGGCAGTTCTGATGAGGATAGTTAGAAAATACAGTGCTTAGTTCAATATATGTGGCGGCCTTGATTAATTATTATGCGATAGATGCCATTTATGCCACTTACAATTTTTGTATCCCAAATATATATTTTTTCACTTCGTAAGGAAGTAATTACGGTAACCTTAATTTTGTGTCAACATGGTCTATTGCTACGTATTTTATTAAAATTGAAAAGGGCTTCGGCCGTTTATTATTCAGTAATAGAAAAAATATTTTTTGTGAAGAATGTGTCAGAAAAGGTACAAAATGACTTAGCAGTCCCATTTATATACAGCCAAATGTTAAGGCGGTCAAAGTGTTGTCATTAGTAAAAAATTAGTCTAAATAAATAAATAAATGTGCGGGAAAAATTTACACTGTAATATGACATCGTTGTTTGTTACTTTTTTACAAAAAAAAAACAGACTACGTAATAAAATTAGTTTTACAAACTCTATAAATATATGTTTTCCTGAGTTTACTGTCACAGGCTTAGTGTAAGTTACTATACTCTAGTCTGGAATCTTTCTACTTACTTACGTTCTAAAGAAACTTGTATACTGTCTTCGTCAGAAAAAAACAGCATGCTCTGCAGAGTGAAGACGTCAATCTTTATTTCACCGCTGACAGATAAAGCCAGTACACTAATTCGATCCTCCCACTCCATATCCCATAAACTGACGTGTGTTTTTATCTGCTTTTACCGTAATTCTCGGATAAAAATAAAATTTCCTGCGAATTCTCTTCTATTTTCCGATTATTTAGAATTATTTCATATTTCCATTAATCTCCTTCTTTAATCTACGAATGATTTATGCGAAAGAAAGATCCGCGTCCCGAAGATATTATGTTTACGTTCATTTTTAAGTTTAGGTCACATTATGCTCATTCTTTTTTTCAAACAGTCATAGACAAAAAAAAATCAAGTATCGCAATACCTTTCATCCATTAATTAAAATACTTTTTTAACTTTGTTACAATTCACTCAAGTGAATTGTAACAAAGTTAAAAAAGTATTTTAATTAATTAAAATGTGCTTTCACAAAGTTACTGCCCAAAATCTAAATAACCTTTCATCCATTTAAGCTTGATTAGTGAAAAATTATCTCCAAAAATTTTTAATTTTAATTTCTATAGAACATCCTCAATGTATTAAAAAAACAGTACTTCGTTATAAAATCATAAAAATAAAAAAGTACCTTACATACACTTTTATTTGAAAAAATATCATAGCTTTACTTTAATTTTAAACTGGCTCCGTCTGTGTACATCATTACAAAAAACTATAATGTTCATAAATGCACCGTAAAAAAAGGTTATGCAAGCTGCATTCACGAGCACGCTTTAGGCCAGCAGCCTGTCCTTAAATGCTCCCGAAACAATAGGAAACGTCTCCAAACACACGCCTTCAAAAAAAAGAACACACGAAGTGTTCTTCGATTCATAATTCAAAACGTGGAATGTTTTGTTTTCGAACTCTTCTGTGTTTTCGTTTTGGTTTCGAAATCGAATTCAATCCAATGTGTTCTACAGGCGTACCTACTTGTATTATGTCTTTCTATTTGTACATGTTGTGCCTTAGCTTTTCTTCTGTTTTTGAATATGTATCGAAGGTAGAATGGAGTAAAATCACGCGTGCGAAAGATCGTGTCTGTTTTCATTTTCGACACATGTATTCTTATACTTGAAATGATATGAAATCAATATGAATTCTATCATCTATAATCTAAGTTGCAAAGATACATGAAATGCATTCTCAAAAGCCTATTGCTAATTGTAAACTATAATTTATTGTGTATGTTCCTTAACTTATTTGTTGGTTTGCAGCTGACCCCGATGCTGTAGAAAATGGTTTACTTTGCTAATGCCACCCCTGTTTCAGGTAAGGTCTTCAAGAGTTGCTCACGGTAAATAACTTAAGCGCCCCTAAATTCTGTGTACATGTTAAAAACTGGTTTAAATACTGCGGGTATGATTTGGAAATTTATGCTAAACACGATGCACAGTAAACTAGTTTGTATAGGAATATATATGGGAGCATCGTGTGAGCTGCATAAAAAAATAATTAGGTAGTAGTAACATTGATTTCTATGAAAAAAAAACCCAACCTTCCCAAATACATTTTCCTCTTTTTCTCACTGTACATTATGCCAGGTATGTTTCAGGTATTTTTATCAGATGTTTTCTAGTTTGTTAGTTGAAAATAAATAAATGAATATATATTAAAATTAATAATGTATACATGTAATATCACTCCACTATGCATTTCCAATACCCTGCGTGTCCTGGAGTACGCATACATTTCATAGTTACATTATGCATTTATTAAAAACAGATTGGGTTATTGATTTAGAGCGAGCTCCTATTGAACCACTTCGTAAACTGATTTCTAGTTATTGAATTCTCAATTCATTTGTTACATCAAACGAATATTCAATTCATTATTTACATGATTCCAATATTCAATACAATTATTCAATCAATCTAGATTTTGATTAATTTAGGGCTGGTCGATAGCTCAGTTGGTAGAGGGATTGCGTTCAATGGGTTCGATCCCCATCAAGGGTGTCATGAATGATTTTTCGCTTCGGTGTGAAATCCGATCGATAGCTCAGTTGGTAGAGTGCTTGGATTCCATGCCGAGAGCTTGGGTCCGAATCCCGCCTAGGGAGTCAGGAATGATTTCCTGTTTGGGTGTTTATTTCAGACCCTAAATATTATACCGCAAAGGTTTATTCAACCTTCACAAAAAATGAGTACCAGCCCCCAGGGAGCTGGGAAACCCAGAATCTTAAATAAAGTGGTTGACGTAAGGCCGGCCCCCCTTCCCGTAAAATAAATAGGTCCCGAATCGCTACATTCTCCTTTGAGAATAACGCAGGCAGTCCGGTCGATAGCTCAGTTGGTAGAGTGCTCGCATTCTACCCCGTGAGCTCGGGTTCGAATCCCACCGAGGAGGGTGTCAGAAATGATTTCCCGTTTCGGTGTTTATTTCAAACCCCAAAATAAAATACCGGCAAGGTTTACTCAGCCTTCACAAGAAATGAGTACCAGCACTCTCGGGAGCTGGGAAACCTCCACTTCAACTGAAGTGGTTGGCGTAAGGCCGGCCCCCTTACCTGTAAAAATAAATAGGTTCAACTCGCCACATGCGACCCCTTCGGGGATAACGCGGCAAGAAGTTACACTATATGTGTAGCTTAGTTGCGTTTTTTTTTGCGTTGCGTTGCAGGCAAAAGTTACACTATATGTGTAGCTTAGTTGCGTTTTTTTTAGTTTCTCTCCAAAAAAAGCACGTCGTGCTCTGAGCGTCAAATAGACTATTGTAATCTAAGTTGCAAAAATATTTAACATTAAGGATTCACATTATATGCATTTTCACCAGCAGACACGTATAAGTTCGCCCTTAAACATGCAGCATGTGAACTTATAATATAAAAACCCAAATCTCGAATGATCATACGCCCTGCAACTCTTGCCGACCTTCCCTGAAACAGGGTTAACATTGGCAAAGTGAACCATCCTTTTTTTTTAAGGAATCCTGTGCGGGAGGCTCCCCAATTCTAGAGAGTCTTGGGGGTCTGTGTCACCCCTGTAAGGGTGCCGCAGAGGTGTTGCTTGAGTTCTTGGTTCTGTCGTGAGGCGCTGCAAGGAAGTGGTGATTGATGTTGGCTTTGAATAAAACCGGATTAAATTGGGAAGGGAACACAGATACTGGTAAAATATTTTTATCAACTAATCCAACTAAAATC